>CM055850.1:10556010-11193510 GCA_029490765.1 Euthynnus affinis | reverse complement strand
AATGTTTGGTTTGGGTGGATGTGAACCAACCATGTATTTCAATCCAAACCGATGTTTTACGAATAATGCCAAACGTATGTGACGTTGGCAGGTTAGCACTGGTGATACTTGAGGTCAGCTGGCTGTAAAAAACATAGCAAATGTCAAGATTATGGTGCCGGCCAGGCCCAGCCTCGCTAGCGACCGGTGTCCATCCAACTAGCTTGTTAGCTGGCAGTGACAGCTAGCTACACCGCCTGCCCTTAATTCTCTCAAACCCAACAGTGATGCTGCCCCTCACAGACATTAACTATAGGATATTAGTAGGTCACTGGAGTTAACTGGGCAACAACTATCACAATAGCTTTATTACAGGGGGAATGTACTGATAATAGGATAGGCCGATGAGCACTTTTGATGGCGAACTCCTACCGATAGCTTACGTTAGCTTAACTAGCTGGCAGCTGCAGCCGGGGCCAGGCTCCCCAACGAGGCCCAAAGACCGTCGTTTTCTACGTAAAAAACAATTCAATTCATGTTAGTTAAAGTCGCGTTTATATGCCACCTCACCTCGACATCACGTCCCTTATTTTTAAAGCTCTTGATGCGGTGGTTTTCCAAGCCGGCGTTTTCTGCCATGGCTGTACGGGGGTTTCGCTGTTGCTCCGGCTTTTCGGGATCTCCTCCGTGAGAGACGAGGCACGGCAGCTCCTGTGCTGCTGCTGCGGGCTCCGGAGAGAGGGGGAGGAGGAGGAGGACGTAACAGATCGCAGAGTGAGGGGAGGAGTTCATGCATATGCCTCCTGCATGGGCTGTCCTGCTTTTCACAGCTTCCTCGACGCAGTAATAATAAATTCACCCAGAATTTATTGGGCACGGCCGAAATTCTCTAACGTGAAAGTTGCGCAGCCAAATTGCAGTTTTTGCGCATAACTTTGTAGATTGTACAAAACGTAACATCTCTATTTTTTCTTTTTTACCATTTATTACTTATCTCAGCGCTCTTCACTTCTTTGCACTAGTTGTAGACATTCCTTGTGAATATTTCTAAAGATTGTTGTGTTGTTATTGTGTGAAAGCACACCGAGAGCAACCAGACCAGAGTCAAATTCCTTGTATGCATAAACATAATTGGCCGATAAAGATGATTCTGATAATAAACTACCACCTAAAGACAAAACAGGACTCTGGAGAAAAAAAGATGCCTCCAGACATAAAATTTTAATGAATCAACAGTATTTGGGATTTGCCTGTACAATAACATCATTAGTGCAAACAAAGACAAGCATTTGAAATATTTAACTGTCACAGTTCAGCAGCGGATATGCAATGCCAATACAACACAACAGATTGACATCATTACCCATATATCTCTAATCAGAGACAGCCAGCACCAGCTCTGGGAATTTTATGATATTTGGAATAAATCCACCATCCACCAGTTTTCAAGATGATATAAGTGTTGGAAAACTAAGGGGCTGTTCATATAAGTGTTATAGAAATCGATCTTAATATATATTAGTGTCAGCCATTTAAGAAATATTTCACTTTGTAAAACATTTTCCAGCACTGTCACTTCAGTATACCTCAGTGAAAAGTCAACCCCTGACACTTACTGTCCCCTGGAATGTGCACTGATTTACTGGTGATACCATTTTTGAACCCATTTCGGGATTAACTCAAAATATAAACAGTGACAAGAACATGGATGAAAAAGTGTTGCAATATCCCCACTTTTAATGATATTTCCAATTAAAGAAGGCAGCATAAAAGGTGAATGGGATATTCAGTATTGACAGCTGACCCTTCATTGGTCCACAGAGTATTGCTGGACAAAAAAACTGACATGTTGTATCATACCAAAGAGACATTTTGATTTTCAAATAAATATGAATAAATATATGGGGCGTGCACTAAGTGTCAGTATGCAGTTTTACATATTCAAAAACAGAAGTATGAAGAAATGTCAATAAACATGGCTTCTGATCCTGAAAAATTGGAACATTTTCCCATTACATCCACTGTCTGGCATCTATACACAGAGACTGTAAGCAGCAACTTTAAGTGTTTCAGTTAAAGGTGCAGTGTGTAGATTTTAGTGGCATCTAGCAGAAGACACTTGGCAGCAACAAAATATAATATTCACAAGTATGTTTTAATTTGTATATAGTCGCCTGAAAATAAGAATTGTTGTGTTTTTGTTACCCTAGAAAGAGCCCTTTATCTACATAGGGAGCAGGCCCTCTCCCACTGCCATGTTTCTACTGCAGCCCAGAACTGACAAACCAAACATTTGCTCTAAAAAGGGGCTTTTGTGGCCACCGTAGATTCTCCTACACACTTGGAAGGGGAGGGGGATTCACCTGGTTGACATCTGCAATCTCACTGCTAATTGCCACTAAGTCCTACGCACTGGTCCTTCAATATAAGGTAATTACAAGGTAATGATTTGACAATTTTCCACCAGCACAGACTGTACCAGCCTGTCATAGCCAACCAATGATTAGAAATCCCCATTCCTTCAAGGATACTCCGATGTCAATCCAGAGCAGCAGTTAAGAGACAGAGCAATCAGGAAAAACAAAAGAAGAGGCGTTCAAGCCGCACATAATGACATTATCCAATCAAGGTCAAACTGTAGTGTCACAGAGATTGCTATGATAGATAGGGGAGGACGACAACGTAAAGAGGGGCTGGGGCTGAAGTGCTCCTTTAGAAGATTTGTTGTTCAAAGAGGATCTTCTCAAATCCTTGTGGAGGTGTGTGGTAGAAGTCACTAAACTGGCAGTCTAAGATGGCACTGTCATCCACTGGAACAACAAAAAGGAGAGACACAATTAATAATGTTATACATGTTAACTTCTTAAATATAGATTTTTCTTACATTGACCTTAAATGCCCCTGAAAACTTGGCTTCAAATTGTAGACATTTCTCTATTATGTTAAACATCACTGACTAAAATAAGCAACAATATAAGTTCAAGTTCAGAAAAAAACTTCCCTAGGTATTTTTAATTAAGAGATAAACTCTAAAAATGTCAACTAATCTGCTTCATCATGTCTGTGTGGGTGTGGTTTGATCAGATTTGATTGACAGTGGCCTGCCAACATATGCAAACAACCCGACATCTGTTATCATATTTTGATTCAAATACTCCTACATCCTGATTGGTGCACACAAGTATGTGACATCACCTTTTTCCAACTGAGCCCTGCCCACTTAAAACCAATGAGAGGCAGACAGACAAAAACACAAACACAAATCTTTCATGCGAAATAACCACAACTGTTCTAACTTTATTCACACTAAGAAGCTGAAGGAGAAAATAGATTTTTAGAGGCTTTAAGTTAAAAAAGATTTCACTCTTTGACAATATCACCTGTATTGTGTATCAGTTTGCTTCGGTACTTAATTACTGTTAATTACTCAGTTACATATGCCTTTTTCATAGCAGATATATCACAATAAGAAAAGCACAGGTGAAAATAATACAATGATTGAAGTCTGAATAACATTTCACTGCTTCAGTATCAGGGTCCTGGGAATGTGCATGCTGGCTTACTTGATTGAAATGCCATCGTTAATGATTCATCATTATTTATTCTGCCAAGTTATTGAATCTTTAGAAATTAGTCAGGTCAAATCTCTTGTAAAATCATTCATTTGAACAGAAAGTCAGTATTTAATTTGTCTCAGTTTGGCAAAACTGAAATCTTTGGCTTCTCAGCTAGAGGACCAGCACCACCTCAAAACCTCACACATGCCCAAGCCAAGTGGTACATCATCTTTCAGTACTGTGGCCCCTCAAGTAGATTACCAGTTATCAGTCTGGTAATCTACTTGATTACCATCATACCAGTCTGAGGTATGGTGACAGCAGTGCTGATGTTCATGGACCTCTTAGGTTCAATGGTTCTCCAGTGGACATTTGGGCGTATTCATTGGAAAACTGCTTCAGGAGTTGTAGATAAGACAAAGCTGGCATTGTTGTAAACTATATCAGACTATATTTCATCAACACTGAACAATATAAAAAGGCAATCATTGGTTTCAAAAGTGGACTAACAAAATTATGCTACTGTGACACTGCAGCTCATAGAATTAATTTGGTGAAGGCTTTTTAGTGTGGGGGTGGGCAGATCACTATTTTAGGATGTTCCATTACCAGCTTAATTAAATATTGTGACATTTATTCAGTATAATTATAGACCTAACCATGCAATGATGGAAAAATTGAAAAATCTATCAGGTTGTCTGCACACTTTTTGCAATCAAATCTAATGTTTTCAAATCCTTTTTTTAGACCTCAACAAAGAAAATTTAATATCCTTTCCAGAATGCACAAACACACATTAAGGCTGGGCGACATGTCTCAAATTAGTCATTATATTAAGATTACTTTTTTTTCAACTTTTAACTGTTTAACAAACAGATGCCAAATCACATAAAATTAAAAATGTTGCATGCAATGAACTGTGTTCCACAGTTATGCATCAAACAAAAACCTGTCACTTGTAAAACAAAACCTGACATAACTCAACAACACAAAACAATATGTGATACTATATTATTGCACAGACCTAATGCACATAAATACTGACAGGATTGTCTAATACCTCCTCAGTATAAGACTGAACACAGACAAGTTCAAGTTGAGAGTGAGACTCAAGATCAAGGCCAACAAAGAAGTTCTATTCCAAGACAAGGCAGAGCACACAGAACTTTTTAATGAGTTCAATATGACATAACCTTAGAAGCCATTAAAGACAACAGACTGGTTTTAAACATTTAAGATGAGGAAATCATTAGTGACATGATATTTTCTGAGCTACATATTTTGATCATGTAGTTCTGATTGCAAACTAATCAACCCCCAAATCCAGATGATCAACATAAATGACTTCTTTCACTTTGCCTAATTGGTTGGACGTTTCCTCGGATAAGGCACCAGAGTATGAACAATAAAAATTCTTGTGTCACATATTAATTTATCTACCAAACTAAAACTTGTAAATGTTTTGTGTAACCATATCACCACTTCTGTTGAATTATTACATTTACATCTGAACAACCAGATTGGATGTCACACACACAGACACTATCTGCTCTTAAACTGCCAAGATAATGTGTCCAGGTCAGAAAATACATAATAGCAAAACATTAGGCCGATCATCATCATCTCTCTGAGTTTTCCTCATTCCCTTTTCTTGTCTGTTCAGTAACACTTATAATAACACTAGTTATTAACCTCTGTCGTTCTGGACGTGTACAAATCTTTCTTCCTTTTAACAGTTCTTTAAACTTACAGTAAACTATTGCTGAAGTGGTCACCAGTTTACAAACATCCACTCTTCTCTTGCTGTTAGTCAATATGTGTAGCATACTGGCTCTGCTGCACTAAAAACGAGGACAGGTGCTACCATCCAGATTATAGCCAACACCAAACACAGATAATAAAACTTCACTTATTCCCTGAAGACCCCCGAATCCTGTTAACTTCAGGGAATATTGCAGGCGCAGTTGGTAGTCTGTGGAAAACTGGGCCAAACAAACAGAAGGCTATAACATGAGAAAAAATAGACTTATTTGAGACTGAAGAAAGACTGATATTATATTTAAATATGTAATGTTAAAACCTGAATGGTCGACGTGATTTCTAGGTCAAAATTTAATACAATTTGTGATTAAAAATAAGACTTTTTATGGCCTTAAATTTAAGATATGTAATTTAAGCCCTTTTAGGACTTTGTAAGGATCTGCAGATACCCTGTCTATACTTTATGGCATCATTGGTATTCAATAATGCAAAGGTAGTCACAGTCAGCTTTACGCATAGATCTTATGGAGGTGAGAATGGAGCAGGTTCCCATTTCCGTAGGAGAGTTCAGTTTATGTAGATACTTAAAAAATAGTGAAGTAATACCCTAACATCTGCCCTTCCACTCCCTGAGGACACTGGCATCCAAAGGTGACAATACTGTTTTGGGCAAAAACCATGCAGTTTTTTGCATGCTGTATGAATGTGTTATTTTCTCCTATTCTAAAAACGGTATATGTATTTGTAGTGACTCCCTTTTTTTGAAACTTTACCTCACTATATAAAATGACCTATTGTGACCTCTAGGATAATCACAGCTTCATGAAACGTAAGACCACAAACTAGAGACAGAGGGCATTCAGTGGATGTACGTTATATTGACAATAAGGGAGATTTCGAGCAATTTCCAGAACAGAAGTGCTTGCCATCCAATCATTGAAAAATGCAATTCTTACAGAAATCTCCAAATGTCAAAAGTTTTTGATACCAAATTACAGCATGAATTTTAAAATGATTTTAATGTGGTATTTCAGAGAGAGTTTTTGACCATTTTTAATCAATTCTCGAGTGGTCAAAAATGGTTAAATTTTGCACCAAATCTGTGTAACAAGTGGTATCAACCCAAAAATTGCTGCAACAGCTTCTGAGACATAATTGAGAATGGAAATGGCCATCATATGTACATCCATCATAATGTTCTAAACCCTTATAGACTCTAAACTTTCAAAATTTGAAAAGGCGCCTGAACAAAACACAATGTTCATCTCAACTTGACAAAAAAAACTTCAGGCTCCCAGTTTTCAGAAAATGTACACCACTTCTATGTGGCATATACTGTTGACCTGCTGTCTCTCCCTAAACATTCCCGTCCCACCCAAAAAATGGGTTGAAGGTAGGGGTGCGGGAGTGGAAGAGGTTAAACATGGATTGTTGTACTGCATATATACAACTCAACAGAAAATTAATTGGAAAGTTGGAGATGATGACCATGAAAGCATCCACAGTGACTCTTTGATTATGGAGATGTATTTTCTGGCTTAGAAATATTAGCAGTGCTTTAAAATAGAGATGTTTGCACAAAAAAGATCAAACTAATTAGTCCCTAGTTACAGTTCATTGTGTTGCTGTAGGAGAGTTTTTCCATCATCCTTGCCATTGTCGCCAAGTGCTTGCTCATGGGGATATGCTCTATGTGAAAGCTGCCCTGAGATCATTTCTGTTGTGATGTAGCACTATATAAAATAAAATGAGCCTGACTGTAGGCCACAGACAAGAAAAGGTCCAAAACAATCTACATGTTTTCTTTCAAAGATAAAAATCACCAGTTGATTTCACTGACTAGCTAAACATCAACCAGCACAATTGAATGTGTAGAATCTGTTTATGGTCAAGTACAACCAACAACCCAGTATAGGTTTGACATGTGAAAATGTACAAATACTGCCCTCTAGTGGAATAAAAATTTAACTGCCACAGTATCATCTGAGGAAGCAGCTCAGCTGTCAGTAATGTTAATAAAAAATAATTATACCAAATTGTCCCCAGATTAACAGATTAACAAACCCAGTCAGCATACATATCCAACAAATAAACTTACCATAAACAACAGGGTATACAGTGCCTCGGATCCCTGAGGCAGGACAATGCATGTTCTTTCCATTCAGATATAAATTCAGCTCCACGTGGTCATATGTGATGCCCTGAGCAAGACAAATGACATTGCAAACAAATATGATCACACATTTAGATCTGTTTTAATTATCATCATATGTGCAGCCAGCCTATTTAAAATTTGTGATGGATAACAGTTTTAGGATTAGGTTTGAGACTCCCATTTCAGCTGAGTAAAAAGAAACAGAAATAGAAATATAAGAGGTTTAGGCAAATTATATAGAAATAAAATAAATAATAATAAAAAAAAACTTCTCTGTAATTGCAGTTTCTCCTACTGAACCATGATGGCTTAAGCTTTAATTAACACAGTAGTGATAACAACATTTCCACCCAAGCAGAAATTTTGTCTTACTCAAAAAGATACATAAAAAAAATGACTACATTTTTTCTGGTAGCTCACTTTTTTTCATATATCAAGAACAAAGTCAGAATTTATTTGCATGTGGGGTTTGCACACCGCTCCATGACCCTGCAGGTTATTAGTGTGGTCACTTGCTCATTAACAGTCAGTGACAGGTGCTCTTTCTTTTTGAGGTTGTCATTGGTGTTTTAAAGAGATTATTCAACAAAAAAATACACAAATGGCATGACAAAGTATAGTTAGTATTGCATATTATAGTTGCTCATGAGCTTTGCAGGGGCAGCATAGTATTGGATTTTATACATTTATAGGTGTTCATGTTTCTTGTGCATTACAAACTATGACTAACTCAACTAGTCGTAACTTCTGCATCATATAGTGTCATGAAATGAGCTGGGCAGAAAATGAGACAATATTTTCTGACGTGTTTATTTTTTTAGGTTTGGGAACAGGGGGGGAAAAAATCTAAAATCTGTAAAAAAAAATCTAAAATCTGTTAAAAAAAAAAAAAAAAAAAAAATCCAGTTTTAGTTTTATGATGAATCCGTCATGATTTACAAACATATGCTAAATAGCAGTTTAGTGTGCATGTGGTGCACAAGCAGCAGGCTATCAGGTCAAATGATCAAATTCTACTGTCTCACGGGACCTGTAAGCCCGCCTGTTCCAGCAGGCAGATGATTAGTCTGAAGAGGTTGATTAAGGTTATGTAAATACACACAATCTAAGGTCACATGCCTGCTGGAAGACTGAGATAACACCATGAGTTAGCTCAATTATGTGTTCAGAATAAACCATTAGCATAGCAACTTTATCCTACAAAACTATCTTTATCTTTGGACCAGAAACCGGCTGGCTTGCCTAAATGATTCCAATTCATTAACCATGTTAGTCCCTATTAGGGCTGGACAATCAAAATATATCAAAACCAATATATGACTCTCTAGCTGAACTAATTTCAGTTACATTAACATATTTGATTAGAACTTAAGATGAGCAGGTTTGTTGACCACTAGACCAGAGTCAGGTTAGCAGTAAACTGCCGAATCTAACAATGAATGTACTGTACATTATGAGTTGTATTTGGCCGAAAATAAATGCAACAGCTCAAGAGCCAAGCAGAGTTCTTGAGTATACCAGCAGCTAGTGATGTGGGTTAGCACTGAAGTTAGCTACAAATTAGCCCTGGAGCTGAAACAGTCTCCCCTGTGCTTCATGACCATAGTATGGAGACTGAAGTAGGTTGTGGCGGAAGCAGCAGCCTATGACACAAGTGTTTGTAAAAATAATGACACGCAAAACATCCTGCTCAAGGAAGAATAACATAATAGAGCCATAATAGTGTTACTCCACACCATTTATCATATTATCTTTTTTGATAGTCATAAATGAGTTTCCTGTTTCAGCAAACAATTAAATTAGCTGCTGAAAGTTAAATATTACTCAACGATAACCCATAATTTTCTGTTAATTATTAAATAAAAAGCATTAATAAGATGTTTGCTGTGAGGACTGAGAATCTTGTACACAGGTAATAAGATAATCTTTCATTATTCATTTTAGCAGTAAATGTGACATTTAATCATTACACTGATTATAAGTGATATTGCCCAGCTGTAGTGCATATATCTATTTACGCTCACCACCAGTGTTGCACCAGCTGCAGCAGCAGCTCCTTCCTAAGTTAGGCTGCATTCACACCAAATCCGGCGGTGCGGCGAAACGCCGCAGGTCAGTGCGGATTTGTGGGAGTGTGGCTCCCGGTCAGAAGGTGGCGGTAATACGCATGAAAGTAGTTTGCCAAACACCATAAAAAAACAAAAGAGACAAAGAAAAAAAGAAGCGCTCATATAAAGTTGGGAAATTACTTACAGCGGCGTCATCTTCATAATAAAGTAATATCAATCAACCATCTTCCGTCCAAAGCAGAATGCTGAAATGCTACAATGCTACATGCTAAATAAACAACGTCTTTCGGGTCTTTCGACTTCCGGTCTAATCACCGACCTACGTGATTGGCCACCGCAACGTGACGTCGGGTTGCGGTTTTCCAAAAGTTGACTCCAGCTCAACTTTTCCGGCCGCAGTGCGGTGCGGCGCCGCAGCGGCGAAAATGGCCGCAGGCGATCCGCACTACCCCCATCCGAAATGAATGGGGAGACTAGCGTTTTCGCCGCACCGCCGGATTTGGTGTGAATGCCCCCTTAGAGTGGCAAGTCGACACTAGAGACTTAGTAACTACTAGTTAGTTTGTAACTAAATCAGCTGCTAAAATTGGTTGCACCACAATTACTTGATGCATGACCTAATTAGTTTGAACAGAAAGTCATAACTAAGGCTAGTGGCCAATCAACAACCAAAGATAAGAGTTGGCTCCATCGTCATGGTTACCATGCGCATTAGTTTTTTGGCTAGCATGAGCCACTTGGCATAGTAGCGCATCGTAGTAAATTAGATCAATACTAAAATATCACATAAAGGGTCTCGACTGGATTACTTTGTGGCAAAAAGGCATGCAATTAAATGGCATGCAATTACTGAAACAATGATGCTGCATGGCAGAAAAAATGCTGTTTTTACCCTGGGGGCATGTGTAACTATTTAGTTGTTACTTAGAGTTATGTTGTTACATATCTCTGTGGTGCAACTGCTTTTATTTTAGTATTGCATAAATCACAACTTAGTAATAATTCATGTTATAACCAAGCTAAGTTTGAACTTACACACAGCTGGTCCAACAGGCAACAGTTCTCATTTATTTGACAAAATGCACTTTCAGGAAGTTCTTTTTATAAACAAGTAGCAACACTCTAAATTTGATGACCTAATCTTTTAATGTTTAAATTTATAATCAAGTAAAGGACATTTTGCACTTACCACAATGTCACCCTCCTGAGGAAGGTTGTTTGCAGGTAGGCGATTCTTCTCTTCATTATTGTGGTACACAGACCCATCATGCCTGAGGACTAGGCTGTTTGTGTCTCTGCCCATAGGCACTTGGTTAAGATTCACCTTCTGTGTGGCCACACCTATTCCCCACACGCCTAAAGACAAAGGACAACAATGAGTATCTGCTCTTTTAAAACACTTTAATGCACAAAGACTAAAATACATTCTTACTTATGACAAAGGCCACCTGCAATAGAAAAAATATAGGTGAGATTCACATGCATAGCACGTTCACAATTGAGTGCTATATAGGCCCTGTTCACACTTGGCATAAACATATGTCTTGGGTGAGCCAAGCACAAGTGCACAGCTCTAAGTACAGGTGTGATTGCACCCAAGATACATTGAGATCTGATCACTCAGACCACGTTTGGAGGTGGTCTGGGCTGCACATGGCCACATTCTTTTAGCAGTGTGTACCAAATGTGTCCTGGGCCACATTGAAGGAACGCCAACTCAACTGACGTAATCTGCTACATACTCATTCACGCACCAACAGCGTCATATTAAAGTGCAAAACAAAAAGAAGAAGCCGCAACAACAGGCAAAATGTATTCTTGTGGATGGAGGACACATGAAACACGCCGTCTCATTTCCATGTGGACTGAAGAGTTTTGATTTTGCCCACATGCCAAGGTCTTTGCAAACTTCTTTTAATTTCTGACAGACTAGGCACAGGAAGTGCATTGCTGCCTCCCACCGGTTAGAAAACAATAACACATTTGGTCTTTGCAAACGGAAATGATGTACGTGTTTATTTGCATATAGAGCAGGGAATTGAGATGTGATCACAAATGGTCACTGGAGACACTTTCTATTGCCAGGTGTGAAGTGACATAATTAGAGCTGTCCACTTGTGATCACATGCTAATGCCAGGTGTGATCAGGGCCATAGTAAAACCAGTCTGAGGCTAGTGTGGAGCTGCATGAAGGTAAGTGCATAAGTGCCTTGCTTAAGGACATTTATGGAGAGAGCAAGTTTCTTGTGCTTGTCAAATGCTATACTTGTAAGTGAACAGAATTACACCAGTGAGCATGCAGTCACAAGATGGTTACTAAGCTACTAAAAACTGTGTGTCAGAATTAATACCCTCGCCTACTAAGAATGCACCAGAAAATAGCAATCTGGCACGGAAAAAAAGCACGAGGGGAGGGAAAGAGGGTGGTCATCAGCTGAAAGCTGAGGACTTACCAGTAGACTGGATCTTGAACTCAAAATAACTTTTGTTCTGGTGCAGAGGAGCAGTGGCCAGGCAGCCTCCAGTGCCACATATCCTCCGCCCACTCTTCACGATAACAACATCTGTGCCTGCAAAACAAAAGCAAGAACACATTACAGTACACACACGTACAATTAATAAAACCATTTACAGATGTAGCTAAAGACTATTTTCACTGTTGGTTACACTGCCAGCGATTTTGACAGACATTTTTTTTTTTATCAAGGTCAATAATATGCCAGTAAATACAGAAAAATTCCAATAAGTTTGAAGCCAAGATGTCAAAGTGCTTGTTTTGTCCAAACAACAATCCAAAGATATTCATTAGCAATTCTATAAATCAGAGAAAAGCAACAACCTAAGGAAGCATCTGACAAGCTGGAACCAGAGCATGTTTAGTATGTTTGCTTGATAAATGATGTAAAGTTTTTAAAATCATATTTATTATTAATTGCTAGTGATTCATTTTCTGTCAATCACTTGCAATCTACTAATTGTTGCCAATATAAATTCTCAACTGGCGTCATTTGACAGATGTTGCAGATATGGCTCAAGTAAAAAGGCATGTCAGTTATTCATGAGGAATATTAATAGTTTATGTCCAGTAGCCTAGAAATCAGTTGTTGGATTTGAATACTGATAATGAATACTTTCACTTTTAATACTATTATTAAAAGTGAAAGTCTCAGTTGAATGTCCCTAGTGAATGCAGGCTTGCCCAAATATATAAATACCTATTGAAAAAGTAAGCTTAATTAAATAGAACTGAGGGAAATCACACCTTTAACGCCCCCTCAGCTTAAAAATGTACTAACTGTTACTTCACTTTACTGTTCAGAGTGATGTACGTGAAGTTTATCACTAGAAGAGTTTTCACATTAAACTCTATGCTCACCTTATATCTGAGTTTAACTTCCAGTGCACATAAACGAGTGAAATAGGAGACATCTTTTGTACAGCATTTCAACTTTTAAAACGAAACATATTAACATAACAGCTAAACATTGAGTCCAGATTTGACAAGGAGTCACAACACAGAGTGTTTCAGAGAAAAATCATAGACGCAAATTATAATTCAAAGCAGGTTATTTTCACCATTTTCTTAAACAAGTCTAGAAGGGAGCTTTATATTTTAGCAAGTGGAAAAAAATGCGACAACATATTAACATTCATTACCCATGTCTTGGGTTTAGTTACAGCAGCGATGCGCTCAGATTTCACGATTTGTCCTGTTTGTTGTTGTGACCGTTAACGTTACATGTCAGGTCGTGGCGTATTTGACAAAGCTATAACCATGTAGGAAGTACGCTAAAGTGAAACGCTACAACAAACAATTGATACTATTTCATGCCACCTAAAATACATTGAATACTTCAGGTTACAACAACATTACGAGCTGCTAGCTAACGGTTAGCTAATGGTCACGGCGGAAGTAGCGAACCTTGTCACAGATAACTCTGCGCGTGTACACGTACACTGCCAACACATTAGACGTGACAATCAAAGACAAACTTATTTACCCATGTGGTGAGTATCTAACTGAACGGTAGGCATTTCTTTGAGGGGGATATGCCCGGGTCCGCCATCTCCGCAGCAGCTTAAACAACACGTAAACATCGCAGCCATTCTTGCTCTAAACACTAAACATCCGGAAACATACTCCTATCATTAAACCAAAGAGTGCCAGGCGTCAAAACGTCAGGCTCTCCCGCCACCACACGCAACAGCGACCCCCTGCGGCGGTGCTCGGAGCTACATAAGCCCCTGCTACCCCACTGTATCCAATCACAGTGGCTAAGATAGGCAGTTGCTCCTGATGGCATGGAAACAAGGGAAGAAAATCAAGGTCAAAATTTCTACACGTGACTAAGTAACTATTGGATATCGATGTTACATAACCACAAGTGAATAGAAAGTGAGTTTTGGAAAACAACATCAAATGTTCAGTAGTGAACAAATACTGAATTCACCATTCATAATTGAAAAGCTCTCTGTGGTTGTCAATACCAGTTTTATATATATATATATATATAATATTGCTGATATGTGAGGTAGTTTCTCGGTTTCTGTTCGCTCATGGTGCCCATAATCTTGCATTCGTCTGTTAAATGTGAAATAGTTCACTTTTATATCAGTTGATGCAAACTGGGCGCCTTCACTTGCACATTTGAATCATGTTGACTGTTTACATTATGCATATTGACAAATACCCAAACAAGTGACTGAAGTGGGGCAGTATAAAAACCTTTTAATGCCAAGCTGGGACTAAAACCTAGTTGACAGTTTTTCACGCTGTAATGTTTTGCATAGCAACAGCCCCTCCCCCATCTCACTGGCAGGGATCCTCTGCAAATTACTCAGCAGTGACAAAAACGTAAACACCTCAATGCTAAAAACTAAACTGTCAAAAAAACCTCCAACCACCGGTGACTTTCATATCGGCAACATGATATTACATACTACATCGCATCTCTGTGCGAATAAAGATGAATCACTGCTTTTTTTCAATTTCAGCCCGCTACTGAAACAGTTAACTCTATACCCGGAAAGGGCGAAGTCTGCACAGCAACAAGCGCCATGATTGCGTTGCACTGTGCGTCTCAGCAGCTGGTGAGTGATTCTTTTGGTCCAGTAGTTGCATGTTACTATGCGCTTGCAAAATCTGTCACAGCCCTCCTTCAGTACCTTGCCAACAGGAGCAACGCCACCGCGAACTCCGTTTGTCGATAATTTGTCGCACTGGATTGGTTAGTCGGCGGTAATGTAGGGCTCAACCCAGCTAACCAACTTCCTGCTAATTTTGCAATACATCTGGGACAAAAATCGTTTGCTGTAGTCCGCGTTGACAGTTATCAGCGATTTTTTATATACATTCTTGAGCCTGGTTTTGCGACGTGTTTGCAAGTTTCTTACAACGCCTGCAGCTGGTTACAGACTTATAATAACAGGATGATATTTAACGTTAGATGGGCAAACGGAGCGTTTGGCAGTGCTCATGCCAACCTTTTACTATTTATGTTTTTACGCGGGCACAGCGATGCAAGTCAGTTTCACTTTCAGGATGGGAATACTCCATACACAGCTGGAACATGACTCCAAATCAAACCTGTATCCTTTCTGATGCTACCACAATTTCGTGCGTTATTTATTGCTTGCGCTTTTATGGGGCAGCATCTCTCATGAGTGTGGGTGCGTATTATGTAGCCTTTTTTTTTTTTTAATCAAGTGCTGATTTATTGGGCTTTCGTTGTTCAATTGAAGCTCCGGTTTTGACGCTTGGGTGATGTGTTTACAGGATACCATGGAGCAACTAGAAGAGGAACTTACGTGCCCGATCTGCTGCTGTCTCTTCGAGGATCCGCGGGTCTTACTGTGCTCGCACAGCTTCTGCAAGAAATGCTTGGAAGGACTCTTGGAGGGGAACCGAGGTCCAGCTTTCAGAACACCTTTCAAATGCCCCACATGCCGCAAGGAGACCCCTCACAACGGCGCAAACAGCCTGCAGATCAACTATTCTCTACGCGGAATAGTGGAGAAGTACAGCAAAATAAAGATTTTGCCTAAGATGTCTGTTTGCCAACAACACAGCGGTCAGCCTCTTAATATATTTTGCGCCACCGACTTAAAACTCATTTGTGGGTTTTGCGCAACAACCGGTGACCACAAAGGGCATAAATTCTGTTCCTTGGAGGAGGCGTATGAGCGGGAGAAAGATGCGTTTGAAGAGCTGCTTCAGGGGGCGGAGAGCTGGCAGAGCGCAGATATCCTGTCCTGCCTGGAGACACTACAAGCCAGTAAGAAAAAGGCGCTTCAGTCGGTGAACGCGGACGCAGAAAAAGTAACAGACTATTTCGACAAACTCGTCAGTGCGCTCGAATGCAAAAAGAATGAGATCCTCTGCGATTTTGAAACGCTAAAGCTGGTGGTGATGCAAGCGTACGACCCGGAGATCACCAAGCTGAGCGCAGCGCTGGATGAGCAGAGACGTGCGCTCAGCATCGCAGAGTCGTTCAGGAGTGTCTCCGACCCCCTGTGCTTCCTGCAGCAGATGCAGGAGTTTCGGCAGAAGCTACGAGTCCTGAAGGAGACCCCGCTGCCCTCACGGAAAGACATGGACGCCGGTCCTCTCGTGCGTAATTTCGATGTCAAAAAGTGGGACTCATTGAGGCTCAGAGAAGTGGACAAGATCTCGGTCCCCCACGAGGGTGTCTCGTACCGAGCTGGGGGCTCTCGGGTGGCAGCGCGCAGATGGATCACCTTATTAATGAGTTTGTTAGTGCCAGCACTGCTCCTGTTGCAGCCACATAACCTCGCTGCCTACGTTCCCTCGCACATTGAACCATTTCTCGCTGCGGTTTCCTCACACCTCACACACACCGGTGTGTACCTGCGGGAAATGACTGACGTGTACATGAGTTTAATGGGTGCAGGTCAGGAATGCATCGTGAACTTTATTGACTCCACTGTCAATTTTATTGGCAGTTGTAAGCTGTTTTAATCACTAGCCTGTGGCATCTCTGCCATGCACTCACAACACCACATTGTTTCCCAAATGGGCCGTGAGGTGTGCAAAACATAGAGACGGATAGATGCACCTGAAAATATGGAAACACTTGTTTACTTGTTTACCACGTCTTCCGTTATTGCCTTTTTTGGGCCCAATCTCCATCCACTACGAAGCCATGCAATCAAAAACCTACATTTACGTCACAGATAGATACAAATTTAGACTATTTTCCACATTATGTTCTATTTTTTCCTTTTAATGTACCATGGCAGTTTTATACTTGTCCACTACAATCTTGATAAATAAAAAGAGATTAAAGCCACTTCCATGTTTGTTTTCATTTAGTGCATTAGGCCAAAGAGGACCACCAATTATTTAAGGACACAATTGAGCTCAATGACTTAAGCAAGTGAGTAATAAAAGAAATATGCAGTGTGATCTCTGGTCTCTTCCTCGCAGAGAGCGTCCGCAGCAGTGATGCTGCAACCTCTTCAAGGTTACCAACGTTGCATAACAGGGCCTGTGTGAAATATTCAGCAGGCTGCAGACACAGTGCAAGAGGGGAAAAAACACCACTGTCCTGTGATAATATATTTTCATAAAAGCCAACAAACTGACAGCTGTGTTTCATCTGACGGTGTTAATAAAACCTTAGGGGTACATGGATGTCACTTTATTTCTACATAAGATTTATTTGCGGAGGTTCAAGTGAGTCATTCGTTGCATGACTTGTCCGGTCTGCAAAGTCAAACATCTGCTGCCTACTTAAAAAAAAAAAATACAGTGCAGGTCCATTTTCTGCTATGCATTCGAGTTTGAAGAAAACTGGCTTTTAAGCCTGAAATCAAAATGCAATTGTGCGGGCAAATGGAAGTTATTAAAATGGGTTTAAATTCTGGAAAGCTCAGCCAGATCCCTGGCTTATGATCAACAGTGGTCTTTATTAAAATAGGTCAAAGCAAACGGACAAACAGTGAATTGTGCATTGATCATTTATCCCTTTATTTATTTATTTTATCTCCTGAACAGAGATGTATTTTGGAAAAAAAAACCCTCCTAAGATCAGACCACAAAGTGAATCCGTGATGTCAGCACTGACCATAATTCAGGATGAACGTCATAGCACGCATGTACATATATACACATTATATTTAGCCTTCTGTTGCCAGGCAAACATAAGGTGAAAATAAAAGAGGAACTCTACATTAATATTTAAATTGTCATGGCACACAAATGTAAATATAGCCTGAAAAACGTGAAGTCAATCCAAATGAAGAAAAAAATTTTTGTATTATATATATAAAAAAAATTAAATAATAAAAAAAAAAAAACAACAACAGCCAGGGCGCACGGTCAAGCACTTTATATCAAAAAGTAGGCCGATCTACAGGATTAACACTAAATTACCAAATTACCTTAAAGTCATTATTTACTCTATCAATCGAGGCGACTACATATCCAGATAATTAGTCAATAGACTATTTAGTGTACCAGTGTCTAATGACATCGAGGCCCCGCAAGTTTACACCGTGTGTGTGTGTGTGTGTGTGTGAGAGAGAGAGATGGTAATTAAAGCGAAGTGAAGTTTTAATATTCCTGTTATTAATATATATCTGTTTCCAGGTTATTTTCCATTGTTATAATATTAGTTTTACACATTAGTCATTTTTACAGCTTTTTTTGGAGAATGTGCTTACAAATAAAAGCGTAGGCTACAAGCGCAAACAAATCCTACCGATGAGCGTGCCATATTATTCTACAATTGTAATTAAAATATGCACCACAGATATAAAAGCAGATGTGTATGTATTAAAAGTCAAAACAGCAAAAATGTGAAGATTAACAACAGGTGTATGAAGAGATTTCAGGCCGCACATCCAAAACTGCCTCCAACATTTTGATGTATTGTGTGCGGCTTCAGTATTTTCTCTAAATGCGCCAAATAGTCCAAAATACTTTAAATTAAAATTACTACACTTAGAAAAAAGCTCCACGAATTTGCCAGTATCCCAAATTAATGATAATGAATTATGTTGACGCTATTAATATTTACACACACACACACACACACATTCTCTCTCTCTCTCACACACACACGCAAGCTTTTTTCTTGAGTCCATCTTGTAGCCATGCCATAATAAAATAATGCGTGTTTTTATATTCAGACTATTCATCTTTTAAATTAAAAAAAAAAAAGACAAAAGCCTTAAAGTTAAAATATTTTAGATTATTTCCCCATTTGCAAAAAAAAGAACACCTTTCTGCTTTGGGAAAAGGTCATCTTAAGATCCGCACAAATCCCCATCCTCTCCAATATCATTTTGCATTAATTCCACCTTTGTCAAATCCCCTTATTCTTAATTATTTATATTTATAGTAGAATTATCGTTAAAAAGGCCTACAAGGCCAAATAGAAGGAGAGTCCCGCAACATGCGTTTGTTCAGTCTATGGTAAAATATTGCGAGGCCTTATGACAGTATAGACACCTTATCAGAAAATATCTGTGATCACCATAAAAACAATTAACCACGCAAGTAAATAAATGATGTCATAAGTGTTATTTATTTAATATATATTTTATCAATAGCAAGGTGTGGTTCATTTTATAAGCAGGCGAAGACACTCGGCCAGCTTCCTTTCTCCATTTATCTGATTTTGAAGCCTTTTATTTTACCGTGCAAGTTCACATGAAACCTGTGTTATAAAAATGGTGAGAGCCAGAGATTAACCAACGGCTGCCACATTGTCCCAACGGCCTGCAACATAACCCGAATTTATTTTTTTTTTTTATTAGGAAAGTGTGATTTGGGATAATCGTCGTCGGATGTTTTGGTATAACGGAGATGACTTCATGACGCTCGCATGCAACAGCGCTTAAAATTCAGGTCTTAAGCCGTTTTACGGGACACCGTATTATTCATAAGAGCAACGCATGGTTATTCCACTGCGTATTAAAATATATCATCATAAGTTTGTGGGCATGAGGAGGTCATAATGTAATACAATAATCTAAAACGACTGGGTCGTTATAAACGAGCCTCGAGAATAAAGACCGTCAGGGTTCAGGGCGGGAAGCAGAGTCTAAATCAGTCTCAAAATGTTTTCAAAAAAGGTACAAAATCCGTACTTCTGCAAACGGAATAACTTTCGATATTTCGAATTCTGGTGTATACAAACTACAATATAGACGAACGGCTGTAACAATTTTAATCCGCAGTAAATCTGTCTCCGTTATGGCTCATGCTGAACAGGCCGGACATCCCAGGAGCGGCTACAGCAAGGCCACGCAGGCCAGCAAGAGAAGCGTTTCTCTTCGGTGAAAAGCGCCGCTATTTAAAACCGGAAAGGTTTGTCAGTGTCGGCAAAAGCTGCGATTTGAGTACAAATTAAATAAAAGCACAATATATTGAACGCAACAACAATTTGTCAAACAGCAGGTTTAGCGTGTGATGTTCAAAACACATTACAGACAAAAGCCACTTGAATCTTTTATTTCTCCAAGTATGTAGACAGAACTGTGAAACGTATTCAAATGTTTACCATAAAAACAGGGTTTAAGGTTCAAGTCATAAACAATGTACCTGTAATCATCTCCACTGTTTGGCACCACCACTCAGTGGTTAGCTGCACAGGTTGTGAGTGGTCAGCTTTGCTTCAGCAGCACGATCAATACTGGAGGCTTCAGCTAGAGTCTTAACTCCAATATTTACGTGCTGCTACAGTAAGGCGACCAGCAAACGAGACAAATAAGTCACAGAATAAAGGCTGAAGAACTTCTAGGCGACCAGGATGTGTATTCAGACTTTACTGCGGCAGCACAGTATGGCCTGCATCTCAGTGTAACCCACAAACCATTCCGTGCTGCTACAGCATTGCCAGAACAGTAGCTGTCATCCCCACCGCGCGTAAAAACTCCTCTCATCTTCTGTGTGATTTGCACCCTCTTCATCCTCTGGGCGTACAGTCCAAAGCAAATGTTCACAGATGGGTACTCCCATCATTCATCTACCTAAAGACGTCGAGATGATCATCAATATCTTTTGCAGATTTAGGTCCTCTGTCCACTGCGAAGCAGGCTCTCCATCTGAAACACACAAACAAGAAGCATACAGTTTAATATGATTCTGAGATGGTCACCTTGTTAAAATGCAATGTCAAGCATCAAAATGCACTTTAAGACCAAAAGTATGTGGACTAGAATATTACACTCTTATCATTCCACAACGATGGGCATTAATATGCTGATGAAATAGTCTCTGCTCTTCAGAGAAGACTTTACATAAGATCTTGGAAGCTCACTGCAGAGATTTGCACCAATTAAGCCACAATGTGAGGCCAGGCACTGATGTTGGACGATAAGACCTTGCTCACTGTCGGCTTCCAATTCATACCAAAGCCATTTGATGGGGTTGAGGTCAAGGCTCTGTGCAGGCCTGTCAAGTTCTTCCACACCAAACTCATAAAACCATTTCTTGTGAAAAACAGGAAAGGGCCTTCCCCAAACTATTGTCACAACATTGGAAACACACAGCTGTCTAAAATATCATGGTATGTTTTATCTGTAGGATTACCCTTGACTGAAACTGAGGAGACTACTGAGACTGTCCACATACTGGTTATACAGTCTACTCAAGTCATTTCACATTTTCAGTCCAAGAATTTGGACTAGTCTTCCAATAGACTCTATCATGATATGATTGCATATTAGTAGAAATAGTAGAACTGTTTCCCATGTTTATAATAAGTCACTGCCAACAGTAGAAGCTGCATAACTTTATAACTATCAGGAGGAAAGACTGCATTTGACAATTTTACATTCTTGACACAAATGGTTTGGTAGTGTGGCTAATGTTCAAAACATTATTAGTTTTACAACACTAATATGGTAAAATAATTCACGTGTCAGACAAGCACTGTGAAAACAGGAAGAGAGGGTTGACAGGGAGAAAAATGGCAGTCTGCATTTTGCATGACTCAGAATAAATCTCAAATTTTATAAGGAGTCAGTGTGCCACTCAATATATTGTGACCTGTCTAGTAACACACATCAGTGCTATTGTTAAGTGCTCTACAGAGACCTAAGTGTAAAGTGAGAATTTTTGTCTAAGATGGTTTCTCAGTCAGTGGTTAACTCTGTATTTAACCCAGAAAAAAATGAGGAAAATTTAAAAAAAAAAAAAAAAAAAAAGAAAAAAAAAAAAAAAAAGAGGATGAAGTGTCTTTCTGGAAAACTGTTTGACCCTGGAGAAACAAGCACCTGGTTTTTAAAAATACATTTACACCTCTTTTAATGACAGAAGGGTGTTAAGTTATTAGATAGACCACAAATCACAAGTTTATGTGTTGTTGAAATGACTGAATCCCTACCAGCATCAGAGGCATTGTTAAATAGCTGACCTCGCACTTTGACTTAGAGGTGGAAGAAAACAAGTGAAAAACAGAAATGGCCCATTTTAGGAATCACCAGAGAGCCATAAAAAGCAGCTTTTCCAGTTACAACAAAAATGTGTCAACTTTTGTAGCAAGACATTTTAGGCTGTCACAGTAAACATATTACAATCTTAAACCTACAGTTTGTTTTTTTAAAACAACTGTATCC
Source organism: Euthynnus affinis (assembly GCA_029490765.1). Classification (NCBI taxonomy): domain Eukaryota; kingdom Metazoa; phylum Chordata; class Actinopteri; order Scombriformes; family Scombridae; genus Euthynnus; species Euthynnus affinis. The sequence continues at coordinate 11,171,401 of CM055850.1, read as the reverse complement.
TGATAATACTCCAGTACAAGATTGGGTCAAACGATTATGTTGCCACTAGAGGTCTCAATGGACCTGTAATTATGACCTTGGTCTGAAATGGATCTGATGGCCTGAGCCTAATAACATCTAACATACTTTCCTTCCAAAAAGACACCGACAAGACATGCAGTCTCTCTCTCTCTCTCTCACACACACACCAACTACTGCAGTGCAGCTAAGAGCAGAGGACTAATAAAAAACAATTGTTTGAGAGAGTTAACAATTAACAATTTGTTGCTTTTATTCTTCGGTTCCAGTTAAATTTTTTGTCACATGGTAATGAGACTGCAAGCAGGAGAACATTAAACCCAGAAGGCAAACACTAAGAAAGGACTCTTGGATTTAAAATGCAGCTTTTTAGTGTCTGACTTTGAAACTTTGTGTCAGTGTCCTGCAAACACCAAAATGCAGTTTTTAAAATGGTTCCTACTCTTAAATACATTACCATTGTTCACTGTGATAGATTGCATATCTCAAGCAACAGCTGGCCAAAAGGTTGATAGTCAATCTAAACACTTGTGGTATGCTAGTTTTTATACTTTATGCTGCCTTTGAACGTTCATTAACTTCACCTCTACCGCTATGACTATATACAAGTATCACTGTGTGTACACTCAATTTTCTAAAAGCCAAAGTGATATCTACTCTACTCTGGATTTGTCACTGATAAAAATTTGCCTTCTAATGTCAATTAGTACTCTGCATAAGCAGGAAAGCAATGGAAATAAAACGTGGGCTTTTTCAGAAATTTGAAGGTGCACACTGCTTATTTTAATAGTACTACTATTTCTGTCTCAAAGCATAATGCATGTAATTTTTATTGATGGACATTCATGCATACAGCTGAATTTTATTACATGAGCAAAGGTTGAAAACACTGGAGCAACAATGGTGTCTACAGTCAGCCACATCTGACAGTGGCAGGAGGGTGGGAAGATAGTGAGGACCACCGAGTGTAGTGCTCTACTTTTTTTTTTTTTTAAATTGGTGAGTAGAAGCCTCGTCCTCTCAAATCACGTACAGTGACATTTATGCCACAACATAAAAACATCTCTTACATGAAAATAAATGTCACCTAAGCTAACTGCATGAAAATGAATTATTTCCTCAAATAACTCAGAGTTCACACTTCAGTATCAATTTTACTGTTGCTTTTAAGCATTTCAAAAATATCTTTGGGATAAATTTTGGTTGATGGCTGAGACATCAACCACCACATTTATAATGTGGTTAATTTACAACTTAATATAAAGGGTGTATAATAGTCAGATCTGTGGGGCATGACAAAATCACCTTGTATTAGTCCAAAGCCATTTTGGTTCACACACCAGTCCAAAAAGGACCAAAAAGAGGGTGCAGTTACAACTATTGAAAGTGGTGTGTAATAAATTTTTGTGAGCAACAAAAAATTAATCAACTATTTAATAACCAATTATGAGATTGTTACATAAAAATGCCAAACATGTGCTGGTTTCAGCTTCTCAAACATGAGGATTTGCCATTTTTCTATCTTGATAAATTGAATCACCAGTTTTAGCTGTGAAGACATGAATAGACTCTCGAAGGTTGCAAAAGGCATTTGTCATAATTTCTAACATTTTAAAAACTAAATTATTAATAAAAAACTGAAAAACACAAATCAATTAAATCAATAATAAAAATGATTGGTAGGTGCAGCCCTAAGTGTAAGACACAATTACTGACAGTTACAAGGAAGTCAATGCACTTACTGTTAAACACAGCCAATACACCTCCTTCTGACACTTTACTTGTGGGAGCACATAATGTGCATCTACAGTGTGAAGGGGGAAACACACAACATATGCCGACTAAACTAAAATTTGCCCACTCATTTCCTTATCTTCTGTCATTTTTTTTTTTTAGCTCATTTGCTCAGCAGCAGAGACAGTATTATATTATAGTGGTGAATTTAACTCAAGTAGAGGTCATGAAACAACTATTCTACTTTGTCCAATATTATGAATTATATAACAAAAAATGCAAAAAGGAACTAACCGGGTAAAGTATGTATTTTCCTTTTGAGATGATCATTTCTTTAGTCCAGGTGAAGTGTTCACATCAATGACTAACCTCTCCCCATTTTTCCTCCCTCTCCTTTAAGGAAGCATGCCCAGACATGTCACCTTTGATGCTCAGCCTTTTTAACCCATTCCTACGACATTTGCTCCCCATACAACGGCCTCAAAGAGTCACCTGACCCAGAGGTTGAAGGTCAAGTAACCTCCTACACTCCATCGGGTACAGGGACATGGACATGACAAGCCATCACCTCCCCAGATCAAGTGGTCTGAGCTGGTCTGTGTTACACAGTCTTCCTCTCTGCAGAAGCTAAAGGAAGACTCGCAATGACAACATAAGCTGTGGGGAAAAAACAGCCTGAATGGCAATCACATTCATTCACATTTAAAGATTCTTGCTATGTTCATAAAGCTACCTCTCTTTAGCCATTAGGCCACAAAGAAACTACTCCTAAGCTAAATATCTACAGACATAACCGCCTAGTTTCAGAGCCCAACAATAAAAAGCATTACTGACTAATAATAGGAGTTACAGAATAGAGCATATATTCAGCCATCAGTCCAAAATACATTGAATGTAAGAGTAGACACTCTTCTTTTGATTTTCCCCATGGCATGCAAGCAAATTATATCCCTACACAATTACAAATCCATCACTTCTAAAAATTCAAGCAAGATAAACACCAGGTCTCAGGCTAGCCAAATCATTGGTGTCTTTTGGCAAGGCAATACACACAGTACAAATAGACTATGTTCACTGTGTCACAACTTTAGAAGGTGTGATAAAGTGTTTGATCAGCTACCAGGACAGCGTGGACACAGCCTGAGACATCCACAGTAATAAAAGCAAACACACAACCAGTTCATCCATGATAACAAAGCAACAGATTGTGATGACATACCAACAACGAACAAAACAAACAAACAAACAAAAAAGGTATATATTATTATTATCATTTTTTAAATGACATTTATAAAAAAAATATACTTTGAGATGGTGTCACTCATTTTATTGTTCATTGAAGACCAGTGATGCTACTCAGAAGAGCTACTCTGCTCCATACGGACACCAGTGCTGTAATAGTACGTGTTAATCCTAGAAAAAAACTGTTACATTTGTGCACCCAGCAAAACATATCCAGCATAGCACATGCAGTGTGACTGGGATTCCCTGGAAGCCACAACCGTGTCATGTCAAATGAATTACAGAAAACTCCAGAAACATGAGGAAAAAAAAAATACCTGGGATCGACAACAGACTAAACCTATTTCACAGGACAACACTAGCAGATATTTGAGAGTGACCTCTGAGTCATTCTTTTGCTGCACACAGGTATACACCACCCCCTCTATTTACTGTCAGGTCTGAGTGTGGGACTCCTCACATTACAGGTACATAATATCTAATGAATAATATCTTCTGAAAACTGGATTGGAAATTAACTTTTGACGTACGTAATAAATGAAAAGTACAATGTGAAACTGGTTTGGTAAGAGCACAATAATCACCTAACATCAAATGTCAAATATGTGTCAGTCTGCTGTTTTGAATTTCTTAGCGAGTGCATGTCTTATAACAACAGGGCCGTGCATGTCTTAAAAGGTTTAATTTAAGAATAGTTAACACCATTTTTTTTACCATTTGCAGTGAAAGTGTGGACCACATTATAAGGTTCCTCCATGACCACCAGCCATGTCTGTCATCTAAATACACCAGTACCCACAAAGTGTCTGGTGAAATATTTAATCTGAACACACAATTATCGTATCTGCCTCAACAAACAGTGCATTCCAGTTGAATATTATGTATTCCTCAGAAAGTCCATTTCTGATCTATCCAGTTATTTACTACTTCGTTTGAGCCATCTCTAGCTTCCTCCTACTGCCACGAAAGACAGAGCAGCAATAAACAGGATGCAGACAAAGTAGTACACTGTGATGCAATTTCAAAAGTCCGACCCGAGGACTTGATTTACACTTGACCAATAGCATGAAACTATTTTTAAAAGCTGACCAACCACCTAACCTAATTAAATTTGGACTACAACCTTTCAAATAACAACTTTAATTACAGTGAATCACTACTTACAGAATAATCAGTAAAGCTGCTACTAGGACTCAAGTTGGTGTGTATGTAGTATGTGTATGCACAAATAAGCGGGGGGGGGGGGGGGGCAAAAGAGGAAGCAAAGCTTAAGTGTGAGTTGAATGGCACACCCATACACCAAATACACAAACACAGACTATACTAGGTTTTTTTTTTGTTTTTTGTTTTTTTTGGGAGGGGGGGGGGGGGCGTACATGTTCTAACTCAAATGCTAAGCATAACTCTGGTTCACAATGTACAAAATGTTTGTTAAACACACGTCACAAACAAAATGTTTTCCTACTAAAAATAATTCAAGGAAGTAGAGTGTTATCACACTGTTGACCGAGTTTACAAGTTGACAGACACAAAAAAATTAAATTAAATTGAAAAATAAAACAAAGTGTATTATGGCTCTTTTGTATGTTAGGGCTCAAATCTAAAAAAAAAAATAATTACATATAAATACAAGCATTAATATGTTTCTGTTGATTTCACCACAGTTCTTGCTAGACTAGACCTACCTACTGTACAGGCAGTGACAATTACACACCAGCATATCAACATCAGTTACTGCAGTAAATCCAAAATTATGAGTGCCCATATTACTTTTGGCAATACACCAAGTCAGTTGTTTTAAGCAAACTTGAAAGACTGACCAAAGCAGTGGTCATACTGTGGATGAAAATATCTAGTCTCACTACACCCAAGCACGCTGCCTGACTGGGAGGAGTGGGTAAGGTGTCACCTGCTTACCAAGCTATGGGTAATAAAATAGAAATGCACAAAGAAGCCTAAACCAGCAACCAATATTTTAAGAAAGATTAATACAACATTTTCTAATCTAATGGTTTACAAATTAATACTGTGGGCTGATCTGGCACACTCGGGTTATTTGAAAAAAAAATAAAAAAATTAAAAAAGGCTGGTTCAACAGAAAACACCATGAGTGTCTAGTCAGACAAGACATAATCTTACTATGCTAAATCTTACAGCCAGTGCTGTTTAAAGTCACGATATTACTACCTTAAATTTAATCATCAAGCAGGAGATTCACACCAGCACTGTAACAGCTGAACTACTCTTTCTAAAAATGTTGTCAAAGTCTATAAGTACTTTCATCACTACACAACAAGACAATATAAGAGGACCTGCAACTTCAAATTTTGAGTGCAGCTGCAGAGCCTCAAAAGATCAGATTTTTAGAGATAAGCGTTGGTAAATTTATCAGTAATTTTAAAGCTGCTAACGGACCACCCTAAATACATCAATGTTCACATCACATGATCTTATTTTAGCCGACCACAAAATTCCAGTGACTTTTTTTTCAACTTACTGAAAATGCGGTGAAGTATACACAAATCACAACAGCAGTTAGACACATATTAAAGCACATATCAATTTCAAAATTGTTTATAACACCTCTATAAATTATTTTTTAAAAAATCTCATCTTAGTGAAACAGGTGTAAAGCTCTGTGCATTACAGTGATGCAGCACCTACTGTATGCAAAAAATCAAAGACAATGCAAAACATATGCTTTTAAGAAGCATGCAAGGACCTGGCATCCTGATGTGTTGCACTGCTGCCACTAGTGTATCAGCTTTAACTTTATGACTAAATGCATCATGCAAAATAGACATTAATTTTCACCACAGATCACACATCCAAAACATTATGGCTTACCTAGAATGACGAGACAACCGATGCACATAAAACCATATGACAGCTTCTATTCAATGCTACTCACACATAAAACTGAAGCCAAGGCCAACTTCTGGAAAAAAACCAACAAGACCTGTGAAAACCTGTTCCCATCACAGCGAATTTGAATACTATAAAGTTTGTGCTGAGTGGTGCAGAAAGGAGGAAGAGAAGAGTGGGGGTTCTCTGCAGCCTGGCTACAACACATGTGAGCAAGTATAAGAAGAGAGGCACAGTTTCACCAGGAAATGGGGGTGGGAGCCCATTTTGCCGGAGGGGTCTGAGAAGACAGAATGATGAGTCACAGAATGTCATGCTAACAGTCTGAAGCAGCACAACGGTGCTCTACAAAGAGAGTAAAAAGGCAAATACCAGAGAACGGAGGGGAGACAAAGACCTGTAGCATTTAATGGAGCTTAACTGTGACACTACAAAAATAAAAACTGTTAAAATACACCAGTACTAATTTGGCAATTGCACACAGGGACAGTGTCAACAATTGTATAATCCCTCTTTAAAAGAATATGAGCAAAATATTTAGGTCTATTTGACCTGCATCAGCACATTAGATACACATACTAAAACTAAGCAACTGGTTAGTAAAAGTTTTTATATTACTAAGATTGGTGATGATAAAATTTCACTTTGACAAAGTGCTACCTACTCCCTTCTAAAATTACACCTAACAAATTCAAATCTGTACATTTTATGAAACAGAGCTAAATATCAGCAATGAGCACAAAAATTGCAGCTGATATTGTAAAAACTGAGCAAAAAAGATTGCTTAGATTGCTTCCAACAACTAAATTGGATGAAATTGAATTTTAATAACCACTTCACTGCACCCTCTCCTGAAATATTAAGTACAGTCTATGACATGATTTAAAAAAAAAAAAAAAAAAAAAAAAAAGCTTTTTTCACCTGTTAACAAACAGACTGACACTGTGAACCATCATATTTTCCTTGGGATTAAAAACAAACAAAAAAAAAAAAAACTACAGCAGAGCATTCGGTAATATTTATAACCATTCATCGTATTAGAGCAATTTGACCTCCTATCTTAGCTGCTAACAGCTATTTGGCTGAATTCAAATGATGCCAGACCGACAGACAGACCATTTCAACTTTTAGCACAGATAAGCAGGTAGATGTACTTATTTTGTCAATATTTTTAAGTATACATACATCAGAGTAGGAATATCCAACATGATGTGAATGCTTCCTATAAAAACAAGGCTTGAATAAATACAATGTCCACACACTACTTTCACGCCCCTTCTATATGGTAGTGTGAAAAATAATACTTCTCATCAGTACTGACCTTATAGCTTTTTTGACACTGTAGATCACTTTACCAAAAAGCAGCATATTTATTTGGTAATGAATAGGCAGATTTTTTCTTAACATTATGCAAGTATGTCATATTGACAGCTCACAAGGAAACATGTATAAAATAAAATGTTATTGGGGTTACATTTAAGTTGCATGTCCATTTTAAATTACACCATATAGTGTACAATAAAATGTTTTCTTGTCAGTCAGAAACATCTTATAGTACAGTAACTTCCTCCTCCACCTCTTTGCTGTTATGTGGCTGTGAAAGGTATTTCCCTCATATCATGTCAGCTAATTTTCCTCCAACTAAATAACCCCCCAAAACACAAATACACAAAATCTTACTATATGATGTGGGTGGTTTCATCATGAAAATGCTGTGCAATAAATACTATGAGTACACTCTTCAGTTTCAGAGAAGACAACTATGCTTAGACTAGATCATTTAGTTACATATTCATTGTGGTCATGCATATCTAATTGAAGTGGAAGCACAACTCTTATCCTTACTGCTGCGGAATATGTATGACTAAATACAAATCCTGGAAAAATGATATTAGTAAGCACAGTGTCAGATGTGACGGGCCTAGGGAAAAAAAAGGCATTGCAGGGAAAATGGACAGAGGTGCCCACAGTCTGTCTCCTGCTCTCCATGCAGCTAATTTCAATTAGGATTTTTCCCCCGTAAATTTAAATTGGATATTTGACGCTATGGACACGTATTTGTTTAAATAAATGTAACACTGTAAAAGATATGACGGCTTCATATTATGTAACACATTAAACCGATCTCTCCTTAGAAGGAAGTAGAAGGGGCGGGTTTAGACGCACAATTATAAAAGAGCCTCTCTTATGCTTTTTAGTCAAGTAGTAATGTTCATGATGAGCAGCATACAAACATATAAGCCATCCAGTAATGAACGATTAGGTCCGTTTTATTCATTCAATGTACTTGAATTAAATCAGGGTCCTGGGCGCACAGAGTGTGGAAGCTTGTAAAGGCAAAAAAGGCAAAATAATACAGAAGGCAATGAGTGAAAGCCCTCTGCATCAAACTACGATGAAGTTAAAACCTAACCTTACACCGAGAGAAACTAGCAGCACCACAACCAAGTATACAATTCTCTCTTCTTTTCAACAATAACTACCGGTGATTCAACTTCATTGCATCGTTAGCGGTTATGACAGCTATTTGTCTAACGTTTAACACAGCTATAAAAGTTAAATAATCAGAAGTTGCGACCTATGATTGTTGTCACTTGGCTGAGAGCCACGTTGATCATCAAACGTTAATGAAAGATATTCTTAACAATTAAAAGATACTACTATAAAGCAAGTGCTTAACGTTGGATGATAATTTTGTTCTGACCATCGGACTTATATTAACACAAGAGCTGTCACTAGTAAGACTGCAAACACACACTAACAACCACTTTGCGACACAGACAGGGAAATAAAACAAACCCTGTCGTCATTATTATTAAGGGCATGGCTGACTGTAAGGTCAACTAACGATATCAGTACAAATTTGTGTCCGTCTAATCTGTCTAACAACCCAAAAACCTCCCGCAAAAATAACACAAGTAATTTATCAGCCCACATAAAAAGTCTACCTTAGCTTACAAGCTTGGTAAAAATTAAGTTACCACAAAAGGCACTGTGTCTATCCAGGTCGCTGGTTTAGCCCCCCCCCCCCCCTCTCTCCCAACCAAGCCAGTGAGGGCTCAGTGTGCATTTGTTGACACTGCCGAATGTGCCTCTCCGCTGTTCGAGCCTGGCAGCTTTTACACCTCCCGCTCAAAACTGGGCTCCAATGCGAAAAAAATAGTCCATTATAGTCCAACTTTGATTAATAACCCCTAAGTTATGTGTCTCCTCCTTACAAAATAAATTCCCATGTATTCGGGTTTTTTTCTTCTATCTCCCCCTCTCCTCCTGGATAAAACGGACCGCTGTATGAGCGCTTTTTTTTTTACCCGTAACAGCGCAGCAAAGTCAGAAATCCTTCTCTGTGTGCTAGCACGCTAAGCTAACGGGCTAGCTGCTACGAGTAGTACAAGCTGGCCAAACGGCTAACGTCTCCCCGCCACGGTCGGTCTCCTCTTCTCCACGTAACGTCTTTCCTGTCGTTCTGTCCGTTTATACCGTCCGATAAAAATCTATTTAAATATTTTGTGGCTGCAATTACCTGTGTTTCCGTTGAAATTACGTGATTTCCCTCTCTAAAAGCGCAGTTTAATTGTGAGCGCTGGGTTTCTCCCTCGTCTCAGCGACAGCTCTCTATATTCGCAGCATCCTCCTCTGCAGCTGCTGAGGCAATCGCTGCTTACTCGAAAATGGCGCCGAAAGATACCCTCTTCATTCAAATCCTGTAGAGCCGCCCATTCTTCCTATTGGTTGTTTGCGGAGTCCACTTCGCGCAGCTGATTGGTCGAAAAAAATGCACACTCGAATGAGCGGCCCACGCAGCGTTCAGCACAGAGAGGGATTAGGTCCCTCAACGACTTTTACAGGAATCACTAACGTGAAAACCTTTACGTGCAAACTTGTTCAAAACAGGATTTTTGGACTGAAATCATTGCCACGATCCTTATCAATGACTATGCAGTATTTGTAACATCATAAAGCTTTTACAGGTCAAAAATATACCACAAAAACCAGAAGTGTAATAAACTCAATACTGATGCCATATTAGATACAGACACACTATATTCAAAGACAAAAATCAATATTATATGAATTTTAGAAATATTTTAGACAGCATCAGATTCTCTGCTGAGTGTTACTTAGTGTTTTACCACCAGTGAATGGCTTTCTTGAAAATCTGAGCTTTTTTACCGTTCAAACTGATAAATGTCCATGGTATCAACTGAACTGAGATCATTGTAAAGCTCATTCCATAGTTATCCACAGCATAACAGCAATGGCGATCTGAGAGTTGCAATTAGCCTCGTGGTTAAAATACTGTTCTTCACCCAGATGACCCAGATTCAAAAGTTTCAGCTGTCTGCTATTGCACTTTCACTAACTGATAACTATAACTATATAGCTATAACTAATTATTGCTTACCATGGACATCCTATAGCTATAAAATGTGAGGCCTTTTATATGCCTTTTGTCAAAGTGCATAAGAACACATTTTGAAATGTGCAGATATGATTTAGATATGGCCTACAGACATTTACACACACATTTGTTACAGCATGTCATGTATATATATTATATTATATTATATTATATTATATTATATTATATTATATTATATTATATTATATTATATTATATTATATTATATTATATTATATTATATTATATTATATTATATTATATATAAAACTTATAAAAATGTCCTAAAGAGTAGAGAAGTGCATACATTGCAATGAAAATGTTCTTATCCTTCTTGACGTAGGTAGTATAAATGTCTATTCATTCCTTATTCATAGAATGGGTAGTTATCTGCAATTTGCACAATGGTGCTTGTCTTGGAGTGACAGGCCTATCAAAAACAAAGGCTAGTCAAATAAAACATTATTGCAGCCATAGATGACAGGAGTGTAACATCTGGTCTATGTGGATTATTATGTAAAGAAGTAAAGAATTCATTGAGCTTACTCCTAAGGCCAAGGAGATGTAAACCAAATCATGAAAGATGTCAAGGAACAACAAGCAAAAAGCTTTAACTTGAGGTAAAGGGGCTGGTTAAGTTAAAGAGGCTCAGTCTGCAGTTATATTCTCCTTCTATGCTCTTCTCAATCATAATGTGGGGTTGGGTTTTAAAGACACTCTAACTTAGTTTATTTTTTACAGTTGGCATGAAGACATTGCTCTCTAGTCTTAAATTGCTGTGACATCATATTGCCCTCTCTATTTTAATTTTAATTAAGTTTCCTTTTCAGTTGCCACATTTTTTAATTCGTGACTGATTTGTTTTCCACACCTTTCAAACGGACTTGGATATCTAGTTGAAAAGAAACACATTCCATAACTAAATTATATGGCATAACTACTTCTTCTCGACTTAAGATTAGCTTGGCAACACACATGAGCACACACACCACTGTAGTATACATGCAACGGCCAAAGTAGAGACGAGTTTGGCTCTGCCACAATAACCCTGCTAGTTATCATATCTACTGTAGCATAGTGCACCTCAGGCAAGATAAACAGAGACAGCCATTTCATCCCAATGCACACATAATAACAATACATAATATTCACCTGCTACGTCACTTGGCTATTGGAGAAAGAATTACTGTTGCTACAACCTTCTGTTAGTTTTGAGTGTGTTTGAGTGCAAGGTAGCAGTTTTTTTTAAAATTTTTGTTTGAAAATATTTACACAGTTACAGATGTTTATTACTGTTTTAACTCATACTAATGACACTTTCAAACTTCACATTTCTTCAGTCCATGTGAGGCACATAATTATTTTTCACAACTCTGTATGGTAGTAAAAACATAATGTTTTTTACATTGGAGTACAAAAGCTGACTGGGAGAGAGAGAGGGCGCCCATTGTGTATGCATTCTGGTGTAGTGTGGACAATGGGACGGAGAGGAAAAAAACACACTTGTTTACAGATAAACTGGTTTGGACAGGAAGCCAGTAAGGAGGAGCTCTGTGTTGTTAAACAGGCATGTGGAGAGGCAGGGATGAGCCAGCAAAAACACCACCGTGACCATAGGGAAGATCATGATGCAGTACTCAAAGACATCATGCACGCACACACACATACATACGCCCATGCTTTCATATCTTCAAATGCACATATTCAGTTCTTATAGCCTTGCAGATTAGTAAACTGTGGAAGTATCAGAGTTTTTAAGTGATGACACAGTCACCACTGCAGCCAAAAGTCTTCAGCGACATGAACAGAAATTGTGGTTTGTTTAGTTTCACTATGACAAAAATTAACAAGATAAAAAGACCCTCATGGGTCTCTATTAGCAGTGCCAACAGTAGCCAAGCTGAGCTCTGGTGAATACTATACAGTTCATCCTGCATTGTGTCACCATCACATGAGCACACACTGCCTTCCATTAGGCAGGAGATCCTTATGACTCACGAAAACACAAGTCACATGTCACTACACAAATGAACCATGCTACTCAGACTGCTCTGTTATCCACGGCAGCTTTTTTGCAGGCCCAAATGAAATCACATCATAATGCATCTCTTCATTAGGAGGGTTGAGACAGAGTGGATCTCTCCCTTGTATTCTGGTAGACAAGCTGAACAAGAGCCACAGTGTCATGTATCGTAGTCTTTGGCCACAGCAGGCCAGCCTGGCTGCAAAGTTGCCATGCTGGGGCAGTTTTAGTTCAATGTAATTTGATTTCATGTTAGATGACTTGCGTGCATGGTTGGCTGTTACACTCAGCTGCTTCTCATTCAAGGAGGAGTTTTACTGACTTTTTTTTTCTTTTTCTCTTCACTCATGTGACTCAAAAGATGGCCCTTCACACCATCACCAGACATGGGACTGCGTCACATCAAATGATAGGGAAATAGACAGCTCAGTTCACAATGTGCTTAAGAGTTACAAAAGCACAGGCTTTCGGTGAATTCTTCCATATTATTGAAATGAAGAGAACAGAGTGACACCTAGATGTTAAAAGATTTGAGGTCAGAGGTGAAAGAATAATTAGGAATGAGCACCCATGTATGACAGTCTGCAGCTTTTGTGGCAACCAGAAGCAACAGCAGGTAATTATTCTTCACTGATGTTGAAAGTGTGCTATATAAGGAGAATAACCTGAAATGAGAACATGCACAGATCGTCGGCTCTCCACAGTACGGTGTTGCCTTTGCCTGAATCAACATAGGCAAAACAAATGAACAAAGTTTGAGACCCATTCTTACTTTTCTCACTGAATTTCTACAACTAAACTGTACTAAACTAAAACTGGAGACATTTTTAAAAATCTTTTTATCATACAATTCAGAAAACATGGTGAGGGGAAAGAAATCTTTATTTTTCAGTTCTTCATAGTTTATATCAACCTGTGTAAATTGACACTAATATTTAGGAATAGTTTTTTAGTGTCTACCAAAGGACAATTCCTTCAGACACATTACAAACATATAATAGCCAATAGTGAAAATGAGCAACACCCTGAAACAAAGTATAAGAGACTAGAGGCCTACTATATTAACATGGCCTATTCCCTCGTCTTGGTCTTTAGAGAACACAATGAGCCCCGCTGAGAGCTCCATACTCCAGAGAGACTCTCCATTGATGTCTCCTTGGTTCCCCTCCCCCTCCCTCTATGAGACATCTGTAGCAGCTGCCCCCTTGTGCTCCTGTCAGCAGGGCAGAGTGTGTGTGTATGCACTATAGTTGAGGTGGGGTTGGCTGGGAGGTTAGTGCGGGGCGTGTTATGACACCTCCCCCTTTGGAGGGGTCCGGCCCGCACACTTGTGGGACATCACATTTATCAATGGCTAATAGTCACTAGCAGGTCACCCTGAAAACACAACAGAGACCTCTGACCTCTTTTTAGCACAAACACAGCGAGGTGGTCACAATAGCCACTAGGTGCTATAAAAGTGTGCACACACACACACACACTCTTCTTTGCATTTAAATGTGCTGTCAGAAATCAAGGTAAAATACTGCTCCTTTTTTTTGTCAAGCAAACATTACCTTTACTTAATCCCATGACAAATAAATTGCCTAGCTTAAAGTCAGAGTGCTACTAAACACTATCACATGCTTGGCCAGCATGTTCAGATATTACAGCACAAGAAGCCCTTTTTATTTAGTCTCTGTATAATTTTACAGACATTCTCACACATAGCAATCAAATCAAGTGGGTATAATTCATAGAGTAGTCTAAAATTACATTACAAACAGGGGGCAATTAAGGGAAAAAAACTTAGCTGGATGCATTGGTAACGGGGACAGAACGGGAAAGAAAGTGTTTAGTAGGCCTAAGAGGAAAGGAAGGTAAGCTGAGGAGAGCAACACGATGTTCAGCAAAGAAACTGTTTGGTTTGAAATGTGAAAATGTTGTATATTCAAAAGTGAAATGGTTACTTTGAAATAAGGTACCAAAAAAAACTTCTGGACTTTCACTAAAGTCATGGCAAAGGTAGTGTAGTCTGCCAGCACAGAACTGTCACTGACAAATGTCTAAAAAGCAGCTTGATTTCTAATTTGCATTTTTGAACTCTTGCTATTTTCATATGTGTTAAAACAGCTTTCAGCTTCTAGACTAAATACAGTCATGTGCCAAAACCCATGGAGCAATAAAATTTAACCAATAACCTCAGAGAAATGTTGAGTCTGCCTCGAGAGTCAATGAAATGACAAGTCATAAAACATCTAGTGCCCTGTTTGGGGTGTTTCAGGGGTGTTAAGAGGCGTTCTCCTTTCAAAACAAACTTTATCATTACTAGTGAAACATTTAAATGACACACAAAAAATATTATCACATTGCTTCCTAGTCTAGTATTATTTTTTTTAAATCTTGACTAGATGTCCACACCCCTCAGTATTTTTTTTCTTTACTTAGGCAGACTGCTGAGAGGGATTACAGAGACGGCTAAACACAAGCAAGATCTAATCCTAGGCCAGCAGAGTTACCAAAAGGCCTTGAAGAATAAGTTTTGGAAAGCTAATGTTAACAGCGATATCAAATTTTAGACTGGTCATTGAAGATATTACATTCTAAATATTACTACATTGTCTTCAAATTTCATGATGAGTGTGCTAATAAATAAATAGATAAATACATAAGAGGACAAGTATCCAGTGTTTCCCAAAGGATTCATTCATGTTGTAAACAGCAGCTACACCACAGGCTTTTTCTCCACTGAGCCCCCTGATGAAACTCATATAAATAGACAATAACAACAAGATAATATGCAATTTAAGCAAAATGCCAAATAAAAAAAAATCATATTGCAGTCGCATACAAGACTATCCCTAATCAAGTGCTTTGTAACAAATACATCAGAGAGACTTGGCAGAAGACATTGACTGTCCTGTATCCATATAGGCCACTGGTAAATTCATGTACAGCAGTATCATTCTAAAATTCTCATTCAATCAATTAATCAATCAAGTTTATTTGTCAGATGTAATCATATAATAACAATCACAGTGAAATGTAATCTTGTCAGTTGCTTCAATTTGAGCATTAAAAAGACTTTAAATAGAATACAAATAGTAATAAATATAGGTGTATGATTTAAGGGGGGGTGGCAGTCTTAGGCAGTGACCTCATTTAGGATCCTAGTGGCCCGAGGGTAGAAGCTCTTCCGGAGCCTCTTAGTGCTGGCCTCGTGTATCCAGTACCTTTTTCCCAAATGCAGCAGAGAGAAAAGGCTGTTATCCAGGTGGTTGGGATCCTTAATGATTCTCCTGTCCTTATTCTTGACAAAATTCTTGCGGTTCTGTTTGATGCTGTTTTTGTACCACAGTGATGTTCATTGTCAAAATGTTCTCAAAGGTGCAGGAATAGAAATTCTTCAATATATGAGGGGATACCTGGAATTTCCGCAAACATCTGAGGTGAAACAGATTCTGCCTTGCCTTTCTCACTACTGACTCCTTATGCAGCACCCAGGTCAGGCCCTTGGTGATATAGACATCAAGGTACTTGAAGCTGTCCACCCTCTCTATGAGGGCCTGTTGATATTAAGGGGGGCGTAGTTCTTTTCCTGCTTCTTCCCAAGGTACACTATCAGCTCCTCAGTCTTGCTGACATTCAGGAGTAGGTTGTTGTCCTGATACCAGTGGGTCAAGATCTCTACTTCCTTCAGGTAGGCCTTTTCTTTGTTATCTGTGATCAGGCCTACCATAGCTGTGTTGTCAGGAAACTTGAAGATGAGTTGTGTATGTACAGGGAGTACAGCAGAGGGCTCAAAACGCAGCCCTGGGGTGCTCCGGTGTTAAGGATGAGGGTAAAGGAGGTGTGTCTGCCTACCCTCACCACCTAGAGTCTGCCTGTCAGGAAGTCAATGATCCACAAGCACAGTGAGGTGTTTAATCTCAGGTCACTGAACTTTGTGACGGGCCTGGAGGGAGCTCTGGTGTTAAATGCTGAACTCAAGTCAATGAACAGTTATTTCACATAGCTCCCTTTCTTATCCTGGTGAGATAGGGTGGTGTGGAGGATGTGTGCTATTGCGTCTTCCATTGACTGTTTGGGAGGTTAATGTCTATTGACATTTTATAAGGGGAAATAGCAATAATAGACACATAACAAGAGTATCCTGTCACTTCAAATGGACAGTTCTTTTTTTTCTTACAGGATTATACAATTTCTATATATGCTTGTTTTTTCTATTAGCCTATACTGGACCTATGCTGTGTGCAATAATATTTTCCAGTCCAGAGAGCATCTAAAAAACCATTGAAGTCTTCCACAAATTTCCTAAATTGAATTCATGAGGCTTATACACTATCCTGTATGGTCATACTGCTTCAGCATTTAAATAATGCTTAGAAATAGTGCTTGTTTCCAAAGTTTGTGTCCAGAAACAATTTACAAGCAAACATGACACACCAATTTCCACTGTAAGCGATAGTTAATACACTCAAAGATTTAAATCTTCAGCCTGCATTTTCAATACAAATTTGAAACTACAAGAAGATTTCAATTAGTTATCTTAGATGTGGCGATGCAAAGTGATTGTTGAAATGACAAGGTGAAGATGAAAAAGAAAACACATATTGCCCTCTGAGGTCTTTTTTCTTCTTGGTTCTTGTAATGAGGTTAGGCTGCTTGTTTCAAGTGCATTGCTTGTATTTAATGATCTAATGCTGTCATGGAAAATAGTATTAAGAGTGGAAAGTAATTCAATTATTTTGTACTCAGTAATGGGGCAATACCTTAAATTTTGGTTTCATCCCAACCAAGTAGTATCAGAGCAAGTATCTCTGATACTTTGCATTGATAAGCTCATAACTTTTAATTTAGAATATTTTCATACTTTCATACACACTGATGAAAATATTTTAGTTACAGTACAATTTAGACAATTTAGGATATTACAGTCTACAGTCCTACAATTATTATTATATCACAGTATAATATAATACTAATTATAATGTACTAAAAAAAACAATCACAATAGGACAGCAGTAATGCAGCTTGTCACAAAGGCAGCTGGCGGGTGATTACAATAGTTCCTGACTAATCTGTATGCAGGCCACCTGGAGACTTTCTGAACAGCATCTATCAGTGAAAATCATTTTGAACACACGTTCTGTTTTATTTTGGCTTTGTGTGCTCTCTATCATGAGTAAAAATTTGTAGCAATGACGCTGGTGGGTCTATCTGCAAATTTAATGCTTAACAGGAATTTTGTGATAATTGACCAAATCATGCAATTTTTCACTCAGCCATTGTGGGAGCTGAGGGCATGGAGACTGGACAGGTGATGGCTAATCTCTATTTTGAAAATTGATGGTAGTAATAATGCTGCTGTATGGTTACAAATTTGAAGTAAATGCGAGAATAATCTGTAGCTTTAAACTGCTAAAATTGGACCTTTAAAAGCATCACAGTTTTAATATGTCTAGCATTGAACCTCCCATCACTAGTTTCTAGATATCCTAGGGATCAGTAAACATTTACTAAGTGAGCTGTTGAATATAAATTTTATGGACGTATGACTGACACTCTAAAGGTTATGTCAAATTAACAGGTTTGGCCAACCTCACCATGCATTGTAATGACACAGCCATAGGCTATATAGTGTTTAAGGCACACCTAACCGCCTCTTGGCTATATAAGAGGTGACAAAGGTTGTGTAAATGCTGGTAAAACTTTAAATATATGAATAAAAGCTCCCAAAGACAAAACTAATCTATTCATTGTCTTGTTTCTGGACTACAAATTGAGAATTCCTGCGGAAGTCCCTCCCTCCACAGTCCTCTGTTGTACCTGGATGATGTAACCACTTTCCAAATATAGCGTGTTGCTGATGGCTAAGCGGCCTCCCCGTTGGCCGAACCGGCTGTCAGTCACCTGACGTCACCCCGATCGTGTTATTATTGTAAACAGCCCGCCTGCTCTCCACCGACGCTCTGTGTCGAGCCGACTACTCCATCCAGTCCTTTGTTCATGCAGTGAAAACACCGACGCGACAAAGCACAGTGCTCGTCCGCCCAAACTGCGGATTGAACCTCAAAGCAAAGTTAGACACATAAGCTAAAAAGACGACACCACATGGAGGCTTTTTAATAATAATAATAAAAAATCTCGCACAGCTCCTGTTGTGAACATGTTTGTCGATCACCGGGATCTTCATGCAACCGGCGACTGCTCAAGGGTGCTGCATGAATAACAAATAATAAACTGGTGTTGAAGACTTGTCAATGCAAAGCCTATTTATGTTTACTCGATTAGTGGTTGTCTACATTCACCTCATATACACTGATTTCTCCTCCACATTACGCGGACTAAACCTTTGACAGCAGTGTAGATAAAGCCTCATTGTCAATGGCTCCCAAATGTCAAATTGTTTGAAAAAGAGTACAAACTTGTCATTTTGAAAACCTCATGCCCATCGCCATCCTTCACAATGAATAAGGATAGGCCTATAAGTTATATTACCTCGTCAGTTCGACAGCATTACCTTAAAGAGACTTTACTTTGTGTCCAGTGTCGCAGAGCATCGACCAAAACGACTTTATTTTTTTGTGTAGTGACTGACACTGAACGGCAAACTCAACTAGTCAGGAGGTCACACAACAAAAGTTGAAATTACTCCACAGAATGTTTAATGGCACTTACTGGATCGCCTGGATGCTTTCCGGAGTGATCGACTGCATCTCTCTCGCTGCCAGCCGGCCGCTGGTGACA
The DNA here is from genome assembly GCA_029490765.1 of Euthynnus affinis. Classification (NCBI taxonomy): domain Eukaryota; kingdom Metazoa; phylum Chordata; class Actinopteri; order Scombriformes; family Scombridae; genus Euthynnus; species Euthynnus affinis. The sequence goes on along the minus strand of CM055850.1, from coordinate 11,152,388 downwards.
CCCTCACCTCGACATTTCTATCCAGGCAAGTTGACAACAAGCTTCCATTCTCCGACTAAGTGCAGTTTCAGCAAAGCTTCAAGGAAGTTGTTTCTTTTGTTCCAGTATTTTTGGTTGCGTCAATGTTGCGAAAAGGGGGAGGCGGAGCGGTGGATACACAGAGCGACCGAGAGAGAGAAAGAAAAACACACACACACACACACACACACACACACACACACACACACACACACACACACACACACACACACACACACACACACACACACACATCTGAGCGCACCATAGCCTAGTTCGCACGCCTGGCCATTAACGCACAGAAAACCCCTCATCCAAATCCGCGATAAAGTCGTCTCATCAGCTCAGCTCACGTGTCTGGGACGACCAGCATCCCTTCAATGTGAAGTGGAAAAGCTACACAGTACACGGTGCCCGGGTCCGATAGGCTACCCAAGATCAGGCTACTAGTCTGTGCGCCCAGTGCGCGCATAGGAACGGAGACATTTGCATAGCCCGGCTCGGTAACTTGGATATCTTTACAGAACTACAGATTCTGAATCGCATACAGGCTTCCTTCATTGCTTTCTGTTGCGCTCATATGCTTCCCCTATATTACTTCACCGAGCCGGAGTCTTCAAAACGAGAACGTATTCAGCCTACGCCTTTCGACTTCAAACTCTGCTAGTTCCCGGACAGCGCAGGGCGGTAACGAGGCGCTCAGTAACGCGTTACTACCGCTTCCCCAACAACGAGTAGGAGTATAGAAACTTACAACTCCCTTACACTCAAAAATCTTTTCAAAGAATTCACCTTTCCTTCAACCTTAACCCCGGACTGAAGTTGAGAAATTATCATCTCCATCCATTATTTCTCTGCAGGTTATTCGCTGTTTGTCACAGGTTATAAATGGCGTAAAAGTTGATTTTCTCTGGATGGAAGCATACGTTATGAAACCAAAACGTGGAGAGACAATTTGGACATCACTTACAAGACAGGTTATGTGATTATTTGCTTCCTGGTGGCAACGACAGGACCGTAAAGCAACGCAACAAGTAGTGTAACGAAGTGCTTTTTATGTTGTAAAAACTGATAAACAGACTCTTTGGTGTAAGGAGCCCGTCGCTGTTCTTGGAACCGAGGGGAGGGAGAACTGAGACGGCTATATGTAGAAATAGGATCATGTTCATCGGATAAAAAGGTGAGCTCCCTGTTTCCCCGCCGCTGTTACAGTAGCGTTGCGTCAGGAAGTTGTTGGTGTCAGTGAAGTCACCATCAAGACGCCCCTCTCTCTCCATCCAGCCTGACAACACATGCTTCATAAAAACAGCTTAGATCAGTTTTGTAACAAATGAAAATCAGCAAGTGACTTCAGTGACTTCAGCTAAATGCCCTTGAAAATATTTTGACCTCACAGCGCGAAAGGCTGTGACAAAATATTTGGCACGATAAAAGACTGCAGATTATAGTGAAAAGGGAGTGAATTTCAAAGACTGCAGATTAACTAAAAAAAAGGCACGTCTGATAAGTGTGCCAGCTTTATTACAACTAATGAACCAAGAGCATCTATAAAACGATGCCATACGAGATAAGCTGCGCGTATACAGTAGGCCTGTATAGTTTCAGCCATGTACAAAACCCTTTTAAAGCTTTGTGAAATTTACTGGTTACCAGTTATATAAAAAATGAAGGTATGTAGAGGATAGCTTTAAGAAATTTTGCAAAAGCAACTCCACAATAAGCCTATAGCCTCGCAGGCTGAGTGTACAGAGAGTATAATTAAGTGGCTTGGAGAAAAAACACTATACTCATAGTCTGCGTGCGTAAAATACACTGAACACACGTGTAAAACTCTTTAGAGGCCACATAAAGCAAATGGGATTTCAGTAGTTTGTTCAATAGAAAAAAATACACAGTTTGTCCACCCATCTCCTCCGTAGATTGTAAAGAAAAGGGAATGAAGCCTCCATCCAAATAAAAGCCTGTACGGTCGATAGCCAGAGCGTAAAAATTGCTGTTTGTTATCAGAAGCATGATTTTAAAAGGTTACTTGTAGCCTCACCGTCAACGTCCTTATCGTCCAGCAAGCACTGCACCACCACGTCTTAAATGAAGAGGTGAGTATATTTTAAACCTCAAGTTTTAAACAGTCTAATGCTCTCTCTCTCTCTTTCTCTCTTTCAAACCATGCGTCACAGGTCAGTCAGTCATAAGGCGTGGGCTGCAGATGTCTTGTTTGTGCTACACCGATAATTAAAGTGTAATATATGTGCAAGCATAAAACAAAATATAACATGAAAAAGAAAAAAAAATCCAATGCCTATTTCACTTGCACCAATTATCAAGTATTTCCAGAGCAAGTTTGCAGTCTTAAATAAGAAATCTACTCTGGTGCATGAAGGAAATGTTTGCAGTGTTTGCTGTGCGTGTGGATGCGTAAATATTAATACTGATTGTTTGATGAAATATTGAAACTGTCTACAGTTTGTCTAATGGAATAACTATTTTTTCTTTTGGCGAAACAAAAGCTTTGGTTAGACATGGAACTTAATTACCCAATTAGATTATCTCCTTTCGATATCAGCAACCTTTGACAAAGCTACAAATATTAAATTGTCATAAACACATTTTAAACATATTCTTTTAGTTGGTTTTGACAGAACTAACGCACTCTTTCACATTCAGTTAAATCCGGAAAACTTTGAGGGTTGATTTACATCGAAAACTAGAGTGAGAAGTCATAATAAAACTGCAGGCCTGCTTGCTATTTTTACATATATTGACTGTATATAACTGCTAACCTACACTTAGGTTCCTGTGTTCCGTGCGCAAATAAAAATGATAATCTGACACAGCTGAAAACTAACTTGAATTGTTCTCTCTCTCTCTCTCTCTCTCTCTCTCTCTCTCTCTCTCTCTCTCTCTCTCTGAGTGTGTGTTTGTGTGTTTTTGGGAGTGTCACACTCACAGTTATGCAGCAGTATTTGAATATTTGCCCGGTGTGTGGGCTGATGCACAGTCAGAATGCAAACACGAAACAGTAATCAGGCGCTATAATCTGATGGGCTGCGGTTCCCCTTTAAGGTCACCGATGAAGTACAAGACTGCAGTGAGGGCGCCAAAAGTTGTTGAGGAGAGGATTTTTATCATTTCTACTTTGAAACATGCAGGTTCCTCTTATCCTACAACAGTTGATTCAGGAAGTTTGTGTAAGTTTGCCGCTCTCTCTCTCTCTCTCTCTCTCTCTCTCTCTCTCTCTCTCTCTCTCTCTCTCTGTCTTTCTGTTTTTGTGCTTTAACACTTGACTGCTGACTTATTGAAAATACAAGACCGATGTGCATAAAAGGCATCTTTTATGAACTTTTATGAACTATTAACACTTTTATGAACTTTTTTGATGATCTCCAAGTTGCACATACACCAGGACAGACCTCTCCTCTCTGAAAGGATCAAGAAAAAGGAGATGAAGCGCTGGATGGCTGATATTTAGTCCGGCCTGTTTCACATACTTGCTTTTGCAATCAATAGTTAATATCCTTTCATGCAAATTAAGTGTACTTATATTTGATTTTGAAAGATGGATCAATAAGGACGACAAATATTGTACCTCCTCAATCTTTGAGTGGATGTTAAAAGCAACCAAAGATAAAGCGACTGTGTCCAAATCCCCCATTCCCTGCGCACTACGCTTTGACGCAGCTGTTTACAAAATTTTCTTGATTCGACTTTGTAATCGATTATCTATCTGAAGCTTTTTCAGCACACCAGGGGCGCAGTCACGTGCGTAAAAGGGCAGTTAAAAACGTTACACCTTAAGAAGAAAAACAAAAAATCTTGGTTTAGATATTTAGAATATGAAGACACCGAGGAGCAACTGAAAGATCATATTGTGTGGGAGGAATCTACATGATTCAAAACGAAAAACTCAGCAGTTTGTGCGGTGTATATGTAACTCGTGCGCATGGCACACTGATACACATCATTTCAGCTTCTCAGCATTTCAGCAAGGTTTTTTTAAGGTTAGTACTACACTGATAGGACAAGTGGAAATGTGATGAATATAATAAATAAAATATTCTCCTGAACAATCTGTTTAGATATACAAACTCAGTGACCACAAAACAGATTTAATGTAATAATAAATGTTAAAAAGAGCCCAATATTAGTCTCAGCTTCAGTTTAGTCATTAGTGGAGTGAAAGTGAACCTACTGCTCTGCATCTTATTGCTTCAGAGTGACTGTGATTTTCTATAAATTACATTTAAATCTCAAACATCTTGACAATTTCAGGACACACTTCACTTCGTTCACTGCATGTTATAGACAGAAAATGCACTGCCAGCATGCAAACATCATCACTGTCACTGTCAATGTTCTGCTTGTCAGCTGGGGACACATCCAAGATCAATGTTGTACACTCAATTAACCTGATGGATAATACGTCAGAGAGGTTATAGATGTGAGTGTGTATAGCTTCTCTCTGAGTTTATATGTTTACATCCTGGCCTGTGTGTCTACGGGCCCAGGAGAGGAGACAGTGGGTGAGGCCTGTTACTTGTAAAGCACCCGGTGTCCAGAGCAGAACTAGGTCAACAGAGACCGCTGGTTGGTGAGTTGGAACGATGCTGCTCTCTCACACACAGGAAAGAAAAGGAGAAAAAAAAAGCAGGAGAAGAAAATCCTTGCCTTCGATTGAGGGATAATTAGAGACTGTTTGACCTATTTGTCACTTAAATCAACCGTTGGCCATTTAGTTGGGAGTGGGCTGAGAGTACATTGAGCCCTTCGCTGGACCCCTCCAATTATACTTTTTAATGGCATATTGCCTGCCTAAGTTCAAAGGTCTCCCTATTCTCTTCCCATCTTTGTCTCTGTCACAACTTACATTCAGAGATGTTTAGCGTGCAGAAGCGCTCAGTCAGTTACAGTCTGTGCCATAATATAAAGCAGTAGGGTGCATTTAACGGTGCAGCTTCAGTAAGATACATGACAAACTGGATTTAATAAGCATTTTTCTTAAGTGCTTTACAGAACAAATAAAGTACAGTAGCCTAAATGAAAGATATTAGTAATGGGAGTTCATAGAAAAGGAACAAGTTGACCAAAATTAGACAAAAATAAAGAAAAGGTGATTGTCAGGAATATACAGTACTGCATAGAACAGAGCATAAAACAAAATAATGAAGAAACACTTCTGTAAAAGTGTCCTTTGGGAAGATGTCAGTGGTGAGTCTTACAGTGAAGGCCTTGTTACCGGCCGTTTTTTTTCCAGGTCTGTCTTAAAACAACATTAACATGCCCATATGTACACTGAAACAGTTATGAGGTTCTGTAATCATTTCTCCTTCTCTTGGAACAACCAGCAGGGCTCTGACAGAGATCTCCAGGCTTTCACATGAATCACCAGGGGCCAGATCCCACTGTGCCTTAAAACCCATCAACATAATCTCAATAGAAAAGCTCACAGGCGACCCCTTAGCCTCTAAAACAGAGGTCATGTGGCTCAGATTTCTTCATGAGGATGGAAGTGTCTGAAATGTGTTACTGTAAGAAGACTGATTTGAGTATAGAGGCAGTTGTATTGAACTAGAAGCAAATGAATCAGTTTGAATTGTCAACTTTTGCTTGTTATCTTGTATCTGGTGTAGGGTTATATAATGTAGATAGCATAACCTGACAAGCTGACAGGAAGTCACATATGTACACACTCAGTGCAACACGATCGTATGCACAAAAAGTGTCCTATATTCACAGAGTGCTTATGGGCCGGTGTCCACAGGGATGACAAGAGTTCCTGTAATAAGTTCCCCGTCCCTTCCCGCTAAGCACAATGGGAATCAACAAGCGACCTGAGCCAAACACCTGAATACAATGGCTAATCACAACAGTATATGTTCCCTTTCTCTTGACCTACAAAGGCAAACCATTAGTCAGATGCATGCAAACCGAACCTACCTGAAGAACCGGATAATACAAGGAGACAAATTGAATCCTGTTTCCTCTTTAGTCTCAGTTCAGAGCTGGGTTTGGGATCCATTTGCATGTGGTCAGCATGCGCGTGCAAGAGCAACGAAGGCGGCGAGGGGAAACACACAGAAGTGATCAAAACATATCAACCGTTTGGAGGGCTTCAGCTGGTGCCTCATGAGTGAGGCCTATGACTAAGATTGGAAGAGAGTAGGAGTGGGCCTGTGCCAATGTTGCCATACCAATATATACCAATATACAGAGAAAAGAAAGAAAGTAGGAAAGAGTGGATGGAGATTGGACTGGTTACAGATACACTGAGTAAGACCAAAAATAGCCTGTGTGTTTGTGGTGATGGCAGTGCAGTTTGCCCTGATTTATATAAACATTAACATTTTGATGATCACTTTAACCTCAAAAGCTTAATTTAGATTTAAACATGCTGTGTGTGTGTGTGTGTGTGTGTGTGTGTGTGTGTGTGTGTGTGTGTGTGTGTGTGTGTGTGTGAGACCTGAGTGTTGTTCATGCATTATGTACACCATGTGTATAAATGCATGTCAGTGGTTGTGAATTATTAACTTACTCTGTTTATTAGATAGTCTGCATGACATGTGCTGTATTTTTTAAAAAAAAATCAGGAATGAGATAGACTGCGAGCTATCATTCCAACAAAACAGTACACAAAGTAAAGGGAGATAAAGGGGAAGTAAACACTAAAATAACCTGCTTCCTCTTCTCTGTTCCAAGCATACCTCTCTTGTTAATGTAGTTGAACACAAGTTATTGCAACGAAGCAAAAGTTACACAGACGTCCGTGGACTAGATGAGACTGTGAAAAAGTAGAAGGCCGTCAAATGCTTGCATCACATTTATGACTGTGAGTAATAGTCCTGTTAAGAATAGATGCCAGTCAAGGCAAAACAGATAATATCCTAGCTTCATCTTTGCTGGTTATTTTGTTTGATTGTGAATGACCAAAATTTTCCTCCATTGTGTGGACTCACACCCTCACATCACGACGAGCCCTCCCTCATTCCCTTCCTATCTCTCATCCCTGCTCCTCTCTGTTCCACACTGCATGCCTCTCTATTTATACTGTTGAGTCAGTTTGCCACTGACAGCAGTGAGCGATAAGAAAGATTGAATCATCATGTATTAGAAAGACCAGCTTTCATCTGATCTAAGACACTGTCTTAAAAGGAAACACTGAGTGTTAGGGGCAATTCATCCAAGTATTTGAAAGATACGACTGGCTACGAAGAAAAGTGGGCACAATCACAATTTTGCTATCACAGCAATAAATAAATAGATTTTTTTTTTTTTTTTTACGAAGAATACATCAGTATGTGCCAAGTGGAATGTCCTCAGCATCGGCAGCAGCTCCAGAGAAGAAGCAGTGTATTGCTCGGGCAGGATGCTGGTCCATAGGTGTCTGGTTTCAGATGGCAGGCATGCCGGGAGCACAGTGTGGAGCACAGCACAGCCAAGTGGACAACAATGGAAACACGCAGAGACACAGGTGTCCCTGCTAAGCACCCAGTGTGTGTGTGAGTGTGTTTATTTGTGAGAGCATGCATGTCCATGTGTCTACGTGTATATATGCATTGCTGTGCATAAAGCATGTGTTCATACACTCCACATATACTCCTGAGATACATGCACTTGTATGAGTGTGCAGATAATATGCTTGTTTGTATGATGTGTGTGTATTAGCTCACTGGTATTGATTCGCTTGCACTCTAGCTGCACTTTAGCTGCACTCATGCATACTTCCCTCAGGACGCTAACACCTGCAAATGGAAATGAAGCAAGTATTTCTAAAAGAGACGTGTGACTGCAATAAAGATTATGAGAACAAGAAGCATTCATGTAGAAAACAAAGAATGGAAATTCAGATCACAGTCATTGTCTCTCTTACATTGTCCATTCTTTCCCCCCTCCTTTCTCTTTATTTAAGTCTTTCTCTCTCTCTCTGTCTCCTTCTCACTCTCTCCCTTTACTCACTGGAGGATGCTAACCCATCAGGTCCCTTGGCTCCCCTCCATGGGATGATGTCATTTTAGATGACATCACCATGCAGTGTATGTGTGTTTGTGCTATGTGTGTGAGTGTGTGTGCCCCCCACCTCATTCCTCCTCCTCCTCCTCCTCCTCCTCCTCCTCCTCCTGCAGCCCTCCCTGTGCATTTTTCCTCAGAGGGAAGGTGCTGTTTGACACACACCCGCTATACCCAGACCATCGTCCAAACTGCCGTGCTAGCACAAGTACTCGCAGAGAGCAAGGCAAGGAGAATGAGAGAGATAGACACGGACTGCCAGAAAGACAGAAACAAAGAAATAGGCGAGCTAGTCTTCACAGCAGTAGTGGTGTGATGTGAGGGCAGAGAAAGAAGAGTGGAGGTGTGGTGAAGACTGGGGATGGGCACTGAGGGGCAAGTTAGTTTAATTACACAACATTAGTGCTACCATAACACCACAAAGCCCAGACATACACTGTCATTAAGATTAAAACCAGTACATGGAGGAGTGTCTGACTGTCTGAATTCTGTTTGGCTCTATTGTCTGCTGTTAACACGGTCATATTTGAGACTTCACTGTCTGGTGCAGAATTCTGATAAACAACTGAATTCAAGGGAATACTTCTGCGTTTCGGTAAATATGCTTATTTGGTTTCTTGTCAAGAGTTAGAAGAGAAGATTGACTGGCTGCCCGGTTCTGCCTAAAGGTAACAAAATCAGCCATTACCTCTAGATCTCATGAATTATCGCATTGGATCTTGTTTGTTCTATGGATAAATCTGGAGATTTCCTATATTTTTCTTATGGTCACAAATGTCACATGCACAGCCAAACCAACAAGGAATTGATCCCACTTACAAGTAGTAGCCTGTGACGTAGACCTTGTAGAAACTGATAATGTAATAAATGCCAATAGTGTAATAAAAATGGTGAGTGCAAGTCATTACATTATGATTTTAGTGCAACTTTTTGTTAAAAACGTAATAACTTGACATATATTGAGATAACAAATTAAAATTTAATGCTTTCAGGTCCAATATGTACAGTATTTCATACAGACCACCTTTTCCATCCCAACATTACATCATGGCCTGCAGGAGCCTCATTTCAGTTCTGTCCCATGTGTTTAGGATTGCCATTCAAATGCAAACCACTTACAATTGTTCCTTTATGTGCATTTTAGTCATTTTAAGTACAGAAATAATACACACTGTCTCAGAATCAACCTCAGAAAAAGACCAAAGCCAAAAACATAAACAAGACATTGGCAGACCTAGTTCAGTCTATGAATGCATAGTTTGTCAAGAATTGTATTTCTGTCCATAAATGGTAGTGGATTATCCTGTTATGTACATTTCACAACATGCTTCTTTTCTCCTGGAACAACAACAAAAAGCCTATGTGAACCTGTCAATACAAGAAAAAAGGTAGTTTTGAGAAGGCTTTGTTGCATTACTAGCACAAACCTTTAATAAATATTTTATGTAGTTTGCACACAGTACACAGTACTAACTCAATTCTACATTATATAAATAAATCTGGTATCATATAGTATGCTATTTTTAATCTTTTCAGTCCTATTTAAGTCCTAACAAGATATATAGTAAGACATTTTTGATATTTTTTAAAATGAATTTTACTTCTTTAGCATCTGGATCTATTCAAATGATAATCTTATACATACAGTACCAGTCTGGACACACAAGGTTGGACACCTACTCATTCAATGTTTTTTCTTTATTTTTTACTAATTTGTACATTGTAGATTAATACTGAAGACATCAAAACCACAAACTAACAAAATAAATAATAGAAAGTAAAAACTAAGTAAAATATGACAGCTTGGCACACTCTTGGCATTCTGTCAACCAGCTTCATGAGGTCGTCACCTGGAATGCTTTTCCAACAGTCTTAAAAGAGTTCCTACATATGCTGAACACTTGTTGGCTGCTTTTCCTTCACTATGTGGTCCAACTTATCCCAAACCATCTCAGTTTGGTTTAGGTTGGGTGATTCTAGAGGCAAGCTCATCTGATGCAGCACCCCATCACTCTCCATCTTGGTCAAACAGCCCTTACATAGCCTGGAGGTGTGTTTTGGGTCATTATACTATTGAAAAACAAACGATGGTCCCACTAAGAACAAACCAGACAGGATGCCACGTCGGTGCGGAGTGTTGTGGTAGCCATGCTGGTTAAGTGTGCCTTGAATTCTGAATAAATTGCCAGCAGTGTCACCAGCAAACCCCTCCTACACATCTCCCTCGCGTGCTTATGGTGGGAACCACACATACAGATACCATCCGTTCACCTTCTCTTCATCTCACAAAGACACAGCAATTGGATCCAAAATTTGCAAATTTGGGCTCATCAGACCAAAATATGAATTTCCACTGGTCTAATTTCCATTCCTTGTGTTTCTTAGCTCAAGCAATTCTCTCTTCTTATTGGTCTCCCTCAGTAGTGTTTTCTTTTTTTTTGCAGCGATTTGACCATAAAGGCCTGATTCATGCAGTCTACTCTGAACAATTGATATTGAGATGTGTCTGCTACTTGAACTCTGGGAAGCATTGATGTAGGCTCTAATCTGAGGTGCCGTTAATTGGCGTTTTCTTAGGCTGGTAGCTCTAATGAACTTCTCCTCTGCGGCAGAGGGAACTCTCGGTCTTCTGTTCCTGGAGCGGTCCTCATAAAAGCTAGTTTCATCATAGTGTTTGATGGTTTTTGCGACTGCACTTGAAGAAACTTTCAAAGCTCTTGAAATTTTCCAGATTGACTGACTTTGATGTCTTAAGTAATGATGGACTCTTTGCTTAGTTGAGCAGTTCTTGCATTAATATGGATTACTACAGTGGTGGAATAGGCCTATTTGCTGTATACCAACACTACCTTGGCACAACACAACTGACGTTCTTAAACGCATTAAGAAGGCAAGAAATTCCATTTTTTATTTACTACACAATTCCATATGTGTTAATATATAGTTATATATAGTATAGTTATATATTGTTGCATTTTTTCAAATAAGCTATTCAAAACTTTAAAAGCTCAGGTTTGTATAATCTGCTTAAATGCTTGAAGTTTAAATTTGTATTACATTTTGAGAAGAAAGTTTTTTATATGTCAGTATATTAGAAATATTCAAAGGTCTTCACATTGTATGACCTGGTTGTGTTGAGTGAATTGCTGCATTTGTTGAGGTTTCTGTTAGTGGTGCAGCAGAGCTTTCTCATAATAACCTTGTTTTTGTAAAATTAGGTTGACATTCATGCATTTGGGTGTTTCAAAAGGAAAGAAGCCTATTGTACAACCTGTAGTACTATTCACCCATCATTATTTATGGACAGAATCACAGGTCAAAGATTTTGATTTCTGACAAACAACATCCTGTATTATATATACATTTGTTATGTCTATGTATTCGTGGGATGAACTAGATTTGCCAATATCATGTTTATGTTTTTGGCTTTGGTGTTTTTCTTAGGTGGATTCTGAAACAGCGTGTATTATTTCAGTACATAAACCTAAAATTCACATAAAGGAACAATTGTATGTGGTTTGCATTTAAATGGCAATCATAAACACATGGGACACAATTGAAAAGTGCAGGCCATGATGTGATGTTGGGATGGAAAAGGAGGGCTGTATGAAATACTGTACATGCATGGACCCGAAAGCATTACATTTTAATTTGTTATATCAATATATGTTGAGTTATTACATTTTTATAAAAAAAAAACGTTGCCACTAAACTCATATTTATTAACGTACACAAAATTCAGTAACTTATTAAAATATGCACAAAAAGTTATTACATTTTGCGTTCACAGTTTTTATTATATTATTGCCAGATTATTACACGGACCTCCATTGTTGTCCAAAACCTATTAAAAACACATCAGTGAGCCACACCGTTGCACAGAGTGACATGTTCCCTTGTCCCAACGATTATGGTCATGTTATTTTGTTTGGAAATAGCTCCAGAGACAGCAATCACATTTCAGTCTCCGGAGAGTAGTTCAGTGTAAAGCAGACACCATTATGCATGTGCTGGAATGTGGTTCAGTTTACAGTGCTTCGCTAGCCTGTTGTGCTACATGTTGTGCCCATTAATTGTTATGAAAGCTTAGTGGCGCATGAATTCCTCTGGCCAAGCCAGCAGACTTCCTGTTGGCTCCCTGTTCACTTGATTGGGGATAAAACAATTTAATCATACAGCATTTTAGACTTTACAAATGCTACTAGAGGTTGTGCTGCTCAGAAGATTTTTTGACTGTTTTACAGCTGCCCCTTTTCCAATGATTGTGTATCAAAACGCAAAAGCAAAAATGCTTTATGGGCCACTGTGCATCATCATGGACCCGGAAGTTGTAATTACACGGTTTGGCCTCTATGTCAAATTGGCTTCACAGCCTGGTGCTGTTCCTGGGGGCTTAACATATGGGGCTTGATCACAACTTCTTGATGACAAGCTAGTGAAGCACTGTAAACCCTGTTCCAGTGGCATCTGCCTTACACAGAACTACTCTCTGGAGCCTGAAAACGTGATTGCTGTGATTAGTCTTCGGAGCTGTTTCAAAACAAAATAGCATGACTGTAATCTTCGGGGTGAAGGAAAATATCACCCAGTGTGGCTGATTGATATATTTTTAATAGGTTTTGGACAACAATGGAGGTCTACAACACAGGAATAAGATATATCAGGGCTACACACAAAATACTTGTAAGTAGGATTAATATATTGTTGGTTTGGCTCTGCACATGAGATTTGTTGACAGTAAGAAAAAAAGCGAAGTGTAGGAACTGTAAGTTGTGGTTTTACAGAGGTTTATGTGTGGGACTATTTCTTGGCCAGGAGCAGTAAATCTTAAGAAACAGTCCAGCACATAAGGCCCTGTAAAACCACAACTTGTTGTATTTGATTTTCGTTCAGATTCAAGAAATGAGATATAATATATTAATTAGTGAGCTTTAGAAATGCTGGTAGATGGATTTTATAAACCTTGCAGAGCCACAGTAGCTTTTTCCCACTGTTTCCAGTCTTAATGCTAAGTTAAGCTAACTAGCTAACTGACAAGAAGGCAACTAAGCATATTGCCAAAATGTCAAACTGATTTTTTTAATTAGAGCCCACAGTTTTATAGTAAGAGGCATCATCATGCAGCAGTTCACCTTTCTTAACATTTCTTTGTACTAATATCTATTGTAGGGATTTAAGGATATCTTCACAATTACTTCGTGAGAACCTGTGACAAGCAATAATTTTTGCCATGACTAATTTAGTACAAAGATCTTCTCACTGGTGTCTTTCAAGTCTCAGTGCAGCAGAGGCACTCCCACACTGAAACACGCCTGGGCTTTATTGAGCACAGTTGGCACGGTCTGAGCCAATGATGTCATCCTGGTGAATGGGCCAGCAATATGGGGATCAGCAAGTTTCTGAAATGAGAAATGGTAGGGATAGACGTGTAGTAGTAGTTATCTAGTCATTTTGATGAAAAGGTAAAGTCACAGCATTTTGGTGTGGGTTTTTTTTCACCATCGTCTATAGAGAGGACAATGGTGTGCTTTGGAGAATGTGTGCCCACAAAAGCTGGTCTCAAATTACATGTTGCAAGTCTCAAAATATTGAGGCATGGTTGGAGGTTTTCATGTGGTGCTGCTGAAGAGTTTTGATAAGTGGTTTCAGAGTCTGCCAGTGAAATCTGTTGTTTTCAGCTCGGGATTGTACGATAGCATGACGCAGATTATAACCATCAGACTGAGGCAATAACAGACTCACTTTTAGAGGTGTGTGTGCTAAAGTGGGGATATCATTATCAGCTCTATAACTAGATTGCGAGGTCCGGGGCTTTGGTCATGGAGTTCACCCGTCTGTCCCATGAGTATGGGCCAGGGCCCCCGTCACCTCCACCTGCTCCAGCCTCCCAAGGGGACCAGGTCTAAATTTAGACCAACTAGGAAGCTCGTCTGTGGACACGAAGCGGGATAGAGATCCTCCAGATTGTTGGAAAACTGGAGCCCTCATCTTTGTGCCAAGCATAGGGGGAGAGCATTTACTGCAAAAAACATGCCTCTTCAAGGCATTATAAGTGTACCATTTTAAAACATTGATGTAACATAAGATAAAATGGTCTTATTACTGCTGACAAATGATAATTTTTTATAGCTTTACCATCTACCAAGCCAGAAACAATTAATGCTGTTATTGCACTGAAAGAGTGCAAAACCTTGAGGCACACACACTAATGTAGTGCAGCATTTGCCAGACCTTCTGGAGACAACCTTTTAATTTATGTGAATAAAAATAATGCTAATACATTTATGATGAATAAAGTAAAACAAAATGCAACACAAAGTTTCCATGTCATTTAATCCGTTTCTGTTTTTTCTCAAAAAAAGGAAGAATTTTTCAATAGGTAGATGTAATTAAACTTTATCTAATGCAGATTGTTCTGATAAACACTGTAGAGCAACCTTATGTCTTGAAGCAGTCCTTGTCTACACTTATTTTGAGAGGAAATTTTTTTTCGGGGGAAACAGGACTTGTAAAAAAAATACAGGATTGTAAGATTCATTTAGAAGGTGAGGTGAACATTTTTTGCAGCGTTGAGGGGGCTGGACAAGGAGTCCACCCAGAGTGAGATTTGGACCCTGGCCAAAAGCTCACACTCTCTCCCTGCTTCTCTGCACTTCTCAAAATAAAGAGTCGTATTGTGAATACGTGCACACACACACACCCTCTCAGACACACGTGAACCGGCGTGTGTGCACTCCTGCCTTGCATGCACTCCTACCTTGCATGCACCTGTTGTCCTACATGGAACAGGCAGCTCTCCCTTGAACAGGAGGTAGAGCACTAAGAATTTCCACCTGTGCGTGGGAGGCGTGTGTGTATGTGTGTACGCGTGTGTAAGTGACTGATAAAGAGGTGGACAGTAAAAAGAGAGAGGAGAGCGGCAGTGGTGTTTTATTAAGGGATGACTTGAATGAATTTCCCCCCTTTTAAAGCCACCCTCTCTCACACACTCCTCTGCCCTTCAGCACCTCTTTGTCCACCCTTCTTCCAACTGCCCCCACCCCTCTCTCCTCCTCCCACCCTTCTCCACCCTGTGGGCCCGAATGTCGCCCCAACATTTGACATGTTTTGGGTCATTTCATCTGATGGGATCTCCTGGGAGGAATTAGCATGTGCAAAAGAAAAGTCCACAGTTTTAAAAGCTCAGTGTTTCCAATTTGCCGCCACATGCTTCAAATTAGCCACGTATTTACTAAGGTCAGGCACTGGGCACAGAGCCCGTGGGGGAGCCTGTGTTCGGGTTTGAGAGAGAGACAGGGAGAGAGAGAGTGAGTGAGAGAGAGAGAGAGAGAGAGAAGCAAGTTAGTTTAATTGCAATCCACTGCTGCCATCATAATACCACAAAATTTTAGCTTAGCCTATCTAAACGAATGCACAGAAGCATGACTGTTTCAACAAATTGTCATCTGAGCACAGTAGAAGTTCAATATAAATCCAGATAATATAGCCATCTTTATATTCAGAAAAGCCTGTGCAGCGAAGACATCAGACTCTGCTGAAAGCCTCTTCCTAAACACACATGGCTCATGTCACACTCAGAATGAAGGTCCTGTTTTACTTTTTTTTTTTTTTTTTAACCTAGTGAGCATATAAACCACAGAAAATTAACACAGTGGCCTACAATACTATTCTTGGCCATTTGAAAGTAGGCTCAATGTGATTATACTTTGACTCTGATTTAAAGTAGTTTCTTTCCTGGCACGGCAGAATATGAGAGGCCGCCGCCTGGCTTCTGTCAGAAAGGTTTACAGAAGGTTTACAAGCTTATTATTAGGCGTATTTAGTTCTGAAGATTTGCTTTATTTGTTCTGAGGCCACATGACATCCTTATCGCATCTGTTGTGTGTTTGTCTTGCTCATATCACAACTCAGTCTAGGGTGAGGCTCCTCAAGCTGGTTTTATGCGTGTACACGTATGTGTGCTCGCCGGTCTGTGTTTGCGAGCAAAAGAGTGCATGAGCATGCACACGCTTTAGTGTTGGTGTGTGTGTGTGTGTGTGTGTATGCGTGTCTGTGTGGGTGTGTGTGTCTACAGTCGAGCCTAAAAGCATTTAAGCAGGAATGGGAGAGGGTCTGGAATCCTGGGATGACATCATTATCCATGATGTCATTTCTGCAGGGTGACTTTGGCACATGTGATGGTTTGGGTGAGGTCACACTTTCACTTCTAACTCACCGTAATTGACAGCGAAACAGCAGGTCACCATTGCAGACTGAGCAATGTCAAATTTAGTAGCCAATTAAGTAGTCAGAACAAACACATTTTAAAAATATGTCATTGATTTATTTATTTGATTTGCCATCACAAAACACAGGACAGATTTTGTAAAACCCTTTGTCTATGTCCATTCACCATCAAATAATAAACAAGGTCTGGATTTTATATGGTATATCATTATTGATTATATCATAAAGATTTTAAGGATTCTACTGATTTACAATGTGCTCTTTCTCTGCTTTTGTTCTCCACACACATCTACTGCTTGCTCACTGTTATTGCATGCAAGTGGAACTGTGAAGTCAAAATTTTCTCCATATGTGCACTCATGTAAGAGAAATTGCTCTACTAGCTTGCCAGTTTTTACTATGAGCTTTATAGCATGCCAATAATTTTCACATTAAATGGTTCAGAATTGAAGTTAATTGACACCGACCTATGTTAAAAGCAGCTCATCAGTGCATCTCATTATCACAATGGGTTATTTCTGAATTGTGTGGACCCAATTTTGAATGTGCATGTGTACACAGCTCTGGTGTTGTATATGGGCTGACCCCTACACTCTGACTTTCCCAAGAAAATTATGAATTTCTCCTAAGGAAACAAAGATTGATCATCTGTCTGTTCAAGATTAATATATGGATAAAAATTTGAAGCACTCAGACAGCACTACCTCATTCAGAATGACTAACAATGAGTCCAACAATAGATGATTGTTTTATTATCAGACTAACTAGCAACCAGAAATCAGCACAACATGTACACTAAAGCTCAGGGATTAGCTTTACAGCATTCTTACGCCATTGTGGATTGCTCAGACCACATAATACTCAATGTGGTAATGAACAAAACCTTTGCTCATTCTGAGAGTTTACAATAAAACTAATCTTATGAGTGTGTGTCAATAGTACAATGGAAAATGAATCAGACTGATGCAAAAGTGAGTAAAGGCATTTATTTAGGAAGCACCTTTCTTGAGAAGAAGTGCTTCACAATAAGAAAAAAAATACAGGGACTGACATAAAATAAAGACTAAACAAGAGTGAAATCAAAAGAAATAGAAAGACTTAGTTCAGGTCTAAACAGGCTATTCTTGAGCTTCTGTTTAAGGTTGTCCACAGATCTTAAGTCCAAATGTCAAAAGCACTGTCTCCTTCAGTTTTAAGCCTGGAGTGTAGAACAACCAACACATCTACAAGATTGGTGTCATGTGAGACCTTTTTTAAGAGCCTGAGGCCATATTCACAAAGGATTTCAATGCTCTACAAGTCCTCTCACATAGTGCTAAATGTTCCTAACTAAGAGTTTCCTCTGAAGACATTTTCACAAAGATGCTGAGAGCAACTTTCAGTAAGGAACTGAGAAAACTCCTGAGCTAAGCGAAAGTTGCGGGTTTGACCACGTTGCTATGAATGACATGTTTCATGACATAACTTAATCACTAAAGTCCACAGTAACTGGATGATGAGTGACCGATCTGCATCAGTCAATGTGAGAGAAGGAAAGAAAGAGATAGATGTAATTGGATTGGACTGTTTCAATTTGTTGGTGAGATAATTGGGTCCTAATTAACTTGACCACTATCTAAATATGCTTTTAAAATTTTTTATTGTCGTATTTTTCCCAAAAACCACAATGAGGATCATTGCCTGCAGCAGCTAACTGATTATGAGAGGGTTTATAAGTCCTAAGGCCTCTAACCTCTAACTTCTCTCAGAGTTATAGGAGCTACTTTTAACATTAAAATGTTTGTGAATTACTCACAAACCAAAAACTTAAGACTAAGGTTAGGACTGACACACTCATTATTTTTGGGAGTTTCTACTTTTTTAAAATATACTTTTAGCCTTAGGATGTTTTGTGAATATGGCACCTTGTCAATAGCTTATCAGCAATATTTTGGACTACTTGTAAGCGGTCCAGGGATGTTTTGCTGAGGCAGGTGAAGAGGGAGTAACAACAGTCAAGACAAGATTAAATAAAAGCATCTCAGCTTGAGACACAACGGGCCTGAGGTTTGCAATGTTTCTCAGCTGGAAAAAACAGAAGCAAACACTTAACAAGTTGGTGAAGAGTGAGTATTATCAATAGTGAAACTCAGACTTTTGCAGAAATACAAACTTCAAAACCTGTTGACTTCAAAACTCACATGGATCCCTCGTGCATCCTCCCTCGCTCTGGTGCTCTCCAGTCCATACCTGTAGGTCATTTGCATTAACCCTTTCTTGAGTACATCATTCAGCCAATAACCATCAATTTATCATGGCTTGAACATGTGCACTCTGTCTCTCACAAATGCTGACACACACACACACACACACACACACACACACACAGGCACACATGGATAGCTCGAGGCAGGCCATCTATTCTCATTAGTACCCTGTTGCAGTCGGCTGACGGTAAACTGAGCGTGTGCCAAAGTCATAAACTTGCACACCCCTCCCGCCATTACCTCATAATTATGATATCACACAAGTGTCTCATAGTTATGACATCACACCGCCAGATTCACAGTCTTGCCTCTTTCGATTACATTACACTTGGCCAGTTCGTGCCAAGACCCTTATCCCTGAAAAGCCAAGGACAAAATGCAGACTGTAAGCCTGGGTCCAGTCAGGAGAGTAATTACCAATTTTACTATTGAGATGAAAGTGTCTCGTTCAGCTATTGTTGTCCAGTCATAAGAGCTTATTGGTGGAAATTAAAGTTCTTGTTCACACTCTAAGATAATGGTGTTGGCAAGTAAAGTAGTCATTGCCTATATGATGGAAATTTGCCAAAACTTTTATGTCACATGAATAAGATTTTTGTCTTTCCAGTCACGAAGGGTGAAGTCAGTGGTCTTACACACTGTCTATCCATTCTTGTCCCTATATAAATATTTGCTGACATACACTATTTCATGCATTACTTAAAAATGATTGTGTTTAAAATGCCAATGGGTTTATTGATTGTGTGCATTGGGTCAAGAAATTCAGCACCGCTCTAATGTGAAGTCCTTCAGAGCACATGAAATCATGACAAGAGTCATTTTAGTTTAGTGGAAAAATGACAGTTCTAAACATAAAAGCATAGATCCATCATGGGAACAATTTCACTAAAAGACTGACTAGTTATTTTATGAAGCAGCTGGGTCAATCCATCTTCTGAGGTAAGTTAAAGGCTACACGTTGGGCTCTCAGCCATCCGGTGTGTGTCACTGCTGCGTAGTCACTCCACCTCCCTCCGCATGAACACCTTCATGTGTTTGCCTCTCATCCAGCATCTGCTTTTCTCTTCAGTAATGATTCTCAGATTATGGAGTGTGATTCAAAAGCAAAGCTGCTTATAAACACTCTAACCCTCGTGGTTAAATCATTCAGCATCACTGATAAGAGATGATATACAGTATATGATGACAGTGGTTTGGGATCAGAATGAAAGCTGTCCTCTATAAAGATGAGATACGCATAAGCACATGTACAGGATATCTCTAAATTGAGGAAAATTTATCTGTCATAAGGGGGAATATAAAATAACCACACATACTGTAGCATGCATGCACACAAATACACATGGTAATGGACTGTTCGTTTCCCCAATGTGTCACCCTCCACCTTGCAGATTTATAAGGAATGAACATAATGACTTTGCTCCAAAATGATCCCAGTATGCCTGTGAAAGATCCAGATAATCTTTTAATGGCCTGAGTTGTCGACTGTCTCATTGCGCAGCTCATAAATCTACGAGTGGAGAAAGCGCCCCTCAGCAACTCTGGGTCCCCTTGACTATTTTGTGTCTGAAACTGGATCCCTTCAAAGTAAAATGGGAGACATACTGGTGTATGGGAAGGAGTGGATGCAGTGGGTCTTTACTTTCTCACTGAAAGATTCACTGATTTCTGGAAGTTCCAGTGGCAGACTGCTAGGCAGATTAAGCAGTTGCCACAAAAGTACTGAAAGCCATGGGTGTCTGCTGAAGTTTACATATGTGAGCTTTATGTCTTCCTGCCCAGTCGCTTCTTCTTGTATATTAAGTGCGGAGGCAACAGAAACCACTTTGTGCCAAAATGTTGTTAACATGAAGTCAAGTTAATTTAATTTAGATAGGTCAAAATCACAATTTTGACAATCTGTACACATACAACACCTTCTATTCTTAGAGGGTGAAGTTGGACAAGGAAAAACATAACAAAAAATGTTTCAATAAAAGAACCTCAGGAAGAGCAACAGAGCAGAAATCCGTCTTTGACGACAGACACATGTGTAATGGGTGTTGTATGTAGACAGCAGTAGCCGTAGTAGATTTATATTATATGGAGACACAAAGTGACAACACTGAGTGAATAATTTACATAACATATAATTTTAATGAAGTGAACCACTGTGACCACAAGTGACATTAACATGATAATGGTAAACACTTGAATGTAGTATAGCACAAATAGAGGAGTGCCACCAAGTCAGCAAAATGACTAAGTTAACTATCTACACTTTAGTTAACGTTAACCACCATAACCTTGTGGTCATACCAGAAAGTAAGGCTGTAGGAGCAAAACCACTGAGTGTATTGAAATGAGCAAGGGTGCTTTTTGTTTCTTATGAGTTCAACCTTTCATTTGCATGAAGGTGGATTTGTTATTTCTTCTTTCAAAAGATACACAGGCTTGATATTAAGTTTAAGGAAATGTGTAAAGATGTTTGGATTGAAGACTGTGGATCAGAAAGGTTACCAAGCAACCTCCAGAGCCGATAGGACCAGTGGTGGAAAATATACAAGTACATGCACTCAAGTACTGTACTTCAGTACAATTTTGAGGTACTTGTCTTGAGTATTTCCATTTTATGCTACTTTACACTTCTACTCCAATACATTTCTAGAAGAAAATATCTTACTTTGTACTCCACTTATGTGACTGCATAGTTACTTTCCTGATTAATATTTTACATTAAAAAATATATGAAAAGATCATGAAATACAACATATTATTAAAGACTAAGCCAATGGTTCCCAACATTTTTAGCTTGTGACCGTTTATTAAAATACAGCATCTGGTTGGGTCTTCTTGTCATGTTTCAGATGTCTGAGTTGTTAACAGCTCCACCAAAGTGTGACTTCTCCTCTAAACTTCACTTGGATCATTCAAACAGTTATCATCACTCACAAACCATTAGAGAAAAGTCCAAAAAATGAAGACAGATTTGCGTAGTGGAATTTTGTTTTTTCCTCTTTCCTACCATCTCACGACTCATAAATTTCTCTTTTGACCCTCTGGAGGTGGCTGACTCGTAGGTTGAGAATCTAGACTAGCTGTATATGAAGTGGTTAAAATTAGCTCCACCTCAACCAGCCTCAACAGTGAAATGCTGCTTACACATTGATACATCACTGTTAAGAAATCTAATAATGTCCAATATAACAATATATCAGCCACAGGAGACATTTAATTTTGATACATTAAGTACATTTTGTGTCTGAACTCTCTGACTTTTATTTGTAAAATGTACTTATTGTATTGGCACTTTTACTTAAGTATAGGATCTAAATACTTCTTCCAAAACTGGGTAGACCCTGGATCAGCTTTCTCTGCATCAGTAGATTTCCAATCTTTAAAATGACTGTTTATTAATGGTGCTGCTAGTATCAAGCTCAACAGCCATCAACCATCAACACTAATTGGAGTTTATAAGTTGCGGTTCTGTAAAAAACGACTATCAAACCAAAATAATATCAAACTGAGACATGTTAAAACGATAAATACAGCACACATACTCAGAAGTCATACTAACTCCCTAACAGGGGCTCTGGTGCATATCTCCTGTCCTGACCCAACCTTAGAGAGTAGATGTGAAGAGAAGTGCACTGGAATTCTGGGGTCTCATAAATAAACAAATAAACACATTTCATACACAGAGTACTTATTCTAATTACAGCCCTGGACATGTGCTGAGCAGTCTCTAATTTCTCTCTGAGCAGAGAGACTTGCGGAGCCGTCTGCGGCAGACCAGCAGTCGGCAGATGTAATTACCACATCGTCTCTGGTCCCTGGTACACTGAGAGAGCGGGAGACAGTGAGGGAGAGAGAGAGAGAGAGATGGAGAGAGGGACAGGGAGAGAGAGATTGATCCTAGTAAACAATAATTAGGGTTGGGGATGGTGTATTGTGGGACGTCTACTCGGCGGGACAGAGTAAAGAGACGGAAGGAAAAGGGAGAGAGGAGACAGGCAGGGATCATGGGCAGATGAAAGCCTCTGGGACAGGCAGCCCCCCTGACTGCCTGAATGCTGATATTTTTATCAGACCCTGTTTAGAGCCCACATCACTGATCCATATAGGGATACATAACAATTATTTTCAAGATCAATTAATCTGCCAATTATTTCCTTGACTCATTATTATATAAAATGTCATAAAATAATTAAAAATGTCCATCACAATCTACCAGAGGTCAAGGTGACATCGTCAAATTGTTTGTTTTGTCTGACTAATAGTCTAAATCCCATGTATTAAAGTTAAAGTGATATAAAACAGAAAAAAGGTGAACATGCTCACATTTGAAAAGCTGTAACTTGTGAATATATGTTATTTTTGTTGTTTGAGAAATGAAATCAATAACCAAAATATTTGGCAATTAAAATTCTATCGACTAATCAATTCATTATTTCAGCGCTAATTCTATGGTTAATAAACTTTGAACAGTTCAAGACAAATGTGAAGTACACAAAAGAGATAACCAAAGTCTAAAATGTTTTGCACAATGACCTATAGAAGTCTTAGAGTACAATATTCCATTCAGTTTTAAGTAATTAACACATCAACGGTACCCCATAGTTATGTTAACGTTTATTTTTTCTCACCAAAAAGTTTTGTGTGTATTACTAAGGCCTCACAAACATGCTGAATGCATTTCCTTCCTCATAAACAACTTGAAAGGCAGATGTTTTTAAATTTTTTTTCATTATTTACATCCATATTTGCTTGCCTGCAGGCTTCTTCTTCCATGAATTTTGCTGGCTTATTGCTGCTCTTCTTGGCGCATTACCACGACCTATAGGATCAGTGGAATAGTTTGAAACCATTTGCAGAAATGTGTATCACATTGTGCTGTATCATATCGTATAGTATTGTATCGTATCATATTGTAACACATCAAGATAAAAACAAAACAGGGAGACACTCATCAGAACATTGCTCCATAGTGCTACTAGTGGTCAAAATCCCGTCACGGTCCCTTTATCTGGACAGGGCTGATGCCTAGGTGCAAGACTATAGCTATATTACTACACAAAGTGGGCAACAGACCCTCAGGCTTGTGGTCTACTGTGTAGATATTGAATATATTAATTTGATCAATAGTATTTTTTGTTTTAGTAAAATACACCACAAAAACACAATATAAACTGATATGTTAAAGGTCTGAAAGTGGTCCAAGACTTTGGGCCATCTCCTCTTCTCTCTGTATAAAGCAAGGAGCTTCTGTTGTCTGGAGATCCAAGGAAGAGCAGTGTCGAGTGTGAAGTTCTTTGGATGAGTGGTTCTCAAGAAATATATAAAAATACCTAATAAACAATGTTGATGTGCTTCTTCTTCAGCCTGTGGAGTCAACAAGTGGGAATATGGACAGTGCCACTTTGCCATTGCAACCCATATTGTGGCCAGAGATGGGATTCCATCAGTGGAGTTAATGCCTTGAAAAAGTTTAAGAGAGCTGAGTTGAACTGTGTACTGTGAATATAACTTGGCATGTACGTTCAAGATTTAGTGCTGGATGTCTCAGACACATTTTGAATGGGCATTGCAGTTCATTTAACTAAAAAACAAGGAACCTGTGTCTGTTTGTCCTTTGCATATCTGGAGAACTGTTCATCCAATCTACTTCACACTCGGCAGGCGTATTGCTGGGGAGCCAAGGATGTGCAATGTCGAATTTGGTGCAATTTGGACAATATTAATGAATCTTAATAAGCTTTGAATAAATAAGTGAACAGTGCTCCATGTGTGAGTGCAGTGGAGGCTGTTTGGCAGTGGGGCTTCTGGGCTCTGACTTGACTTTACAGTAGACAGGTGTACTGCTGAGGACCTAAGGAAGTGCAGTGTCGAGTGTGAAGTTTGGACTCACGACACGTTTAATAAACTTTGCATAACAAGCGAACAGTGAGTCGCTCAGCTCAGTGTCTGAGTGCAGCAGGGACTATTTGATATAAACACTGTCACATCACAGCGGGGTGGGGCTTCTGGGCTCTGACTTCCTGAGCAGGACAAAGGTACATGCACTGCTCAATTAAACTGCCCAAGAGAGAAGAACAAGTGCATACAGGAGAAAAAAACAGAGCCAATAAGAAGGCTATAACCAGCTTCTACGGTTAAACCTCAATTTAGGCTCACTGGTGAATTTTCTGTCTGGATTTAACCATTTAATTTATTAATGCCTTATTGTTTTAATTGACACATTTGTCAATTGGTACAAACATAAGCAGTTCTCAAGAAATAATAAGAAACTGGCCTGAACCAGTACGCTGTGAATGGGCACTGCACTAGTGTATCCAAATGTAATGTAATGTTTAAACACCTTTTATTATTTCGGTTTATGGTGTGCTTATATTGCATACACAATGCATGCAGGGTGGGAAGAAAAGGGGTTCAAAAGGTTCACACATGATTCATGCCCTGAGGCCACCTAGTAGGTTAATGTGGCCCTTGTTAGGTGGTTTAAACTTCATACTTCATAAGCTTGTCCAATATTCGTGTATATTTTGTGTATGTGTCACAAATTTCACTTTCACTTTAGTGCTTGACTAGCTCGTCAAACACTGAAGTGAAGTATTATAGAAAATACTTCCTTTTGGCAAAAATGTATGTGTCAACAAATTTTCAAAATTCAAAGATCTACATCACACAACAGTTGATGTTCAAGCACTCACATCATTCGCTGCACTCACGGAAAGGGGAAATACCACTCAACCAGAGGCCTCACACAAAGCAACTGATGCTGGGAATAAGGAGTCACCATCTTGTGGGGTGGGGGGGGGGGGGAGAAGAGGAATTAGACTTTACGGGAAAGCATATCTCCCTAGTGAGAGGACTGGTGAAAAACATTATGTGTGTGTTTGTGTCTGTGTCTGTGTGTGTGTGTGTGTGTGTGTGTGTGTGTGTGTGTGTGTGTGTGTGTGTGTGTGTGCATGAGGCAAGAGCGCTACAACTCAGATTTTACAAACATGCACGAGGGAATAGCTTTTCGGTGATTTTTGCATTCCCGACATTCCTTCCTGTGAGTTTCCAGTCAGCTTGAGGCTCACTGTTCCAAAGCTCTGACATCACAAGGGGGTTCCACTCTGCCTTCCACATTCTGCCTCACAATCCCACCCATATTTGGAAGTGAGAGGAAGGGAATCCCAGATGATGACTCAAAGGCTTCTGCTGCCAAGGGGAATTCTCTCCACATCTGTTTTTATGTGTGTGTGTGTGTGTATGTCTATTATGAGTGCATCAATGTGTACATTATCTCCTTGAACTGAAGTTTACATCTGTAGGGAATTCCAAATGGTAATGTGGCTTTTTGCAGCTGTGTGAAATAACAGCCTGTGTCTGTGTCTGTACTGAAAAAGTGGCACCCTAAGTGACGTTGTCTTTCTATTTATAACCTGCTTCTCTTGGCAGCAATGACAGTAAAAAAAATGCACTGTGGTGAATATGTATGCTCTTGATATCAGCTCTTTTCACCTCTTACTCCATAAATCCCAAAGACAGGCGATGAAGAGGGTAAAAATACACCCTTGCTAATGCACAGCACATGGTGATGACATGACAGCTTGGGGCTGAGTCGATATGTAAGCTGTAACCAGTCACCCTGCATTGGACCACCACAAATGAGGCCACAGAGATAGATAGGACCATGGGCTGCTCAATGTGCTCAGCAGAGTGTGACCAACAGTCTACTGCCTGCTGGCTGCAATAAAGCCCTATACCTCCACAGACGAGTTTATTGGAATATTTTTTAACAAGAAATTGTAAGCTCTGAAGCAAATTACAAAGGGAAGAAGGAAGTAGAGCTTGAGGGGAAGAAAGAAAGAACAGACATGGTTTTAGATGTGTTGAAATTCTCTTTGTTGCTGTATGATTGATGTGAATTGTTGAGTTGGGTTTCGGAGAACATGGAAGGGTCTCGAACTCCGGGTCTACAAGGCCATATCGAGGCCTAAATTTAGACCCACTTTGTTCCCGTCTGCATGCTGGTGACAGAGGACTCGGCTCTCTAGGGTTGTCTGTGGTCCAGTGTATCAGAAAGGCCGCTGTTGTTCTCCCTGGCAGTCAGACACACAGACGTTCCCTCAAGCAGCCCAAAAAGAAAGAAAGCTTTCATGGAATATTCTGTTTAGCTGCGCAGACTGTTGTGTATGATACTCCCGGGACCCATAAAACAAGTAATTCACCGACAATATCTCACCCACGCTCTCTTTGCCACAGACTACAGTAACATAAATCTAACTGATTTCAAGGAGGAATTGAGACAGTGTTCAAAGTGTTCAGAGCATGTGTTGCTCAAATCAGCAAATGGGCCTGTATGGCAATATTATCTTTAAACTGACTGAAAAAAAAGGCCACAAAAACTAAAAACCAGCGAGAGAGGTGACATGAAAATGAGCGTGTCAGAGAGACACAAAGCAATAAGTCACCCGGTGTAGACTCTAATTTTCCTCTACATCATGCTGCTCTCCACAGGCACACTGTATGGCCATGTTTAAAAAGCTCAGTCACCCGGCACACAAATCCTTCCCTTCATCATTACCAAAAACAAGCAAATTAAAAATCTGTTAATAGGCTGAGCTGTGGGTGTTTATAGAAGAGAGGGAAATAAACAGCACCAAAATAAAATAAAAAACATAAACATATCCGAAGGACCCCTGGATGGTTAAACAAATTGATGACACAGCTATAGTCATCTAATAGGGATGGAAACACACACACACACACACACACGTGCACGCACACACACGCATCCTACACATCCGCACTTGAGCATGCACAGAGACACATAAACAGTGCAGGAGGAAAAAAAAACAAGTGACTCACTGAAAACCAACTGGGACACACAGTGTCATATCCTGAGAGAGAGCGAGAGATGCCCTCCTCTTACAAGGACAGATGGATCCCCCAATCTGTTGTGTGCCAGTTTGCCAAAGGATAACTGGTCACCATATATCCTGCACCTGAGAGAAGACCTTTTGTCTCTCTGTGAAGACCAAACCATATTTAAGAAATATCAGCTAAGTAACTGGGAGATAAACTGTGCAGCACAAATCCAAATGCCACCATGCACTGTAATTTTTGAGGAAAGTCCTTTGTTGACCTCTAGCGGCCATACTCAGGAACTGCATGTGGGCATGACGTCATATTGGGACGTACCATTAAATTAAAAACAGTGTAAACAGGGTGATGCACAAGTCAAACACAGTGATTTTTTCGCAACTTCATCAGCTTGTTTCGATGATAAAACGCTAAATTAATTATACGAACCCTTTTAATGTTGCTGGTTTTAAAAAATGGACAGAAATGACGTGATGGAGCAGTTATGAGTGTCAGAGTTTCTCCTGCGCGACAAACCGCAGAAAGTGCAGAGAGAGAGAGAGGCGCCTTTTCTGAGCTCATGTTGTCAGGCAAAAGCAGCTAGCCAGCTCTACCCGTTCAGTCAGCCAATGCTGTTTGTAGCCCAAATAGGTGTTAACTTCAATCAATAACACAGCGTCACACAACAGAAATTCAGTCTGTAAAGTCTAATAATACAACATGGCTGAAAAGAAGAAGCGAACGCCTAACACACAAAATGACAGTTGGGTTGTCATAGCTGCAGGTACGTCACAAGTCATGCCCGAGCTAAGCTAGCTTGCTACATGATGTTTGTTTTGACTAGGAAACATTAGCAACGTTTCATAGCGCTTGTCAAATTTACAATCACCGACTTTAACTTGAGATGCAGTTGCTAACATGCCACTATTATTAGCTACAAATGAACGTGTTACTACAAGTTATGAACTTTGTTTTGAGTTAGAGTTGTCTTTGTTCTTGCCTGTGCAAGTTTCATTTTCAGAATGACATTCAGCTACACAGTGATCTTCTTCCACACAGTGTACGTTACACAGTGATGTTTTGTTAGATTGCACCTGCAGCTGTTCATGTATCTTTTGTTTTGGTGTCCACAGACTCTGTCGTCGACACACAGAAGCCTGACAGTGACCCAGCTTTTGTGAGACTAAGGAATCCCTCCACAGGTCTAACTTTTATTATTATGTATTCATCTAGGTATGCAGTTAACAGTTATTTTTATTATTTGCTCTATTAACAATCATTAATAATCAGCAGAATTGAATCATCAATAATTCTCATAATTATGCAATAATTTACCAAGAATTTATCAATTATTTTCTGTTTCCATCTTCTCAAATTTAAAAATATGATTATTTTCCCTGTTTATATAATTACAGCTCATATTTTTGGGTTTTGGATTGTTGATACAAAACCTCAGCAGTTTGAAGATGTCACTTTGACAAATGAATCAATGATGAAAATAATTAATAGTTGCAGGCCTAACAACATTTTATTAACATTATGAGAATATATAAGTAACAGAGAGTAGAACAAAAAAACAAAACAAAGTAAACTTTTCAGAAGAGCTTGCCGTTACTTTTTGATTCTTCACAGAAAGGTAATTGTGTAACTTGTGAGCTGCCTTTGCAGATGTGGTAGTGAAAGTAATACTGTTCTCTAATACTGTTCCTCATTCTGTCTCTGCAGATGCAGCATCTCTGTACATGCTGGGAAGTGGTGATGTGCAGCTTTATGAAGTCAAAGCATTTGAAGAAGATTTCCACTCCTGGTTTATTGGACAGACAGTACAGAGAGGTTAGTGTCATCACTCATGACTGCGTTACTCTACAGCAGTGGTTCCTGTTTTTTTAGACCATGGCCCCCCTGAGTACCCAACCCCCAATATAACTTACATAGCCTATATGTACATAGAGGCTTATTGGTTTTAATGATTTCATGATTTATTATAATAAATTCTATTATATTAGTGTATATTATATTGATAGTAAGTCAAATAATATAGGCTCATACTCAATCATCTAATAATAATAATAATACGTTAAATGTTTTTCTTTCATTTTCTTCAGTTGAAATGAGCTGATATTTGAGACGTACAAGGAAAAACAAACAAACAAAACACAAAAACAGTTGCAGGCATTTTAATGGGACATGTGAGCTGTAGATGTGGAGAGAGAACAACCTGCAGGTCTGACTCCACCGACAGGACGTCTCTTGTTGACGAGAGAGCCACGTAACACAAATACGAATTTCGGAACGTGTAATACCACAGTGGATCGGACGGATGATGATGAATATCCGTCTTCCACAAACAGTCAAAACCTGTCCGTTAAGCCGTTAGCTGAGCAATTTTGTCAGTTGGCTCAGATTCAGTAGTCACTGTGTTGAGAGCTGAGATGTTTCAGCATTTATTTGAGCTGTTTACCGTCTCAAATCTTTCCACTGTTGCTCTGACACTCACTTTTTTTTCTGAATGCTAAGCAAAACTCCTGAGCCGGAAAGCGTGTTGTGTTACTATGACAACCAGCAACAGTGAGTTGTCATGTCAGCTGTGACTGCCTGTGTATTAAACAGTTTTTAAGGGATATAAGGGATATTTAATATAGTGATTTTGAATTATTCCTTATTTATTCTGTTTTTATATGTTTGAGAATGTAACACAAAAAGTGGTTAATGTAAATGTTGCTGTTATTGAAAACACACAGTAGATGAAAAATGATATAATAATAATAATAAGAATATAGTTTTATAGCACCTTTCATAGAAAATGCAGCTCAAAGTGCTTCACGTTAAAGAGATAAAAAGCAAAAGAGAGATGTTGAATGTAATTACATGACAACCTCACTGTGGGAACCACTGCTCTACAGCATCTTTATCGAAACCTTATCATAAACAGTGCTGCGAAAGTGATTCATATTACATCCAGTTCCCATCAGCAGTTTTTATCAGCTGTAAAAGAGCTTGTGCAATCAGCACTTTGCTACGTGAGGTTTCATAGCAGCTTATGATGCTAATAGAGCTTCAGATGGGCTAAATCATCCTTGCTGAAACCACAGGTTCACTGCACATAAAAGTATTAACTTGTCCAGAGGAACATTCTCCATATATATATATATATACACATTCATATATCATTACAGTGTTTGCTATTTACAGAAAACAGTGCTGACAAATAGGAAAAGCTGTCACAAGTTGAAACTAACCAAAGTATATAAAAAGGTTCATATACTGCAAAATATCAATCGGATATGACCAGGGTTTGAAATGTCAGCATTTATAATAATATATGTGCATGTAAATATTCAGAGATGATGGCAGGTTATTTGAATTGGGGTCTTGGCTAAAATGTTTGCCATGCGTTAATCAACTAATTGTCTTGTTTTTTAACAGATGGGAGGCTTCTCTTCGTCACACCAATGGATCCTCTTTATCTTATTTTGCCTTATTTGATTAAATCTGGCAAAGAGGTAAGAAAAAGAAATCTGCTCATCTCACAGCTGTCGTTCATGTTATACTGATGATTATTGTGGTGTAACTCCTCTACAACTCTGCCACAGTGAGGAGTGTAATTCCCACTGAAGGCTGATGTTTTTTTTATACTCTACCTATCAAACTTACATTAAGCATGAATATGCTTAAATTTGTATAGTTAGATATATTTTTGGGGTCATTATGCTGTTGTAGCGTTTTTAATGAATTAATCTCAATCAGCTGCAGGAAGGTGAGGAGTCAGAAATGTACACATTACTGTTGATTTTGTTACTTTTTATTACAATTGTATATCTGTACTAAAAGTGCATAATAATTATCATTAGATTAGGATGCTTGTGTTTATTGTTACTCTTGACATAATACCGAAATGTCTTTAACTTAGCACAAATACATGAGGCTGGGGAAGTAGCAAGTCCTGCTGTGTTACACAGATATGAAACAGGACCTCACAGTATTGGTGTTGTACACCAATACTGTACAGCATACAAGATACATTGTATGTGGTTTATTTAGCGCTCATGGAGAGAAAAATATTAAAATGACACATTGTGATTTATGTGTTGGAACTATTTCATTACCAAAATTACTAGAAGCAGCATTTGCAACATGTAACAACACTGAAATTTTAAATGATTATACATTTTATCATCTTATAATAACTGTGGTATTTTAGGGTGGAGTGTAGGGTATTTGATCTTATTTATAGTTAAAAACAAACAAGTTAGATGGACTAAACTAAAAACACAGTCCTCAATGTACAACCTCAATGCTGCAAAGTGATTACACCTGCAACTTCCAGTTAAGAACAAGGTTATAAGAGGACATGTGAACACCACAACTTTCTCAGTTTTGGCCTGGGTTGTGTCTCTTGCAACATGGCTCCACATGGTGAGGAAGTGCCTGTACAAGTAGGAAACCAGATTGGGAGACTTCATGAAGATGGGGGAGGGTACAAGATCACCAGTAGACTATTGAACAGAAGCCAAAACACAGTTGCAGCAGTGGTTAGGAGGTACAGGAGGTTCCAGTAACTACCAGTAACACAAAGTGCAGTGGCCGTCCTTGAAAAATTATCTTATAGACAATTAGCTATTCATGCGACCTGGCATTGGAAAAACAGGCGGGTAAGTGCTCCTGACTTGGCAAAACGATTATCAAAATTCCTGTTTCAGTGACTGTTCAGACAAAGCAAAAGACATTACATGAAGTCAACCTGGATGACGTACAAGAAGAAAACCATTGCTCAAAAAATGAAAACTATAAGATTAAACTGTCAAAGAACAACAAAAAACCTGATGAATATTGGCACATTCTTTAGTCAGATGAAACCAAAATGGAGACAGGAGTGTGCTGATACAGCGCTGCATTAATACAAAAGGTGTAGGAGAGACTACATTTATAGATGGCACTTTGAATGTAAGATTGTATACCCAAATACTGAATGAAAAGACGACTCCCATTCTCAAGAAGATTGGCAGGAGAGGAATTTTCCAACATGACAATGATCCCAAACACACTGCAAAAACCACAGAAGAAGAAAAAAGTGAAACTATGACCATAGCCAAGTACAGTATGTCCCCTGACCTCAATCCAACAGAACACTATTGGAGTATTTTAAAGTGGAAAGTAGAGTAACAAAACCCCTCCAGCAAAGAGCAGCTGAAAAGAATTATCTGTGAAGAATGGCAGAACATCTCTCTGCAGATTTGTGCAAGACTGGTATCATCCCTGCCCAGGAGGATCCAGTCTGTCATCAGAAAAGAAGACAGGCATACAAAATATTGAAAAATAAAATAATGGAGTTTCATTAATGAAGGGTGTGCTTACTTTTGTCACAGTTCATTCTTAACCTTTGAATATAGTTTAATTAGCCAATTTTAGTGATATTGACCAGGAGTGTATTCAGTTTTCTTTTATACTGTAAGTAAGACGCCTTTTTGAAGGTGTTTCAGAAGCGTATTGACTGTACCAGAATGATTGACTGTTCCTTTAATGATAACACCACACACCTGCAGCCTGTATTTCCCCTCCTGTTAGCTTGTTGTAATGTTTTTGATCAGTTTGTGGTCTATAATGAGAAAGTAATGCTGTTTTGTAGAGGCAGTGCTTCCTCACAAACAAAAGTTAGAACGGTGGTAGTCTCAGCACTATGATACTCTACTGTAACCTGAATAGTATATCAGAGGCTGTTAATAAGACTTTAATGCTTCCCATTTCCTAACTTATACCTCACACATGAAATATATAGTCTCAGCTTTAATTATGTTGTTGTCATTTACTGCTCAGGGGAAGTTCCAGCCTGTGGATCAAGTGGTGATGGATGAAGAGTTCCCAGCTTGCTCAAGGCTACTGAGCTGCACACGTTCACTGGCCTCCATGCACCACATTGCTGAGGAAAAAGGTCCAAGTTTATTCATGAAGCTAATATGACACAATGAGAACGGTTATGTTAGTTGCTTTATTTAAATGCTTGATGTTATACTTCCAGAGGTGGGAAGCCTGAAGTTTCATCGATACAGTCAAGAGAAGACGATGGATTGGTTAAAGAAAAAGGTACTCTAAAGTATTCATCGCTATCATTTAATGGAATTCAAACATCTCTACATTTGAACTGTAATATTCAAAAATATGTGAAAACAGTGCACTCATATCAAATGCATCCTTTTTTATGATTTATCTGTTTTGGTGTAGGTGGAGAGGACAGTCACTGCCCTCAAGAAGAGAAATATCTCTGTGGGAGAAGGAGTGAAATCCTCAACATACGTCAGAGTGAAGTCTGAGTCAGACTCAAATGAAGGTATGTCACTGCAGCTTCACTGTTTAACTCCCATCTTATAATTACTCGAAATTCCAGTGTCACCTTTTCTATGAAAACAGAAATAATTTTATTTGGGCCCCATTTGTATTTTTTTCCACCTTGGCTCTTGCAGCACATAGCATGTTGACCAATAGATGGCAGTAATAGTGCATGGTTTCCATCATAAAACACTGAAACAACATTTCCCCATCTTTCATTCACTTTCATATCACTCAACCTCAAACTATATGATCACTGTCATTTTCTTATCTCCATGATACAGAGGACTACCTACGCTATGCCCATGGTCTGATATCAGAGTACATCAGCGAAGACCTGAGCAAAGCTCTCCTCAAACACCTGCAGTACGTTCAGATATTTAACACTTTGACATTATAATCATTATTAGTGCTAAATTAGGGTGAGGATGCATTTCAAGCATGCCTCTTATTCTACTCTACAGGTTACCAGAGCTCACAAGCCCAAAGGAGACAGAGCCACCTACTAAGGTATGTTGGTGTCTGTCTTAGACGTGAGTAGAGTTGGTGTGGCATATTGTCTCATTTCTGCTGTCGAAACCGCCGTGCAGATTTTTTTGTAGTCCTCCACCTCTATTGTTGTTGCAGCTGCATGTGTTGATTGACATTTAAATGAGGGGAAAAAATCCACCATCCTCAGTCACTGCTTGTGTGTTTCTAACATCAGTTATGATTTATGTGCTTTTTCATTTACAGTGCGAGGTCATCGAAACTAGTAGTAGTGTGTGTTTCTGTGGTTAAAAACAAAAGTTTTATGCTCTTGATCATGAAAAGCATTTCTTACTTCCTCGTTTGGCAGAAGCGGAAACTTTCAGACAATCCAGTGGAGGCTGGAGAGGACTACACCAAATTCAACAGTGCAGACTTTGCGCGGAAAGTGAGTGTATACAGAGCAGTCTGCCTGAATAGACTAAATAGTTAAAGGAGGATGCTCAGAAATGATTAAATCATCATTTGTTTTTGATCGTATCAGCTTACGTAAATTGATCATTTGTTTGTTTTCATTGATGGAGTCATTTTTTAAGACTTATAGTGATTATTTAGTGTAGTTCTTGTTTGTTTACCGCTTTCTTTCTGTAAAGGACCAGTGTGTAGGATTAAATGGCTTCTAGCAGTGAGGTTGCAGATTGCAACCATCTGAATACTCCCCCTCCTCCAAGTGTGTAGGAGAAACTATGGTGGCTGCAAAACTCGCAAAAAACGCGAAAGCTCCTCTCTAGAGCCAGTGTCTGGTTTGTTTGTTCTGAACTATAGTAGAAACATGGTGGGCTTCATGGAAGAGGACCCACTCCCTATGTAGATATAAAAGGCTCACTCTAAGGTAACAACAATACAATTATTTTTTTTTAAGTGATTATACAATAATTAAAACATACTTAGGAATATTTTATTCCATTTCTGCCAAGTCGTTCTGCTAGATGCCACTACATTCTACACACTGCACCTTTAAGCTTTGTCAAGTCAAGAGGCCTTACCTTGAGGAAACATGTTTTTTTCTGTTTGAATTGAAGGTCAAGATATGTAATGAATTCCCTGCTGTCTCTGTGCAATGTCAGTGAGTTATATTGATTTATTTACTTTTTTCCCCTCACTTCAGCCACCCAAGAAGATGACTGCTGCTCAGAAAAGTCTGGCTAAAGTGGACAAGACTGGCATGAAGCCTATGTCATCCTTCTTCAGCCCCAAGGTCAAAGCAGAAAAGAAATAAATGTTGTATAGTTTATGGTTTTGTATGCTACACCTTTGTAATAAAGAAAAGAAAACATCAATTTGATATTTTCATTTAAAATAGTTTGAATGAGAACAGTTGCTTTAATTTGATGAAAACAAATACACATAGTTGAAATCAGTTCTTGTAAGGAAAATGAATAATGGCAAATAATTTTGCGTTATTTAATGTTACCAGTGTTTATATTTGGCAAAGATCCAGGATGCGGTAATATGGCCTGAAGGGTCAGTTTACCCAAATTACATAAATTACAAAATGTTTTAATTACATAAAACATTTTTAACTAAGCATTTTGAGGATTTATTGGCATTTTTCAGTGCTGTGAGCACCACAAAAATCCATTAATCTGAAAACCTAGACAAATGAAACCAGAAATATTAGCTTTGCTAGATACCACAAAGGTTAATTAAGTCTTGTTGCTGTGAAGGAATCATTGTTGGTTGTTACAGTTGACCTTGATATCTACAAAACGCAGTCTCAGTGCAGGTCTGAACCATAAACTGAGCCTAAAACTATCACAATATTGAATTATTGATATAATTTAATTCAGTTCAGTTCATCACACTTGAAAGAAATGCTATCAAAAGAAGGGTCAGACTAATCTAGAGGTGTCAGAGGGAATGAAGGAAAGTGACATCCTATGATTGATGACATTTTTCTGCCACTTTTCAGAAAATCTGAAAGAAATGACACTGGATAGGCCTTTTCCACAGCAAACATTTTGTCATGTGTCATAAATTTAATGATGGCTGAATTCCTTTTAGTTTCAGGGTCCTTGTGTTGTGCATGCTGACTTACTTTCATGACTCAACAGGCACACTTGAATAAAGCAGAGCCATCATTAATGTAACTTAGTAACACCTGTGCTACTATAACAAGTCAAAATGTCTGCTGTGAAAAAGATCAATTTGGAACAAGAGTAATGAAATTTATGTGTCTGGACAGTTTTTTAAAAAAACTTTATTAAAATTACACTTAAGGTTTTTTTTTTTTATATATGAATGGTCTACACAGAAGAGCATGGTGTCTGTCCAAGCAAGTAGGTTGAGCTCTGCGTCAGCAGCCTGGCAGTGCTGGTGGTTTCAAATGTCCATCAAGCTTCACTGCTTTTTTAATTTGGGCTTGAAGCGCAGAGTCTGGAATGCACTCTCCACCACTTTGGGCAGATGGATCGGGTTCCTCTGCAGCCGCAGTCTGCTGCTTGTGGACCCACTCGGGTTTTTCTTGTTCAGGACACTTTCATTGGCACAGACATGAACTTCTTTCTGCTTAGAGTCATCTGCGACACGAGGAACCCGCAAAACCCAGTTAGAGTGAAGGTCGTGTTCTGTGGAGCTGGAGGCCACTGTGGGAGAGAGGAGCAGAGAGCAACAACCTGAGCTGAAGCTGTAAACCAACAGTTTCCACTCCTGATTTGACACATAAAGCGGCCCCAAAGACATGGGGCTCTCTATTAATTAGTATAAATGATGTGGAGCTTATCCAAACCTTAACCACATTTTTCTTTTTTTCAGATTTGGACACTGGACATTGCTCAGGTTTAATTAGTTTCACTAACAGTGTCTGCACTCAATTGAGGCATGCCAGATCTATGAGTATGATACTATGCACGCTGGGTTTTCTGGGTCAAACTGGGCCATTGTTAATGTTATTGGCTACACCTGTGTTTTTCTTACAAAGACAAGTCTTTGCTCTTTTTCACTAAAGTAACAGAAACAATAGATTAATGTTATAATACTCTATAAATGTTTAAATACAGATATGGAAGTACTAGGTAAATCAACTTATATATCAAGTAAAAATGAATGAATAACCTCTTCAGTGTTAAAAAATGACTGATTCATTAACATATAAGCAGCACTTTAATATATCTAGTCCAAGTGTTGCTACAACAAACTACTTATATTAGTTCTACTACATATATCGGAACCTATACGTTCAACATAAAAACTACAGTATGGAAGATAACTTGTGCAGCTGTAAACTGAACGTTTCCCTCTGAAATGTAGTGAAGTGTTTACAGATTTATAAATTAGTGGCCACCCACATGATGTCATCAAGCTCCATGTAATAATAACAAAGATAAAGGTGTAACGAAATGGAAAGTGATAGAGATGTCAAGCTCAAATGTTATACACCAACTGTGTCCTGAGAAGACATCTAATCAGTCAGATTAAGTGGAAATACCTGTGCAGGTGTATCATGATTATGGCTCTTTAAGTACACTACTTAAATGGATGTACTTTGCACTACTGATCTCAACCATCTCAGAAAACCCTTTATTTAAACAAGAATAGCAAATACTGTTATAAAAGTTATAAAAAGTGAAAGTACTCATAATAGTGGAAGAACGGTTCCCGTCATAGTGATAGTGTAGTTTTTATATATCATTGGATTATTACTTATGCAGATAAATATTGAACACTAGATAGTGTTGTCTTTAAAAAATATATAAATCAATGCATCATATTTATAAAATCATGGTTTGTGCATTAAATCTTAGAGTACTTGAGTAGCTATGGTAACGCTTTATAACAAAAGTAAAACTCATTAAGCATTACATGCATGGATCATAATGATTTCATGCATGTATTAATGTATCATTCATGTATCAGGAATTCCTGCTGCTCACCATTAACAACTAATCAAGTCACTATGACTTGATGTGATTACTTAACACTTGATATAGATTGTCAATTAATGAATGTTAATTATTTCATACATTAGGCTAATATATGATATGTCACCAAATTAGCTGAATTCCAGTTACAATGCAGCTTCTATAAAGCTGCTTTTCTATGAACAAACTGGTAGTCAGATGCAAACATGGACATGGTGCAGCATGACCCAGTGTTCTTTATGCCACGTTTACAAGCTAACAATGAATGTATTATACATGATCAGGATGTATCATGTTTTAACTGTCAATTAAAGTAACTGTGAATTAACATTCATTAAATTACAATGTGTAAACTTATAACAAAATCATCCTGATGATCATTTGTTAATGGTGAGCAAAAGGAATCCATGATACTTCCTGCATTAATTAATACATGAAAATCATCATGACTAATGCATTACTTAAGCATTACTACTTATTACTTTCCCCTCCACTCAAAAATATGTTTTTCTTCTTGTTCATTCAGTTGGATGTTTGAGCTTCACTGTGCAGAGTTTGACAGTTAAAGGCTGTTTTCACATTCACCTGCTGATAGTGGAAAGTTTCTTTGAGCTCATTGAAAATCAGATTTTAAGGGCTGGGCCTATGATCATGATTTGTGACATCACAACTAGTTTTGAATATTTTTACATGCCTTACATGTCTGGAGGGAATCTTGAAGTATAGGCCTATTATTTTACCCTAACTCCAGGGATTGAGAATAACTGTTAGTAGAACATCTATTTGATTGCCTGTATCGACTAACGATGGATAAGCATTAAATTACAAGTTCACGATTAAGCAGAAGGATTTCAAATTCACCTATGAAGTCCACGTCAGCGTGTCCATCATCCACGTAAGGTTTGCGCTGAGGTTCGTTGTCGCAGCTCGCAATGACCTCATCGAAGAACTGCAAAGTGTCCTGCTCATTGGGGGCCGGAGGGGCAGAGGGTCTGGTTCTTGTTATCTGTGAATAAATGGGAGAACATTCGTCTTTGATATTGCCTGTCGTGTATTCTTGAAGAGATGATTTAAGCTTACCGGTTCTTTCTTTGGTGGCGGGGGCGCAGGCTTCTTCTTGGAGGACACCGTGGCCTTTGTGTCGTTACTTTTCAAGTCACTAACACTCTTTGTGTATTGTCGCCTCAAAGCCACAAGTGCTTCCAAGTACTCCAGACAGTTCTGATTCTGAGAGTAAAGCCATATCCTGTCCTCTTGTCTCTGATAATAGTACAAGGTCGACTCGATGCTCACTGTGCTTTTGCTCCGTTTTAAAGTCGAGCTCACGGCTGCCTGACTTTTCTCTCCCACCACAAGCATGGAAGTGCTGCGGACCAGCCTGACGGTGCAGGCACTGTGGTAGTCCTGCTCGGACCTAAACCCACCACCATCCCGCCCCCTCTGTCCGAGATGGTTCGGACGGAACACATTATTTATCTTCCTGAACATCCCTCTAAACCGAGCGTTTCAAGGTTACAGACTCCTCTGTGTCACTGGAGCATCTATCCATATTTCTCTTCAAGCCAACCTAATACCTCACTAAACAAACAAACAAACAAACACAGACAAACAAACAAACAACCTTTAAACCTGACTGGAGCTGTTCACGCTGACCAGTCGCTGTCCATGGTGCTGAAATCGCCAAACGGTGGCTCTGACAGTGACACGTAAGCAAAAGCAGATCTGAGACAGCTGTCTAACCTGATCTCAACGTATCTTTAATGTTACCGGATGTTGCTCAGCAACATCGCTGTAGCAACGGGTCGGTAACTCTACACTTTGTGCCATCATTACTATTGAGCAGCAGTCCTGTGTCAGATATCCTGACTCGTACCAGACTTGAGGCAAAATATCAACAGCTATCCAGCAAACTGACGACCTATTTTGAAAGTTGTGGCCGTGAATCCACCTGTTTATAAATGTTAGACAAGAGAAAAGATTTTACAGAAAGAAAATGTGGTAGATTAAACTGCAGATGGGGCTCATCTTTTCCAGTTTTGGAGTTTATAGGCCATGAAAATATCAAAATAACTAATACAGTTGTATGAATGACCAGCATATTGCAACAAATTTGAAAAGTTACATGATTATGTGTGTGTAATATCCTTCTCGGTTTACTTGCTTAATCATTAATAAAACATGTTGTCTCGTGTTTCAGGTGCTTCTGTTGTTGGGCTTTCCTGTCACAAGCGGAGGAAGTCTGAATAAAAGAGTCTTAATTGAAGCAAGACTCAGGCTGTACACATAAAGTGCTTTCAACTCGGGAAAAATAATGACCATAAGTTTCCATAACTTTCAACAGAATTAGACTTCCCTTATGAAGGACATGAGTTTCTCCCACACTTACTTAAACATGCCTGAGGAATATATAGGTGCAGTTTCAAGGAGGAAATGAGGAGTTGTGGTTGCATAACTGAGCGTGAAGTAACACTTCTGCTTTACCCAGACATAGATAGTATTAGTGCAGCTATAAGCTCCACAGGAGACAGAAAAATGAAAGCGAGAATCTGAATCTCACACACCTGCTTCACTTACAAAGAAACAAAACATCAGTGGTTCCTTTTTACAGCTTGTGTTTTTTTTTTTTCTAATAATATTTCACCCCTAATTCCATTTGGTAAGCATGAAGCAACTACTAATGTTTTGTCTTAAGAGAGTTAAAAAAAAAAAAAAAGTATTATTTTCTTATCTAAGATATGGGGATATGTTCAGCCTGTCAATGAAGTCCTGTGAAAATATTTTCTAAAATGAATGATGTGTTTAAATATATTTATGATTAGCCCAGCTGCAGTGTTAAGTTTGCAGAACTGGGTGGAAAGAGACAAAAAATCTGGCGTTTCCACTTCCTCTTGAGGTGGTATAACAACCCTCTCACACATGTGCTCTCTCTTTGTATATAACTTTGTTAGTCTGTATCGACTGCACATGTAGTGAGTTTAAGAGGTGCCTTCTGTTTTGGTAAAGATTGTAGTTGGACATTTGTCATCTGGAAAACAAGTTGTCGGCTGACTGGGAGACTGTTCTACAAGGTAGGAATGCGTTTGTTTTCAGAAGAAAGGTTAATAGGATTTATTTTAATGATAGATTCATGCTCACAGCTTCAGGGATAACCTGTGCTCATGCTCAGTGTGTGCTCTTTGTTGCAGCCATGCTTTGTGAAGGTAGACTGCTGAGTATGGCCTACGGTGAATTGGAGAAGCTGGATCCCCTCCCTCCTGAGAAGGCTCCTCAGAGGGCTTATGCACTGCAGAGAGCAGCTGCTACCCTTCTGCCAGGCCCCAGCAGAAGCACTTTACTCATTCATCACAACTCCCCAGAGCAGACAGACAGTATAGACAGTAGGGGTGCTTCAGTGGAGTTACACATTTCTCCACTGCAGTCCTTGGATCTTCAGAGACCCTGGCCAGGCAGACAAATCTCTCCAGGGATAGAGATCCCAGCCCAGTCTCCCTCAGGTGGTGATGCCCCATTTTTGGTTCCCTCCTTCTGTCAGAGCATCTGCCAAAACTACAGTGACCTTCATATTGGAGGCGACCAGGTGCTACCTCTCTCAGCCAACAATGGCGAGCTGCGGGTCTGTACTGACGCCCAGGCTGTTGGCCCGTTCCTCCAGTCCTGTGATGTGCCCCCAGCTGTGGAGGATTCTCTCCTAGGACAGGCATCTCAGGGCAGGCCTCTGCATCGACGGGGGGGGGATTCGAATCGTTGGAGGCTGGGAAGTGGCCGGGATCGGAGCTTTCTGCTCCAGGGGCGTGAAGGACCATTCTCCAACTCCCTTCTGAATCACTATCTGGAGCAGAAACTCTTGGACCTCTACCAGCAATACATGATGGAGAACATGGCCAGGGAAGGAGTGCCTGGTTCGGATTCTGAAGCAGGCCCTATTTGCCCTTTACTGGGCTCAGAGTTGGTCCTGACAAGCCTGGACCAGATCACTTTGCAGCTGAGCCGGGAAGGGAACCTGGAGGCCGGCCTGGCCAAGGACATGGTCCTGAGCTGCCTGCTGCGGGTGGCTGGTGACATGCAATCAAGTGAGATCAGTACTCCTCTTCTTCAGATTTCAAATGAGGCATCCAGGGAGCAGCTCACAGAGAATAAAGAGGAGTAACTCCAGTGCTGAGTGGATGTCGAAAGCAAGTTCTGTATGAAACTATAGTTAATTACCAGGAAAATTTTATTTATGTATTGTACTTTTGACATGTACCGTGCAGTAGGCTCATGTGTATGTGGTTTGTGTGTTGAGCTGTTGTTGTCATTTTGTAGGACAATAAAGACAGAAATTGAAAACTGAAACTAGAGTTTCCTTTGTTGTTTCCCTCTCAAATATAGTTCCTCAGCACATCATGTCTTTGCTTTCTCTATTTCTCAGCATGTCTTTGAGTATGGGTTATCTTTTCTTCATATGCTGTAAATGTAAAGTAATAGAGAACATAACTTTAATGGTGTCCCTGTCATTTACTGAATGAAATTCATCTGAAATAATATAATATCTGAAAATTGGCAGGCTTGTTTAAAGAAAATCTAAATTCTGTACACACAGTATTAGCTGCCACTATTAAATCAGTGGCTTACAAATATATATTTCCGTCCAAAGATTTAATTCCATAAATGTCATGGTCATTTTTGTTTATTCTCATGCTGCCTTTCAAATAATCATTAATGAATTCCTGCAGTTTAATAAACAGTCACAAGGGGGAAGCATTATCACCTGATTTATTAACCCCAATGACTTTGACACAGATTGTCCACTCTTCTATTTCCTCACTGTCTCAGTGAGCTTTATTCATCCAGCTAATGCTTCCTATCATCTGCGCCCTGCCACTCCTAATCTATGATGTCATCAAGCCTGGGTTGTAAATCTGAAGCAAGCAAACACTAGGCACCAAATATTAAACTGTGATACTGGTTGCTCTACTATATAAACAAAATACATGCTTGTGATAAGGATTTCTAAGCTGCATGATTTATTTTGGGAAAATATTGCACATCCACCAGGGCTGCAACCAGTGAATTAGCTCAGTGAAAGTGACATGTTATTTTCGATGTTCCCCCCTATTTAAAGTGCCTTGAAAAGACCTGCGACGCCATTCCAGCTCAGTGCAGCCGTGGCCTTCTGAGCCGGTGTTTGATCAGCTTCCTTGTTTCCTGTCCAAACAGAGAGCAACAGGAGGAAACTGTGTGTTTACCGGGCTGCACACTGCAGTCGGAGCCCTGTGAAGTCTCAAGGCTGTAGAGACACATGTTTGATATTTCTGCCTCTATCCGGATTGAACATTCCAGGTACATGTTAAAGGAGCCGAGACCTTACAGACGAAAAAAAAAAAAAAAAATGTGCTCACATATAAATGTGATTCACCCAATGCCAGGCACAGCAGTGTGAGCATAATCAAACAAACTTATTTCCTCAGACCTTGGGAAAAAAAAGAAAAACAGACCTCTTTTTCTAGCAGAAGTTAAGAATTGTTTAAAGGGCTGAAGGTAAAGCTGCAACCTGCAGTCTCACTCATGCACACAGGGTGTGAATATTTATTCACAACCCCTATACTTAAATAGGAGGGCAACGGCTTTTTATTTATTTTCTCTAAATAGTAGTAAGTTTTCTCTTAAAGAAAAAGAAAGACTGAGGTCAAAGAATGGAGGAACAGCCATGAAACAAGAGCAGGGAAAGAGACTGATGAACGAAAGGCAAAGAAACACTCTTCTCTCATGTTCCTGCAATGAAACTAACAGGAAGGT
This sequence comes from Euthynnus affinis, assembly GCA_029490765.1. NCBI lineage: Eukaryota > Metazoa > Chordata > Actinopteri > Scombriformes > Scombridae > Euthynnus > Euthynnus affinis. Next base: position 11,108,578 of record CM055850.1, on the reverse strand, counting down.
TGAAGTCTTTCAGAGGTTCATAAAGTAATTTCCTTGTCACAAAGAGCTTTTAACATGGAGGGCGGCGGAGGCAAGGCCACATGATTTCATATCAAATCCAAGGTCCTAGATACACTCTCACAAGCAAACCACCGAACCCCTGTAGCTCTCAGTGGTTTGCTTTTATTTAAAAAGCTTTTAGTATGTTGCCTTGTTAATTGGAACAGTCATATACTGTTTACATATATTTTGTGACTAAATAACTTCAAAACATCTATCACAATTTCAAGGCCATTTGAAACACACACAGACACAGGTGGAAGCATTTCAGGCTACAGCTAGGTAGTCAAGGCACTTAATTCAATTAACATTTGTTCAGAAGCTGAGCTCTCCCTCCTAATTTTTTTGAATGGCCTTGAGAGGCTGTGGTTCTTTCAGATTATATCTACTGGAGTGACCTAATGTCCAACTTGCAGCATGCTGGAACATTTAATGACAGCACTGCTATGTATCTAGCTGATTGACACGGGGACATGTAGGTGGTGGAACGGGAGAACACACATTTCCCGGTCAGTTAGCCACTCAAGGTTGCAGGGAGCCTGCAGCGGCGCGGGTGACCTTGGCTAAGCTAGAGCAGACAGAGAGAGACCTTGAGAGACAACAGGGCAGCAGGATCTGGCTCTCAAAGGGCTGGGGGAACATAATGTGATAATGCATGACTATATATCACAGCACACAGTGCCCATGCGAATGTGGATGGTAACTGGCTGGAAAAACAGATTTTTATCCTCCCACGTTTGTTCTTCTTTAACTTAATATCTTACACTGTATTTTAGTGGTTTTAACACTATTCATGTGTGTATCATTGACATTTTGCCTTGTTGGATGCTGGATGATTCTGCATAGTGGGTGATGCAGACATATGACATTTTCACACAGTGTAATCTAAGGCTTTACCATAACTTTAAATGTGCTGGAATAAGTTGTATTTTTCTAGGTAATACTTGGTTCTCATGGTGTTAATGATGCACTGATATCAGGTTCATCTCACACCTCCAACACACATACAGTCTGACCCTTTTTTATGGAGTTTGTGACACACTTGTCCTTTTATCCCTTGTTATGTCTCTTTTTTTATCTGGCTTTGTACCCTTTTACAAATCATATTGCTGCAAACATGTTTGTCACAAGACGTCAATGAATGAGTTTGGCTAAATATTAAGAACACTGCTAAGAACCTGAAAGACTGTTATCTTTGACGGTGAGCATATTTCTACCAACTCAGGAATATTTCCAAGATCAGAGCAGTGTTATCTTATAGCAATACAGAGAACATTATTCATGCTTTTATATCTTCACGCCTGGACTATTGTAACACCTTGTTAACCTGCCTCGGTGCCTGAGCTGTAGCTCAGCTTCAGACTGTGCAGAACTCTGCAGCCAGACAAACGCTCTTCTCACATAACCCCAGTTTTAGCCTCTTTGCACTGGTTACCAATTTCTTACTCATCTTACTACATCTTACTCATGACTTACAAGGCTTTACACAGCCAGGCACAAGAGTATATCAGTGAACTCTTAACTCCTTACTGCTCAAAAACGGCTTCTTAGATCTGCAGGGTCAGGCCTGCTAGCTGTTCCAGAGTCCAGGTTAAGGTTAAAGGGTGATTAAGTTTTTGCTGTACTGTACAGCTTTGGAACAGTCTTCCAGTTAATATTCAGTCTGCTGTTTCACTGTCTCAGCTTTTAAATCCTGTCTTAAGGCACATTTTTATAGACTCGCCATCCCATCTGACAACTAATCTTATTTGTTTACATACAGCGCTGATTTGCCAGATTTTAAGTTTATTTTAATAGATCCACTTGTTTTACCGTTTGGATGATTTATTTGTACATTTTTACACTGTCTTTTAATTGTGTACTTGTATTTTGCTGTTCTTGTGTTTTTTCTTTTTGTATTTATAATTGTTTTTTTATGCTGTCTCTCAGCAATGGAAAGGACTTTGTGCTCTTAGCTTGAAAAGTGCTATACAAATAAAACTATTATTATTATTATTATTATTATTATTATTATTATTATTATTATTATTATTATTATTATTATTATTATTATAAAACAATAGTCAGGTATCCAAACAAACACTGAAATAGGTTTTTCTTGCCATAATTATTCCTCCTGTTCACACTGATCATTAGAAGATCCCCTCATAATGCATTTACACTGTAAGTGATGGGGGCCAAAACCCACATTACTCCTTCGTGCAAAAATGTATTTAAAAGTTTATCTGAAGCTAATGTGAAGCTTCAGTCATCCAAATGAATCAAATCAAGTAGATATCTTTCAATGTTACAGTCTTTTTAGTGTCGAAGTCCCTCTTTTTGTTACTATACTTCCACCGCAGCTCAACAAGGAAACACTGTCCGAGGAAACACAAAGGGGGAATTTGATGCTACAAAGATCATAAATGTGGCAGATATCCACTTGATATGATTAACTCAGACTGCTGGAGCCTCAGTAATAATATAATAAAATTATATTGAGCTTTTACTGTCAAAAGAAAAAATTCTCTTGGTGCACTATAAAGCAAGAGAAGTTAGAAGTGCTGTCATGTGCTGTAATATTGTAATGCTGTATGGAGAAGGGCACAAATAGAGCCAAAAGAAGTTAGTGTCTGAAATTCAGTTATTAGTTTAGGTCAGTGTTTGATTATTTTACACCAAAGGTCACTAAAGAGACATAAAGGCAAAGGAACCACCATTGTAAGTACTCACTCATTGATGACAGACACTTTTAAAGGTTTCAATTTATTAGTTCCTTCAGAGAAATCATTATGCTACTGTTTCATCAAGGCAATGATTAGGCCATTTAATATATGTTTGATTGATGAACATAAACCGTATGAACTGTAATTAATCTGACTTTGAAGTATAGTGCAGGTTTATAGATTCATAGTGTGTAAAGAAACATACAACACATATGGTACTTGTCAAGGTCTCCAATAAACAGGAAGTTCAACAAGCTCAACTGGCATTTAGCGGAGGCCTTGGCCTTGGCAAAAGAAAACATGTATAGAAAATGACACTGAAAAGAGATGAAAATCATACTGATACAAATAAAGTGTGAAGAGGAGGCAGAATGATGTGCTGAAGCAATTTATCCTGATAAGCAAGGCCAATGGATGAACTTGAAAGTGTAGAAAGGAAGAAGTGTAATTGGAAATAAGTTTTTGCTATCAAAGAACCTAGGATGAAATTAGTGTAATGTGAGTGAAATTTGACATCCTTCAATACCTCAATCAGTTGCCACAGGTTAAGAGCCTGCAATGTTTTGCTCATACAAACAACACTTGGGTCAAGAAGAGTCAATATACAAAGATACAGACATCTCACAGTTAACCTACACAATACATGTTATCATAGTCCATCACTCCACTGTAGTCTGTTTTGTATGTGAAACTGACTGCAAAGATATTCAAGGTAGAACATCTGAAAATAAATCATATGCACATGGAAATAGCAACAGAGGCTGAACAGCGAGGCTAGGAAGTTTGGATACACCCCCTGCTCATGGATCTGTAGCCAATTATGATGGCAGGCTGGCAAGGTTACTTCTGAATCAGCTGAATGAGGCACTGGCTGAACAAAAGGCTGCAGCTTGTGGAAAACAAATATGTAGGTGTAGCTATGGTGGCATTAGATGAGTTTATTTATCGAAGCAACCAATGATGGGCTGATTATCCGCTTCAGCCTGTGATTATGGGAACAAATATCTACATCTACTTAAGCATCTATAATATGATCAGAATAAAAGGTAATCTACATTGGGAAAATGACACTGAAACCAAAATATTTTGACTTAAATTCACAGAGATTCGTCCAATCATCAAACACGGACACATTTCACAAATGATCGGCCTGTGAACAGTAAAAGCTTTTGCAATTGTAATAAATGTCTTCCAATTAATTAAGTTTGTATTGAAATTCGAGTTTAATGTCAAATTTAACCGTAGAAAAAAAGTTGAGATAAAGTGTGTTTTTATTCTATATTTTTCATGAAAAATTTATCATCTGTGTAGCCAAAGCTACTGTTTCTCTGTGCCATTAACTATATTGCTGCCATAAATATTTGCTTGTTCACCAAATGCACAGCTGAAAATAGTCCCCAATAAATCCTTTAAGTCCTGTAGGAGTAATGTTTGCTAAAAAACTGCAGTACCCAGCTGGTTCAGGAAATTATTTAGCTTTTTACATGAATGAAAGTATGCATCTACAGCCCATTTTTAAAGGTTATTAAAGAACATCTTTTACAAAAATGTAGAATATCAATTTACGTTATCCTCAAACCCCCTCGTCCAATCACAGTGGAATAGATACTCTTTTCCTTTTTCTTCACTTATCCAAAACACTTCATCAAGATGTACCTTGATTTTAAGAATGTAGTAGTGGAACAGCACCTATTTCAGTAAAAGTTACAATTGCACCAAGAAAAAGTCTTGTATCACAGAAACAGCACCAAAACATATCAAAAGTACTCATCAGGTAATCCGCATTTTAAGTTGGAAGAGGAGGAACAAATTTAACTAACTAACTGCCTAACTAACTTTAGATGGTCTTTATGTGATTTTATCTCCAAAGTAACTGGTAACTAGAACCATCAGATAATTTAAATGAAGCAAATATTATCACTCTCTGGCATATAGTCAAGTAGACATCTTGTGTTACACAAAATAATTATCTTAAAGTGATCATAGAGTGATTTCATTGTACTTCAAAAAGAAGACAGTTAATACTTTCAGGTTGCTGGTAAATCTCTTACAGAAGTCTGAAAATGGGTTCATTGTTGCCCAAGGTGCTAAAGTCTAAATGAAAAATACCTAACTTTTTAATGAGAATTTTTAAGGATGGAAATGAAAACAAGTCATTAATCTTGCTGCATTTTATCACTCAAAAAAAAAAACAAAAAAAAAAAAAACAGTGCCATATTTCCTTTATTTTTATTCTAAATTTGTGTCCACCAGTGTCTTTTCCCTTACCTTGGTCATTCAACACACATCCTACTACATGTGAGTTCCTCCCTATTTTCCACTCTGCCCCTTGCCCTCACCTCCTCCCACGTCTCTTCCTGGCACACCGACATTGTTATTAGTGTCATAATTTACCTCCTTATGCAAACATGACCCTGTCCTCGATATGCTGTGAGGCAAAATATTCATACAGTAGTCACTGTGAGACCAATAAAGAATGAGATAGGAGGGACATAAATTATTGCTCTGCTCTATTTCATATTTCACTCAGTAGCCTTTCAACACATGACACGCACACACACAGATGCATGCATGTATTACGTGTGTTTTCGGTAATGGCTATACATGTGAAAAAGGAACATTATTTCATGGTGTCACATATATTTAGATAAGATGAATAGGCCAACAAGGACAAAAAGAAATTGAAAGAAAGGGCAAGCAAGGAAAAGACGGATGAAGGCAGGTCAATGGGATATGCATATAGGAGTCAGGTGAGGCAATCTGCATTTTAATCGCTGTTTTGTCTAAATGTGTTTTTATGGCGTGTCTGTTGAAATAATCCTTTGTGACTTACTGGCAGGGTGAAGTGAGGAATGAAGGTGTATATACTGTCAAAGTGAAGATGGTTTTAAGTCATGAGGAGACTGAATGAAGTGAATCTGTCACAGTGGCACTGGGGGACTATTGTACTACATGGATTCAGTAGCACATTCACACTCATGGGTTTGACCTTGGCAGCCTCTTCTCCCTCGTCTTCTCTCTCCACCTCTACATGTTAACCCCCACCCACAGCCCCCTCCACACACACAAACACACACAGACCCACCAAACCCCAACCCCCAGAGTCCCACTCAACCTTGGCTAATTAGCTCACGTCCCCGTGGCATATGTTCAACACACAATTTATCCACAACAAGGACATTACAACTGCAGTGTCCCGCCTCTGCAATGCCTCACTCCCTCATGTTACTGCCACTTTGTTGTAGCCTGTTTGTCTGTATTTGCATTTGTACAGGTATAATGCAGGCAGCTAAACATTATCTTCGGTCCTTTTAAGTATATCATCCTCATGATTTTCATGAAATCAAACTCTGTTTGTCATACCAATTATGATGGCAATAGCCATTAATGTATTTACATTCTCTAATTACCTCTCTATATTGTAGTTTTCATCATTAGTGGTGGAGTCCGCCATTCCTGCACTAGATTCAAATTGCATTCACATGCATGAGAGATGCACATGAAACGATGCATGTACTATATGTAATTAAGCATCTCGGTTTTTAATCTCAATGGTATCAGCCTTCACTGGTTAGTGTTCACTCTCTTAACACTGTTAATTACCTCACCATTTATTAAATCTGCAGTGCAGAACTTGTACAGATAAATTAATGTGTTACATTCAAGCCCTTGCAAAATGAGTTCACACGATGCTGATTAAGCCTATCTCCACCAGATAAATCTCTCTGTGTTTCACAGTATACCAGAGTTTAAAATCTGATGTTGGGTTTGACATTTACATACTGCAAATGCTCTATGGCTCACTTCTGGTTAGCTCTCTGCTAGCTTGAATCAGACCAAATGGATCAAATTCTGATGTGACACTTAAAACAATTTATCCACCGTATTACACCCACAACAGTAGCAACGGAGTAAGAGTGGAGGATATGATTTAAGCGCATGTCAACAGTGTTTTTGTAATTAATCTCACTGTCAGAAGGGGGAAAGAAAAGTCCTGCACTCCAGCTTTAAGTTGCTGCTAATGCCAACAGAATACTGTCGACTGCTGCCAGTTTATATTAAAAGTGTTTAACTGGCAAAACATTGGGTGAGTTTTAGTGTGAAGCAGCCACATGAAACACAAAGTGTTTGTCATAGAGGTTAGGACTGACCGCAATTTTTTTACAGTGCAGTACACTTTTAAATATTGTAGTGAGTAGCTGACAGATACACCAGTTGCTCGATAGAGTAGCAGCTCAAGGATTGTTTGCTGGGTGTCAAATTCAACATATTCTGAGTAAGACTCGCTTTTCCATAGATATTACATGTTACTTTGAAAACAAGGCATTCTAAATGATCTGTGTTCTCTAAACTATCAGATATTACTGTAACACTGACATACATTCTCAAAAATGGGTTTTAACTGGATTACACCTCAAGACTTTAAAAGCCTCAGTCTTTTCATGCTTCTCCTCACAAACAACCAATCCAAAGTGGTTTGGACTTACAAAATGACAAAGTGACTGAGCCGCCAACATAGTGTTCCTCAGGAGTGCCTCTTAGACCTGATCTGAATTGCTGATAACCTTGCAGCTGTATTCACAAAACACCTTCAGGCAACAAATAGTCAACAGCTCACACCTCAAACACTGTAGTTAACCTGCAAAAGGGACCCAAAACGTCACCCAAAATGCTTAATTCACGTTTCAAAAATTAAGTTATCGTGTCATTGAATAAGTCATTACCACCAAAATAACATGTTCTTTTGACATTGTGTAAAACCAAGATGTCAGAATGACAGTGGACTCAGGAATTGTGCTCCTCATCTCCTAATTCCCAAACAGTCTGGTCCTACATGTTTCCCCTAACACTGAATGCCTGCTGTACCAGACTGTTATTTTTCTAAGCTAACTGACTGCTATTGTGTATCAAAGTGGATACTTTTCAGACACCAATTTCAGAAGTACAAGCTTTCACATTCCACTTTGTAAAGCACTAGTGCACTTAGATTTGCATTTAATGAGAGGGAAACCCATTTTACTTGCAGTGGTCACACAACACAGTACAACACAATAAACAGAAAAATAACTGAAAAAAAACCAACAACACAAACCTACTATATGCAGCAATATAGTAAAAAAATAAAGTTACAGTGCTGGGAATCACAGTCTCCTGTCTGTTTAGCCACAGATTCCCATCGACCTCGCACCTGATGCTCTCCCTTGCAATACGTGTGGGGGAAGAATCGTCTTGTATGCTGCAGTCATCCTGTGCACACTTCTGCTGTTATGTCATCACAAGCAGCATCCATTGCAGCAAGCAAAGACATTTGATTTTGTGGTCGATGATTGTATACTTTACACCTCTGTTGCTCCCATCCAATGTTCATCTGATCAGGCTCCTCCATCCTCACAAATTGTAGTAACTCTGTTGCCCTTAAGCTCTATAAATGTGTTTTACATTCATGGCAGCTTACACCTGTAAGCTGACTGGACAGCATGTGCCATTGGTTGATCTAAGATGCAAGAAACTCCCCATTCGTAAGTGAAGTTCAAGTTTCACCTGACAATAAATGTATCAATTTAGTAGACTTTACAACCACTCCATATCAATGCAAATTATGAAATATGGGCAGATTTTGACAATTAACAATGAAAGAATTCTAACATATTTTTGAAAGTAAAACTATTCAACTGAGAATAAACATAGTCTATTGTGATCACAAAGACATGTATCAACAATAATTGTAAAATAATTTGCAAAATGAGTTGTTTGATGAGAGCAGAGCTGTAGTGCCAAGTACCAAGTACAATATAATATAAGAAACCCAGTAACAACAAGTAGCCCACTGGTAGCAATCAGGTCAACACCACCCTTCCTCTTTATCTTAGTAAGAACAGCTTGCAGCACATTTGTGAAAAGATCTCAAAAGGCAACTGTTATTGAAGAGGTTTTAGTGGTTTGTTTCAGGTGCTGACAGTTTTCGTTGAACACAGAGCAAATCAATGATAATGCTCATTTATAATTCATAATTTATATTGATTTACAGTTTTGTATTAAAAAGTTTTTATATCAAATTTGTCACATTTTCAAACTTGAATGAATGAATGTTTGACATTGACAGAATGTACACTATACCCACTGAAATTTTCGATACAAATGAATCATGAAAGTTTTTTTTTTGTACTTTTCACAAGTGGCACCATAAGACAAAACAACACCATTCAACTTCACGCTATACATAATACAACATATTTTCATCACAACATATTAGAACATACCCAATAAGAAGGCTTTAATAGAAAAATCATTTGTTCCTGGCCTAAAAGCTAGCATATCTACTGCTTTGTTTGCTTTGAGCTGGATGACCTTGTGTTTACACCGACCTTCAACATTGTTACAAGAGGAGAGACAAACAGACTATGGACCATCGTAACATAAGAGTGTGTTAATATGTGTGTGTGTGCTGTTCACCAACATTCAGTGAGAGTTCCACAGCTGAAGTAAACAATGAAACAAAGCTGTGTTTATCCAAAGAGAGATTCTCTGTATCAGTGAGCTCTTTTCATTGCCTGACGGGATTATTACACACCATCAACATACAACACTGGTGAGCTGACCAATGTAAAATCTGTAAATCTGATGTCAAGACAAGACCATTGTTTAACAGAGAAAGGGGTTACAGCCTCACTCCATATATGACTACCTGTTATCATGTGACCAAAATACCATACTTCAACTGAGTTTCTCCTTGATGACTGTGAGATGCAGTTGAAAGTTCCACAAACACCTAGTAAGTGCTACAGGTGTTACAGTACATGGTACAGTGGCGGTTCAGTTCATGTATGGACAAATCTGTGTTTCAGCATGATTTACAGTATGTTATTTTCTAGTCAGTTAGTCAAGGCACAGAAACAATCAAGATGTGACTTATAAACAGTGTTTGTAGAGGCCTAGTTTTGTACTGGAATGAAAGTTTGAACCAGCAATAGACTGAACTTACTAGTGAATTGAAGACAGTCAGAATCAGTAATGTGTTTGCATATTGATGCATCTACTGATGTGCATTTGAACTGTGATAAAAATCAAACTACATTGTCAGTCCTGACAAATCTTTAAACTGAGGAGAACTGCATGAATCAGTCAAGTGTTTCATGAAGTGCTTCCACCTATAATAGATGGACCTTCAGGTAAGAAAAATGTATGTACGAACTCAAGCCGTATGTCCTTTTCACTTACACATAATCCCAAATCCCAAATTTGTCTCAGAGGCTTACTTTCTATACAACCACGGGCATAGATTTGGTTTTAACTTTGGCAGGGACATGTTTTTTTTTTATTGGATGGCACTTGCCCTTTATCTCTCTTTTCTCTTTCACATGCACACATGCCTACACATACACATTAAGAGCCTGACTCTGCAAAAAGTTTACTTGAATGAAAATATATTTGCTGATATAACAGGCAAGAATTGTTATCTAAATTGTTCTCTAATTTTACATTTTATGTTTTTGATGTAAATCTCATACTAAAATTAACGTTTAAAACTGACATATGATAGATGTTCACAATAACTGTGATAAGAAAGTAAATGTATAGAAACTGTAGGTAATGTACTACTTTGTTTAAACCAACTCTCTGCTGTAAGGTTTCCAGACTCCGTGCTTCTTTCAGTTTGTTGACTGATATCTTTAAATCATCTCAAAAACCTCTACCGGTATTATTCTTTCACTATGACATCAGAGCTCACCTAAGAGGCTGCAGTTCAGCTGTCTGTGTGACTCTCTTAGGCTGCTGCTGACAGGATTTTCCTAATGAAATGATGCCTACACATTCACAAACAAATCAGTTGGACAAGCTGCAGCTAATTTACCTATAAATAATCCATGTTATTATGAGTCATATACAATAATTACTCATCCACTCTTTGAAAAGGGGAGGGATGAGGTTATAAGCAGTAAATATGTATCCTAATAATGTCAAAGCAGATAAATGTTTGGATTGATGACAGAACATTCTTATGAGATAAGCTCAGCTGTTATTTACACTTCAGTTCTTCTTTTAAAAAGGGCCTGATATCTTAATTTCCTCCTACGCTAATAAAGTTCTTTAATTAAACAACATGTTAGAGCTAACAAGCACCTAATGCCTGAAATTCAAATATGTTGTTAGTTTTGTCCAGCAAAGACACTTTAATAATAATAATTTTATGTCTATACTATTTTACTAACCACTTCAGTCTAATAACCATTCATTCATCACTGACAACATAACACAGCTAGAAGTTGAGGGTTGCCAGATCATCAAGTCGGCTATTTCCCATATCTCACTCTTTCACTTTTTATCACGATAACCTTCTTGCAGAAAAAACACCTGGCAACAGCAGAGATTTTATCAGTATTAGTAGTTATAATGGAAAGATTGCTTGAGATGGGTAAAAATGTTGGTAAAGAAAATTCAGTAACAACTTGATATTGGTTGCTGAATTGACAGGTGAATTGACATGCTGAATTTGGGTGCGGACTGTCCACACCCAAATCTACACTCTTATGTACAACATATGACAGCCTCTATCCTTATGGCTGCTCTACCCTCCATATAGGTTGTGTGATTCTCCTAAACTATCCGTGTGTACTGGCACAAAATATTTTGGTCTACTAATATCAGGTTGTGAGGCTGATGCCTGCCTCTTTGCCTACACTTTCTGGCAGTGTCTCACAAGACAATATGATGACGTTGTCCCTAAAAGGATAGAATTGCATTTCAGTCCATCCTTTTAAATGGAGACATTTTGTACCATTAACACCCAAACACTGGCCTGCGATTCCTGACAAGTCAGGTATTCACAGGTCTTGAGTGAACCCTTCACAATCTGAAAAAACATTCTGAGATTTCGAATAGGATGACTATTCCTTTGTATATTTGTCTATTTCTGCTTTGGACCTACGATTCAATATTTCCAGCTGAAATATGGAGGCATGTTGGTCTGACAGTGCAGTCCTCATGTGATCCATAACAGTATAACAGAGTTATCCCTAACAATTACTATATGGTCTTAATGGTTGATTTATCAAAATTATTCTGATACTATGGATTGACCGGTTGTGTTACCACACCCAGGTGCTTTTTTAATCCTTTTTTTCTTATATTCCTGCTTTTTTTGTTTTGTCATATCTCTTGTGTCTTTCTGCATTCATTTTAACATTGGGCAATTTTTATAATACCATTATTATCTCTTATATTTTTTGATCCGCAAAATAATTCAAAAATAAGTGAAAAAAAACCCTGTTCATTTTACCTTGCAGTTATCAAGCATATCTAAAGCAAACTTGTCTTCTTTCTTCCTCTCTAACACACAAACACACACACTTTCACTCTGATGTAAGTTGGTGACATGAGTCCTTGGAAAGTGCAGTATTCAATTTGTAACTATTATGGAGACAAGGACACAGTCCTTTATGTGAGCAGCCACAGAGAGAAAATGGAGGCAGTCACTATAGCAACCGCCAGAAGAGCGCCCAACAAATCAACAAACAATGCAGTACAAGACTTTTCCAGGGGAGCCATTTAATGCAAAGCCTTGAATCATACAAAGTTGTCCTCTTATGTTTCTGAGACCTGTCTTTGAGTGTCTGTGGGTGTTTGGTAAAAACCTTGTGTTCTTCTCCACACTTGCGTTTCAAGGCTGGCTCAATTGAATGTGCCAAAGAGCTGTCTTCTTGGGTCACGGCAACCTCAGAATTTCATTTGTGTGATCAACCTTCAGGAAATGCTTACCGCTGCAAAAGCAATAATACTCACTTATTGAAAACATTTTGTGTATTTACCTGAGCAATCTGCGCATATTGAAAAAGTTCAGTTTCAAAGTATTAGTTGTAGACCTAAGTGGATACACTTGCAGTTTGTCTTTTCAAAGGAGAATTTTAAATTTCTGACAAAGTTTTCATAAAACTTCCATACAAACACATCACACACTGACAACTTGAAACTTATTTTGAATGTCTCTTTACTCTGTCTTTCCTTCCCCCTTTAATTCCTGTATGTCGCTCTCACTTTCCCATGCCCCTTGTCTGAGTGAGTAGCTTCCTCGGTACTGACCTTGCTCTAAATTTCAGCAGTAGACACTGAGCAACAGCGTGGCTGATGCTGTCTGACTCTGACTGTCTGGGTGTCATTGCAATTCGTTACAGAAGTGCAGATCACAGACAGCATGCGTGTGAACAATCAATATCTGTTTACTCATAATTTCTTTTGCATACTCCAAAATATTTCAGCACAGACCATTGGCAGATGAGAGTTAGGGGAGGGAATGGAGCAAAAGGTTTCCCTGGTTAAATAGGTAGAACTTATGAATGTAATGCTGGGAAATGGCAGTTTGTGCTCTCACATCCTTAAAGGTATGTGATAGGGTTGCAAAAGGGCCTCCCCGTACTGAGCCATTTTAAACTGGGCTCAGAACCAGCAGGCACTGGGCCAGAGAAAGGACCTGCTCCCTATCACAGAAAACTGAAAAAGTGGATCTGTAAAGCTGATGACTCAGTATACTTCATTTGATGGTACGTCTTCTAGAAAGCACAGCACATTTTTTACACAGCACATGTACAGCCAAACATTCAGCAATAAAAAAATCTCCACATTTCATTAGTCTAGTATTATTAATCCTTTAAAGCAGCTAAAATAAACTTTTTTATATAATAACAATGTATCAAATTGGCTTGTAGTGACAGAGAACTACCACCTGACTCTGCAGCTTCCCTTGGATTTACAGAGCGTTATAATGAGTTTCAGCTCATTGTTTAAATTTCCGGTGGCAACTCTGCCACAAGCAGCTGTTGGCAGAGAAAAAGCTTGTAAAACCCACTGCATAGTACCTGCTCAGCACCAAAAGATACACAGACACATTTAGAGACTAGCTGAGGAACATAGTGGAGCATTCAGCAGCTTAAGTGATAAGAGATGATAGAGACCAAAAATAGAGGTAAAAGAGAGCAAATGCATTACATTCACCAGCTGGATGGAAACACGACTCCAAACGAATGATTATGCTGGATATGGAATTGTTTGCTTATTTCCCTTTCAGCAGCTTTAAAGATCCCCTCCAGACATGTTTTAAGATATATAAAGATACTTTGCTTGCAATAATACAACAATAATAAAACAATCAGTATGCAGAACCCAGGTCAGGCCCTCAATGATGTAGATGCCAAGGTACTTGAAGCCTCTCCACCAAGGTCATAGTTCCTTCTCTGCTTCTTCCCAAAGTCCACTATCTGCTCCTTAGTCTTTTTGACATTCAGGAGTAGGCTGTTGTCCTGACACCAGCAGGTCAAGACTTCTACTTCCCTCAGGTAAGCCTTTTCATTTTTATCTGTGACCTACGATTGGCTCCAAACTAGTTGTGATGTCACAAATCATACTCATAAGTACATGGCTTAAACTCAGATTTAAGGTGTGTACAGAGATGATAAATGTGAAAACAGCCTTCTAGTGTCAAACTCTGCACATACATCATTTTGCACAGTGAAACTCAAACATCCAACGGTAGAAACTAGAAGAAAAAGACATTTTTGAGTAGGGGGGGACTTTAAGTTTGGAAATATGTTCTTATTCAGCACTGTTTGACAATTTAAAGCAAGGCTTTGTTTATTTATGCAGTTAGTCCTACCTGTTTTATTTATTACACTCTCTTTTATCTTATTTTCTGTGGTATGTTTTATTAAATTTATTTTTCTGTGCCTTTTTTGTGTCTGATTTTATTTGACTGTAGCACTGAAATGTTTTCCCCATGTAAAGCACTTCAGTTTATCATTATTATTATAATTATACAGAATATGTCATATATAGTCTGTATAATTATAACAATACTGCTAAATTAGCTCAAATTTAGCCTAACACATTTGCTCTGTCAAAAGGGAAGACGACGGGGCTACTTAAGTACATCTTGTACAAATTGATAAACAAAAGAAGAAAAGGAGGACCCAAGAGCAAGACAAAGTGCAATTTCAACTCTGTGCGTTTGAAACAAGACATAATGTAATCTCTCCTTGAGACGGAAGGATTTTTATAACCTGCACTGGCTGGGCCTTGAGCAGGAGAAGAGACAGTCTGAGTGAAGGCTGTTTATCCCGCGGTGTCCTTGATATAAACATGTGAAAAATCTCTCTGTTTTCTCTCCCGGCTAAATCAATACAAAGACATTCGGCCTCTGAACAATGTTGTGGCACTACAGCGAAAAGTTTTTCATCCTGCCTCCATTCATAGCTGTGTCCTTCAGTGCAACAGAACAAGTGGACACTGAGGTCCTGTTTACTGCCGGATTTCGTGAATGTGAACATGCACTCAGTGTCATCCTTTCTCTACACCAAAGTAACCTTCCAAGAAGACCCTTGCGTGACAGTGAGAGAGTATAGGTGACTATGCCAGAACTGTCTGAACCTGTTAGTCAGGACTTTGATTCAAAACTTTTGTATTATTTTTAGTTTTTCCTGCATTCTTCCTTGCTTGTTTTTTTTGTCTGGATAAACTCTTCTGTAATCACTTCTTATTTCCCCAGAGCCCTCCCTACCTCCCTCTCTCTCAGTTAGCAGTCAGCCCTAACCTGTGATCCCTCTTAGGAGCAATTAAGATAAACCTCTAATTCATCTGCTTTATCCAGACCTGTCTTTCTCAGTCTCTCATTCACTGACCTCCAAACTCCTCCCCTCCTTCCCCCTGCTACCACCTCCACCCACCACCCTAACCCCCCCCCATCCTCCTTCACTGACAGAGGCAAGGAGAGCATTGAGTCATGACATCATAATTCACCAGCTCCTGTTTTCACGGTTAAATCAATATCAGTGTGTCCGAGTCAAGGTTGGAGGCTGGCCTTCACAGCTCAGCTCTTCCTACTTCTTTCTCATAGAAAATCATATAAATTGTCCCTAAAATAATTAAGCCTTCAGATCCGTCGCTGGCCTATATTTTTTACCAGCTCCTGCCTGATAAACAGCACTGCCAGAGAGTCAAGGTAATGCTGAGAATAGAACTAGGCTCTGATTTCTTGTCTATGTTTTCCACCCTCTTTGCTTTTTATTCTCTCTCACAATTAATAACACAATCCGTGTAATTAACTAGGCCTACTGACTATTGCTTTTTATCTTTGATTTTGTACCATCAGTCTGAGATTTTGCAGACACACATTTTGTTTTAACTTTTCACAGACAAACAAAATAGATGAAAGGTGTGTATTGTCTGATGTAGTTTCTTGCAAAACAATAAGTTTTACAGTGGTGTGCCTTGAATATTTGAGCCCTAAAAGGTGTGTGTGTGTGTGTGTGTGTGTGTGTGTGTGTGTGTTTGTGTGTGTGTGTGTTTGGACTAGGTATTCCTAATATTATAGGAATATAAATCTGTTTGCATGTTGTGGGCACTTGCCTCTCTTATTGGGACAAAAAGCATGTCCTCTTAACATAAATCATTAATTATAGCGTGAAGACTTGTTTTAAAGTTAAGGTTACTTTAGGGTTATATCAAGGTTAAGGTTAGGCATGTGGTAGTTATGGTTAAGGTGAGGATAAGTCTCCAGGAAATTAATGTAAGTCAATGTAATGTCCTCTGAAGTGATGGAAACACGACTGTGTGTGCTTGTGTGTTTGTGTGTGTGTGTGAGAGAGAGAGAGACGGAGAGAGGAAGAGGAGGAGGTGGAGAAAGAGGAGGTGCCTGAGCGTGGGAGGCGGAATATGCAGAGAGTCTAAAAAAGCTCTCAAAGCGCGGGGAAAGACGGGAGCTAATATAAACGTGCTGCCCTTCACTCGGGGCTATCAGGGGCTAAGAAAACAGCGCTACCTCTGAACTGACCTCCGGCGCTTCAAAGACAGCGGGACGCGCTGAGCTCCGGCCCATGCAGAGCGGCCAGCGGCCATGGCCACGCTGGAGGGCTGCCGCTGTCGGGGTGCCAGCGGCCGAAACAGCAGCAGCATCCTCTACAGCATTTTGAAGAGTGACAGCCTTGCCACCGCAGAGGAGCAACAACAACAACAATCTCAACAACAGCAACAACAAACACTGCATAACTTCTTCCACAGGACCTCCTCCAACGCAGCCCCAGCCTCGCTGCAGGAGCACCGGCAGCAGGCTTGCTCCTGCGGCTCGACGCGGCGTCGCGGTATTCTCCGCTCCCCGCAGGTGACCTGCAAAGCCGCGTCGGCAGTTCTGGTGAAGACGCTGCGCTTCGTGAAAAACGTCCCCTGTTTTCGTGAGCTGCCGGAGGACGACCAGCTGATGCTGATCCGGAGCGGCTGGGCACCCCTCCTCGTGTTGGGACTCGCACAAGACCGGGTGGACTTTGAGACTACGGAGACCGTGGAGCCCAGCATGCTGCAGCGCATCCTCACGGGTTTACCGGACAGACAGGGCGAGGTGCTGGCCGGCCAGACCAGAGCGACAGCCGGGGTCTCTGTTGTGGATATCGAAGCGATTAAAGCCTTCCTGAAGAAATGCTGGAGTATAGATATCAGTACGAAGGAGTACGCGTATCTGAAGGGAGCAGTGCTGTTCAACCCTGGTAGGTCAGAGTTGTTAAAGTTATTTAACACAGGTGACCAACAACGAGTGAGTGTAACCCAGCCTAACTTCAATATCTTCAAGCCAGTACAATAGTCTATTCATAGTTTAAAAGTTTGTCTTATAAGATATTTAGAGATAGGCATGTTTATTTTAGCAGTAACTTGTGTGTATTAACATACTGCTGAGTTAAACTTTGGAATTTGGGAACCAAATGGGTTTATTGCATTTTCTAACTGGCACCTGTTTGTAGGCTTTTTACAGCATTTCTGAATAGAAACCATGCTGAACTTTTTCTACTCGTCCCACTCTCATCTCTCTTTCGTCCTCTCTCCCCAGATCTGGAGGGTCTGCGCTGTCTCCACTACATCCAGTCGCTGCGTCGGGAGGCGCACCAGGCTCTGAACGAGCACGTCAGGTTGATCCACCGCGAGGACACGACGCGGTTCGCCAAGCTGCTCATCGCTCTGTCCATGCTGAGGGCCATCAGCCCACCGGTAGTCGCTCAACTCTTCTTCAAACCCATCATAGGGACCGTCAACATTGAGGAGGTGCTCAAGGAGATGTTCTACGGGAAATAGATCCAGAGTCCACAATGGACAGAGGTGAATTCAGCAGGTTCAGCTGCCAGATGGACTGAAATGCTCTAAGCTCTGATTGGGTAAGAAGGCAGATGAGGAGGATAGGGACTGTATTTACAACTACTGTATGTGGAAGATCTTCAAGGACTGTGAAATGACCAACACAGGCAAGAATATGTGTGTGCATGAGAGAATGAAAGAGAGAAAGAAAGATGTTGAGTGTGCTGAAGACAGCAAATTGTCATGACAGAGGAAAAATACAAAGCAGCTGCTGGAATTCATAACTTATTTGTTTTTATATAAACTATTTTTCTATAATAAAAAAAATACTCTGAATTGTTTTTTAACCTCCTTATTCTGTGTGTGTGTGATATCAGCTCTATCACTGACACACTTTCCAATGTGAAATCAGTCTTAGAAAGCATCATGCAGGAGATAATATGTCTCAGTACGTAAGCATTGATAGCTACAGCATAAATATGTTACCTTGAAAAATCGGAGTCACACTGATTCACATCAATTGTTGTTTACAGAACGTATTGATAAAGGTTTATTACGTCAACTATAGACGGAGATGAGTCTGTGATGGACCACACAGTCCCGTGTGTCACATTACAGGTAAGGTGGAGGGTTTGACTGTGATACTTTGACTTCTAAACACGGGTGAAATGCCATGTTAGACCACCAGGGTGCAACAGTATACCACCTGCTGCTGTTGGGATATGCACATGCATCACTCCTCATCCACTGACACAGAGTCACACACATACACCACATACACATAAAGGGGTGCTGAAATGGCAGAGTAAAAGCACCTCAGGTTATGTTCTACCCGTCCCTCCAACTCTGGCCATCACAGTGTGGAAATTTGATGCAGGTTAAAATGTCCAGAACATATAGTATGTAGTGAAAGGATGGATGGACTCCCCGGAAAACCCTTATAGTGCAGTGGAAAAACATCTGGAAACCAGTCTTATAAAGTCAAAGACCAGAGATTGTAGGCTCATGGCATCATCATAAAACATTTGTTTCTATTAGTTAGTTCCATAGAGACTGATATGTTAAAATACTGTGCAACATGTGTCTCCTCTTTGGAGAGTGACAGAGGGCAAAGACTTCCTTACAGTATGATCAAATGATTTTATGAAGCTCCTGGAACCATGGGTCTGTATATATGTAAATAGGGACGAAATAATAGGAAGATTCTGTTGCAAGACATTCTGCTGTTGGTGGATGAGATTCGCCAGAGAAATCATATAATAAGGAGAATTTAGTAGCACACTGACAAGGGCAGACAAAGAATATGCTTAGAAGGTGACTGCAAATAAAATCAATGCCAGATTCAGTCTTGTTTCATTGTTAGCACTCCTGATAAATGCCAAATTAAAAAAAAAGGAAAAATTGTGTAACAGACTATCAGACATTTAAATACAATGATAGGCCTGTGAGTAGGAGTAAGAATGAAGGATTTCAACTTTTATATTTCACTTAAGGCCAAAATTGTACTTTGAGCAGCTTGATAAAACACAGGCCCTGATTCCTGCTTCCAGCAGCTACACTACTCAAGTCACTGTTCAAGGGCCAGATGGCCTGTACCTGTGCTTGGTCCCTGTGGCTTTGTTTTGGCCCAATCTTACAAAATAACCTGGGCAGGAGGTAACTACTTTACATTTATATATGCCTCACTCTGCTGATTTTTGGATTATACTCAAATAAAGGAGAGGAAGTGGACATGAGATAGAAAGAGAGGGACGGAGATAGACATACAAAAGAAGAAGAAGAAGAAAAAAAATTCCCCGTCAGAGAGCCACTGGACCATGAAATGACCTCTTATTCCTGGCTAGACCTTAAAACTGGGAGCATTGCCATCAGTGTGCAACAGCATATGGAAGCTGACTGTGTGTGTGTGTGTGTGTGTGCAGAGAGTAAAGAGGAGGCAGTGTGGAGGCTGAGAGTGCAGGGTGGGAGGTGGTATACAAGAAACAGCCTTATTAAACCGCATTCTGATGAAACCCAGTCTTCCCATATGATGCAGAATGAGAAAGATTGCACATTTCAGCCCTGAGCCTGATGTGTGTTTGAAAGAAACCTAGGAGCTCTCCTTTCACCAATGCTCAACATTGATTATAGACTCATCAGTTTGGTAGCCTTTTCTGCTTGAGCTCCTGCTGTTTATGATGAACAAAATACTAAAAGTAGACAAAATTGCATTTCCAGTAATGTTATCACTTTGCAGTTTAGTTTCTCAACAAAAAGATGTTTACAAGAGTAGCAGGGTTTTTTTCCCTTAAGTGTGCTTCAAAGCAGAGAAATGTCTTTATGCTATTTTTATTCCCACTCAGAACAGAATAACCACATTCAACTGAAATGGACTGCCACTGGAAGGAAGGAAGCAAAGACAACAATAAGCAGGGCCACAGAAAGCATGAGGTAACAGCTGGATGATACATGTGAGCACTGATAACTCTCACATACCTCCTGGTGGTCTGATGAGGCATTGCAGGAAAAGGGAAAAATCACACACATACACACACCCTTGCACATATGCCACTGTGGACTTTTCACTAAAGATATGCCTATTCCTGACTATCTCCCCTACCCGTTCCCTCTCGATGGGGCCTATTTTCTCTCCAATTAAGTCCTTAATTGCTCTGGGTAATAAAGAGTCTATTAATCCAGTGTCTGCTAATAAAACTGCAGCTGTCTGGCAGGAGGCTGCCAACACGCAACAGTCACCAGCACTACTTGTGGTTGACAACATGTTGTGTGTGCTTGTGTGTGTGCATGCCTCTGGTGGCATCTTTATGAAAAGAACCGCAGCCAATGAAAATTCCAGTGGTTGTGGTTCATTTATTTTCTTATTGATGCTGTTATAACTGTCTTTGGGGTTTGTGTGTTTACATAGTCTAAAAACCTCTGAGCTTTACAGCCCTTTTTGTGCACCCTGGCACGGATAAAAATGGTCTTTATTGTAACAAACTCTGTCTTTCACTCCCTTTCTCCCTTCCTCTGGCTTTAACTCAGTCTGTCCCCGTCTGTTTCTTCTGCCCCAGTTTCTCTTTTTCTCTGTTCTCTCTTGGGATTGACAGAGAATCAGCAAATGTGCATTCTCTTTCTGTGTTTACCAGTGTTCAATCACAAACACCCCTTGTACGCAGTGTGAATCCCCATGAGATGGCACTCTTTGGCAGCACTCAAATTCCATTGTGTTTATGTCGCCAAGCGGAAGTCAGGCATCAAATGAGGCTCCTTGGCTTAAAGCTGAAATGTTTCTCATATCAGCACTTTTTTTTAAAGGTTTATCTTTGTTTGGCGTTTCTGCTCCTGTCTGATAGTAGAGATAGACAGGAAACATGGGGAGAGAGTGACAGGGCTGCCGTGCAATAAATGTCTACGGCCAGTATCGAAGCAGAGAAATTGCGATTACATGGCAGGAGTTCTAGACCATTAGGCCACAGAGACCCCCCTATCAGCACATTATAAACTGTCAGATTCCCTTCATGAGCTCCGTCATTATGCACTGTCTAAAAATGGACAATTGAGTAATTTGTTTCTTGAAAGGCAAAGAATCATTGAAGAAGAAGATATCGCCCATGTTTCATCACATAGCACATTTCATAATATCCTTAGAGGTTTGTTTGAGTATCTGAATTAAAATAATTTCAACTTGCTGTTATTTATGGAAATAATCACAGAGAGCAGATGAAGACGAACAGGTTGGACACACAGGCTGTCTAGTACCAAAATAGTCTTGTAGTGGAGTCTACTATGAGAACAGTTGGCAATTGAAGGGACAGTCTAGTTCTGTGGTGTTCAGAGGCATTTCATCACTAGTTGGAGAGAAGGATGCTTTTCACTTTCCTTGAGCCAGATCTTTCAGCAGAATCACTGATTCAAACTAACTTTTCTACACATTAACCAACTGCTGCCACCACAGAACTCACAGAAGATGATGAATTTACCATATGACTATTAAAGTGTAATCAGTATGTTGTCAGGATATCAGGAAAACTAGCACACAAAAGGAAAACATCAAAAGGAAATCAATGTTTTTAATGTGCAGTGAGAAAGTAAGGGCAACTGATAATGATTGTGTTTCTATAAAGATAGACATTTCTTTCCAAGTGAAAATCATGTTTATATATTTATATAAATATCTATATTATATATAGAATACATATCTATTTGCTATGCATACTCAAAAATCACACCTTCAAATATATTTAAAAAGTCTTTCAAAACACAAATGTATTATTTTCTTTCCTTAAACATGAACTATCCATATGAGCCAAAGTAACTATCAGAATGGGAATAATATTATGTTTAAAAAAAAATCAAAACATTGAAAATGCTTTACTTCTGAATCAGGAACAGGACATATTTTTTCATGTGGGGTTCAAAAGCCACCTTAATCTCTTAACAAACCAGGAACCACATTGCAAGTGTACAAAACCAGCATAACACTTATACACAAATCCCCTTTCTATGGTGGATGAAATGCAAATAGTATGACTTCTCAAGCAAACTCTTTTCTGTTATAAAAATAGATTTCTTTTTAAAATAATCTACAGATTTCTTTTTAAGGTGAGGCATTTCACTATCACTCTAAAACAGCAAGGCTGTTTGTTTCAATAGAAAATATGAAGCTTTAGAGAGAGCTCTGCCAGTCTATTGGTCTATATGATTGGAGAGGACTAGCATTGCCCTCCAACCGCTCCTCCTTCTCGCTCCAACAGGATGGTGTATTTTTGCCAGCTCCTCCTTCTTTTTGCATATTCTATGATTTTTTAAAAGAGAGTTTCCTTTTAAACTAGATACACCTTTTACAGGTAAACAAAAAGAAGTTTCAGCTCCTCGAAGCTCCTGAAATGTCCAGGCAATTCCCAAAGTGTTAAAAATTGAAACTACACAAAGATTTAAAAACAAAATGACAGACATAAAAAAAAAAACAACATTACAGCGCAGGTACATAACATACTGGCTTTCCAAACAAGCGTGTTGAAATAAGAGTTAAAAAAAAATAAACTAAAAAGAGAAAACAATAAAAATATACAACTCTGTATAACACGTTAAAGCAAAGTCCTACAGTAGAGAAGGCAACAAACATGATTAAGTAAAACAAACAAAAGAACAAAACAGGAAAACACTGATGCTACAAATAAATTGAAATATATGTACAAGACCCTGTTTTCCTTTTGTTTGTATGTATGCACATTTGCGTGTGTATGTGTTTGTATATGTATGTGCACAATTGCCATAGTGTGTTGGTTCTTCAATGTGGAGTTCTTGCGAGTCCGTCTCTCGCTAGTTGATGAAACAGTGTTATCATTTTGTTCATAAATCTCCTGTGGTTCCACATAGAAAACATCCCCTGTAACGGAGGTGCTGTCCACTTGAAAAAAACAAAACAAAACAAAACAAGGGAGACAGAGTCCAAAAACCTGCTGTATCTCCATGACTTGCTGCCAGTTAACAACAAGGAACCAAATGGATCCAAAACACTTCTCGCCATCATCCCGACCGTTGACTGTGTTCCTAAGCGCTACCAGACTGAGCCTTGCCATGTCTGACCCTGACTGATTTTCCTACAGCTGATTCTGTATCTGCTCATCACTACCAGATGACGCTGGAGATGCTGGTTTCTCTTGGCAGCAGAGGGAGCATGGCGTTGTTAGCATGTGCCTCCTCGAGGCTGTGCTCTCGGCTCTTCCCAGGAGGCCTCTGTCCGTTCAGCAGTGTTAGTGGGATGTTGCAGTAGGTGTGCTGGTTCCCTAGAGAGGACAGAGGTGGCAGGGTCCCTCCTGGGGGTAAGTCGTACTCGTAGCTGCGGTAGTAGTGTTTCTGCCTCATGGTGGTGTGGTAGGTGTTGTGGAAAGAGGAGCGCAGCTCTGGGTGGGCGGTGGCCATGGCGGTGGAGGTGGCTGCTGCCATGGAGATGGCAGAGACGGTCTGCAGCTCTCCGAAGGGGCCCTGCTCGCTGACGTCCAGCGCCGGCTCGTGGGTGAGCATGGGCTCTGTGCGTCTGAATGGCATCTCGTACTGCAGCTGCTTCCAGAACTTGGAGCTGAGCTTGTTGCTCTTGGGGCCACGCCACTTGATGACAGTGAGGGTTTTAATGGTATGCTTGAGAGCCTCCACTTCCTGGTAGTTCATAATGCCGCGCAATTCGGCACACTCAATCAGGATGACCTTGATCTCGCCGGTCACCAGCATGTTGCGCAGCCGTGTCTCCAGCTCAAAGATGCTCCAGCCTCGCCGCACAACATAGTTGGGTGTCATAACTATAATGAGGCGCTTGCTCTGATCTACACAGCGTGCCACATCCTCTATGTAGGCTGCAGAGAACAAGAGGTAAAGATAGAAAAGAACAAAAATGCAAAGGCATAAGAGTGGTGACATAGCTGAGTGATGTACATACAACACAGGAAATCTAATGAGAACAAGGCACAACACTCAACAATGGATGGACATACAGCATCAGACACAAAACACAAGACAATGATTGGCTGTCGACCTGCAGCAGACCTGCTGATTTTATTACACTGATTTTAGTGTATAGTGTGTACAGAATCACATAGTTACTGGATGTGTGTGTGCAGATACATACATATATAAATGCATGTATGTGTACAATATAAAGGATTATTCTATGTATTGCAATCAATACTCCAGAAGGCAGACCCACAGACAAAGCTGGAGATGACTGATAAAGCTGCACAATATATAAGATTAGGCTGAGTTGCTGTCTACTGAACTGGGCCTGATATTTCAGATAACATAACAGCGTCACTCTAAGCACCTCTTTGAAACTTCCTAGGAGCAGGTAAATGACAGCAGCTGATACAAGAGGAAAAGACTGAGGGCGGGTACCTCCAAAGAGTCGTGTGTCATCCTGGTAATGCTCATTGGTGAGACCTAAACATAAACATTTTCACATTCAGGTCACAGGAAGAACACAGCACAGACACAGAAACATTCTCAACACAGTCGTAAAAAGTGACCGAGTTTCCTCTCGCTCATCTTTTATTTCGCATACCATGTTTCCCTGATTGGACATTCATCTACAATGATTTTGCTTGGTGCTGAAGCTGCCGGCACTTGTCTTTTGATTAAAGGAAAGAGACAGCTCAGTCGGCAGGGCTCGGAGCCTTCACACATTTCCCATTGATGTTTAATTCTGTCTGGACCAGCTAGGATGTGTTTGCGTTTTATCTGTTCCACATGAAGTCTACAGTACAAACACACAGCATCACTACTAACTAGAGCACACTGTGTACTACGGGCTCAGCAGAGTTAGCACGCATGAGAATATGTTCAGACAGAATTTTCATGGATTTATAAATGCATGAATGACAACCAGGGAGGATGATAAATTTGTTCATTATATCAGCTCCCAGTGCTCACTGTATAGTATATTACCATTTCTGTAATGCATAGTATGGGAACAGCCAGTTGAGAATGGGCCATTTTTATATAAGACAGGTTTTTGAGGATACAAGAAAAAGGTTCTCATTGACAGCATTGGACTGAATATTGCCTTTTCCATTTTCTCCAATTTG
Source organism: Euthynnus affinis (assembly GCA_029490765.1). Classification (NCBI taxonomy): domain Eukaryota; kingdom Metazoa; phylum Chordata; class Actinopteri; order Scombriformes; family Scombridae; genus Euthynnus; species Euthynnus affinis. The sequence goes on along the minus strand of CM055850.1, from coordinate 11,083,173 downwards.
GGAAATTGGAACAATCATCCATTCATCACTCGTGAGTGCGGATCTGCTTGAATTAACCCTAACAGCACAACGTTGAAACACAAGACAGTGACAGTGAAAAACAAAACTAAAGACAAAACAACAAGCAACAAACACTTCAAAACTATGACGAAATATTCCAAACACTGCAGCAACTATGCTACACAAAACAGTAAATGCCCCTCACACTCCAATACAGTATATCACACAGTCATGGTGCTTACTTCCTGTTGGAATGAGGTCTCGATCTGGAATGAAGAGTTTGTAGCCATAATGTTTCTCCAGCACATCAGGGAGGATCTCCAGGGCAAAACGTTCCTCCTCCCTGGTCTCCTGACTCCACTGGTCGGGGTCCACTTTGGTGTAGGACAGGTATGCATCGTAGTCTTTGTTTTCTATAAAAAGCCAACAGAGAGAAACAACAGGGAGTGGTTGTTGAAAAAGGCAGACCCTTGACTCCTCATGGCACAATCAAAAACTTACGACAAACCCAACATTATATCCGTATTTGACAGATGAACATCTCACTCCAAAATCATGGGCATTGCAGTGTGTTACAACTGCTTTGGCTCAAAAACTCAAACACAAGGCCTTGTATTTCTAATTTTGGTTTTAAAATCCCATTTAGCATCACAATTCGTCTATTTTATGACTACTCGTTTGGTTTTTTTTGTGTGATATCAATCATTGCTTCATGTTACAGTAAATTAAAGGGGACCTATTAAGCTCATTTACAGCTCTATTTTTATTCAGGGGTTCCACTAGAGTAGGTTTGCATGACTCACAATTCAAAAGAACCTTTCTGCAGCCCCTCAGTCCAGCCTCTGTCTCTTAACAGACAGTCTTAACTCCTGTCTCTTTAAGGTGCCCCTCCCAATGAACCCACTCTGTTCTGACTGGCCAGCTTTCTGGAAGCCTGCTGTGTGCCAAATCAGAGTTGTGTTAAGTTGTCATTGATGCAAACCCAACATTTCTTGCATTATTGCTTCATATTAAAAGCTTTTGAATGACTAAATAACGGGAGGCTTTTAATGTGAATAATTTACAGGAAACTAAACATGTTCCTAGCTGAATTAAAAAAGCTTTGTTAGCAGCACTAAAAAACAACGAAATCGACACAACGACATATGGAGATACTTCTCTTTGTTCAGCAGATCAGTTAGAAATAATGCAGGGAGGAGTAGTACAAGCAGAAACAGCCACAGTGATGATGATGTTTGACGAACAACCAGCACACCTCCAACAGATAAACTACTTATTTTGTTTTGCTGTGCTGTGTAATGGAAAAACACACACAGCATGCCAGCTCGACTCGAGTCATAGCCTGGCGTGACTACCCCCAAAACAATGGAAAAATGCCATAATGTTTGCGGAGCAGAGCAATGAACTTGAGTGCTGTGCATGGAAGAGATAAAAATATAAAGAAATCTGTCACAAGCTCAGACTCAGGCTGAAAATAGAAAAAAAAAATGTTGGAAACTGAGCTTTCAGAGCAGTCTGAAGTCTGAGCTTTTTGTTCACAGGGATTACTTCTACATATATTTACCTCATTATTTCACAGTTTTAACATGAACATCTGACATTGTAACACTGTATATGACCGAAAATAAGGAAAAGCATAGTAGGTCCCCATCAATTATCACACACTCATTATAAACAGTAATTTCCTCAGAAATGATAAAATTGCTATGAAGAAAAGGGCAATTTATGCAGAAGGATGGAGAGGATGAATGAGTTTTGAAAACTTTCATTTTTTGAAACTGAATATGCTGTGTTACTGTAATGGAGTCTTGAGTCTAACTTTCTGTGAGAGTAAATGCTACATTCATATGAGACGAAATGATAATTGAAATTGCCCCTCACTGTGCCAGTTTACTTTTTCTGTTCTATATCTACCACAAAGTAAAATTTTATTCAAGATGCCAAACTTTTGATACATAAAATCACTTCTGTATTTACTGTATTATGCTGCTATAAGAGCATTCGCTGTTCCAGGAGATCTTTCTGATTTTGGCTGCAGGGCTTTGCTCTCATTCAGCCACAGGAGCACTGGTGAGGTCACGCCCTGATGTTGGGTGATAAGGCTTGGCTCACAGTCAGTGATTGTCCAGTTCATCTCAAAGGTGTTGGATGGGGTTGAAATCAAGGTCTTTCACATCAAACTGAGAAAACCACTTCTTTATAGACTTGGCTTTGTGCAGAAGTGCTGTCATGTTGAAATAGAAAAGGGTCTTCACTGAAGTGTTGGAAGCACCAGATTGTCTAAAATATAATTGTATGCTTTAGCATCCTCAATTCAAATAACGTAGCATGGTCCAAACAAAATTTCAAATAAGCATATGGACAGGGGTCTTCATATTGGCCATAAAGTGTGCATGAGATATAATTTGGGGTACATACAACACACAAATCATGATTCAAGCAACACCCTCTTCCCCACCTTGAAATGATTTCCCAGAAGACAGTGGGAAGAACTGAAAAGGCAGATAATAGACGATGGGAAAAAAGCAGTACTGGTGACATGTTCAGTAAGTCCTAGTCATTATTCTCTGTAGAAACTGGAATGTGGGCCAGCCAAAAAGGGAAGAGGGGCTTTTTCACAAACTCTTTGAGGAGCACATGCAGCTTTGAAATTCACTGGAAAGGCCAGGGCTGTGCTCAATAGGATCCCAACATCAAACAACACGTTCAAATTAGCAACCAACCTTGCTAATTAACCACCTAGCAAACTTGGAAAATCAAAAACAGCTTGTATCAGTGGTCCCTGACGGTATGACTTAATCATGTGGAAGTTTGAGTCAACAAAACAGCATGTAATAGATAATTCATGCTACTGTAGAAACATTCCAGCGATTCAAAAATGAGTTCAGTCTTTCCAGAATGTTTGAAAAGAAAATACAAAGCAAAAAGAGAACATAGTGGGGCACAAACAGAGAAATCCTTAACTGAATGAAAAGTTTACTATATTCTGTAGAGAAAACAAAAAAATGCCCTCCAATTTCCAGGCTGTTTACGCTCCTATTTGTCACTCAGGGAAGTAGCTCCGAGCCTGCTCAGTCCCCATGTTGTCCTATCTGGCCTTCCACAGCAGAGGCTGGGCATTATTCCGTGACATATTGAGACTGATCTCTTTTTAAATGGGCAACAAATTGAAAATCTCGTTTCTTCCCTATGCAGCCATTGCAGCAATGTACACACACAATCACGTGCACCTCTACACCAAGAGGTGAGAGAGAGAGAGGAAATGGGCTGCTGGAAACGCGAATGGAGAAGACATCTGTATCTACCAGGGAGTGTATTATGGATAGAGGCTCTGACAGAACACACACACACACACATAAAACCATATGCACATGAGTAAACAAACACTTTCACCTCTATGAAAACAAACAGGCCTGCTTGACATGATCATTTTGGTTTAGAAAGTTACAAAAACAAGAGGTTGGCGCTTCAAGGCTTTCCGGCAGAGACAAAGAAAGGATTTCTTTGCAAGCCTTTGTGCCATCTTTACCTCCATCCACGTCCTCGCTGCCAAAGTGTCTCCTATAGAAAAGCATCAGCTCAATCTTGTAGCATTTGTATAGGGAGATGAGGAAGATGAGTAGAAGCAGGATTGCACCAAGCCCTCCTGCCAGCTCCACGGTGTACATGAGCTCTGCTGAGATGGACACACACAGACCAAAACATATCTATAAATATAAAATTGTTGAGACAATCATGGTTCAAACCACATTTACTATTATGTCTGTTATGAATGGACTGATTCCTCCACCAGGTTGGACACAGAGGTTTTTCTTCATAAGTTCCCAGTTAAACTCAGGACACATTTACATTTACTGGAAGACTGGACAATCATCAGTATTTTCAGAGCGAAGCAGCATTAATCTTCAGGGGGGAGAGACATGAGGCTCATAATGAGTTTGGGAAAAATGAGAGGGCACAGTGCAGGGAGACACAAGGAGAAAAAAAATGGGAGATGATGAGAAATTGGGTTCATTTCTTTGGAGCAGCACAGAAATGACACATCTCTGCACTTTGGCTGCCTTCCATAGAGGGACTTGTGATAATTTTGGACATGGATGGAAGCCTTTTCAAAACAAGAAGCTTCAGTTTACTCATCTCACTAACTCCTCTCTCCATCACACCTCTTCTTCTTCTGGCTCTTGAAGCTGTCTCACTTCTCACCCTCCCTCTCCTCTTCCCCTGTCTCTCCATTCATTTCTCTTCTATATTATCTCCTCTCCATCTCCCCAGAGGCCTAGCTTGGGGAAGGATGAGTTATGTTGTGTATTAAAGCAGCATTTACCTGGTTGGCTCAGCTAGAACAGGTTCACCTTATATCTCTGTCACTGTGGGATGGAACGTGGCACGGCTGCCATGGCAACCGCAACGCACTGTCTATATCATCACAGATTATGTACACTGCTAAGGTACATATCTTTACAAGTCATTGTAGCATGAGTATGAAGTCATAAAACCTATATTTTATTACTGTTAAACAAATTCAAATTACATGTATGAGATTGCATGTGTATTTTCCTTCAAACAGTTATAATTTAAGACATGATATTAGACTAAATAATGATTGTAATAACTAGTAGACCCCTAAATGTATAAGCTGGCATGTTATCTTTAATGTTTTTTCATAAACAACAGCTAATACTGTTTCCCAGAAAGACGTTGTTGTTTTGTCCCTCTAATATGTGATTTCTTGACCTTCTCTATAATTTTAAAGATTCGAACTAATTATCAGCAATCATCCTCACCCTCTAAAGTTGTTTATGTTTAACTGACCAATAGTCTTCCTTTTCCATCTCTCTCTCTCCTCTGAGTTGGAAGGAAAAGCAGCCTGCTGAGACATTCATAGACCTGCTGCAGGGCTTATGAGTGATGCATTCGGGGTGAGTGGGGAAACATGAAATAAACATCAGAATAATGTGGGTGAGAAAAACAGACAGAGAGAGAGGGTGAGAGAGTGACTTGACTTGAAGTCTTCCTTAGCATCTCTCTCCTCAGAAATGCTGCTGAATAGAGGAGAGTTAAATTGAGCTGTCTACAGCCTACAAAGCCCACTCAAATGGAAATGGGCCATCTACAAAAGACGGTCACAGAGAAAGTGGGGAGACAGATAGATAAAGACTTAAAATGTAATTGTATGCCGAACTTACTGGCCTGTTGGGAAAAGCCGAGGACCAATTTGCTGTTTAAACAGCCATCAAATTACCTCTCTTTGTAGGGTGACAACCAGTGCATGAAAAGAGCTTCAGACAAGTCATGCTAGAGAGCCAAAATAGCTGCACAGCTGCTGGCGCACATGAAGGAGGAAAAAACACAACCAAATGGAGCCCAAATACAGACTGTAAACACAAGCATGGATGGAAGAAGAACTAAAAAACAAAGATCAGATGGATCAGAAAGAAAGAGCAAATGATTCTGTAAGGTTTTTGGAGATATGAAGGGAAGTATACAAAGACTTCTTTATCCAAAGAATTATCCATTATCTGAAGCACGCATTAAGAAACATATATGTTTGTTGTGTTAACACTTAAATCCTGTGATAAAAACTTTTTGGTCACTTGGGGGCAGCGGAAACAAGCTGTAAACAAAACAGTGATACATTATCAGCTTATAAAGTTGATATGGCGAATTTGCAAACAAACAGTGGCTAATTTACATAACCAGCAGATACAGAGCAACATTAGCACTGATTTGGAGTCATGTTTCTGGTTATTTGATCCACTGTAAATCCAGTGAGGCTTGGAATATTCATTCATCATTCAGTTTTAATGAAAAGTTGGAACTAGCTGATACAGTCTCTATATATGATACTGTCAAACATATATATATATCTAAATAAGGATTAAAATGATTTTCCAGCCTTTAAATCAGCTTTTGGGGAAACAAAAGAAAAACTGGATGTCAAGGGCTTTACAGTCATCAAGGTGGCCATGGCAAACGTCAAAAAACCCTTACCTCGCCTGAAGAGCTGGATGGTAGCCTGGCGACGGCCATTACCATTTTCCACGTAACAAGAATAATTTCCTAGGTCCTCCTCTTCCAATGAGTCAATTGTCAAGGAAATTGCCACTTCCTGCTCACCGAGATGCTCTTTGACAACCCTGCAAGACAAATGATAAAAAACCCACTAAGTAATGCTTCTCTGTAGCACCAATTTTGGAAAGAGTAGATGAGACGTAGCATGTTCCTTTTGTCTGTGCGAGAATGTATAATCAGTGCATGTGAATGTGATGACAGGCAGCATGTGTGATGGGGTTTTAAGACTCATGATCTGGAGTACAGCAATCACAGAACATATTGTGTTACAATCCACAAGGGTTAAGCGATGAAAATACCCGTAAGCATGTGTCTGCATTCTGCATCTCAGCGAAGCCCCTTTACTGTAAGTACTTCATGGTATGTTAATTTCTCTCTCTGCACTCAAAACATATGAGAAATGAAAATCAATAAGGGCTCTTCCTCAGCAGGGGAGGGGGTTGGGGGGGTTGAGGGGGGGATCAAACAATGGCGATGAGAAGAAAATCTTTTTATAGCGGCTGCCATGGTAACGGGGAGAAGAGAGAAAGTAATATTCCATAAAGTAAATGAGTGTCCCTGGCTGGGCTGGTTGAGCCTGATGAAGAAGAGAATGGGGAGATAATGCTTCCTCATACCTTAGACACACTACTTAGCCCACTTTTTACAACACCCTCAGCACAAATGACACTTTGGAGGAAATAAAGTGCAAATGAGAAAGAGATTTCCTCTGTTTGTGTGAGTGAGCATGTGTGCATGGGGTGTTGTGTCATCAACTGTATGTGTTAATAAAGGCTATATGTGAGGTGGAGAGGGAGGAGTAGGATGGGCATGGAGGGAAACGTGCGTGCAAGTGTAGGGGGATAATGACTCTCAAGCATCTCTCTTCTCTCACGCCTTCAAGCCGATAAACTGCACATAAGGACAGCTTGTTGGGGAGATTTGGCATCAAGTAATTGAAAGTGTATCATGGGCTTTGCGTAGAGAGACTGAGGCAGTGCTGATGATATTTGTAGTTTCAGCTGAGTTTGTTGTGCAATGTTTGGGGGCTGGTGCGCTGGGAGAAGAAGGCACAGGAATAATTCATGTCTCTCCAGGGAGTGGTGGGTTTCTTTGAAGCCTCCCGTTTCACACTATATGAGCCAGCACAGCTCGCTGCCACACAACCTGATGGATAAGGACCGCCGTTGTTCAATATAATCTGCGAACGGAGATGATGGAGATGATGAGGACCTAAAGTTAGAGTGAGTGCATTAGAAGAAGGTCCACGTGAGGGACAGGGAGACACATGAAAGCAAGAAGACAGCTCATAAAACATACTGAGCTGAGAAGTCAAGTACATCAGACTGTATGTAGCAGGAAAATGTTCTGACATGTATTAAGCAAGGGTCACATTTGCAGAATTCCATGTAAATCTTGTAAATGTAAAAATCCTCTACTTTTATTTTGGGTGAGTTTATCAATATAGATTAACTGAATGAGTAAATTGTGAACGTGTTCTGCAAATCTGGCTGTTGGAGACTTTTTTCTTTTCAATTTTCTCTAACTTCCTCATTAGCGAAACTTCTGCATTTGCTCATTTAGTGATCAATTTCCAACTAATTCATTCCTTTTATCCATTCAATTCAACATACACCTGCAAAACACCAACTAAATTGGGTCAATAACATTATCGATCAGGTCCTTTATTATACTGAGCCAGATTTGTTTTGCTAATTTATTAATCTCTGCATGCTATGCTAATGTCCAGTCATCCGTGCTATGATAACAATAGCCCTGTTCCAGTCTGCGCAAATGAGAATTTATGGGCCTGGGCTGCCATAGAAATGAGCTCCCCCAAATCAATAGGCTCAGAGTTGGGTAAATAAATGCCTGCAGAAACTCTGAGCCCAAGGTATGAGCGCTCTTCTCTAAGCTCAAGTTTGGCTGCTGATGCATTAGTAATAAAGCTAAAAGTGTTCAAGTGCCAGCCTGAAGAAGAGAGGTAAACCTTAGACACATGCCAACTGTATCATGTAGAAGGGAGACAGCTTGGCCGCAGGGTAAACACAGATTTGTTCATGTTTAGTTTCTCCTATCCTTTCTCTCTGCTGCTCCCCGTCTTTGCCCGGTCCATATCCCTGGCTGACTTTATGTAAGTAAAGGCATTGGCTAGATGTGAAAAAGCCTAAGGTAGCGGCATCAGCAATAGAAAGTGTATGATCAAATACATTATTGATCTGCTGCATGAAATATCGGTATGAATTATTGAAAAGATAACCCCTTAGGGAATCCTTGTGTTGAGGAGTAATGGAGAGAGACAGAGAGGGGGAAAGACAGGAGAGCAGTGCCCCCCCCCGCACACACACACACACCCTCAGCTCCCCCTGGCCCATCTGCATACTGTTATAGGTGGGTGCAGCGAGGAAGATAGCGATAGTGGCGGCGGTGTGAAAAATGGCGGTTGTTAACCATCTGACAGCGTTGTCTCCCCAGAGCTGCAGCCTCTCCAAACAGCCCTAATAGGAAACATGCACATGGGCTGGGGAATGGACTTGTTTAAATGTGTTACACCACAAGGAGGGAGAGACATGGCGATGAGCTTGTTTTAAATGTCTTAGAGGCCTGGAAGGGAGGCTTGTTGGACAGATTTTACAATGTTACGCTGGAAAGAGACAGGGGGAGCAGGCAAGATAAATAAACCATTTCTTTTATACATTTTAAACGTGCAAAAAAGTAAATATAAGAGAAAGGAAAGCAGGGCATGGACTTTCTTTTTTGTAGAACTGATTTGTAGGTCATTGTTTGGTTTTGAGTATAAACCGGCAGATGTGCATCCTTTTCTGCACTAGATAAACAGAAAGTTAAAGGAAGAGTGAAGAAAAAAGATGTTGTGTGGAAAGAAATAGATTTTAAAAATGTCATTTTTCTTTTTCATGCTCAGAAAAACACATCATTCAAAACATCATGCCATCAATGCTCCAGTAATGCTAAAACTAAAAGAGTACTGGTGATCAACAGAGCAACAGAATCCTGGACTTTCTCGTCAAACGAGACCGGCTGATGAAACTGACTGATGAAACCGGAACTCAACTGGAAATCAACAATTTAAAGGAACATACTGTATTTTGCATGTTGACAATGTATTAGTGTATTTCAGTACGCTAGAAAAATCATCTTGCAGTGGCTTGAAACATTCTTGAGACAGATAATCCATCATGACCCACAGTTCATCACCTTTATTTATTCTTTTGACAGTTTTGAAAATCCTCTCTTTTTTGACAAAATCCTTGACTTGAGAGTCAGCTGCAGAACAAGAAACTTTCTAATCCAAGAGGCAACACATCATCACAAACATTGTGATGCAAAATAGATGATTATCTTGTTATATATGTGATGTATGTGATTCTGTTGTGCATGATGTAATATAATAATAATAAGAAGAATAAGAATAAGAATATGAGTTATGCTGTGATTGTTAGTCATTAAAAAATGCATGATGTTCATACCATAACAAAATAAATGGAAACCAGCAGCTGCTTGGAAGGGAGGGCATAAATCTCTGGAAAATGGTTGGTTTAGTGTATGCAATTTGGAGTTAATGGGCTAAAACATGCAAAACCGTCAGTCCTTTGATATTTTCAAGTGAATCTCTCATTATCATTATTCATTACTGCCACATCTGATGGAATGATTTCAACTCTAGCTGTGTGTTTCTTACTTGATGTCACTCTCCTGGACTCTCTCTTCATCCAGATCCTCTATGAACTTCTCTCCCTTCATCCAGTAGATGAGCGGGCTGACGTCGCCGCTGTAGCCGAAAAAAGCCCGGCAAGTCAGGTTCAAAGCACTTCCTGCAAAGACAGGAGATGACATGCTGTCACGCTTGACAGTCCTGCTGGCTCGTTAAAGGCGCGTGTTTCATGTGCATGGCCCGTAAAATATTGTATCATTTCATACCACTGCCTTCAAAGTCAGTGACATCAACAGAAACTCTTCACATTATTTTGTAGGAAACATGAAGATTTACAATTCTTTGTCGACTGTGCATTACTCACATATGCTTGTGCACGCACTTGCACACATTCGTTCACTCACACGCACACACACACTGACCTTGCACACAACTCACATCAAAAGTGGTCCCATGAGAATACATGTAAGTTGAACATTTACCCATTCGCTCAACTTCGAGGATATAAAGCTATGATTAAAGCAGACAAGCTGGATCTCAGAAAAAGGTTTGCTCATGTCAACAGCGGACACGTATACTGATATGAAAGCGAGTGAACTGTATTGAACACACGAGGGCACTCAAGAGCTTCTTAAAACCCCCCTCGAGACTGTGTATCCATGGGAGAAAAGAAGGCGAAAGGAAGTGAGAGGAGGCTGACAATAATGTTATTTTATTTAGAGCTGCTGCTGGATATGAAGGAAAAGCCAGGAGTCAACAATTGCAGTTTGTTGAGAGTTTATATATGGAAGGAGAAGTAAATGTCACTGAGGATTCAAATGGGCCTTTGTTTTATGAACTGATTATCTTTTTGGTTCAACTGTGAGGGCAAGTAAGAGAAAGGGATGCACCAATTAAAAGAAGCTCTGGTTTAGATACTGCAGGTGGTATTATTTTCCTATTTGGGAGAGATTAAAGATTCAAAATAACTGATAAGGTAGATAAAACATGTACACCAAATGTTCCTTTCAGCACTGGTGTAACATGATTGAAGTTGGCATAAAGAGGCCCCTTTTGCCACTCATGCAAAACCTTCAGTGTCCATGAACTATTCACATATTACAAAGATAAGGCACTGTTGGCATGTACTATGCACATGTTTATTTTGCATTCCTCTGAAGTGGCATTCTCAAAAGGCCTGGGGTGCAGCAATCACATGCTGCTGCCTCCCAGTGAACCACACAGCAACATGTAAACAACACAAAGATGGGGAAGGCTCATAATTCAGTACAGTGTACAGTGGAGGACGCTCCTCTCGGGAGAGCCGGTGACTGGCTCCTAGGCATGTAACTCCGGAAACACTGGAAGAAACACATGAGGGGGAGGAAGGGTGGATGCATTCCCCCAGGATGTATGAGTATGAGTGCAAGGTAAACTGTTATTAATGTTTGGCATGTTACAGCACCATGGACAGCTCCCGACAGTCTAGTGCAGAATATACATTCATATAGGAGGAATCTACAGGACTTAACCACAGCCTCAGTAAGAACTATATTTGACTGAACTCCTCTTTGACCCAGCCCAAATGAAATTTTGAAGGATTTATTGCAGGACTCTGTAACGACAGGTCACCATTTCTAGATCTCACACTTACAGGGATTTACTACATTTTTTGGCCACTCAGTGTGATGATCTTTGAACCCATCACACACCACTTACAGCTCTACACCTTTTTCAAAAAATCCACTGGCTGTGACCAGTGCAACACATGTCTTCAGAGCAACACTGGTACTGGCTTTATTTCTTACTGTTGTTTTTGTTTGAACTAAGGGCATGCATCCTCTGTACTCCTCTGGCCCACACCACAACGCAGACAGAGCTTCAAAAGATTTCAGTAGGTCACTCTCAGCACAAGGAAAGTTTTAAGGCGAGCAGGCCAGGAGGACAGGAGGACAACCAGGAATGAACTGATAGTGTCTGTGAGGAGCAGTGGCTGACATTTTCCAAAGTTCAACAGCCACTCTCAGCTTGGTATTTGTGCACAGCCAGGCTCTACAAAGGCTACACTCTGTACCTACAAAACAGAAACCTCCTGTGTGTGATTACACATGTATGTACATACATGACAGGCTTTGGTGCAATGCTCAAGTGTGCAAACAGACTTTATAATTTGTACAGCAAATAGGTAACCATACTGTGCAAATTACATATTGTACAACCGTGTATCTGAGTGTGTGAGACACAGATGCAGCATTTCCTTTTACCTCTGTTTATCAGTCTCTCCTGTGCTGTTAGTTTATCCCGCAGATCAGTTGCAAACCAGGAATGTCATGCTGCCAGCAGTTGCCGCCTGGAGAGGAAGCTCACTGGGAATCGCAGGAAATTGTCGAAGGCTTCACGCTGTCTAGATATAATCCAAGTGCAGCACTTGCCCAAACACTCTAACAGCCACCTTTGTTACTTCTTCCAGCACCACAAACACCAGTGGGTGATCATACGCCCACAGCATCATCATCATATTCATGTATACACTATGATAGCTGGACATTGTGTTGCAAGATGATGACCATTAATTTAGCTGCTCACCAAGCACACAAAAAAAGACTTCTTAGTTGGGCCATTACACATGTGTATGACTTTTTTTTTCTTTCCCTGGTCCTGCCTGCTCACCCCATATACTTTATACTGACACCACAAATATTTAAAAAAAGCTTCTCTAGGCTATGCATTATAAGAAAATTAATTTAATAATTAAGCTTGAGTGCCATTAAAGTTGTCCTAGCAACAGTTTTACAGATGTGTCTTTTATTGAAGTGGTCTATGGGGAAAATGCTTTGTGGGCTGCAGGAGATTTTCTTTTTTTTGTTGCTCTACCACATTTGGCCATGGGGATACAATTGCAGCAAGGCTGACTCTGCTACACATTCATACATTATTAATACATGTATTAATACACCCATGGTCAAAGCAAGTCCTCTACCACTCCCACTAGCACCCTTCCTTTATTTCTACAACATTTCAAATGTACAGGTGAAATAACACCAAAGTTATTTAAAATACCACTTCTCTCCTGGCTGTAACTACAGCTGCAGGTTGAATTGGAGAGGTGAAGAGCAGTTGAACGACTGTGTTTGCAAGACTGTTGGAAAAGACGTACAAATATTAGCCAGGCGTAGAGGGAAGACCGTTTTACATACAGCTTGCATGACTCTGTCATTAGCCTCTGAGCCAGCGCTAGAATGATGCCGAGTCGGTTAAAGTTTGAGCAGATGGGAGCAGATGGTAGGAAGACTATTAACCAGGACTGGAACAATGAGGTGAATAATTTGCACACTATCATGTTACAAGGTAGGAGGGGCAGCTTTTGAAATCTCTCTGTTCTCTCCTGTTGTCAAAGTCACAGTAGTTTCATTATTATTATAATCTGTTATATCTCAGAGCAGTTTGTAACTGCTGGTGACTCACAGGAATGGTGTCTGGCTCAACCTGAACTAGTCTTCGCTGAGAGACATTATCATTTTTATATGAGTGAGGTGGTAACGTCTGTGCACATGTGCAGGCAGCCTAATCAGTCATAATGATGTGAGCATGTGTGTCCGTGGATTTGAGGAGCTTTGGCTTTACTACAACAACGTGTTCATCCAACAAAGCAGACATGAGTTAAAAAATATGGACAGGTAGAAACACAACTAACCTCACAAGATATAACATCAAAATAACACACTGTGTAGTGAATAACCTGGTATAGTTGCTGTGACAGTATTAAAATACTCATACATGCTGTCTCCACATTTAGTGAGATAAGCTGTGTATGTAACTATTAATTATCTGGCTATAGTGAAGACTATTTGGAAAGTCTGAAGAGTTATAACAGGAAGGTTTTTTGAATTTCACAAAGTGAAAACTTTGGAAAATATATATAATTTGTCTTTTTGGATGTATTGTTAAAGATGAGCTTTTGAAGCACATAACTGAAGAATAAATGGGAACAGCAATCTGAACAATGATGCATTTCTTTCATGACATTATGATATTGTGATACTATTTCAATGATTATTTTTGTTATAGTGAATTTTCAATCTTGTGAAAGCCATACAATACACTGCTGGGAAAATGGACCTATAAAGCTAAATAAGATTTCACAGAAAATCTTATTTTCTGAAATAACCTTCTTTCTTCTTTTAGGTTTTTGGTGAAATCTCAAAAAAGTCCACCATAGTGTCATTTTTTTTTTTTTTAAGTTCACAAATAAATGTTCTATTACAAGAATTGGCAAGACTCGGTGTGAAAAATATCCCCCGCTGACTCGAATGTGTGCCTTGTACTGCACTAGAGCATGATTAAGTGTTCTTTGTGTGTTGTTTTTGCCTTCACGCGTGCGTGGGTGTGGAACAAATCCATGTAATCTGAGTGATTGACATCCTCCCCAAGGCTGAGAGTCGGTCATGGCACCTGATGGAAATGTGACTTAAAGGGATACTTCGGATTTTTTGAAGTGGGGTTCTATAAGGTAGTTATCCATAGTCAGTGTATTACCTGCAGTAGATTTGGGTCGGCATGCTCCCAGTTTGGAAAAGCATACAGGAGTACCGGCATGGAAGCTACTGTGTACTACTGTGGATGGGGGCCAGCAGCAAAATGTATTTTAGCCACCTAAAAAAAACTATTTTTTATGTGGCTAAAATACATTTTGCCAGTACTCCAGTCTGCTTCTCCAAATTGGGAATGTGCCGACCCAAATATAGAGCAGGTAATACACTGATTTTGGGCAACTACCTCACTCAACCCCACTTCAAAAAATCCAAACTATCCCTTTATGATCTACTCTCTCTTTTGTTTCTGCCTAGCTCTTCTGAGAGTCTTATAGACTTCCGCACAGACTGATAACTACTCTGGTCCACAGCAAGCTACAGATGAATACTTGGCTGAGGACAGTATAACTTGAAAAACTAAATCTTGAACCTACTTATAACTAGGTGTGCTGTGGAGTTGATAGGTCATGTTGAATAGATTGTCATAGAACCATCCCCTTTGTAAGCTAGCCTCTGTTCCCCTGAGCTTCCGCAACACAAAACTATATTCTCACACAAAACCTTTGTCATTGGTATGTCTGAAAAGCTCAAACTAGGATTTCCTTCTATATTCATGGCTAGTACACTTTATGATTTGAACAAATATAAAACGATTATTTTGTATGAATTTAACACCATATCCCATGAGTCTTCTTCACAACTGCTGTCAAAGCCTCATGGGATCTGTAGCATTTGAATGCTAACGAAATAATCAATCTTTCATGTTTAAAGAGCAACTTAAAGGTACCCTGTGGAGTTTTATTGTAAACAAACAAAGTTATGTTTACATTCACTGTTCCTCACAAAAATGTAGTGTGTGTATTCTTGAAGCCTATAAACACGTTAAAAGCATTTCCATCACAGTTTTTTTCCTTCCTTCATTTGTGCATTGCTACATTCCTCAGCACTTGACTGCCACCAACTGTTCATCAGTGAAATAGTGTGAAACTGTCAGCAAAACTGTATCATTCCACCTGCATGACACCCACAGTACTAGAGACCCATTACCCCACATTACATTCATTTGGCAGATGCTTATGTCTAAAGCAACTTATAATGACCACATTCATGAATGTACTTATTGAATGTGCTTGAGTGCATTCATAGCAGATAAGGATTAAGACAGAACATGATATCATGCCTTTAAAAAAAATAATTATGATAGAAGCTCTCTATTAGAAATTACCTAGAAAAAAGAAAGCTAGTGGAAGAAATGCTGACCCTTAAGTGGGGCAGGTCTTTGCCTGCCGCCATTGTGTGGCTGGATTAATGAATTAATAAATGAATGAATGACGTAGTCTGAGTAAATGACTAAGTGACTGACTGCTGAGCCTATCAAATGAAGTGTGCTTTGATTTGCCTCAACTCACGGTGCATGCTTAGCTGATTTTACAGTACTGTATTTGGTTCAATTAGGCTTCACAGAGCGAACACTCAGATTCAGACAGAGAAATACTTTCCAAGCCAGAGGAGAGGAAACCAAATGCTGCACAGAAAACACTCTGCAGATGCTGTCCAAATTCAGCACAGATGCACACAGCACACAGTGAGATTGACAGATACGCAGACAGAGGGGCAGATGAATGAACAGACAGCCAGAAAAAAAAACAAAAAAGCCATGTGCATACAAACATGATTATAAACCAACAGACACACACATGTATGTCAATGTCATTTCTGTCTCATCTCTTTCTTTTAGAATCTACTGAATAGGCCCCTTGTCTTTCACATGCCACTGCTTGGAGCAGAGTTGATTTTGTGTGTGACAGCCACCAACATGTTTTATTCGGAGTGCTTTTTTAATAAGTCATAGCCAGAGTGTGTTTGATGTTTCATAACACACTCTGATCCTCAGCACAACCCAATGTTCTCTTAGTGCTCTATTTCAAGGCATGGCGAAGTTTGGCACATGAAGCGATACCACATGTCGGTATATTCCTGCGCCCAAAATGTACTTTGCTCACGTGTTACATCTGCTACTATAATTTCGGTTAAACTCAACTCCCAGTTCTGCAAACCATTGAATACAGGAGACAGCTTTGGACGCAAAACGTGTCTTCTGTTGACAATGAAAATAATATGACAACTAAAGAAAAAAAACAGTATCCTCTTAACATCAAATCACATCCTCAGGGCTGCCTGTTCTAACCAGTCTTCTCTCTGCGTATGCTTCCAAAGAAGAGGTTACCAAGGGAAACAGCTGAGTACGTCATCTCCTTTTTTCCCCCACCTTGTCTGGTGGTAAAAGTATTGTTTCATTTTTACGAGTATTTTTAATTGCAGCATGATGTCTACTTTGAATAGGCTTAAAATAACATCTACTTATTCTTGCTCATTAAAATTTTGATCAACTAAGTGCAAATATAGTTATAAAGTGTTGCCCCGGGATTCAAGCTCTATCCAACTTTGTTAAAGTCTGTTCTGAGCTCATAATAGTTTTGAGCCATGATCATTGGCTTCCACACTAGTTGCGATGTTACAAATATTAGCCCATATGTGCATGTCTCACAGCACAGCTGACAAATGTGGAGACAGCTTTCTAGCGATAAACCATCAACAGACTGTACATCAATCTGTACAGTGACGGTCACATAAGCAAACATAGGCAACGTCAATTTGTGAGCGTTCTTTACATATATATTGTAGATATGGTTATAGGGTCAATGGGTTATTATGGAGTATTTTAATTTGTTTGTCATTGTTAATATTCTATTTGGCAACACGGACATTGTTGTTGTATTCAAACCTTACCAAGTCGAATACAATCTTTTTACACTAATCACTAAAAGGGGTATACTTATATTCTGGTTGCTCTACTGAAATATCTTTGTGTGATTGAACGTTCAAAAAACATGGAGCCTCTCAGTTCAGCCTCTGTCTGAAACAGGCCATTTTCGCTCATGTCTCTTTAAGACACCAACGCTAATGAGCCCACTCTGTTCTGATTGGCCAACTCTTGGAAGTTGCCCCTTAGGAGACTCCGGAGGCTACGTAAATAAACAGTAGTAGTCAAAGTTCAATGCACAATATGTAATTTTGGATGCTAGGGGTCTCTCAATCAAAACAATAACAAAAGACGGAGTTTGATGACGTTGTGAAGTACCCTGGGATTATGGGAGTTGTTGTCTTCATTGTTAAATAACCAGCTTCTACCAGTTCAGAGTCCTTTAGTGTTCATTGTTCTCCGTGAACTCTGGGAGCTGAATTATCCGCAGAGGTCTCCTCCTCTCCAAAACAAATGGACCCAGTGATTAAAACCAGTAAAATCACTGAATTGAAAGCAGTTTCCTGTTAGAAATCAGTGTTTCTCTGACACTGTTTGGTGTACACAGGGTATAAGGAGGAGCTGTGAGCTGAGCTGCTGCTATCGTTTGCTCAGCTTGTTTCTCTGACAACTTAAAATCCAGACGTTCAGCAGGTTTTCACAGGGAGCTGATTATCCGCAGAGGTCTCCTCCCCTCCAAAACAAACAGACCTGGTGCAAGTGAAAATCATTAGTAGCCCATTGATATTAATGATCGTGTGAAATTTTAGCAGCAGCACTCATAATTTTGCAGTAGTGGTGCACCACTGCAGAATGAATATAGAGGAAACACTGATGTACCAGAAAAGCATAAGAGTTAAGAAAAACAGATACAGCAACCTTGTTTCTAGTTTGAATTTATAAATTGAGATTTTAAGGAGTATTATAAAACTAAGACCCATAGAAGGTCATATGATCCTTCATCTGAAGTGAAAAAAATTCCCTGAAAGTGGAGTTACTGTACACGGCTCTCAACCAAAACAGAGATATCCTACAGCCTAGCTTTTGACAGAGACATCAGAGTTTGAGTATTTTATTTTAAGCGTTAATTAAAATGACCAAGCACGCAGTGCTTGTGTGTGTATATGAATGTGTGTGTCTGAGAGAGAGGCAGAGAGAGAGATAGAGAGAACGTGTTTGTGAAGATTTCCTGTGGATATCGCTGCAGGAGAATCTGATACAAGTCCTGTCAGTCATGATTCTTCCCCCACAAGGTGTGAAACAAGCATGAAAAAGTGCACATGGTACTGTGTAATCCTTTTTCTGCAAACAGGATGGATAAGAGACAGAGAGAGAAAGAGTACAAGACAAGCAATAAATAGACCCATGTGGCTTTGCACAACAAAATTACGATATTTTTCAAATGGTCTTTAGATAGACTCGTACTTTGTGATATTTGAGATTGCTTTCTTTATTATGTTTGTATGTGTGTGTGTGTGTGTGTGTGTGTGTGTGTCTGTGTGTCTATGTTTGTCTTCATGTGTGCTCAGTGTAGCAAAGGGAGGTACATCCATCTGTGTAGTTAAAAATGGATGGATCACTGTTGATAGTGGCAGTTAAGAAAGTCCCTGGTGCATGTTGCATATGATAATACATATATTTTCTGCATGCTTTCTTATGTAAACTACATGAAGTCTCAGATTCACCCCACGATCACTGAGCACCACAGTTTCACAATATACCAATGCTCTGGTTAAGAGCAAGGGAGAGAGATGAACTGGGGGGAGGCAGAACGTGATAAAAAATGGAATATTGAGAAAACGACAAACGACAGCTGGTCAGCATCAACAAAGATTCACTAGAGATTCCTTGAAATTCTCATTCCAATTCCCGTTGCTAAAAATATCTGATCCCGCTTCTTCAGCCAGGCTCATCTCTCGATGCAGAAGGAGGCATCTCCTGAGAAAAGTAACTGGGCAGGTGTGTTTACTGTTTCCTGATGTATCAGGTAGTGGACTGTTGAGCTCAGAAAAGTCCAAATCTGTCTATCAACATTCCTTTTCTATAGCCTGCAGGTTACCATGACAACGTCTATTGTGCTGGGTAGGAGCAGCTCTGCAGGCTCTGCCAGGACGGGAACTAAAGACAGGTACTGTACTGTGCCACATCAGGGCCTCTGTGGATTTCTGCCAGCAATCAAAGTCTGCTTTAATTTGGAGGAAGGCCAGATTCTGGGTGAACAAAGCCAGAAAATGTTAGCAGTGTTTTGAAAACATTACAATACCTGCAAATTAGTCCTATGTATAAATGTGGCTATTTGTTCATGGTATAGCAGTAAGCTGAAATGATGATAGACTGAACTGATTGCTTTTTACTCTGCATTGCGGCGAGAGGTGGGGGAATTGGAGGGGTGCGAAATACAGCAAAAGAGCAGATTGGAGGATTTGGTCAGAATAAGTGGAGGAATAAGTTAGTGCGATGAGAACATGAAAGAGTTGGGGGCCCACCCCCTACCACCTCACCCTCTCTTCTGTTCTAATATCGTCCCCTCTCCCGAGACAAGCCCTTAATTACCATTACAAGCCTGAGAGCTTTTAACGGAGGAGAATCCTGCTTCTTTTCCTCTCTGTCGCTCCTTCTCCCCATTTGTTCCATGGCCCTTGATGATCCGTCAGGGAAATGTAAGCCTTTAATTACCGGTAAAAATTACGGCCTTTGTGAACAGGTAGTTGGTGCCCTCGCTTTCATCTCCCCTTTCGTCTGCTAATCGTCCCCTTTTGATGACATAATAGGTGCTCTGTCCGAGGCAGCGGAAGACAGAGGCCCATTATACCATGAAAGGAACTGTGGGGGATTATGCGATGATGTGATGATGAACTAAATAATGCTCTTTTATCTTTCTAGTGATTTCCTACTGACTGAGGGATCAACATGCAACAAGTGCCAGTGCCCCACCTCTTCCTCAATCTTAAGCCTTGTCCATATCCCATGACAGTGTGATATTGTATGCCATGGGAAGAGAAATCAAATTTAGACATTTTGAGAATATTGTGTCATGTTCTCTTACAAAGTGTCTTTGTTGTTCATGTCTTATCATCACTGCAAGCTCCACATCCTCCTTTCTTTTATGCTTTGTCCATTTTAACACAAGAGTTTGGGGACCACTTTTCCCCTCTACTGTAGATTCATGTGAAATCTCCTTTTATGGTCAAAATGAGACCTAAGACAATGTCATTTTCCCTAAATAACACTGTGAGTGTCATGTTTCTGAAAAATGCCTTCCAAGAGAGAAAACAAGGGCACTTTACCTGCTGAAAAGATTTACCACTGACCATGCAGATATTTTGAAAATGAGAATTATTGTTAATATCTGTAATAATGAAAATGATGAGATAAAGGAAAAGAAATAAAAAGGTGGAGAGAAAAGAATGCTGCAGCAATCAGACAAGTGTGGGCATGCAGAGAATTAGAGAGAGGGAGCTGTAGCTGGCCCCTGTCCAGGGGGCTGGAGGCCAATTAAATGGTGTGATTTGAACACTTGATGAGGAACATCACTTTAACGAACGACCCAAGAGTTGCCTGGCTGCAGGCACTGACCCACTAACCAGAATACCAACTGAGATCAGACTAACTCAATCAAAACCAGAGCTCATGAACCAGACTCAGGTCACACAAACCCAGACCATCCACAATCAACACAAGTATCTTTGTGGACTTTATCACACCCCTGTCACACACTTGTGCCATCTGTCTTCTGTCAACAGAAGGGCCCCCTAATCCCTCACCGCACCATATTTCCAAACTGAAATTAATGGTGTTGCCTGTGAGAAAAGCAGGTTGGAACGTGTGGAAGCTTTTTTGGTTGGACTAGACAAAAAATATGATGATAAACATATAATTTATTAGTAATACTTGATAAATACCATTAAATCTTACAATGAAGAGATGATTAGTGATAAGTATTGACAGAGAAATGTTATTAGTTATTGTTAGATGTGAAAGTGTTTTAGTGATACCACTTTAATATGATTACAGTTTTTAGAGGTAACACAAGATCAGAGAGTATTTGTCAGTCAGTAGGGTCAGTAGAGTTCAGAGAAGCCTGAGAGTTTAGAGGCTTGTGGCTGAAGAATCGTTGGGATAAATGCCAAATTGGATGGAAGATCTGGTCAAGCATAGTGAACAACTTGTCCTCTCTCCTTAGTAACCACTGCTGAGGTGTTAATGAGACAGGAGAGGCACCTAACCATGCCTGCTGCTGTCAACAGAATACAAATATGAAGTAGAATAGTTAATACAAAGTAATACAAGGTGCTTCACTTTAAGACTAAAATAACAGAATACAGCGCATGGAATTTATTCATTCCATGTGCTGTATTCTGTTATTTTTTATATAGCAGATTAATAGAAAAACCAAGAAAACGTCAAGAATAATAAATCACATGAGAAGTGAAGCACAAATCTTATAAAAGCCCAAATTATTGAGCAATGAGAAACAAATACATTTTTAGCTGAGATTTAGAAGAAAGTGTTGAAGAAGCTGGGAACAATGGACAGAACATTGTGTTGCTAGTAGCAACTGGCAGAGTTCTACTGAGATTGTTCCATCCACAGTTTTGTCAGATCTGTGACCAAACAAATATTGACAGCTTGCTTTATCTACTCTGCAAATGTCCATGTTGGACCATCATCTTGTACATGTATGCTGGATGTTTATTGTAGCTATTTTTTGACTGTTGCTTGAGTGGCAAAATTAGTTTTTTCCAAGGAGCTGAGTCTGATGTGGTGATGTTGTGATGTTGTTTTTTGTTTCTGGGTAGTTAAATGATATTTCCTAATTTCTCATGCCTAAAATAAGAAAATAGCTATTATTCTCTTCAAACTTTGTGACCTGGAAAGTGATATTGTGAAAAAGGGAGAATTTACACATTTTCATTCACATAAAGTAAGAAAAATATGAATCACCAGATATGATGATGGGAGACTGTATTTGGGGGTTGATTTGTGGAAGTGATTTACAGTATAATTGTAAATCTCGAAAAACTACTGACATATAAATCTTCTGTGGTCACGTTTGTATGTTTCATGATGCAATTGCCCTTATTAAAAAGGTGTGCAGCAGACACATAATTTCTGACATCTTTGCATTGGTAAAATCCAATTTATTCATATATTATTATTAGTAGAGGCACTTTGCATGTACTACATAGAAACGTGACCAATTACTTGTGACCAATAATTTGATATAGCTACCATTCTACAGCTGTGATGTGCTGTCAGAATGTTGTCAGGTGCAACTTATTGTTCTGCTCTAGAATTATTGTTCTGCACATCAGAGTAAGTTGATTATTAAACTATTTTGACAGTAATTGTTTGGGTCACAGAGTATATGTATGTAAACTGGAGACAGAGAACACTACATTACAAATGACTTGTGAAAAAGCTTGTTTGTGAAAGGTCTAAGTGTTTTTTTAAAGGTCAAAAATAGGAATGGATCGATCCAACTTTTTCAGTCCTGATACAAATACCTCTGTACTGATCCAACACCAGCGTGTAATTAATACACTGTATGCCTCACTGTGTGGAAGAGATGGGGATCATTCTTTTATGTGTAAGGCATCATCAGGCTTGACTTTTGCTTTCCTAACTTTGTAAAACAAAATGTATCAAATAAATACATAGATATAAATTTACTGAATTGTTATTTAAAATAATGGTATCCAGTACCAGATTCGCCCATGTCTGTATCCCATGTCTGTATTTGTATTGGTGCATCTCTAGTCAAAAAGGAACAGCATGAATGAGACACTTACTGAGCTGCAGTATTAGAGAAACAAATATTTAAAGTAACAATGGTACTTTTTGCTCAAGAAATAAAATCAAACTCTGTACCATATTGAATATAGCATCTTTTTTTTTTTTTTTACATTGCATCAAACTGCATTGCATTGACTCAAATCACTCAACACAATGAATAATTTGATTCATAATACAATACTCAGGGGTGAATCGTATCATATCGCATTGGTATTTGCTTCATATGTATATTTAATGTATTGGGTTTTTGACAATGCATCAAGAAACGTAGTGCATCAGCTTCAGTGATGGAGATGCGCATCTCTACTTTAGTTTTCCCATTGGAGATGAGAGGTAAATGGAGGTAAATTTCTAAATATCATTGTCCAGGTCACAACAGCAAATTTTGACGGGAATATTACCCATTTTCTTACCCTATGCAAATTGGGGGAAGAGGCTTGTAGCTTTCACATTTCATCAGAGAAGATATTTTCTAACACAGTTGCTCATCTTTTGTACTGATTATTCAACCAGGAGAGTTTCATGGCCATCCAAGCCTTGGAAGAGCTTCAACTGCCAGTTTTCTAACATTGTCTATAAAGAAAATGAAAAGTATTTTTACTTCCAGAACCAGGGGCGTTTGAACATAACACCTCCTCCTTTGCAACTCCAACTATAGTTAGAGTAGGTAACCATTAATTTACTGTTGGGATAACTGTTGATGTTCTGAATTTTCTCCTTTTTACTCTTGAAAAAAACATTATTTACTGCGTTGCACTTTTTATGAAGACTTAGTGTTGTTCCTTCATGGGTGATGAGGTACAGTTTACCTAATTTGACAGTTAGTCTGTACTTTTGTGAACCTACTTTTCTTCTTACTGTAGAAATCTCTTTTAATCTCTTTTAACTGTTCTTATCTCTTCTAACTTTTATCTTTATAGGTTTATAGCTGAGGTTTATGTTACAACTGAAAGACTTTTAGACAGAAAGCTGATGCATTCAAACCAATTTGGATTAAATTATATTCATTGTTTATTTACATTATACATTACACTAATTTGCAGTTTAATAGTGACAGGACTTGCTCATGCCATTTGTAACCAACTGTAATAATTTAATGCACATTATGTGTGATTTTCTTTTTTTGCACACCCTCTAGAGCTTCACAGATACCTCTGGCTTTATGCACGTAGCCTGACTTTGGAATAGCAGATCTAAGGAATTAATTTACTATTTCTCTTTCATCTTGTTTCTATGCAAGAAGAGATCACATATCTTCACTTCCCTCTGTATCTCTTCTTTATCCTCCAGATATGTCGTCCCTCCACTTTGCAGTTAACGTTTTTTCCGAGTGCTCATCTAGCTATTTCCTCTAACCAAAGCTTCTGGCTTATCTTCTGAACATCACCCCAACCCTCCTTGTCCTATTTTTTCTCCATTACCTGCAATCTCTCTGCTCTCCTCAAAGCACATCTCTCCACACACACACACACACACACACACACACACACACACACAGTTCCAGCCATCCCTCATCCTTTCTATAGCACAAAGGGGTGCCCACCCCTCTTCACCTCCAGCTCCTCGGGCCTCTTATCGCACGTCTAGCACTCTGTCCTCCTTCTCACCCTCCGCTTTTGGAACCGGACCCTCAAATCTCAACACACCACTTCAGCTCCTTTCACTTTAGACACATGGGCCTCACCACCCTTCCTCCTCTCTGTCTGTCTGTCTCTCACACTTCAATCTCTCACCCTCCCTCCTTGTCATCTCTTTCTCTTCCCTGTTTCACTTGTCTGATTCTTGTTTCCCTCCATCACATTACCATCACAACCCCTCCACCCTACCCCAAAATCCACCAAGAGCATGTCCGATAAATTCAGAGCTTTTTCAGTGGGAGTGCAGATTGTGGCTCTAGCCGCAAGGGGCCTATGTGTTGATAAATCTAAATCAAGGCTGACAAATGACTTGTGCCGAGTGGGCTTGAGACATTGGGACAGGGGCACTGGGGAAAACAGAAATGTTTACACACTAACACAGGCTGATGATGTCCCCTGGTACTTGAAAAGCGCTGAGATAATTTCACTCTGGCAAATACCTGTGGGAACTGTGCAGAGCTGCTTCTTAGGATGACTTTCAGCCAATCAGAGTGGCAACGAGGGAGCACGACGTTAATTACTGCAATGATTTCCTGTGAGAAGTAGACTGTACTTGATTTGTGTGTGTATTTGCATGCCTGTGTGTCTTCCTACAGAATATATATACCAGGGCACAGCACAGCATCAATCAGCGTCTCCTTGTCTCCAAAAGAGATTAAGTAAACTGCACTGCACAAATCCTTATAGTGATGACTCATCACTCATTTTTCCCCAGTTTCTGTCACTTTGAGCCTAACCTTGGAGTCTAATGTCGTGCTACTGTAATTATGTCAAATGTTCTCTGGAAGTCTAACAGGGTGTCCTCACAATGATCCAAACTATGAATTCTTGGTAGGAGCCTATTTTGGAGACATCAAAACACAACATATCATATCCTATTTTCACTTTTCTCCCTTTGTCCCTTAGGATCATTACTTTAAAAGAATACGACTGGGATCTGGTTTCTATAGTAACGGAAAAGTTCACTTTGCCTTCCCGGCTTATCTATGAGCAAAGAGAAAAAGGCTTATCTCCTGAAAATGAAGACTTCTTGTGCGCGTGTGTATATGAGCATAAACACATGCAAATAGACAATACATGTTTAACTGTACGTTGGGCCGACTGTAAGCCAACATTACTGTTAATGCACGTGCTTATAATGACTATATTTTATATTGTGTGAAATTTACAGTGCATAGGACAGTGTGTACTTACTTTTGGTAGAAAGCTTAAGTCATGCTAAAGTTTCACAGTGCCTTTAAGTAAGACATCTCTTCTTTAAGATAACAAACCCTGAGTTTAGCTCAGTGAGCTTACTGACAATACATATCACATTATACCACAGCTGGCCTGCACCAGCATCAACCTAGGCTCATTCTTATTGCTTTATGTCTAATGGTTCCCTAACTTGAGAGTAATTAACATATTGTTTAATAATGACTTGAGTGACACACATAATTAGCTTTGTTCCAACAAAGATTTTTAAGCTTATACAAGCCATGTATTGTTATTCAGAATAAATTGGGCTATAGTAGTTATATATAGTTTAATATGGTGTATTTCATCTATATGTCGACAGGATTTCAACATGCCACAAATATCTGTGTTTGGATCAATTGAGGACGATGTTAGTGTTCAGAGGACTTAGAAATGTAACGCACACAAAAAAAAAAAAAACAGAGAAACATTCAGGACATCTAAAAAAAATAATCAATTAATGACCACATTATCAAAACGAAACATCACAGTCCGATACAATACAGTATAAAGAGTAATGTATTATATTCTATAGTTTATCAGCATAAACGACACAGGTCAAATAGTAAAACAGCCTATAAACACACAAATGTATGAGCATTAAATTAAAAACAGAGCACACCAGGCTGCCTTCAAGGGATCGAGTCCGCATCAACAACAGTTAAAGTTACCCATCACATACAGATGAGCACAATAATTTTAATAAATAACAAAAGCAGCCAGGCTGCCTAGAGATCCAGTCTTCATCAACACCCATCACATACAGTACTAACAGCGAATAATACAGTTAATTAGGATTAGCCCTTAAAATAGACCTCAGAATAGAAGTGATACCAAAGGCCTGACTTGAGAGTTGATGGCTTAGATTTTTTAGTAAATCAAACATTTGTGAGTAAGCCTCCTTGTTTTCTTTTTGACATAGCGATTTGGTGCGCAGTGAGACTTAAAAAGTTTGTTATTTTCTGATCTTTGAGTTAAAGCTGCCACACTGTATACATACTGCCACATACTGTATTAAAGTAAATTAGTGATGAATCATCCTCATGCATGAATCGTACATCAATAACAGACTAATTTTACGCATGATCCATGATGATGAAGATACTGTAAAATAGAAATTCATGGCAAAAATAGCACATTATAAACATTTAAGAGACCCCTCAAAATTTTACAAATCATGTTTTCGGGGGAACTCATGCCTTATTAAGAGGAGCCAAGCTCACCCTGGCTCCCCTGTGGTTCGCACCCTGCCTGAGGAACTCTGACTAGAAAATTCACTGCCGTCTTTTAAATTGTCTCTTAAAATGTATGTCTACTGCATGGCTTTTGCTTAATTATATTATCTGTTACTTTTATGTCTTACTTTTATCAATTTTTTATGTTATTTTATTTGTTGACTGTGTTTTTTTGTATGTGCAAGGCAAGGCAAGTTTATCTAAATAGCACATTTCAGCAACAAGGCAACTTAAGGTGCTTTACATAAAACATTAAAAACACTGAGATAAAATGCAAAAGAAACACACCATAAAAGGAGATTTACATACAATTAAAACAGTCATTAAAGAGTGAAGAGAATAGAAAATAAAACAAGCTAAAATAGAATAAGACTACAGTGAGAATAAACTACAATATGAATAAAAGTTACAGTGCAGTGTAAGAAAGAAATTATAATTTGATTTAATGCTATATAAATAACGTTTTTATTATTATTATTATTATTATTATTATTATTAAATGATGACTAAGGACCAATCCATCATTAAAATATAAAGTAGTCCTGACTTATCCACTGTCCATCAGCTCAGAGAAAGTGTGAATGATTATTCTGTGTATAACAACAGAAGCTGTGCCTTATGGTAGACTCTAATTGATACTATAAAGAGACAGGTATTACCAGAGAGGCAGCGTGGTAATTCATTTCAGAGACAAGTGGCCCTGAGATACATTCAGAAATATACACTTCCAGCAGTCATGGATGTGTTTGTTTGCTTGAGTTTTCATGCATATACAACAAGGGCAAAATCTTCAGTCAGATATTGAAGAAGACCAATAGGTCGGCTCAGCTCCTTATGTAGATAGCCTCATGCTATCTGGAAGTAACCGATCGCCACACAGATCAGTCAGCCTTCTATTTGCATTCAAATGCACACACACCTGGTGCAAGGTCGATATTTTCAGTATTAATTCTTCAACAAGTCCTGTGCTATGCATCCAGTGTGTTTTAGAGTTGGTTTAATGCTGAATATTGAGAGGGACAGGTTAACTTTCTTGTAGTTGTCAGAGATCAGAGACCAGCCAAATGCTGGTAAAATATGCAAGTGGCTGGTATATTTGCTTCACTCACCAGCCAAAAAAACAGTGCTAATATATTAAGTGACTGGTAAGATTTGACCATTCATTAGCCATTTGGCCGGTGGATAAAAAGTTAATTTTGCACCCTGGTTGGGATTAAAGAAAGAGTATAACATTTAACAACTTTAACAAGGGGTGAATCTACTAAGAAAATCTTAGTAGAATCTAAGAAAATGTACAAAGAAAACAAAAAAGACATGTAACAGCAGTGAATATTTTTTTCAGTCTCATAATGACTGAGACCTTGTCCTGGAAAACAGGCCAGCCTCACTATGGTATCATTTAAGATGTGATTAGAGAAAAGAGTGTCAGGACTACAAAATATATATTTTTACTATAACTGAAAATCTGCAGAAATGACCAACTAGGAAAGCGAACAGGTGAGATAAATATAAAGAAAATTTACATTTTGATTCCCAGTAGCCTGTCTGTGTATGAAGATAACTAAAGTTAGATGTCTGGGCCAAGCTGTGACTCTAACATTGACCTGAGTGGTTTGAGAGAGAGTAAGACAGGTTCAACTAGGCTCATATTTAATTTAATAATTTTGAACGAGTCCACATAGCGGTCGTCAGCTGGCTGTTAATACAGGTTGGCAGAGAACCATTTGGATAAAAAAGAAACAACCATGTTGCGCTGAGTGTGAAACAGAATAAAAAGTCTATTTTATTATAGAATGCCCGAAATGTCTAAATCTACAGAATTAGTAAGAACATTTCCACACCCCAAAAATCACAATCTTTGCTTCCCTTCCAAGAGAAAAGCCTATTCAGTCTCTCCTTTGAAACTGTTCATGTCGCAGGAGAACATATAATTGCTTGTCATAAAGCAAGCCATTAAGTGGAGGACATTTTCTCTTTTTTTCTATATTTTTATCTATATTTTTATATAAAGGGAACAGAGAACTTTTCTTTCACACTCTGTTACATGGTGTTATAGTCAGCAGTTGGTTCTTTCTAAAGTATGTCCTTTAATGAAACATCTCAGAAAAAGAGTACACATTGACAATCCAGCCATCCACTCTCTACACGTGGCAGGCACGCCTTGGATGGAGTGCCAGTCTCAGCTCTTCAGAATTTGCAAGGAATATTTACTATGAGGACAAATATCATTTATCAATCTCGATGTAAATTGCAAGATGATGAAGACTCTTGTGTCAAGACTACAGTACAAAGCAAATCCTGTTACTTTTGTGGAAGTCTAGTTGCCTTCGTAGAATCACAGCATCCTTCAGTCACATAGCGCTCCTAAACAAATAAACACCTGAAACCTGCTAGAACTGAAACAAGCACAATATGTGTGATACGTTGAAGTGGCTGAGCAAATTGCTTTATTCATGTTTTGGGATCGACCAGCAACAGTTTGATTAGTGAGGACAACCTTTCTCCACACTTTGGTCAAGTCATTGGTGCCTAATGTAGTGTCATCATTGCAGATGGTTCACTCTGAATTGCAGTAATTGATTCTTTTAATGAACTACATGATGCACTCAGTAATAATGAGTAGTGGTAAATCACCAGGCTGGGATTGACCTGTCTAACTCATTTTTGTGAAACTTTTGGTCCAATGTTTCATCAAGGAAGCAAAGACACAAAAACTTTCTTAGATACTCAGGGTAAACACTGCAATTATTATTCTTCTCCATCACACTCAGTGTTGGCGTTAGTGCTTCATCTTCACAGGACATTAAGCTGTTTCATTAACTTAAACTTTCCGAGAAATTTCACTTCACGTCAACTGCTTTTCACTGATTACAAGTCAATGTGACATGTGAACTAATTTTTATTCTTCAACTGACAGCTAAACTACTTTTGGATCTTAGACTTCAACTGAAATGATCTCTTTCTCTTCTACTGACATGTTTAACCCTTGCAGGTCTTCACCTTTGAACAAAATGTCTTCTTCAAACTTCTACCTCCCACAACATCGACTACTTGCTATTATATTACACATCTCAAGGAACACACACACAAATAAAGCACATGGCTTGGACACCTGCCTTTTGCAGTCAGACCAAGGAGAACAAAGTACTGTGAAACCCATGGACTTTAAAATGTAGTTTTAAATAGTATACAATTAGTATTGTATGTAAGTATGTGTGTATATCACCTAATACCACCTTAATTATACTTTTATTCCACTGTCTTTAAGCCAGGAGATGTATCAACAACCACTAACACTAAGGTAATGCTTGTCACTATTCTGTTACTCTTTTATTCAGTTTTGAATAAAAGAATAACGGTAGTCAGAAGTTTAACCTACTTGTCTATGGACAGGAGGGGATTGTGTCTGGCTCCCAGAACTCTGCAAAACTTTAAATAGTTTCTTATCTGGCTGTTTTTTTTTCTTGCTCTTGTCCTGTCCTTTTGCCATGCTGGTGGAATGCTTGCTTTTTCTAGTCTGAAGGGGTGATCTGGAACAATAGGAGGTGAGACTAGGAGAAACTAGGAGAGTCTAAAACAAGAGCTCTCCTCCAACAGACTTTTCCAAATCTGGACCAGCTGAATTATTCATCATTTTGAGATCCAGACTCCAGCTTTTCACCAAGGCACCTCCAACTCTCTGTAATTCTCCACAGGAATCCTCCCCTGGGAGCAAGCAAGTATTTCTACAAAATCTCCATCAACTTGCTTAAAACCTGGCACTTTCATAACTGGTAACTTCAACTGGCAATTCAGAACTAAGCTGCTGTATAGTTGATTTGACTCACTGCTTCTCATGTAACAGTCATCTCATCTGTTTATCAGGTTCTCATACCAACTACACGATAGATAACACTGCATCATTAATTTCAATCATTCACTAGCCATAGCCTTGTGTACTAGTTTCCCCTTTCTCTCATGTGTCTTGTTTGTAATATGCTGTTGTTGTAGTGTTTAGTAATTGTAGTTGTAGTATTAGTAATAAATGTGTATGTAACCAAAAGTGAACTTGTTTGTGTTTTCTTCTGCTTGCATCTCAGTCATTTACCCTTAAAAGACATATATCCTCGCAAAATCATAATTAAGATTAACAACAATCATAATTCTAATTGACTTCTCTTGTGTGACCAACAAGGAGAACTATTTCCCTATTATTATACATACTCTAGTACGTGTCATGCACAATAATGATTCATAGTTCTCCCTTAAAATCATAATACTATTTGAGTGCAAAAACAATGTTAAAACACCCACATGCTCTGGTAGCCTAATGATTAAGGCACACACCACATAACTGCAACATTCATAGATGAGAATGTGAGAGTGATGTTTCCTTCTCAGATTGTTTAATTTAATCATTTTTAGAGTCCTGAAGGTGTAAAACCCTCCACAGGTGTAGCTGTTTTCTGGGTTGACCAACCCTGATCTAGGTACAGGGAACTGATTGGATTTTGAAACTTTTACACAAACATACAGACCCAGAGCCAGTAGAGCCTGACTAAAGCAATGCAGAAGTCCTACATAATTCAAAGTACTGTGATGGTCTACTTCATCTACTGTTGCCTTAAAAAGAAAGGGTGCAAACATGCTGATTATCCTGATGGATGCTGAGTCCCACCTCTGAAATTTTGACAATGCAAGTGTATTACTTGTATTATTGTAACTCTTGTATACTTTGTAATATGTTATCATAACCACCAGGGTATTGAGTGGGCCAGTGTTTTCATTATTTCCAACAAACCATCTGCTGCTAGCTCATATATATATATATACACACACACACACACACATAAATGTAAATCTGAGTTACATATTCAATGCAGAGGCCCACTGAACTTTGTAATTATACTACAAGATGTTGCTGTATCAAATCTTCTATCATACAAATTACAACCAGAGGCGTTCAAGCGTTAGCAACCTGGGACCATATCTAGGATCAAACAATGTACCATCAATGAAAATAGAAACAGGTGAAAAGTTCAATGAAGCAAGTTTGTGGCTTCTTAAAAATATGTATTGTATTTTGTGATACTTTGATTGATCTCGCTCTGGCTAAAATAACTCTTCGGTCCTCAAACTTGTTGCAAGGCCATATGCATTTAAAAGCCAATGGGTTTGGACAGAAAAAATAAAGCTCCTCTTATGTTTCATATCCGCCATTCAATTTCACTATGGTGCAGGAAATTTCATAGATACTTCTTTTGTTCAGTGCAGGAGTTAAGATGCAAATGAAGCCACAGCTTGCAGCTTCAAACATCACACTCATCTTAAAAAGCATACCGGCAAACACACACAAAAAATATACAGTGCGAGGTCTGACACATGCAAAAAGCTGACTTTCTTTTCCACGTTATCCATTCTTTTTTGCTTCTCACACTCACTCTCTCTGTCTCCCACTCCTATTTTCCTTCCTCTTTACCATCCTATCAACTGCAGGCATTTAGTCTGTGTGGAATCTCGCCGCAGTACTCTCAGAATGCTAATATGCTAGGCTGATGTGGGTCAGGACTTAATCCTGTAGAAATGATTATCGCTGCACAACTGGAACTTCTCCTGTAGGATATCATTACCATTCTGTACTTTTCCACTGCACTGCACTATCACACCCACCAAAACAACCACATCATTCCAGAGAAACTGGAACAATCAAAATGAAAATTATATGTTGTAACACCCAACTGTGAGATATTTATTCCCTTTATGTATTCATGTGTGGCAAATTGTGTATGTGGTCATGTCACCGAGTACAGCAGGTACAGTACCAGTCGAAGGTTTGGACACACCTTTCCATTCACTTGAATGAGATATGTTGAAAAAAAAAATCCTCCTGATTGCCTCCTCTCTAATAAAAATTGTCATGATTCTAAATCACTGGGTAGGGACAAAGGTAGACTAAGCATGTGTGCGACCTTGGATGTGAGAGAGTCAAGTAAACATGATTGCAAGTTGCAGATACTGCATATGTATCTGAATCTCTATAATCAATACCTGGGGTTGAAGTGTTTCTGTGTTCAAATGAGGTTAAGATCGAAGGTGAGCTCATGATGCAGCGGTTGCCTGAAGGCAAAGCTCTTGGTTTTCCAGTCGATCTACTTTCAAACCCTTACCAATGGTCATGGACACTCTCTAGAGCATGGACAGAAGCAGCTAAAATGAACTTCAATCACAGGGTATCTGGGCTCACCCTCAGGAACAGGGTGATGGGCTTGGAAATCCATAAGTAACTCTTAGGAAAAAAAATACTCTTTAGTGATGAAAAGAGTCAGTTGGTTTAGGATGCCTCTGGACAGCTTCCTGTGGTGGTGTTACACGCACATTGAATTAGGAGTAGAACCAAAAGCATGTGTGGAACAAACTGGAGAAATTACACATATATATTATATTTGTCTCCTAGAAGTAACTAAATTATTTTCCCAATTGTGTTGACTTGACAAACATCATCACTGCTTGGATTATGTTTACAGGTAATTTTTTTTTGAGTGAATAACACACTACTTATACTTATATTTGTGGTTCTGAAGTTGGAATGGGGGAGGTCGGGGTGGATGTACAAGATACAGACTTAGTTAGGGTTAGTGAAAAAAAATTATGATGCTATACATTCATCCACTTACATTTTATGTTGAGAGAAAATGTAATTCAGCTAGCATTATGTTTCTAGCAAAATGTACTTGCTGTTGCAATTTAGTTGTATATGAACGTAATTTCTAGGAGACAGGGTGAATTATCTGATATGGGATTAGGGATGCCTTGGGATCCTGCAGGAGAACCTGTTGGATGTGGCTGTGGAGAAGGATGAGAAATGGATAAATGGAGAATCCATCGAAAAATAGTAATGATTCAATTCACGTATTGTGGGTGAAAAGCCAAGCTACCTGCAGAGCATGGGGAATCTCAGTGATGGAAACATTATTTGTTTCACAAATAGTGTTCAAGCCGACAGGGAATACCATTGCTCTGTTAGAAATAGCATGAGTGCATGCCTGAGCAACCACACACTCACACAAAGGGAGAGAGAGCATGATAGAGGAAAAGACAGCATAAAGAAAGTCTGAGCAGTGCTGTTAAAAAGCCTGTATATAAAGTAAAAAGCAATGTTTGCCATTCCTTTCACTGACAAGCCATTCAACCTTGACTGCAGCTATTTACTCAGGCCTAGCATATTAACACTAGGCTTACTTTTACATTACTTTCATTAAACGAATCACTCACTAAGGAGTAAGATGTATAGAGGGGATATAACACAATTTACTTTTAATACTCAAAAGAAAAATAACAAGAGGATATATGGAGGTAAACAAGTTGACAAGTTAATTTCACTGCTGTACAAATGGGGTGAACTTTGCAGAAGTAGTACTGAATATTACTTTTGATAAATTTGCCCCGATGAGAATTGTAAGTAAAAACATACATGATGATACACTTTGGTGTCTGTGAAAAAAGCCCAAACTTTACATATTTACTCTGGGAATGTGAATCTCAAGAGAGAAAGAGAGATAAATTGAAAGGGTGATGGAGCTGGAGAGAGAAAATAGAGGCAGAAGTGCAAAACCTATGAGCGGTGAAGAATGTGATGAAAAGGAACACCATGAAAGAGTGAAAGTGACAGATTACTTGTGAAACACGGCGTGATCTGAAGGGTCTGTTCTACTGAGGAGAACAAGACACGAGGTCAGAGGAGTCCTTGTAAGCTTGGCTACACTTGCACATACAGTACGTAAAGGTGACTAATTTTCTCATTTTCCAGTTGAGGACAAAGAGTTGTAATGGCTCTCTTTGGCTGAACTCAGTGATGGAGTCCACTTTAGCCCCACATTATGCTCCACTCAATCCACAGATGTTCTCCGTCTGCCTCAGTCTTAAAAGGTCACACAGGAAACTGCCAACACACAAAGGTCATGTTATCTCTAATAGGGGAGCGCAAGTGATTAGAAAAGCCACTGAGAAGAGGATAAAATAAAGAAGAGGAGAGAAAGGAGATTAATATAGCAGCAAGTCAGCAGAGTGAAGCTGTATGTGTGCTTGCTAGGTACAGGGATGGAAGTAACATTGTGAGAATATTTTTAAATTTTACTTAAGCATGTGTGATTTTTACTTACTCTATATTTCAAGTTGCATCTGTTACAGAGAAAAGGAAAAGTCATGAAAAAGACATGATAAGCTGTGTGAGAATGGAACAAAATAAATGAGTCAAATCAGCCGCTGCACCAAAGAAGAAGCTGCTAGTGTGTCTGCAGACACATAAGGGCTCCATGCAGCTGACATTCTGTAAAGGATGCTCTAAATGTAAACATTCACTGGCAGAGTGTCAGCAGGTGTGAGCTGTGTGGTCATATATAGGGTACGGGCCTAGCAGTGTATGTACAGAACTTATAATACACAACAATGTCATTATGGGTTATGGTTTTGCTTCGCATTATATACCTCAGCATAGGTAAAAAAAAGGTTGCATCTATCTTTATTATTCTCTGATTTAATGCACCACCCAGCAAGCACGTTAAGTGACCCAAATCAAACACACACACATTGTTGCGTGACTAACAGGTGCACACTGGGTTTGACTAACATGCTCATGGTGAAACTTTCTACCTTTAGTGAGGTGTCCACACACTTTCTACTCTTTTTCACTCATTTAACTCAAACTGTATGAAAACCTTGAGGAGTGCAGCAGGAGGATGACAGGACTGGTTATATTATGCATTGAGAATGAATGAGCTAAGAATGCCAAAGTTTAGAGGAAGTTTAGAAGAACGCCATTAAGACAAATGAGAACAACAACAAACTCACTGATGGTTGCAACTCACTCTCTACAAGTACTGTTGCATAGCAACATAGCATTGTGTGTGTTGCTTTAATATGTGTGTTTGTGGACATCAAAGGCAGGAGTTTATATTGTACATCTTCATATTTAGTGACTTTAGCCTTTTTCATTTAGTGTTGATAATTTTTGTTTCATTTTTCTTTTTTAGTTGATTCTAGTAAGGCTATATTGAGGAGAATGGTTAAATATTTATATTTTATAATCAGTTACGCACAGGCCATCTATAGAAGTGGTGCAAATTGTAGCTTAAAAATGATTCAAAATCAGAAGCGCAAATGTAACCCTTTCTGCTTCTTTCCCTTTAAGATAGTCAAATATGTGGGGTTATTTCTAATCTAGGCTCAATGAGGAGACTGCTGGTATCTACCTTATTGTTGTAGATGACATCCACCCCAAACACCATACACACAACAACTGAATTCTTTTTGGAAAGTATGTTGGACCCAAAAAATATTTTTTTACAGTGCAGTATCTCAAAATTTCTTTAAAATAATTAAACAAAAAATATTAGATTAAGGCAACACAAAATGAGTACTGGATTTAAATACTGCAGTACCTGTACCGATTGTATTCACAATATTCAACAATTACTTTTTCACCACACGTTACTTTTGCATTAAACAAAAATAAATGAATAAACAAAATTAAACCTCTGAGATCTCAGGTATATATATAAAAAATATATATATATAGCCCCAAAGCCCAATGAATTTAAAGAATAAAATAAAATTGAGTGCACTCAGAGAGTCCTACCGCTGTCTTTTCGCAGTGAATGTCCAAGTGGGTATTTTGATGGGGGGGGGGGGGGGGATGGGGTATTGATATGGGGACGTAGATGATCCTCTCTCTCTGAAAGGGGTATCGGCAGATGACAGCAGAAGATGGTAGGCCACCCGAGGACACAAGGAGGGACTCCAACAAAAAACCAGCCTACACAGCCATGGAAAATAATTACTCATCTAGTACTTCATCAAAGTCCATTTCAATATTTAAACAAAGTTACTGTTTACAGTGTCAAATGTTACTCTTTTCAATAACCTCTCTATCATATCTTTACAATAAAATAATCATATTTCAAGATACATAGAACATAAATTGACACATTTCAAAAATAACCTCTTCCTATTGTAAATTATTTACATTAATTTCACTGTTCATAATAAAGTAAAACTCCACTCTTACACCTAACCACATACTCAGATAGTTTATAGCTACATGAAATATCGGTTGAAATCTCATGAACTTCCAAATAACAGTTTCAAGTATTCACATTCACATACAATAATTAGCAATGTAAGATTCAATAACATGTTAAATTGACTTCAGACATATATAAATTTATTCAACCCTGTTCCAAGTTCATCCCGACTGGTTTTAGTAAGAGTACAAAGCTAACCTTCACGTTTTTTGCATCATTTAACATGTTGCTAGCGAGTTAGCATGCTAATGTAGCTAATCATCGTCACTCACCGGGAGATCGATTGTTTACAGGTCTAAACAGTTCAGCGTCGTCTCATATGAGTCACAGCTTATTATTCCTCTCGTCTTCTTCTGTGTTAAACTCCGTCTTATATTTTCTTTG
Source organism: Euthynnus affinis (assembly GCA_029490765.1). Classification (NCBI taxonomy): domain Eukaryota; kingdom Metazoa; phylum Chordata; class Actinopteri; order Scombriformes; family Scombridae; genus Euthynnus; species Euthynnus affinis. Next base: position 11,045,789 of record CM055850.1, on the reverse strand, counting down.
TATTCTATTCATTAATCAACAAGTTTCCTTTTCTTCTTTCTTCCATCCACACAACACCATGCTGCATCAGTCGGGGGGCATACAGAGAATGGTAAATTGAAGTTGAGATGGTCACTCGGATCAGGTCTTGTCACACCAAACCCAACACATTACCGCCACCTGAATTAAAGGGGCAGTAACAACCTGGGGGTTCAACTAACCAGGGTTACACAAAGTTACATTTTTCTATTTATCAATGACATTATTTACAATGTTGGTTTGGACATAAGGATTCAGTTGTGGCATTCGAATGTCATGATGCTGTTCCACCCGTGTATACATGGACATGTTAATGCACTTTTCGTTGTATACTAAATGTGTTTGAAATTTGTAATGAAGAACGTTCACTCAGTGTTTGTAGTGAGCTCCAAACTGTGGCTAGAGTCCTGCTAAGTTTCTAAAAAAAAAAAAAGGTGATTAAATTACAGAGAATTTAGAATTCTGGTTTTCACCCAGATTTTTGTATAGACAAATGATAAGCCTATAGGCCTTTACTTTGTCAACTGACAAATTAAGATTCAGAGGATTAAATTGAAAAGCCAAATTCAAACTACTCTCTGACTGTTGGAAGCACACACTATAGCGAGTCCTCTCAACAGGCAAGTTCTGGTGCCAGCAGGCAGCACTGGACAGATGGTGGGTGCTCTAGAGGAATTTAAAGAACATGGACTCTGAGTGTTAGAGACAGACAGTGACAGGAACCTGAGGTGAGACAAGGAGAGGAAACTGGCCAGGAAGTTTTAAGAACGTGAGAATGTCTCATCTACTCTAACTGGCAAAAAGTCCTGAAATGACCTTCCAAAATGACCTATGTAACTGTTCCAAAAACGCATCTTATAAACAATCTCTGATCTGCGACACTTGCCAGTGTAGGCAGCTAAAACTTGATTATGGTTAGAGAAATATTTCCTTCATGTATGTAGAAGAAGTAGCCTAAAGAAGATTAGTGTAAGTTCAAGCAGGAAGACTGTCTTATGTTACTCATTCATTCTCATCCTCCTCTCTCTCTCCCTCCCTCTTCTCTTGCTTCTCATATCAGCTGATTAGGGGCGTTAACTCTTTTAGTTAAAGTAATTAGATTTTGCCACAATCTCTATCAGCCAATCATGTCTTAGCCGTCAAACTTTAAATATGTTCTCCTCTATGCCACTGTCAGCTGTCATTTCATTTGCGACCCTCGTCCTCCCCGTTCACCTCCAGTTTCATCACTTCAGTGCAGGTCTGAGCTCAACAGAAGCCCACTCCTCTTCTCATCCATCCAGATCTCAGCATTCTTTTCATCCATCACCACCACCAGTGTCTAGACTCCATAGGGGGATATCCTACTCTACTCAATACCCCCTTTATGACAACATCACAATGGGGTCTAATCACCAAAGCCTATTCACATTTCTCAACATTACTGTGTCAATAAAATAATTGTTCACTCTAATGAAGTCTGATTAAAATATACTTAATATTGTATGTCACATTACTTCTGCCTCTCACCACAAATAAAAAGAAAATAAAAAACATAAAATAGAAAATGACTAATGCTGTCATTTTTCCAGAGAGGACTACTTTTTTGGACATGCATCAATGATTTTAAGCATTTGAATAAAGAATCAATGCTGAAACTTTTGTGGTGATGAGCACTTGATATGAATGCCAGAACAAACAAACTGCCATTTTACACTCTCCATGACTGTTACAGTTTATTACAATGAAAGCTGTGCACTCGGGTTAAAGGTTTACTCAGGATACTAAATAGAGCTGTTTCTGTGAATTGGATTGCATAATTGCAAGCACGATACCGCACAAGCATTTCTCTACTGTGCTCTTGCTACATATCAGGCTATGCTGTGAGAAATAATTTAAATAAGGCTGCAGGCATTAGAAATAAAACAGAAACAGCTCCCTGACAGCATTATTAGCTTGTAAGATGCATATGTGAGGCTGAGTAGGTTTAGTTTAATATTCAGACTTGAAAATAGTTTCACTTTGACATATTTATTTATTTCATCCTATGACCAGTATTGTATTAATAAGCAACAACAACTGATTTCAGTTTATTAGCTGGACATCCTGAAAAGGGGGTGGTTTTCATATCATCACTACAGTAAACAATGCAAAGCAACATGTGTGCTATGTCTGTCCAAATCTACATGGATAGAGGGTTGCACTGTTCCTGCACATGAGGTATAAGAAAGAGAAGAAAGCAGTGGAGAGTGATATAGGTAAAGACGACTGGTAGATTTTGTGGATTTACCCAATCTAGGTGAAAAGAGGCAATAAAAATGAGAGACCTTGATGCTTAAGAGCTTGCCCCTTGTCTCAGCCTATGACTTGACATATGAGTCACCAACATCAATGTTGTCTCAGCATGAGTCAGTTGTCCAGTTAAGTGGTTACTGATGACAGGCAGGATATGTTAATGTCTGTCTGGTGTTAGTCACCCACAAAAAGGGACTGACTTGAAGGAATAGATTTAAAAGGATAGATTGTGATTTTAATACAGTACTCACATGCCTTCGTGCATGATTGGTCACTGAATTTGCCAGATCAGAATCAGCACCAATATTGGTAAGGTACCCATAAGTGGATGGGGTACCTTACCAATCCACATTATAAACAGTGCCTTTGGGGTGTCCTAGCACCCTAGCACATGTTGAAGCCTTCTCTTTCTCCCCACATTTCCTGCCTATTTCTATATGGTCAGCTGTTAAGTGATGGCAAAAATGCAAAAGAAATGGACTGCCTCCTTATATTTTTCTGCCATTAAAATTGACATATAAGTTGCATTTACAGTATTCACTCTCAGGAGATACCTTGAGTTGAGGTCGGTACTGTGATAGAAAAAGTAGGATTGTTGCTTCCCTCGCTGTAATCACTCCTCCTCTCTATCCTGAGGCTGTGTAAAAGATACCAAATGAAATCCACAATCCATGTTCTGTCTAAAAATGTAGTACAAAGTATGGATAGGAGGAAAGACTAAAGCAACCAATAAGTTACTTACTGTGTGTATGGCATATAAGTATTGTATTAAAATAGACATGAAAACATCCACATCTATCCTTTAAGGCAATGCTGACAATTAGTGGTGAAATTTAGGATTACACAGTGTTGTGTGGTGAGATGGAAACACACAGACACATACACATAATCAAATTATTGTCAGTGTCTAGTAGAAACCTTGAAATCTCCAAAAACTCATTATATGGAATTGAAAAAAGGGCATTATAATGATGTAACGTGCTGCAAATTGATTGTTTTGGTTTAACTTTGGTCATTTACTTCAATAAAACAAATGCGAGATGCAAGCTGAAAATCAGGAGAAAATGTCTGTAATCTGTAATGACAGCAAAAAGTGCAAGCAACCCACACACAAACACATAAAACACACAATACCAGCTGCACACTTATTGCCTAGTAACCAAAGCAGGTTTTTTCCTTTTGTTTCAAAGGGGGTAATTATTACCATGGAGGGTAGTTATTAAGGAAAGTAAAGCTGGTACTTAACATGCCTGTTCCTCCATTGTTTAATACTAATAACACATTTCAGGGGTTGAGGAAGGTAGTTAAGAGAGGAAGGAAAGAAGCAGGGAGGAGAAAAAGAGCAGAAAAGAAGGGAACAATTGCACAGAGAGGCTAAAATAGCTGAAGGAAATGAAGGTTGTGCTCATCCTTCCACTGAGTAAATTACACTTAAAAAAAAAAAAACGTCTATCTGTTTTTAATTTAAAATTTACCACAATGTCTCTTTCATCCCTGATAGTTTCCTGAACAGAAGTGATTATAACAACCAATGTCAAACAAAAAATCTAATCTAGTTTCAACTGGCTATACACGCCCTTAAGCATCACCTCAGGCTAGCACCAGTCCAGTTAACGTCTACTCTTCAAAATACAGTCAGCAGCAGCCAGTCATAGTCAATCCAACGATGTTTATGTTAATGACCAAATTGAAGATAATTAACTGCCTGAAACTGTGTGTTTATTCATAAAATTATGTAAATTATGCACAAACCACTTCTATACTGCTTGTGCCATTACTGCAGTAAGTTGTGATCTACAGTTCAATATGTGACTGCTATGTGGAGACAGAGAGAGAGAGAGAGAGAGAGAGAGAGAGAGAGAGGATAAAGAAAGGCTGACAGAGAAACAGAGCGGGGGAGAGAAAGGGGGATGGAGAAAGACAAAGATAGAGAGTCCATTAACACACTTGTAAATGAGTCTTAGCTATTTACCCCACGCTGGGCCTCTCGAATTACTGACTGTGCTCAGGATGCAGATTGCAGATGGCAATTAAAGATGAACCGTCTGCACAGACACACACAGAAAGATGCACAAATGAACACACATGCACCAACGTGAGTTTGAATACTCTCCCTATGGCAGCAGTTCGGCGCAGATCTACTGATCTCCATAGCAACATTCGCTGCTGTGGGCGATGGTGGCAACAAGAAGATTGATTGTCATAAAAAAGTAACAGTACAGCAGAAAGAGGGCAACGGTAATATAGGTGTTAGCTAAAGTGCATTGGTGCTCCTCACTGCGGGATGAAGCTGTGGCCTCCAGCTGGGGGTCTTCTTTGGTTACTCAAGAACAAACATATGTGGAGAGCCTCAGCTGGGCGGAGGATAGCGAGATCGGCTTATGTAAGAGGGAGAAAGAGATGGAGAAACATAGCTAGCTTTCTGGGATTCAAATGTTCAGTCAAGTCCCTCATCTCTCCTTTCTGTTTATCCTCCCTCTTCCTCTATTTCTCTACTCTATCTCCTTTTCTTTTTCTGCCCAACAACCTCCTCTGAACCCTCCTTTTTTGTCTCTTTTCACACCACTGATTGATCTACTTCGCTTTCTCCTAACTCTTTTACCCCTCACTCAACACCGAAGCTCGGTGCGGCATGGTGACTAATTCCATCGTCCAGATACAACCACTCGCTTGCCGGAAACATCAGAGCCCTGAAGTTTGGAAGTTCTGACTTGCCTCCTTTTTTTCCTCTCCACCCTGCCTAGTTTTTTTTGGCACTTGTTTTTCTTCATTTTTCTGTTACGTAAGACAGACAGAAGTGGAGCAAGCTTCAAAGTGAATGGCAAAGCCGCCTTTTCCCTTGCTCGCTTTGCTGTTCATGCATGTCATTCCAGTGCCAACACCCTCCCCCCTTTTCCCTATATCTCTCTCTATCCTCCACGTTCTTTTCTCACTCCTCCATCCTTTCTTATTACTGTACATCCATCTCTTTCTGCCTATTGGGTCAATTTTCAGTGCATTTCCCGCAATGGAGTCTGTATGTCAAGTTGCTCTTTTAGAAGATATCCCTTGACCTTATCATTGCCACCTTGACCAAGCAGAGGTGGCAGTGACTGGAGGAAGAGGATGAAAGGGCAGCTTCTGGAAACAGAGAACCTCTGAAAAGGAGACGGGTCTCATTATGTTGGCCTCTTCCTCCTGTCTGCCCTTGTTGCATCAAATACAGAGTGATGCAGGGATGAGTGGGGTGCTACTTCTCTTTGATTGCCTGTCAGTGAGCCTGAGCATCAGACACAGACGACCTAAAAGCTACCATTACCTAAATCATTTCTCTTTAAAGACATCCCTTGGCTTATAAGGGTAGAAAATCTTGCCGGTGACTGATTTAACACAATCAGTGTGAAATCAGATAAGGCCTAGATAATGGTTTTGTACATACACAGGCACAAACACTGACAGTGAGCATAAAGTTGAGCTCAGGCCAAGGGAAGACAAATCAGACCTGTTGCTTTCTTTGGGGGCAGATGCTATTGCTCTGACACACCAAAATGAACACGAACTTAATAAAAACAGATTGATGTGTCACCTCACATCACCCCCCGTCTTCTATTAAAAGTCATGCTTGAACACACAGCAAAGACTACAGCAGACAATCAGCTGGTTGTCAACGAATGGGTGAGTTTTGCATCTACTTTGTTGCTGAATCGGCTGAATGACGTCTATTAAAGGTAGAGTCAGTCATTCTGGAGAAAGATTGTTGATATTTGAACCAAACACCCACACAAATACACCCCTCCCTTTGTGCTCCTTCAGAAGCTGTGCCCGCAAATTAATGGACATGCATCACCAAGGCAACGACCAAAAGAGAAATATGGTAAAATCAGCAGTGATGCCTCAGTTGTAGAGTCGCTTCTGTTCCTCTCACACATTATCACGAGTGGAAAAAAATGTGAGCACAACAGTTCATCCACACTCTCCACCTCTCTGTGGCCTCCTCACTTCTCACTCGACCTGTGTTTAGCATTTCTGTCCACAGAAGCAGCTGTCTGTCAGCTGCAGCTCCTAGAGAGCTAAGAAGACAGCGGCCGGACGAACTGCCTTGACCAGGCTGACTGACACCAGAAATTTATTGATCCAAAATGGTTTGCATGTTGGCTCCACAGGAAGAAATCAACAGTGTCTGTATTTATTGATTCATTGATATGGTTAATAAGGTCAAAACACATATTTGTGTGATTTAAACAGCTGCCTGCTCTGATTATACTTCACTGAACATGACACAAACAGACTTGGATAAAAAAAATGTAAAAAATCTGTGAGACTGTCAGATTTGGTGTGGATTGATACATTTAATAAAATGGAGGTGTATCTGTTCTGTGAGAAACCACTTCCTATGTGAATTGGCCACAGCCTTTCTCTCTCTAGTATGTTAGTCCTCCGCCACTCTTCAGCAGGTGCTAGAGACAGGAGACGGTCATGTCCTCACACAGACAACTGCTCTTATTACTTCCCTCTGTCTTGTGCACAAGCATGAATGCCCCCTGCTGATTGGCTGAAATAGTGCTGTGTGTTTGTTTGTTTTCCATTTACAGTGCCAGTGCCAGGGCTGTGTATGAACACCAGATTTATTTTCTGCGTGCACACAGAACGGACTGTGAGGAGATATTCACTGAATTTCACAGAAAGTGTACTGAACGGTTTTTCTCCAGAATCACTGACTCTACCTTTAAAGACAGAGCCTGACAGTCTAACGACAGCCTGATGCCTCAGGGAGAATAAATAACAGCCTGATATGAATGAAGGGTGGGTTCACACCTCTCTTGCATCTTCTTACCAGCCTCACTGTCTGTGGCGAGTAATGTCAAGGCAGCAATAAACAAGCAACTGTACGTGATGCACAGTGGGGTGTCGTCTTTATTACATGTGGTGCTGTTTCTGTCTCTTCATATACGTGTTTTCTCATTTGCTGCCTTCCTCTCTCTCTCTTTCCTGTTAGGCATGTGTAGAGGCGCTGTTAGTTCATTTATCATACTGCAGCCTCCTGCTTTCAGCCCCAGACTCAGTGATTAATGGCAACTGTTCACACACTTAAACATGTAGCTTTGTTTCGCTGACACACTAGTTACCATACCGGTCACCATGGGCTACTTAATGCTGGGTCACTGTAGGACTGCAACTAAATTGAATGATCGCACAAAACAATGGTTCCCCATATCTGCAGTGTGACCTTTAAAGCTAGTGATGTTTTTCCTCTGTTATAATGTAAATATGTCATTTATCACATAAGATATAAATACATGTACTCGGTTCATCAAAAACACAAAGTACTGATGGTGATGATGTGCAGCTCTCTGCAAGACTACCTCTGTCACCACCATTGCCAACACCACTATCACCAACAGCCATTCTCATACAGGCACCACTGTCACACAAACTTAAATTCAAACATACAAACACACAAATATGGCCATACTTTTACAGATATGCTACTGTCATGAGCTGGAAAAAGAAAAGTGACAGGAACTGAGGTGAGAAGGACTATAGGAGACATGTGAGAGAAGCAGGAGAATGAAGGTGTGTGTGTATGTTGAAGAAGCAGACGGACAGAGAGCGAAAGAGAGACATGGAGTAATTTTGTGTGAGACTCTGAGTTGATCTTTTGTAACTCTGCAGAGCAATGTCAATTTCAATTTCACCCCTCTCCGTGTGAAGGTGACATGTCTGATGTCACAGCCAGGTGTTCAAGAGAAGAGAAGAGAAGAGAAGAGAAGAGAAGAGAAGAGAAGAGAAGAGAAGAGAAGAGAGAAAAGGGGGTCTTAACCACTTCAACAGAATTTGAGAAATGATCTTATCCTGACGAATCCTAAAATCCTCCAGCAAGCAGAGGTCAATAGAGGCAGTGAGGAGGTAAAACAGATTAGGGACAAATAGATAGAGAGAAAAGATAAGTGAGAAAGCTAGAACAAGGATAAGGGGTTAGGCATGAAGGAGGGGAAGCTGGAGGAAGTGTTAGTTGGATGCACAGCTTCAAAAAAAAAAAAAAAAAAAAGACAAAGATCAAAAGCTTCAGTAGGCTTTTAGGGAAACTATTAATACATAAAGACAGAGTCTTGGAGTGAATAATCCTCAGTGTTTCACTCTTGTTTTTATGTGACAAAATTGCACCACTCAAACAAGCTATTTCATACAACCCCTAGTATGATGTCACACAAAGTTACTGTGAGTTGTGGTAACTAATAAACCATCAGGATTTCAACTGTTAGAATATATATATTATTCATTCTCAGTGCCCCATCAGACCAGAGAGTGGCATAACACTTTTGAGTTTCCTGGGCTAACTTGGTTGCCAGCCATTTGACACAGTTTATTAAAGAGACTTTACTTGACTGAAAACCCTGTGGCATTTTCATTTTTGCAGAGCAGTATATACTTGAGCATATTCAAATTGAACAGCTTGTATGATATCGTCCTGAATTCAGAGCTCTCTTGGTCTCTGGTGCTTCAAATGTCAGGCAGTTTGCAATTGGTAAGTTTTCAAACTTACCATTTACAAATTGTCTGACCTTTGAGGCACCTTGAAATACAAATTTGCACATAGTATATCTGTTCAGCAGCATTGAGCTCTATGCAAAAGCCCTGCATGGATTTACTTCACTGAAATGAAAAAAAGAAAAACCTGTTTTGTGCTTTGGCCAGCAGACAGATGTTTCCAAATTGAGGGAAGAAGATGGAGATAATAGAGGAAGATTGAAGGAGTGAGATTATTCAGTGCAACATGCAGCCACACTGGCTATTTCTCTGAACTTGTCAAAAACACAAGGGAAATTGGGAACGTCAGCAACTTCAAGTGTCAGTCTATTACAGATGGCTACCACTGACTGTGTGCAGTATGAGAATGTTTGTTTCTAAAAGTGTGCGTGTGTGTGTGTGTCACTCTACACAGCGCAGTGTGTGTCAGTGCTGAATTGATGGAGGTAAGAGTTGTCTGCCTTCTGCCACCCATCCCATACTATTGGGTCCTGCTCTTTGAAATAATGGACTTTAATTCCTTTCCACTAGAGTGCACCCATCCGCTGGCTTTAGGGGACAGTAAAATCCTCTATCAGTTACAATTATCCCACAGTTACCGAGGACTGTGCTGCAAGTGCGTGTGACCTACCCACCCCAAGTGGTGCAGAGGCGTGTGCGAATATCGGTGCATGTTGGTGTGTGTGTGTGTGTGATGGAGACCGAGAGCAAGTGAGAGGGAGAGAGATGCTCAAACTGGACAGCAAACCCATGACAAATCATCCCGAGGGAATCAACACCAAGTCAGTGTGTTTTAAATTTGGAGCTATGTGTAATATGCCACACATTGAAAGTTTGTGTACTTCTGTGCTTCTCCTTGTCACGAAAACCCAGCACAGATAGAGATATGAATCATCCTCCTATTCTGGAGAGGTGCAAGTGGACTGCACCAACTCACCACTTAGGGACAGCAGTAAATCTGGCAATAGAAAAGCTGGATGGCTACTGACAAAACCAAACCATCCCACACACCCATGATTTTGTCTTCTTTGGAGAATGCATCCAAAAATGTCAAGTTGACCGAAAGTAATATTCGTGACACAATACAGGCCTGCTTTCAGCATCCATGCAGTCACACATCCCTAAAGCTGTGGAGCCTTGTAGATCCACAATGAGAACAGCACACACACACACACACTCTGCTATTTGGCGGTGTTGTTGCGGTTTAAGGGGCCAGAATACTCTGTCAGAAAAGCTTGGCGGATGGTTGAATTGCCTCGGAAACCTTCTCCCCAGTCACCTTTCCAAAGTCCAGGCTGCGTGTGGCCATTTCTGTAACTTTCTGAAACCGACAAGTTGACATTCTGAACTTCTCTCTCTTTTTTTTTTTTTAAATTCTTGACACAACTATTTTTGTCACTTTCTGTGTGAACAGTCGAGTGCAACACCATGAATGCCTTGCAGGTGAGAGTGTCTGAAAATGTGCACTGTTATCCCAGCATACAAAAAAATATTAGGTCTGTCCCTTCTAAAAGACTTTTCACTCTACATTCAAATGTGGCTGTTCGGAACAACTATAAACACTTTAGATTTTCGACGTGGTTGGACAACACACATCATACGAAGTAGTTCTGAATAAGCATAAACTCTCTCTTTAATTGTGTAGGCCTGAGTGACAGAAGGAGACTTTGAAAGGACACTTTGACAAGACCCCCCTCTCCTGAGACAAATAAACAAACCCTGATCCCTGTGTCTATACACCCATCGTCTTTCTCTCTCAACAATCCCATCTCTGACATCCTTGCTTGCCTCTACGCCTGCTCTGACGCTTCTCAGCTTCTCTTTGCAATGACTTTTGTGTTCTCTTCTCCACACTGTCCTCTTTGACTTTCCACTCCAATCCCTGCTGTGCATCTACTGTGAGAGTCTCTGTAACACATGTGTTTTATTTATGCCTGCGTGTGTATATGTTGTGTAAAGCTGACTGTGATGGCAGCTGTCTGAGACCTGCGTTGGTTGCAGCAGCAGAGGAGATAAAGTGGGGCTGTGTTTCCCGGCAGTGTTGCAGATTTATCTCCCTGCTTACGGCTCTGATTTTACTGCCCATCCACTGGCCTCCACCTTGCCATAAGGGACCAGCCTTTTTCTGTGCGCATTCTGGCCACCATAAATCTGCCATGTTGCTCCATAAAGCTGCTTAGGGCATGACTCAACAAATATTAAGAAAGGGGGAGAATAAATAAATAAAGCTAAATAAAAGAGAAACTATCATCTGGAGGGAGAGACAACTTTTCTGCACACAAAATGGAGCCCAGCTGTAAAATATTTACCTTGGTTTCTCTGTGTGTTAGACTGTGCTGGGAGTCTGTGGGGGTTCACTTTCTCTCCTTCCCTGCTTTGCATATGATTCTCTTTTTTGTTTTGTGATGGTGGTGCCAAGCCCTTATATTCTATACCATTAGAGGGGAACTCCACTGGGTTTACAGATCAGTTCACTTGTTATTGGGAGAACTAATTAGCCTGTGAAAACAGTTGTATAATGTCATATGTGGGTCTGGAGGGAATTTTACTCCTTTTGTCTGAAAATATCCCAGTAATGTCATCTGGGTTATTACACTTGGGTTTGAGACTATTTTATAGTAAAAAGCCTGCCTCATAAACAAGGGGCTTTGAGGATCTAACAAAGACACTCTAGTGAGTTGCATTATGGGAAATGTAGGATCCAGTATTTTGCTCAAACTCAGGGCAAAAGTCAGGATATTTTGGCCTTTGCTGCACCGATTTAGACTGTTCTTTTCAAAAACTGTCACTTGCAAGCCCCCCAATTTTATGGATGTGGAGTATTAAAACAATGTACACCACTAAGTGTACTGTAACACACACACACACCAAACATAGCAAAAAACTGACAAAGAGGCTTTTAAATAATTGCGAGACAGTTTCAAAGGACACCTTTCCTCAAAATCTCAGTAAAATCAAGATAGATACAAACAACACAGCTCGTCGAAGGGCATGCATTATGCAACCTGTTCATGCATGGGTGTGAGTGTGCTGACATATGAGGCTGTGCTTGTCAGTTTACCAACAGCAGCAACTTTTCACTCTTGATCAGCCAACTGTGGAGGCATTTTATAAGAGCTACCTGGCATCAGATGAAAGACAAAAGGTAACCTCTCAGCATGGGCATAGATTTAGGTGTGGATAGTAACAACATGTCCCTTTGGAGAATCTGAAGCAGTTAGTGTTTATTGTTTAAATGTTCCAAAAGTTATAGAGTTGAAAACGTCTTCACTGGGCAAATCTAAAATGATCTGATATTATATTTAATTTCATAATTTGATATTATATTTAATTAATTTCATTATGTTAGCTAATTGGTGACTGTTGCTCAGACATGCTGTTTAATTAACAACTTTATTACTGTTGGTGAAAATTCCTCCCAAAAGCAAATTAAGACATCTGGTCCTTTTAAAGAAGAACCAAAGTGTCAGTAACAGCTGAGCTTAGTTAATAAGAAGGTTCTGTAATCAATCCAAACAATAATCTTTGAAATTAGTGGGAGAAATATTTACTACTTCCATCTATCTTATTTTTCCATGGGTAGATCAAGAGCAGAGTTACATGTGTCATTAAAACATGAACATTATTTATAAGCTAAATTAGCTGCAGCTTGTCCAACTGATTTGTTTGAGTCTGTCAGGCATCTTTTTTCATGAAAATCCTGTCAGCAGCAGTCTGAGCAGCACAGAGACACACAGACAGGTGAGCTGCAGCCTCTCAGGTGAGCTCTGATGTCACAGTGAAAGATCTAGCCATAAGTTCAAGAGTTCAATGAAAAATAATACAAGTAGAAGTTTTTGAGAAGATAAGTTTGAGCGTCACTGTGTCTCTGTCACGAAACTCTTGAGCTGTGTCGCCCAAATCCACAAACTGAAAGACGGACAGAATCTCAAGTGAGGTTTGAAAACCTTACAGAGCACACAGCACATTACAAAGCAGCACATTACCAACATGTTTAAACACATTTATTTTATTGTAAAAATTTGTTGTGACAGTCTGTGATATGTTTTTTTTTATATTAATTTTGGTCTCAGATTTATATTTAAGTGGACTGTAAATTAAATAAAATGTAAAAGTCAGAGAAAAAGAAAATCATGATTCAGTCCGGTTTCAGACAAGTCAGCAAATGTATATTCAGTAAAGTAAACATTTTGCAGAGTCAGGCTCTTTATGTGTGTGTGCACATGTGCCTATGAAACAGAAAAGAGTGATAGAGAGCAAGTACACACAATTATTTTGGCTGTCTGACAAGAAATATCCCTACCAAAGTTAAAACCAAACATATGGCCTCCTTCTCAGTGAATCATTGCACTTTCTTTGTCTATATCCCCACCCTTTCTCTTCCTGTCATATACTCCAATCCAATCCTCCTCTGCTTTCCAGACCTCTCAGTCTTGTCCGATCAGCTTCTCCATGACAGACACATTAGCCATTCATAGAGCAGCATGCACCATGTGGACAGCGGACTGTGCCCAGAAATCAAGCAATATGTTGTCACAGGAAAAAAAACCAAAACAAACACAACCACACGCATATACTCACTCATGCACGCATGCACACATGGTAGGACCATCGTGACCCCACGTCAAAGAAGACAAACAATGGCGACTGACAGCGATCGCCTCTCCATGTGGCGAGCCAGCGTATGGAACCCTGGCACCATATGGGCTCTCCATTGTTGACAAAACAGCCCAGGGACATTAGCACGCACCATTTGCATATATGGAAAACACTTTAACAATTGTTTTTCTTTTGCTCTTTCTCCAGCCAATAAAAGTGCCATCATCAATCTGCCTTCAGTGCCTGTGGTGTGTTGGAGAGGATTTGTAAAATCATCCATTTTGTGTCATTTGAAAATGACACAGATAGTGCCAACTGCTGCTGGAGGAAATCCCATGATGCTCTTACCTAGTTGCAGCTCCATGTTGCTAATCTTGTTTTCTGAAGGAAACAGGATCTTTGGTGGCTTGTCGGTCAAAGGAGCTGAAAGATAGAGAAGACACAATTTAAATATGATAGACAGACAAACCAACAATAGAGGAAAACGCTCATTGAAGAGGAAGGATTTCTGATTGAACAACTTTTAGTTTTTTCCCTCTCTTCCACTAGTATTTTTCTTTGTGTTCCCCTCTGCCTTACAGGCATATGTGAACATTTCAGACAGAGCACAGACAGAAGTTAGCTCCTATCTCCTACCTCCTTCTCAAAATGATTAAATGCTCATCCCCTTTCTGTCCATACTCATTCCTCACACTTTCATAACTTGCTCTTTGAAGACACATCACTCACTGGTGTCTATAGACCTCGGGTTCCATTCATCTGACCTACTTCTAATCATAAATTAATCACTGCTTTGCCAAGAACAAGCCACCATTTAATCTGCATGAGTGTTAGGCATTTGAAGAGCCATCATGGAGTGTCTGTGTGTCTGAGTGAGAGGGACCAGACGATGCTCTAATGATGCTAATCATCCATACGGTGGATGTCAGACCTGCTGCTGAAGTCCCTCCTCTGGGGAATGCCAGAACATGCAGCAGTTTTATTGTTGTTAAAAGCATTTGTGTGTTCTGCAAGGAAGGTTGTGCTCCTCAGGGTTGAGGGGTTAAGAGAACAGAAAGAGGGTGCTGTATGTACATGACTGAACAGTGACACCAGGGGAGAGAAATGGAGAGGCAGCTGTGTCTACATTTAGATGAGATGTTTTGATCATGAAGTACTCTGCTGCTCACAAAGATGAAAACAGTCTTTGCATTTGTCTTTAAATTCTTTTATCCAGGGCAGGCTCACTGAGCACGAACACTCTTTTTCAGTAATTCTTGCCTCACACTCACATAGTCACACAGAGGCAAATCTTGCTTTTTGAGCATTGCTCAAAAATACTTATATATAAAAGATTGCTGGGGGCGTGCCCCAGTACCCTACTGGTTAAGACGCATGCAACATTCAACTGCAATGTTCCAGGTTTGATTCCAGCAGAAGATCTTTGTTGCATGTCATTCCCTGTCTCCCTCTCTCCCTTCATTTCCTGTCATCTGTCTACTGTTGCTATCAAATAACAATATATGTATAAAAAAAGATTCCTGGGATGTCTTTCAAATATTGTTAATAGCATCATATAGAGAATTCTTTACTGTAGCAATGGTGGGACAGTGTAGGTAAGAAAGTATTGTCAGGACTGTTAAATACACAAAAGGGGCCAGAGTTCAAAGATAACTTGTTTAATATCCACGATGCATTTACTTACATCTATTTTTTCTTGCGTGTTTTGATAAAGCACACCAGGCTTTGCTTTATGGTTGTGCCTCCAAAAGTTCAGACCAAACTGCTAAATACTGTACTGTACTAGGATTTACTTTCTTGCGTTTGAGTGTTGCTAGTGTGATTCACCATGCCCACATTCTGCCTGTGTATATGCACCCATTGGCAGTTTCTATGCATGCATTCACACCAGTCCAATCACTCTGGTCATGGAAATGTCATTATCATAACAATGAGTTGTGCAAGTATGTGAGTACAAGCGTTATTGTTAATGGTAGCAGCAAGACTCCTAAAAAGTTTTGATTAAAAGAACTAAATGCTAAAGAGAATTGTGCACTGATTCTCTCACAGCATGGCACTGAAGCCTGCTAATAGCAGCTGCTTGACCAAGGAACACTTGGAATAGTGCCTCTAATCTGGACGTCACACCTTTTGTGCCAGGGTGCACAGCCTTTTTGTCCCAATATGTCAAACTACATACCATTTGTGTAGTTGATTAATAATTTATGACAATTGACACCATTTTTTTGTTGCCGTGCTACGCTATCATATGAAAAAAAAAAGGCTCATTATAAACCACATTTCTCTGCTTGCAAACATGACATGTTTGATATTATCACAGATTTCTTCTTCTGTATTAAAATGAGAACAGAGCTCAACAGTTAAAATGATTACAGTTCTTAAGTGGCTGCAGATAAAGATGGAGTGTACTGGAATAAAACATTACATTTTTTAGTAGGTATAAGAAGGGAATAACCTTTGACCAATGAGATAAACACCAATTCTACACTTCCTAGATCAGGTACAAAACAAACAAACAAACAAAAAAAAACCCATTATTGAATAAAACAGGCTATTCCTGACATCAGACTTTTCAGGCACATCTAATTATTTAGTGGTGTTTCTGCAAAGGTGTTTTTTTAGGCCAGTTTGTAGCCCATTAAAATGTTTCCTCAGAGTGTCCCCCCAAGCCCTCTTCTTTAACCTCATTAATAGACCTCTCTAATAAGCTGTATGAAAACCCTACTCTGTTTTGGTGCTTGTATTTGGGAGGAATAAGTCTTTCTGCAAAGTTATGTGCAGTAAAGTGCGTGGTCTCCATCTGAAGTAAAGTGCGTGGTCTTGTAAAGTGCTCAGTGATAATGTATTTAACAATTACTCAAGTTGTCAGTTGAAAGAAGTGTTCATGTGAGGAGACGTAGACCGATGTTAATGTTTAATATGTGTTGGTTTGAAAGGAGCTTTTTACTCCGATAAAGCACCTGCTGGTATGTAAATACTGACAGAGAAGCTCAGTGACATCTATAAGAGGGGCGGTCACGGGCTTTTAGGCACAACTGTTTGCACTGTTAATAGGTAATCACACAGCACAAATTACACAGGATACTGATACAATTTTAATTACATATCAAACTGCTATACATAATTACACAATGGGTGATCCTATAGCTAATTATGCATTGGGCAAACAAATGAGGACAAGCTGTGTATGGGAGCAGATGTGGTAAGAAAAAAACAGATAGGAAGCAGTGGAAAGAAAAGTAGAGCGGGTGGAATGGAGATAATAAAACAGGAGAGGATGGAAAGGAAAAATTATAAAACTGAAAGTGAACCAGTGAAGAAACATGCCACCCCCCTCATTTTGGAATGCTTCACTTGCCTCTGAAAATCTCATTATCTTAATTACTACTCCTTTATGGGAAATACATCAATTATCATGATGCAGGGGGGCGAGGGGCACCATTAAATTCTAGAGGTTGTGGAAGTAACTCCTAACACAGGAATTTCTGGATTAAGCAAAGGTAGACATTAGCAGGTAAATAAACATGCAAACACACCTGGTGACCTATTAACTTCATGAAAGTTTGAAAGAGCATCATGAGAAAAGAAATGCATATTTTATGTCTCGTATTTCTGAAAGACCTCTTGATTATATGCTACATTTTCAAGGTTAGAATCAGATTTTATTTCCACTCCTGTCTGTCTATCTGCCACTTTAATTTCTTATCTGCCATGTTAAAAAATAATAATTTGGACTAAATATCAATGAAAAATATCTCTTGGTACAAGGAAAATCCGACTTCTGTTGTGACGCCGTTATGCTGCATTCGTGTGCTGGTGCAATTCTAATTGTGCCGGGCACTGAGCAATATTCAATTCCTGCATTCTGAAGGAAATGAAACCTGTAGGACAAAACTGTATAAGCATACACAAAATGTTGGAAAAGCTGCAACTCTGCTAATTAGAGAATTTGTTTGCCTTGGCAAAACTGAATTGATACTGCACAGGTATCAATCACCATGCAGAGCAGAGTCAATCAATGTCTTCTGTATGAATATGTGTCTTTAGGGGATCATAATGGCCCAGCTGGTATACTTGTGCAAGTTTTATGCTCTGAGATCAATAATTCCTAATAAAACATTTAAGTCCGTATCCTCAGGGGCAATGTGTATTCTCTGCAGCAAAATGGGCTGAATTAATTTCAGAAGGTGACACAAGTATCTCTGTAAACGTAAACTCTCCGACCCATGACAGTTAGGCTGAGTCCATTAGCTTGGGAGGGATGCTACAGTACATGGAGAAAGTTAAAGAAGTTGTAGCATATGAAGTGGAAAACAACAGAGCTTCTGCTTATGCCTAATTGTGAGAAAAATGTAGCAGGCTGTATGTACCAATCAATTGGCTGGGTTTGTGTTTTCAAAGCCTGAGATGCTTTGACACATGGCAGTCTGTATGAAATGACTCCACTGCTTCACTGTATGTTTTAAGTGCTATTGAGTAGAGGATAAATCAAACTTTGTGTGTTTGAGTGCATGTGCAGGCCTACACGCAGTTATATTATAGTACAGAGTGGGGCTCTGTGAATATAAGCTTTGTGATCAGTCATCCACAATGCCATTTCTGCTCACTGGACTTCCCCAATGGATTATTCTGGGTGACTGACTGTAGGGAAACAGCAAATTAATGAATTACGGATTGAGCTGAGATACTTGGATCACTAGGCCTTTTTCTGTTAGTTGTCCCATTTGTGGGTATGTGGGATTTGCAAGAGAGAGATATGCTGTTGGCAATTTGGTGACAAAGATGAAAATAAGAACAAATCAAATGTATAAATTACTGCTACATTCAGTATATGGGTGCACAGTCACAAAGTGATGGACATTCACACATACATTCATGCATGGGTACACACACACAACCCTCCACTGTCCCTTAGTCTCAGGAAATTGGCTCCCAAAGGTTTTTTAGTATTTTTACCAGCAAAGGCAGTCAAGCTGGAGAAGAAAATACAAGGATGGAGACTTGAGCAAGCACAAAGTCCTTGTGAGTCGCCGGAGACTGCTAAGCTTGACTTGAGAAGTCTCAGTTCTCCTCTACGGCTGGCAGACTCCTATATTGTACTGAGGGAGATCACCATATATTAACAGTGACCTTCCTCTGTACAGTTGTCACCTTTGCGCCAGTTTCATTACATTCCTGATGGTGCAATAACCATCCTGTATGATTCCCTTATAAAGTCACCTCAGAGTATACAGAATTCAATTCCAGACCCAACCATTTCCCACATGAGAGGAGCCGAGAAGGGAGGTGGATGGTGTCATCCAGAGGAAGCTAATAAAAGCACATGTATTCATCCTAAACCACATCACGTCCCCCCCACTGTGCACCACTGTTGTGCTCTCTAAGAGCCTTGGCTCTGGCAAAGTTGAAATACGTCGTCATCAAAGCGACAGGGGTATGCGTTCTATCCTACAAATACGGCTAGACAGGTTGGTGCATCACAGTCGCTGGTACCGTCAAATGCCTTTCATCCTGAAAAGTGAGAACTATTGGCCTCGTTTGGCCACTCAGCCAGTCAAGCTTTTTCCGACTAAGCAGCCCTCTAACAGACTATGTGATTATGAAACATGGCAATGATCAAACTGTTCAAAGTGGGATTCCAGCTGTGAGGCCTCAATAATCCATATCTTTGTGAAATAAGAAGAAAGAGGAAATTAAAATCAAGTGCCTGCGTGTCAGCTCCTTCCTCTTTCCCTGAACATGTTAGTTAACCAGTGGCAACTCATTACCTAAGAAGTACTACATGGAGACCAATTAAAGACAAATTTCACTAAAGACTAAAGAGCATTAACTAAAAGGGAAAGATGAAGCAAGCAATTGATACAAAAATAGGGACAGAGACAGGGACACACAGTTAAGGGGGACAGACTGAGAAAATGTGCTATTGATTGCTGGAGGTTTGCTGTGATTCTGTCCTCTCAGCAGTTGTGTGTGTACAATATATGTCTATGTGGGTGTACATGTGTGCCCGTGTGTGCATGTGGGAGCACAGAGCTTTGCCCCTTGTAAACGCCATCGCTAGATCCAATAATCTTAGTGGCGTCTCCTTGTACAGGAGATCTCACCTGCAGGCTTCCCCTCCTTACAAACTTTAACAAGCCCTTCACAATAACTCAACATCAATTACCCAAAGTGTCTTCTTGAGTTAGGCTTCAAGTGGCTACAAAAACAAATGCTCAGGAGGTATGCTCCTCCACACAATATAATAATGCATTGTTCCTACTTAAAAAGCAACCTCATTGAGAGTGTCTTAATTAATTTTTTCAGACTTAACTAGGATTATATTTTACGCAGGTTGATAGAATAACATGCATTGTACTGTCAGTAAGAGGTTCAATTAAGTATTTACGGAATATGAAGACTGTTTGAAATGAACAAGGAGCATTTTTATGGGTCTATTGTTTACAGAATACTGAGTAGAAAGCAGGGATGCTGAGGCAAAGGGAAAAGAGGGTCAGAAGTGTCCTCCAGATATAATGGTCTCCCCTGTGTATCAGAGTTGAGGAGAAAAATGAAAACACTCCATGTAACACTTGTATGCGTATTCACAGACACATGCAAGTGTAATTCATCCTCAAATTTATGGGCTGTACAGAGTGTGACTTTGATTACTGACACAGGTTTTACATCACTGTTGATATAACAACAATGATTTAGTTTCCAGATTTAAGTGAATGAAAGGGAATATATCATGCTTTTTGTGATTTTCTGTTATTTTTATGCTGTTATGATGTTGGATATTCTGTTTAACAAGGTCCAAAACTTGAGGTGAATATATATAAAAATGCTCCCTGAAAGTCAAAAGCACAGTCTTCAGCCTGCTCTGCACACTCTGTCTGCAAATTTCCTCTACTTGCTTGTGCATGCCTACAAATGGCTGTCTGTTTCATAGCCTTGGATATGAGCTTGAACATGTATGGACGTATTTGAGTTTACATTTTGAGTAAAGAATGAGATAAAGAAGTAAAATCCTAACACTACTGTTTGGTGAAAAAGCCCCAGGTCATAGTTCCTTGAATAAGTTGACCAATCAGGAGGCCTTTAAGAGACAGAAGCTGAAACAGCCTGTTTCAGACAGGCTGAACTGAGTGGCTGTGTAAAGTACCATTACAAGATAAATAAGTGTTTTTTTAACTGAAAATCTTGCAGAAATATTCCAGAAAAGCCCCAGAATATAGATATAGACCTGGAAATGTGCATGATATATCCCCTTTAAATCAAAGTAATTACACTGACAAAGCACACAGTTGGGTACAGTTCTAACAAAACTGATGTAAAAAAATGCAATCTCTCTCACTCTCTTACTGCTCCCTTCCATATGCACACAAACACAGCCCTGTCACACACCACACACACAAACAAGTTGCCCAATCATCCCTCCTTACAGTCTGAAGGGATCTGTGACACATATGGTGCTGTGCACTCTGTTGTGATACAGTATGACTGTTCCAGCCTTACAGTTGCCAGATGCTCTTTTCCAAACAAGTTGCAGTTGGAGCAAAGACCAACATTCACAAGGAAGAGTTCAAACCATTTTATAATCTTTCAATGTTCCCATATAGTCACACAACAAAGAAACCCTGATGAATTCGACAGAGTGAGCACAGGAGGTGTCTGTGTGCAAACTTGGCAAGTGAGAATGCACGTTTCAGTGTTCAAAAGCCCTGCAAGTGTGTGCTTGAGCATGTGCACTCATGCGTGTTCATCTCAATGTAATTTCAGAGAAGAAGGGCAACTACATCTGCCAAACAAGAGAGCAAAAGACAGAGAGGAGGAAGGTGTGAAAGAGAAAGCATGCACTGCACGTTTATGATATTCACATGTGCCTGTGAGAATACATCAAAATAGAGCATGTGAGTATGTGTGCGCCTGTGATGTCATTCAAAGTTCATGAGAGTATGAATATGAAGAAATGGCATATCACAAGTCATGCAAGTATGTGTTTGTTTTATGAGCTGGTGCTGAACATTACATGCTTCTGGGAGCTTGCTTGGGTATGAAGTGGAAAGGGACAAGGTGAAGAAGAAACACAGGCAGGGAGGAGCCCTTAATGAGGATGGTAGGGAAGAAAATAAAGAGGATAGAAAGGAGGAGAACTTGTGAGGAGAAGGTCCTTGTATTTAGAGGCTAGCTTCAACAATACTGTTGATCAAGTATCGACATACAGTATCAACAATGTGTGTGGGTGCAGCTAAGCATAGTCTGCTTGTGCCCTCTCCAATCTGAAGCACTCACTCTTTTCATCTGTCTAAGACTCTGCTCTGTTGTTAACCTCAATCTCATTGAATCTCAGAGCGATATTTTTCTTTCACTCTATCTCACCAAGAAGTGTGTCCCTATCTCCTCCACCATCATCTATTCATCCTTTTGTCACTGACCCAGGTGTGGCACCACCACACTCTTTTTTACCTTTCAGTAAACCTTACCAGTTCTTTTCTTAGCTTCTTTTTTCTGTACTCAATCCAGCTTATGCTCCTGCTCTTCCCTGGCAGCATGTATGTGTGTCTGTGCTGTGTGTCTTGGATAAAATCTTTGTGAACTTTAATGTTCCCCAATGGATAGAGTGTACACTACACCACCGCACTGTCCTTCCATTAGGGCTCAGCTCACACACAGCATGTACACATTCAATAATGCAGGTCAGTTCTTAACGTCTGCTGGTGTGCAACATCAGCCTACACCTTGGCTACCGGGCCTGGCAAATATTAGAAGCAAACATTTTCCCATGCTCTGGTAACACATGTAGGTTGCTCATCTTTGCAAACACACACTCACATACACACTCAGTACAGTACGCACTCCCTCCTGTCAGCCTCAGATAACAGAACCCTGTGGTGGAGTGATGATAAAGAAGCCATTCCTGCTACATAGTAAAGCAAAATGTACAATTAATACACCCGTGTGGAGCTTATGCTGATAGGCAGTGGTGGAAATTGATAGAGGACACATCCAAGACAGAACAGAGAGACATTTTCAGACATAGACAGATACTGACCATCAAAACATGCGACAGCTACTCCGACACTAGGCAACGACAGAGGATAAGCTCTCTAATCAGTGCCAATCTCTGCGGGCTGTTCAGACGGAAACCCTAGTGGTGCGGTGTTACTCGGTCAGAGCAGGAGGACAAGGCTAACCCAGTCAATGCAGGAGAGAGCCAAAGCAGGTGGATACACACCTGAGGGGGGTGGGGGATTAACACAGTCCTGGCGCATTACAATCAGCATGCACAGTGTATAATCCCACTGGAAGGGTGTTTTCACGTGTGCGTACCTTTTCTTTTTTTTTTTTTGCCGTGCTGTATATCACACTTCTGGTCCATCCAGGTGTGTAAACACACTGGAAGTGCCAACAGTCTGCCTGAGGTGGCATATACAGGTCTGATATTTACATGAAGTAACTGTGGAACAGAACAGATAGGCAGCCTGCAGAGTCACCTCACTGCCATCTGCTCCATCAGCTCCTTTTGACCCGTCTCCACACCAACCTCAGCAGTTTACCAAATCCACTGTTCCCTCTCATCTGTGTAAAATAATGGTATGAATTTACACTATTATAAGAAAAAAATACTTGTCAATTGTCACTTCTCAATACAGTAATCTCAATGTGTTATGCCTGATATGTATATAAGATAATTTTGTGTTTTTTGCCAGTAGACAACATATATTGACTGACAGAAAACACAGAGAGAGAGGGATGTTCGTCGAAGTTTCCAACCTGGATTTGATCTGGAGATGTCTCGATTACTGACTGTTCACTCTAAGGAAATGCAAAGAGCTCTACCTGATGGAGGCATTGCAATACAGCACTGTGCTTATGGGACTTCTTCTTACAGTAGCTTCGGGCAGACTATATAGCTCTGTGTTTATGTCCTTAAGTTTCTATTTCTGGAGAGGAATGCAATACACTGAGCTTAATGCAGACATGTTAGACAAATCTCAAAACTCCTGGATACTCGATGGAAGTAGACAGAATATTAGAAATGGCTAAAAGAGAATCACGCTGAATTTTGTATCCATATGCATGAATGTTTTTATTTATCAGGTGGAATAGCATTCAAAAATTTAAAAAAGCGAACAAAGAGAATGTATTATTATTATTATTACACTTGCGAGAATTGTTGTTGTGAGAGCCAACTACCTCAGCAAACCAAATGATTTTTTCTTTTTTTTTTTTTTTTTTACATCTCCCTCAGAGCGGATTAACTGTTAATTGGCACGCTGGTTCTTTTTTCGATAGGGCAGACATGCACAATGGATTTCGCTCAAGTAAAACAGGTAGTAATGGTAGAATAGCTGATGAGGACATGGCAGACATCAGGAACCTTTCAGTTGAGTTAAAGTAGCTAAGAAGCAGGAACAGGGAAATAACTTGTCTTTTAGGGCTTATTTTTACTATTCCAGCCAGTGCATAACTTCGAGGTACTATGCCTCTGTCTGCAATACATGCAGAAACAGTAAAAACTGTTTCCACCCTGATGAAGATGCTGTGAGGTAGAAACCGGCTGCCATTTTAACCAATATGCTTTTAAATAAGCTTTTAATATAACTCCTCTCCTTGCTCTGCCTAAAAGTGCCTGAAGAACGTTCTTTCTGTGACCAGTTCAAGAGCACCTAAAGGTTTCCTTGATTTACTGCATGTGAGTAAACACTTGGCGTTTTAATTTTTCTTTACATGCAGAAACTTGCTTGAGATACAGTAGCAGTGTAATAACCCAAAGAAAGCTTAAACAGTCTTCTAGTAATCACCTGGCATTAAGAGCACTTTTTTGATGTTCTCCATTCCACAGCAGTGAAATGTTTCATACAGTAACTCTTACTTGCTGTGACTACCTATAAAAAGCAGAAGAGAAGGTATTCTCACAGTGAGACACAGGCGAACACTCCTACCTAGCATAAGTGGCCCAAATGATGGCCAACACACTCTATCTCCTTGATGTTAGAGCCACTATAGTTTTTCTAGTCTGTGCCAAATCCTAATTAGAGATCTAGAAGTCTCATCTGAGATCATCAGCACCATGCAACAACCAAAATGCATACTTTCACACTCATTCCACTCAAAACTAAATACATAAACATGCATACATTTACATAGACATACAAAAACATATGCGCCAAAATAGACTCTGGCATACTACAGTATACACACGTAAACAAACATGTTGTTACACAAGCACTCTTACTGAAGAGCAGCCATCATTAGCATGACAGAGCTGGTGTCTCTGAGCTACATTTCACAAGCTGACTTAAATGAAGCCAGTCACATAACACAGTGCCAGGGTGAGATCTGCAAATCGTGTGTTTGTTTGCTTCCCCTGATATCAAAAGCCAAACGATGCTCTTCTCTCCCAGCCTCCTAAGACAGATGGAGATCATTAGCTTCTCTCACTCCTCTTTCTTTCTCTCTCTCTCCCATCTCTCTCTCACTACTTTCTCCGATCTGTCACATCTAAACCATGGGCGCTATTCCTCTCACCTTTTCACTCATCTCTCAACGTGCCCCCCCCTTTCCCCTGTTTGCCCCTCACTCACTGTCTCTGTCCATCTCCCCCTACACAGATTTATATCTAAAGGTTTCAAACTCCAGCAGAATCTTACAACTTTAACAAGTGCTTCATCACTCTTGTCAGAAGTAGTTACAGGAGTCATGACACACACTTCTCTAGACAGGAGGAATTGATGAGAAGCCATTAGAGTCCGCTGATCCAAGAGTGAATGGGAAGGCCTTCATCACTGCATACTTCTCCTCCTTGACATAGAAGCATGGACATCAGCAGTTCTTTAGACATGTGTCAGATGCACCATTTCTTCACTCACATGCACTATAACTACATATCTGTCTGTAGCGTTTTGAGTGGTACCCAATCAAGTGGAGGAGGTAAAAGTTACACCACTGTAAAAACACATTTGTGAATGGCACAGCATCTAACAAAATTTCCTGGTTGTGATCTACAAATCTGCCCAGGACAATTTGGAATCTACTATCTGTTAATGGATCTTGTCATTGATGGCATTATTAAATGATGCGTGTGGCTAAATAAACACCACACAGTGTGGAGTGGCAGGGTTTATTGTTAGTATTGTAACAGTTTTTGCTATGTGCCTGTTTGCAGCAGTGTTGAGAAGTGTTAACAGAACTCCCGCTGTCCCGTCTGCGCTAGTGACCATCTGGACTGAATCCATCACTTCCTTTGTGGCCCCGACTCCTAATTTCTCATTATGACAGTGTGGTCATGGGACCAGCACCAAGGGGCCATTTAGCCATAAGCCATACTCTCTAAGGTTTTTTATTACATTAATTTTTTCATTCTTTTCCTGTGAAAACTGGGTTTTATTGCTATAAATGAGGTTTAATGTTAAACACAATGCAGAATAAAAATAAATAAAAAATATCCATCAACAGTATTAATTCTATTTTTTTTTTTTTGCTATTCTTTCATATTTGTCAGATTATATGGTAATACTTTGTGAAAGAACAATTCCTCTTAAAAGCAAACTAAACTCATTGCAGCAGAAAAAACACCAAACAGAATCGTTTGATCCTCTGCTTTTTCAGACTGCTGAACTGCTGCTTTGTACTCTTATTTATAGAATAGAGGCTCAACTGTCTGATTTGGCCAATTGTTGAACATCCTGCATAGCTTTCATTATCAAATTCTGCAATCTGATTTGTGATTTGTTACTCTGGAAAAACGTTTTGAAAGGAAAGCTGCCATTTTAGCATTAAATATAATTGGAAGAGACCACTGCAGCTAAAGAGTTGATCCAGTTATATTGCTATAATAACGGTATTTCAAGGTCAGACTTTATTATTTGGCTACGACAGTGGTGTGTTAGTGTTAATGAGACTTGGAGAAGGCATCATCATTTCAGTGCACACAGGCACATGCAGACAAACATGCTAAAAAATCCTCAGTTCCTGCAGGTGCTATTCCTGAGGAAGGGGAATAGACCCTTGTACCTCTCAGAAAACTTCCACAGTTCTGTTATTAGTCCCTGCTCTTCTCACTTTGACCTACTATCTACATAATGTATTGGGTCCATACAAATATCAGCCTTCACATGTATGCTCAGGTGCATACAAGCAACACAAGTGCAATAGACCAATCACCACCCTCCTGCCAGTATTTTACATTGAATCCTAAGCTAAGCTAATAAAAGTAGAAGAGCTGATTGAGAGCTTTGACCTCCCTGGAGGTTGGAGAGGTTAAACGGTTTCAGGGCTGGGCACTTTTTTTTCTTCGCTTTTAAAAGCCTGACATGTTCCCTGCAGGGTGTCTGACCTTCTTTGACCACAAATCAAGCAGCAATTATTACCCTACAAAAAAACCCTGCACATATACACACACTGTACACAAACACACACACTATACACCCTGACCAAGTGCTGCTGTGTGCTCCAGAAACAAAAAAGGTGAGGTAAAATAGACACACTTGTAAAAGAGGCAAAGTAATCTCAGGAAAGGTAGTATGAGGTGGAATGACAAGTAGAAAGAAAATGAGATGTGAGCAAAGGAGATGTTAACTATGATGGCAACATTCTCTCTCAAAGAGACTTCTTAACCCTCGTCTTGTGTTAGGGTCGGCACCGACCCGTTTTAAGGTTTTAAATGCATGAAACACCCATATAAATTTGTTTATCACATCAAGGCTTTATGACTTTGTCAGGAACCTCTATTTAAACAAAATAAAACAAAAAATCTTTTTTTCACTTAATTATAAAATGCTGTAGTTAAAATTATACCCTTTGTGGTGTTAGGGTCGTTTTCGACCCAGTTATAAAAATAATATTATAAAGCAATAATTAGAGCCAAAACTGAAATCACAAGTTCACTGTCAGCCAATACACTGACAGCCAGCTCCTCTCCCAATCATTTGAGCTTTAGGGGATTCTCATTTTGCCTTGTTTTCCAGTATACCTGCACAGAAACATATGGGCCTATCCAGACATGTGAGGCCAATTTTGTATAGAATTGGTGACTTGCAGACTTGCAGCCAGCCCTGCCTCAACATCATCCACAACAACCAGAGCCCCACTCAGGCCACCTGACTCTAAAAGAAAGAGGTGTCATATATATATCCTTCTCATCCCCCTGCCGTGGTGGGTGGTGGTGTGTCTTCCTCAAGCTCGGGTTCTCTACCAGAGGCCTGGGAGTTTGAGGGTTCTGCGCAGTATCTTAGCTGTTCCTAGGACTGCACTCTTCTGGACAGAGACCTCAGATGTTGCACCTGGGATCTGCTGGAGCCACTCTCCCAGTCTGTGGGTCACAGCCCCCAGTGCTCCGATTACCACTGGTACCACTGTTGCCTTTACTCCCCACATCTTCTCTAGCTCCTCTTTCAGCCCTTGGTATTTCTAGATCTTTTCGTGTTCCTTCTTCCTGATGTTGCTGTTGCTTGGGATTGCTATATCTTTCACTACTGCCTTCTTCTGTTGTTTGTCAATCAACATGATGTCCGGTTGGTTAGCCATCACCAGTTTGTCAGTCTGGATCTCGAAGTCCCACAAGATCTTGGCTTGGTCATTCTCAACCACCTTCGGAGGTGTCTTCCATTGTGACCTCGGGACCTCCAACCCATACTCAGTGCAGATGTTCCTGTATACTATGCCAGCCACTTGGTTATGGCGTTCCATGTACACTGTTCCTGCCTGCATCTTACACCCTGCTATTATGTGCTGAACTGTCTCAGGAGCATCTTTGCACAGCCTGCACCTGGGATCCTGTCTGGTGTGGTAGATCCCTGCCTCTATTGATCTTGTACTGAGTTCCTGCTCTTGTGCTGCCATGATCAGTGCTTCTGTGTTGTCTTTCAGTCAAGCTTTTTCCAGCCACTGGTAGGTTTTCTTTATATCAGCCACTTCATCTATCTGTTGGTGGTACATGCTGTGTAGGGGCTTGTTCCTCCATGATGGTTTCTCCTCCTCCTCTGCATCATGACATTTCTGCTGCCTGAGGTATTCACTTAGCAGTTCATATTTGGGGGCCATCTTCCTGATGTATTCCTGTTGGTTGTTTCATCCCGGACAGTGGCTCTGATGCTCACCAGTCCACGGCCTCCCTCATCACGCTTAGTGTACAGTCTCAGGGTGCTGGACTTGGGATGTCCATATATATCTATATATATGTATATATATATGTTCTGCTTTTCATTTTGTGTTTGTACTAAAGTTCTATTGCTGAAAAAAGGGACTTTTTTTGCTTTTTTCTTGAAGTAAATATATATGGGTCGAAACCGACCCTAACACCACAGATGTTACTATAGTTAATAATATTAATATGGAAAAATAAATAAAACTAATTTATTTAAGAGATGTGTTCTAAATCCCCTCAGTAATAGTCAGGTGACATAACAACATTTTATTTATTTATATATTTCTCTTGAGGTTAATTTTACATTTTTTTGAAATTGAAATCGAGGGGTATACTGACAAAAAAAGGCCCAGGGGCCCACACCAAAACTATTAAAACCAATATTTTCATGGATAAGGAAGCCTAACAAGGTAACCAAGAGATGAGAAAAAAATTGGATGACAGATAATTGTTTTAAGTGTATTTTACAACTAAATTAAAACACGGGTCGGTACCGACCCGTTAACATAAGGGATGGTAGCAGGAAACTAACACAAGACAAGGGTTAAATCAACACTCTTGACACATTATCCCCCAAAAGGTTGAATTTTGAATTAGTTTTGAACACTATTATTAGTTTTTCTTCATATTTTATTTTTTATTTAGTTTATTTTTGTTTATTTTGACATTTTTTCTTTCCCTTTTGGGGTTTTGTCTATGCTTTTGAGGTTTTGTCTATCATATTGCATTAGAATTTTCCTGTGATTGACTGTTGCTTTCTGAAGACATATATATACCATGGCTTTTTAATTCAGCCACCTGTTGTACATCACCATCATTTTGAGGTATGAACCTACTGTATATAATGTGTTGTTTGTTAGCACTGTTTGTGCCTGAAAAAGACATGAATGATCAAAATGTTGCACAACAACAGTAAGTAAAAATAAACATTCAAGGAGCAAATAACAGAGTGCAGATTCTACTTTTTCATCCTATTTGGGCTCATCAGCGTAATTCTGAAAATCCAATAATGAAGTGATAGGCTGTGCTATTTCCTATTCAGTCCACTTCACAATGTCTGGGATATTGTGAGTGAAAAAACAAATAAATGGACTAAAAGCGGTTTATCGTCCTCTATCCAAATATATTCATTGGCAAGAAAAAGCACTGGAGAGTGGAGGTTTGAGTGGCAGACATGTTTGGCTGTTTTATTCTATGGCAGTGTGTTCACTGGTGTCTCATAAATAAGGCAAGTCTCAGAGGGCTGGAGAGCCCTCCTAAGCCACTGCTTTGTTTCAAGACAAAGCCCCTTTTTATTCCACTCGGAATAACTTGTCACAACACAGCCGAACTCAAGGTGCCACCTTATCAATTTCCATGGCAACAGGATTGCTGGTATTGGCAAATGTCTGTTGTGTGGGGTGGAAATTCACTTCAGATTCTGATGGAACAACTTTTTTTCCTTTTAAAAAGTATCTAGCATTGCTGCATTCTTTGTTTTTATATATGGACAGAAGGAATGAGAAGAATGATGATCCAACCCCCCCCCCCCCCCCCCCCCCCCAAAAAAAAAAAAAACACTTACACACCAAAATAGAAACCTACCCTGACAACACATATAACAAAAACAAAACAGAAATCAAAACTGAAATAGATCATTGATACTGTGAAGCATCAGCTCCAGAGCTAACATGATGGGCTCACATCTACCCCATTAAAGATTGCATATGAAATCCAAGGATTTTGTCTTAAACTTTCTCTGAAAACTCAACAGTAAAGTGGTATTAGCACTCTTTACAACCTTTGTGCTCAGATAAAAGGGAATGAGAAAGCAAGTGCTAGGCAGTCACTCAAGTTATGTTGCACAGACGCAAAACCAGCGCATCACAGGACGAGGAGGCTCGGGAGAATGTAACGATATCTGCGTTATTTGCATTTTGGATACAACTACCTGTTAACTTCAAAGAATAGGAGCAGAGGGAAACACAGAGGATTTGACAGTAATGACTAATCAGGGACCAACGATACAAAGCGGGCCTCTTCACAGGGAGCCTTTGATGCAGGTGAATCACATCCTAAACATACTTATTAGCAAGAGTTGGGGGAAGAGTGTGAGGGAGGAAGGGTGAAGAGAGAGGGGGGGGGGGGAATTTGTTCCACACGTTAGCTGGCATGCTTGGGTGCGCGAGAACAGAAGGTTGGCATAATGAATTTTGGCATACAAGCGGCTGTTAATGAAATAAAGAACCCCACCCCAACAGAGGTGCGAATGTATGTGCGCTGGAGTGGGTAAGCATGTGTGCAAAAGAGAGAAGGAGGGCATGAAGTTAGAGAAGTGGGGAGAGAGTGTGAGGGGGAAAGATGCAGAAAGGCTATTGGAGTGAAAGAGGTTGTTTTTTTTAACTATGTATGAGCAAGTATTTTGTAGTTGTATGTGTGCTTGCATGGCTTTTCAAAGGAAAAAAAACAGAGAAGGAGGTTCCCTTTAGCTCTGTTTTGGTTACTTATTTTAGTCAGAGCTGCATAACGCAGAAATAATCTGGGACTTCCATGTTAATTGTGTCTTTTTGTAATTCTCTGCTTCCTAGTGGTGACTTTGTGAAGAAGTCTATGGAGAAAAGTGACCGCTACAACACACTTGTACTTGGACTTGTGTTTGGTTGACACAGAGGAATTTTTCATATGGTACTATCAAAGATGGGATCACAAAAGAACACTTTCAAGTTGACCTTTATCAAATTTTATCACTTTACTCTCAGGAGAAGCACAAGTATCATAAACTAGCCAGCTTTGTAGTGGGTCAATTCATAAATCAAAGCTTTTTGCTGGAACAACATAAAACACATCGTACTGGAACACATTAACCCTGATCTCTCCTCCTGTGGGGGATTGCTAAACGCCAGCAGACATTCTGTTTAAACTGTTGTATACTGTATAATTGCTAATCATCAATCAATAAAACACGGGTAAAAAAGCACAAGATATAAGTCTATATGTAAGTGACACAGTATGTTCTCAGCAGGCCAGGTGGTGGATGAGGCTCTGATGTGATTTCTGAAGCCTCCGAAGACAGTCTGTCCCCACCCTCTCAACACAGGTTGCCTAATTGAGTGTTAATTTGGTGCTAATTATGTAACATGCTATCCCAGTGAGACGCCCCAGATGCCACGAGACGAAGGCGTGTGGAAGAGTGTGCAGAATAGCAAAGCAAAGCATTTAGGGATACAGTATGCGGGGCCCTGTCTGCATCTGCTCCCTGAATCTGATGAGTCACAATGCCAATAAAGCACACTTCCTGCATTACGGTAAGAAACAGTTAATCAAGTCAGATTGAAAGTGAAAAGGCTGAAATGCTCGGAAGCAAGGCCATCATCACATGGCCCACAACTGATGGTTAAGCAAATACTCCCCTATACAAGCAAGACTCTTTAAATTAATCATTCAACAAACATTACTCAGTGAAAGTTTGGCCCCTGCATTATAAATTAAACAGATATTTTACTGTGAAAGTAATTAACATTGAAGCTGCGCCGGTTCTCTGCAGTTAGTAAGTGGTAGAGCCAGGGACAGTGCTGTGGCACTGATGCTCTCTTCTCCCTCTGCTCCTCAACATAAATATAACATGATTATGAGGAAGAGCTCTCTGCTCTTTTATTTATCAAACTCATGGAGCCTTACACAACATACACTGTAGAATACTCTGCATGGACACCAGAGGGGGGTATTAGGATTTAGCTTATGACATGAGAGTGCATATTTGTGTGCATATACTTGTGTGTGTGTGTGTGTGTGTGAAGTAGAAACACAGCATGACACTTCCATTACAGGATAAGGTTATCATATTCTATATTTTTATTATTGTCAACAAAGAAAAGAGTAAAGCCAACAATGCGTTTCTGACTTCTCTGTCTGTGGCTCTCAGCCTCAAGCCAATCCGTTTCAACTGAAGATGTAAGTCTTTAAAAAAAGGTCATAATGATGGCTGGAAGCGATATTACAACAATACTGATGTAGGAACATACACTTCTGTAATACATCTGTGCTATGGATTGGTAAGTCATGCTTTTAATAAACTAAACCCACCTGGAGAGAAAAAACGATATTGACGTTCTTTCTCCTGATGGGTCAGAGAGACAGACAGGGAGCACATCACTTGCTTGCTTGTGAATGCGGTAATGGTGAGGGAGATGACTGTAGTCAGTTCAACACTGACTGAACTCAGCAATCCCTCATTCAGCACAGAGCCTTTTCTGCATTCACAAATAGATTTCAATTCTTGCCTAATTAAAAAGGGAAGCCTTTTTCCCCTCCCAGAGCTATATTGAGGGGTGGAGAGGTCGCCTGGAATCCATCAGATGTTATGCAGTTAATCAGCATAAAGCCTGCTCCAGTGCACTGCTAAACAACAACTGCAGGAAGGGATCCAACCCTCACACTGCACCACACTGGGATTCAAACCAATGTAAGCATATAGGCAAGATGCCTACAGTATTGTCCAGACTATACAGAGAAACTACAATAGCTGACAGTTTCTTTAATCTCTCTAAAATTGGTAATTAAAGGGACTTCAAAATAACTACAGAGACAGCTGGAGAGAGCAATATGGTGTGAGAGAGAAAAGTAAGGGTTTGTCGGAGAGAAAATAAAGAAAATTAGAGGAAAGGGATAGAACCCTCGCCCACAGTAATTACCTGTACTTCCTATCTTTCTGAGCAACAACAAAAGAAGAAGAGAGACCAGAAGACTGGTAGAGAAGAAGAGAAAGATAGGTGATAAATAGGTGAGCATATACAGTGAGAGAGAAAACCTGTGTGATGCTTGTGACACCGACATCATTCTGCAGCAAACTAGCAAGTCTAATAAATGCTGACTCAACCTCCTTTAAGCACATTTTGCCTTTCTCCTTGTTTCACACACATTTATGATTGAGGTACAGTAGGGATTCAGTAATGTGATCTTGAGCTAGCAGGGAGCAGAGGTGGTCATGGAGACAACAATGAGTCACAAGAGACATTTTCTGTTGTTAAGCATCTGAGTAGCTAGACAGAAATGTGAGTGTAATCACAGTAAGGTGAATGTGACAATCAAGACACATTCATCAACGTGATCTCACCCACACCAACAGCCTACATATCTGCTGCCCACCTGTAGCTTGGCTACCCATCACTCTACCTCAGTCTCAATCTACCATCATCTTATCCATCTTGCTCTTGCTTTAGATCAACCGGCTCTTCATTGGCTTTGTGTCCAAGGTGGCGACTGGCTTCAGGGAGGAACAGGTGGAAGAGAAACTCTACCATTCACTTGCAGGCATGCCTGGATGTGCACATACAGCACACAAACAGGTATGCATATACAGCAATGCACAAGTGCAGAGTGATGAACAAGGATGCCCCCCCCCCCCCCCCCCCCCCCCCCCCCCCCCCCACCCACATAGACAGACAACAAACCATTCTCTCTCTCTCTCTCACACACACACACACACACACACACACACACACACACACACACACTGCAAGCAAACTGTATATGCTGACATTGGCTTCTTGGACAGCCTCCCTAACTGTGCAGGGATGCCAGATGAGGAGAGAAAGAGAGAGCAAGAGCAGCAGCAATGCTGCTGTAAAGACATCATTTTCATTGTGTACCAGGGAAAGTGGTGGCAACACAAAATGGTAATGACAGTTAAGGCGTTTAGTCATGGACTCACTGGAAGAAACTGAATAGAAAAAAAAACTCATTTTGACATAACCACCATTCTCTGAGGCACCGCTTTTGGGTCCAAAATAACTATGATGTAGAGGGACATACACACTGTATACCATTCAGTGCACCTGAAGACAGTGGGCAGGATAACACAGAAACACATGCATAAGCAGTCACCACGAGGGCAAGTTAATATTAGTGTTACTGAGATCTCTTTTTTTTGTCTCCACCCCAGGGCTGAGAGGCTTTGACTGCACACTATATGTATGATTTAGAGCACTGAGTGACAAGGAAAGAGTGAGGGTTGCATCAACCTTATGAAGCTCTGTAATTCTACAGAAAGGAGCTGGGGGTGGAGATATACATAGAGACAGACACACACAGAAAGAATGAGAAAGAGACAGATTATGTCAGACATTTGTGTATAGTCGTCGGATTTGGTTTATGCTATGCTGATTGGAAAAACAATTTTTGAGGACAGGGAACGGAATTATTTTATTCCTGTCTTTATGCTCTTTGTATAACACTCACATACAGTAGATGTACACACATACACTTGTACAGTACACATATCCCTAAAGTGTGTGCAAATACTGTACACAGACTCACACACCTATTGCAGCTCTTCATTAATTTGGATTCAAAACTGTGTCCATCAGTGCTCTCTATTTTCTGTAACTGTCCCCCATGGTTGTTAATGATCACCTTCTTATCTTTTAATTGGAAGGAGGTTGTTCTTTTCTTAAGGACACTGTATGATGAGGTGGTTATTTAGGGCCCCCTAATTGAACTTAAGTCTTTTCATACCCCGCCATGAGAACCATACTGCAGCTTGCCCTGTTCTGATTATAACAGAAGTGTGAGCAAATTTCTTCTGTTGAGGCGACGCCTTCAGACCCAAAATTAGGTGGTCACTGTTGGAGAGGAGAGGAGAGGAGAGGAGAGGAGAGGATAGGAGAGGAGAGGAGAGGAGAGGAGAGGAGAGGAGAGGAGAGGAGAGGAGAGGAGAGGAGAGGAGAGGAGAGGCAAGGAGGATGTCTGCAGGGAGTAAGTGAGTCAGGATGTAAGGGGCCAATTACCACTGGATTGCTGGCAAGGAGAACAGGGATTGCAGAGAGATCAGAGAAACAAAGGCCATAACATGATCTGTGTCAAATCGGCCAACATATACTGTAAATTCATTAGTGAAGGGAGGGAGGAAGACAGGCAGAGAATATGAATAAAACCACTAATGGAAGTACAAGGTGTTACACTGTAGTCAACAAGCTCTCCAACAAAATTCCCAAATTATGAGCTTCATTCACTAATATGTGCATAGAAATGAACAGGCTGCTGGCTAACCAGCTGTATATATCATGACTGGTGGGAAATGAATTAATGTCACAATCCAATATGGAAACTCTGATATATAAGCTATTGTCATCTAAAAGTGGGAAAAGGAACATTTTAATATATTAATAATTTCACTACATTTATGATGGATTACAACGTCTTAGCTATTAATTTTATAATTGGTGAATAAGTTGTGTATTATTAGCAATTCCACACTTTTAAATGTTGTATATTTAGGTCCAATCATTTTTTAAATTATTGTGGTTCTAATACAATGTTTACATTGAATAAATATTGTCTACACCATTTTTTAAGACTGGGGACATTTATGATTTGTACATGGTTTATGGCAGCTCTGAATTTGTTCACAAAATAAGAATAAATTCAAGTAAGAACTGATAAATCCTGGATTTGTGCCTAAAACATTTGTATGCATGGTTTGAGCACAGAATGAATGTGGCCCAATGTGGCCATTAGTGCAAGGGTAGCTATTGTGTTTCAAAATGTGGCTGTAGGAAAAAGCTCTACCTATGCTTTAAACTTCGTTCGTCATTATCCCAGTGTCAAGATTAAAAGGACCTGGAACTGGACACAAAATGGAAGCAAAATTATAGCCTTACAGTAGCGGCTTGAACATATATGGTAATGTGTAGGTTGCATAGAAAGAGGGAGAGAGAGAAATACAGAGGGAGCTTATATCCTCTCCTGAGACAGCTGATTCAAAGCAAAGTGCTGCACTAACATGGGTGATTTATGTCAAGAGGAGAATACATGGTAAAAAAAAACGTTTTTCCCTATTGCCACCACACAAGTAATACTGGTAAAATATTTTGTTGTAAGGTCTAGGCTAGGAGATACAATAACCTAAGCTCTCCAGTTCTACCAGCGAGAAGCTGACAAGCCACAGCATACAATGCACAACATACACTGAATACTTTCAGTTGCCAACAACAAGAAAGGATGCAAGAACCCCTGTGAAGTCGATCAGCATTCTGCTGTTGCTCCATCCGTTCACCCGCAGAGTCAATTGCACTGGCAGCATGGTTGGGGGCCAGCCTGCATACAGCAACTAAACCAATATACTTCAAGGATGAGGGCAATCATTCATTGTCCATCATGCTCCCAACAAAAAGTTTTGCCTTACCTCCAGCATGACACTCTCAAGTGTCCATATCTCTTCTCTCCTCCCTGGTGTCTGCACTCTGACAAGCTCATATAAGTAAGATGCGCCTTCTTGAAGCTTGGCAACCAAGCAAAAATGACAAATGACAACCTGTGACTGTGAAACTACTCACCACATGAGCTGTCCACCGCCATAAGCAGCAGGCTTATAAAGGCAACGGTCATGAAAACATTTGTCAAGGTCTAGCCATATTTGATACTGCAGATTCCTGAAGAGTTCCATAGATTTTAAATAGCAAAAGACTTTAACTTTCATGGAAGATATAGAGCAGCTGAGATTCTGGTTAAGAGGATCTCCAATTGTTCTCCATCCATAAAACTCTGTGCCCTTGTCCT
The DNA here is from genome assembly GCA_029490765.1 of Euthynnus affinis. Lineage (NCBI taxonomy): Eukaryota > Metazoa > Chordata > Actinopteri > Scombriformes > Scombridae > Euthynnus > Euthynnus affinis. The sequence goes on along the minus strand of CM055850.1, from coordinate 11,008,726 downwards.
CATCAAATGATCTTGTTTAACTAATAACCTATTTCTGTGAAGGTGGATTGAATAATACAAAGCATATGAACGAGCATCTAATTAGACAAAATAAAGAAATGTTTTAAAACATGAGATAGGCCATTATGCTTTAGTTTTATAACATTGTTTAAGTGAATTTGCAGGGATTAATCTCAACTGTGGGGATTTGAAGAAGATGGCAGAGTTGTGACCTGCTGAACATGCTGGATTGATATAGATATGAATAAACCAAAACTGTTGAATGGCTATTACGGGAAGACCAGGACAAAGGACATGGCATTAATCTGTGTTTTAGAATCCAACTGGGATAATAAAACATTGTATTTTTGAAATATTTCTAAAAAGGAAGGTCACTATGGTTATGCCATTGGTGGGTGGATAGAAATTCAGATCAGCTGACTTGTTCGGTGGTTCAAAGCCCCTGACCATTTGCACCCAGCACTAGTTTTTCATTCTTTTCTCTTGTTAAAGCCGGAGTGCAGGACTTTTGTCTCCCCCTGCTGGCAGTGAGAGTAATTGCAAAAACGCTCCACCATAGCCTACTTGCTAATGTTGGGCTGTAAAACAGTGGATAAATTGTTTTCACTATCAGAATTTGATCCATTCAGTCAGTTATATCATTTGGAAAGTCTAGAGGAGCTGCACGATTCAATTATTTTATCCCCATTCAAATTAGAAAGGGGCTGCCTGGAAGGTAGCTGATCGGACAGCAGAAGTCTCTGGTGTGCATACTCTGCCCATCGAGCATGCGTAGTATGTATCCATCAGGCCAGCATGAGAATATCGCTGCCAACACCTGATTTAAAAACTCTCTGTACTGTGAAATACAGAGAGATTTAGCTGGTGGTGACAGGCTTAAGCGGCATTGTGAGAACTTGTTTGGCAAGGACTTGAATAATGTTCATCTATCTGTAAAAGTTCTATATGTAAAAGTTCTGCATTGCAGATTTAACTGCAGGAACCTTTGTTGCATGCAGAAATGAACGCACTTCAAGCTGTTGAGTATGTGGAGGCTAAATATCTCATCTCAACTTCACTAGCCTGCAAAATATCAGCATTTAAGTATTTCCTTTCCAGATGTGCATTCCCAGCCACCGACAAATGCTGTTTAATTACTAACCTACACTTCAAAAAGCTTCAAAAGACAGAATTATGATTTTAATTTCATTCCTGCTCTGCCACCGGCCCTATGGACCTAGATAATGATAATAACCAGAGACTGAGGGCGTGTGCGTGGGTGGAGTGGGGTAGGTCAGACTAGATTAATTGTGGAGGATGTAAATTTCATTCGTCACATGCAGATTGATGTCAATTTTAATTGAATTAAAACAATGTGAACCCTGGCCTGCTTAGAGTCTAGGAGGACAGCTGATGAATAGTGATGAAGTGAGTTGGAGAACAAGAGAAGAGAGGGTGGTGAAGGAGAGGGGGAGGAGAGGTTAGGGGTGAGAAAGAGAGACAGAGAGAGATTAGTTAATGACGAGAATGATCATTGACCCTAAACTAATGAGCCATTCTGCTCCAACCTATTCTGGTAATAACACAATTTCACAAGTAACTCAGCTGCTCAGTAAATTCATAGGTTTTAAAAGTGTGTGGACCAGCGTGTCCCATAGATATCTTGGTAATCCCATCCCAGACTATAAACAGGACATACTGGATGCTGAAACAGTACAGACAGTACTGCACATCTCACACATATCAAGTACTTTTACAGCGTCTGCACCAGCCCCTCATGGGTGGGATTAACGTACTTATGTGTATACAGGTGCTTATATGTGTGTAGGAGGAGTCAAGAAAAGTCAACTGCTGGAGTAACACTTATCTTAGGTGTGATTTTATCATCTTCTCCCTGAGGACATGTGGCTGAGGCCGACAAAGACCGGTACACTGCAGGCGGCAGAATGTATTCACGCAAAACCCGAGCATATAGACTGAGAGATGAAAACAGTTTCAGTCGAGAGCAAACCCATCTCATTTTCTCACCCCCATGCCTCTTATCTTGCCCCACTCGTTTCTCTTTTCTCAGCTCTCCAGGATAATATCAACACTAATTGCTGCCTCTCCATCCATCTGTCCATCTTCAGCTTGATAGATCAGGTGGGAGAACAGACTGTGGAGGTGGATACCACAGTCCTCTTTCCTTGTATATCTGCTGACTGCTTCTGCCTTCATACTCTCCCACAAATACAGCAGGTGAAAGTCAAGCTATGGACAAAATAAATAAATAAATCGCACAAAGACATGGGCACGGTCCCGCTCACACGTGTGCACACAGGCAGTAACATTTTATAAGGTTGTGAAATATGCACGCTTTTGAAGGTGACCTTATAGGAGAAGAACTGAAAGGAGCCTTTTACTGCGATGAGACCATGTCCTGGATCACCTCCCTACACCTGAGCTCCTCATTACACACACACACACACACACACACACACACACACACACACATGTGCAAACAACACTCTGTCTTTCCGACACACACCACACATACGTGTTACCATATCTCAAAGATGAGATCTAACTCAGAGAGGCAAGGGCAATCAGGTTGCTGCGAACCTTGATGGATGAATCTTAAATGCAACAGTGCCTGCTGGAGACTTGAGCCGCAATACATTCCAATACAGTGAGCAGGCAATAAAGCAAACACCACATGCAAAGACATGAAAGACCTGCAGCAGTCACATATGTATACAGTACCAGTCAAAAGTCTAGACACACTTCCTCATTCAAGTGAAGGGAAGATGTGTCCAAACTTTTGATTGGTACTGTATATGTATTTATTCACAGTACATAAAGCGTCTCCACACTCACAGCGGATATTCTACAGGAGGTAATGTAAAGTACATGATTCCTCCCCTCCCCTCGATTTCTTCTTGCCCTCTGCACCTCCTATTCACTGTGCCAAATGGTACATTTACATTGGCCATAACCTCAATCACCATGCTTGCAGGCTATGCTGAATGTGCAGACAGATATTTCTACAGTGAGGGGATGCAGACAGAGGTATAATGGGAGCAATAGATAGAAACCCACGCCCGAGGCATCCATCAAACCAAACGACTCCATTACAGTAAGTCCGACAGAGGCAAACGGTAATGTGCACTGTGATAAACACTAGGATAATAGTCTGTTTATAGTCCTGGACACACTGTTTCTGCTGGGAAACACCAGCGAGGAATACAGATAAGATACAGGAGCACCAACCTTTCTATCTTTTTCATTCTTTCTATCTCTTCTCCCCTCTCTCCTTTGTGTTATCAGTCACTTTAACTCCCTTGTTCTCTTTATCCTTTTCCGCTCTCCCTGTATAATATTTTCCTTCCAGCAGCACGCAGAGGGAGCTGCATACATCAGCTGAGCAGGGCTTTTATCTGGTGTTATAGTATTGTAGCATTACCATCACAGTGCTGGGGTGAGGCCTGTGAGAACTATAAAAATTGAGTAGAAATGATTAAGATGTGCTATAAAAAAACAGACATATCACACCAGACGCTCATAGGTATGCATATATACTGTATATTTTAAGAAGACAAACACACAAGCATGCATACATGATGTGGCCCATATACTATACATGCATGTATCAATTAATCATTGCTGAGGTACTGCTGATAGCAGACGAGAGCAAACACAAGACTAGACTAATCTGACCACACTCTGTATTCCTCAGAGGAACTGGGAAATAGCAAACCTGCTGCTGCTATGAATCAATTATAAGAGTACACAAAAAGGCACTCTCTTTACAGGCGGGAGGTTGAGGTTAAGGTCAATGGAGAGGAAAGAGAAAACAAAATATTTCCATCTGTTGATTACTCTCAATATACACCCTATATCGCGGAACAGGCTGTACCTTTCCGCCCCTGTGTCCACATCCTCAGAGTGAGATAAGAACATTTAAATACACTCTGACATAAACTGGAGAGAACATAAAACGAGGCAAGGGGTCGCTGTTTCTTTTACATTTCTATTAACCTGAGAAACATCAGCGCTTGATTAAAGGGTTCCTGGATTAGCCTGATCTGGGCGAGCCGGTGTTTATGCCCATAGTTAACCTCTATTACAAGACTGACCTCAGATCAGATTGTGGCTCCTCCGCTGCTTCTAATGGAGGCTGTTACACAGTGCAGCAGGGTGAGGACAGAAGGCACACACACACACACACACATTTACGTGAAAATTGCGGCAAGGCAGGGTCAAAGCAAAGGCCAGTGTCTATTGCGCTATATTTAAGATCAGTTAAACTTAATGACCTCCTTCATCCTCTTGGCCTATCAAATAAACTACAACATTAGCCCTCGGATCTCAGACGCAGTTTGGCCTTTTATGCCTGCTGCTCGGGCAATATCGGTTTTAATAGGATGTGATAAAATATGGATAATCTCACGCCCACTTGAGGGGATGATGGTGTAGGTTTATTAAAGGAAATGGTATAATAAATGGTGTAATAATTATAATAATTTTATAGTAGAGGCACCTCAATCAATGATACAGAATTGGTGACTGATAGAGGCACCATTTGTGATGTTGTAAAAAAAAAAAGGTTCTCTACACAACGATTTTCTAATAAATATGTGACACTGGGTCACACTGAGTTTGTTTACTAAGGGACGGTGAGCATCCTCATTCTGGACATGTTCTTCATGTAAATTATTTCATGTACTGCAAGAGGAGAAACAATAATGGGATCCTCACATCAACATGCTGCATTGAAACAATAGAACATCGCACACTAGGTGTCAAATAAAATTACTTCCTCTGCTTTGATGACTTATTGACATTTCATTATATGAAACATGCAGCAGGGTACCTCAGACAGTGTTTGGATGTACGATTCTAGTCAAAAGTTTGGAAACACCTTTCCAATATACATGTAGGTATATATAATCGGGAATAAAAATGACTTATTCTCCTATTTTTCTTTCTGCTTCCTGTTGTTCAGCCAGGTTTATTGAATACACATCACACACAGGAAACATGCAGGCTCATATACTGCACTGAAAGAAAATGACAGTTAGTAACATGTCTTTCAGTGTTCTAGCGTTTCTTTTTCATTCTCTTTCTTCCTCTCTGTGTCTTTCTCTTCCTCTCTCTACACTCTCTTCTTCCTTCTCTCTGTATCATTGATGTCAACTATGTATATTTATAACCCAATAAAGGTTTTATGACCACTGTCATTATAGAGCATTGAGGTCAGGCTGACAGGCTAACAAACACACAAGGATACAGCCAAGATACATAGAGCACATAAGCAACATGGAAGTGTGCTTGGAAACATTCAAACTATATACCATGGCTCACAATAACGCATATTAAATAAACATATATTGACAACAACAATGTTAATAGGTCAGATATTACAAAAACATAAAAAACTGACCCTTTAAACTGTAGAACAGGACACAAAGCCTTATGAAACTACTGCTTCTCACATGTTTTATAGTAATATGCTGCCCATGCATGTCCCAGGGAATTTCTCATTGAGGTCCTTTATAGGGAATCATGGAAAAGATGAGCATGCAGAGTACTCTACTGTGATGGAAATAGTGATAAAATGAGATCTAGTGTATCTACCTCCTATCTGCCTCATACTTATTGAGCTCCGCTGGGGATAAAATGCTGGCCCATCAATCACCAGAGCAGCCAATCTGGAAGCTTTAGCCTTATCCAGTAACACACCAGCTCAGGTTGAGGTATGTATCTTCCTGTTTGATCTTGGCTAGATAGCAGGTAGTCTGTGTACCTCACACTACTATCACCCTCATATCACATAAGAGCAATGACCAGCCACACAAATAAACACCACACAAGATACCAATCAAATGCTAACACAACTTCCGTGTTGATGCAACATTGTTCACACACACACACACACACACACACACACACACACACACACACACACACACACACACACACACAGGAACAGGAATCCACCAATAGAGGTCTACAATGTTATTAAGTTAAAAATCACAAAGAAAGACCAAGCCAGCAAAGGCAAAATTGTTTTCCTATTGTTTTAATTTAGATTTAAAACCACATACCCAACATGAGGCAATGCAAGGCAATCAGATGTATTGTGCACACTGAAACAAAATGGTCGGGAATATCTAGACCGGTTTGAGAGAATGAAAAGGAGAGGGGAAAATGTATTTGACCTTTTTATCAACCCTAACCAGAGTAGTTGACCTGGAAGAACACACACAAGCTGACAGCACCCAATCGTCGGGTCTCACCCTGGAGTCCACTCACAGTGAGAAAGAGAAGAGTGTATGTATTTATTTCTCATGTGTGCACTTTGCAGCTGTGTAAGTTAGAGCAAGATATAGAAACAGAGTGAGCATAGAAAAAGTACTGTAAGGCCCTTATCAGACAGAGCACTTTTTAGCAGCCTGGGGAGCCTTTTCAGATTTGTTTTCAATGAGAGTGAAGCTGCTTTTGTGTTGCTGAGTGCCTCGCATTTTTCTGCTCTATGGCCCTGTTTACACCTGGCATTAGCATTTGTCTCTGGTGATCTGATCACAAGTGGACAGCTCTAAGTAAGTAAGGTGTGAACACACCCAAGATGCATTGAGGACGCATTGAGATCAAATCACTCATTTGGAGGTGGTCTGGGCTGCATGTGGCCACATTAATTTAGCAGTGTAAATGCAATGCATCTTTGAAGGACCGCCTACTCAACTGATGTCCTCTATTTTCCTGCAGACTAGACACAGGAATTGCATTGCTGCCTCCTGGTCCAAAGCTGTGTTCAACTTGTTTAATAACAGAATAAAGCAATGCATATTTTATTTTTCAGTTTTTCATGTGAATTAAAAAATGTAATCCACCTTGTTTTTTCCTATTTCCCCGTTCCCCTAACCCATTTTCATCTTCAAAGTTTTTTGTGTGTCTGTCTAAAAAACATTTCAGAAGCTAAATGTTGCTAAATAGTTTCTATTCTAATAGTTTTTATGCTGCTTCTTGTAAAATTTTAGGCTTCAACAAAAAAGGCAGTGCGGTGCTCCTTGCATTTTTCAACCTGCAAAAAGTGCTCTGTCTGATCGGGCCCTTAATCTCCTGACCTTGGTCCTGGCTCTTTAGCTCTCTGTGTGAAGGGGTTTAGCCTATAGCCTTAAATATTTCAACACTGTTTGGTTGGCTGGAAAGTGCTGAGTTAGAAGAAGAGATAGAGGCCAAGCCACAGCATTAAACCTCCCCCAGCAATTAACACAACAGCAGGATATCACTGCAGTTTGCTTGCAGTGTGTGTATGTGAGTATGTGTGTATGTGCGTGTGTGTTTGGTAGCATCCATTAATTTCTTCAAGTGGCTTTGCCTGTTACAACTGCTACCCTACTCATTCTTCCAACATAAACTACCACATAAAGACTTTGTAAAACAGACACCCCCGTCCCTCTCCCTGCTTACAAAAACAATTTCATCCTTTGTGATTCTCCTGAAAACTTACCAGTGACAGTGAGTTCAGTCGTCCTCCTGACCACAAAGCCACCAAACTGGACTTCACAGGTGTAATTTCCAATGTCATCTTCCTTTACCTCCTGGAAAGACAGAATATCTCTCTTCTGGATGATGCTGGCACGCCACTGCTTAGGATGGCATTCCTGTGCATTAGAGAAGGACAGGCAGGTCAAACTCAAAACTTAAATATAGAAATCATTTGAGATGTAAAATATAAAATGAGATGCAATGGACAGATGGAAAGGTATAGTGTACAGCACGTGGTCAGGAGAAAAAAATTCGGCACAAGGCTCTTTATGAAATTTATTACTTTTGCTCTGCTTTATAATTAATTACATCCATAAGATTTCAAGTGGTCTGAATTGGACACAAAAGCTTTAAAATATAACTGAGCATTAAAAACGTGGGTGAATAGTAGAGATGCATAGCTTGGCACTCTGACATAAAAACTCCATGAGGTAAAATGAGAAGGCTTAGCCATTATCCTACTTATCCAATCAAGATTTATTGCACTAAACTAAATATTCTCAATTCAATACTCCACTAAGGCCACAGAGGACAGTGAATGTTATTTACAGAAGTCTCTGCTGACAAAATAAGTGTGTTTATTCGGCTTCTGTGCGCATGTGTGAATATATGTGCGTGCAGGCACAAGGAGAGACTCCATGACATGATCTTCGGTGCCCTGGCAGGGACAGCGATGGCTCGGCAGATTCCATTCCACCATTGCCCCCGGCAACTTTCGAATTCAATCACTGTGGCTCCGCAGTGGTCCAAATAACTCTAGGTTCCAGCACTCCCAGTCATTACCCTGACCGTAATTGAATTCTGGAAAAACCTAGAGGTCTAGCCCAGCCAGCTAATCTACTGCTGATCTGCCTGTGATTAGTCTGGCCTGAACCCTTCTCCGGGATGCACATTGTTGTCCACAGGCCGTGCCTGACCTGGGAAAGGCAGGAACCCAGGTGAGAGAGGAGTAGGTACATGCTGAATAAAGATCAGGGACTAGGAACATTTGGAGGACATCCACCTGATCCGCAGGGCAGAGAGTGACATTGCACAATTTTCTCCTCACACATATTTTGTGTTGATTATAAAAGTCATTTCTGTAGTTGCCCTCTGCTCAGTCCTTCCTCTCTGTAGATGACTCTTACAATGGCGTGGAACACTCAGTAAACACAGCTTATATAATTCATTGTGATCATTGCATCCATACATAATCTGTCTAAGTGATCTGGAACCACATTTCAAACATGGCTTTTAAACATAAACAGCCAAGAAATTAGATGGAAACAAACCAATGAAGCATTCAAGAGTATTTCTTGGTTGTATAATCACAAAAACAGGCACCCGCCTTATTACTTTTCCCTGACACATATCAGTATTCAGGGCACACACATAAAAAACATAAATTAACCTAAAATATACAAGTAGTACAAAAAATCTCATGGCAGTAGTGATGGTCATACAATCACAAACATGCTAACTCAGAGAGCTACCTCACCTTGTACCAGGTAATGTCTGGGTCTTTGCCTGGCTCAACATAGTCGTCAATATCAGGGCACAGGATATCTTTATTCTTGCTGAGCTCAGCCTTCTCAGCTCGTCTCATGTTGGAATTGTAGCACAGGTTTGTGTCATTCTCCGCCACAGTGAGAGACATGGACACCTTCATGCAGTATGTGGAGTTCCTGTGGACAGAAAAGTGACAAGATAAGGAATTAAAGATTCATTTTTATTAGTGAGATTGCTATATAAATAGTACTGATGTTACATTATAGAGTATAAGGCAGAAAAAAAGGTTGTGTGATCATTCACATGAAAAAACCTTGAATAAAACAGGTGGAATTCCATGTTTATTCCCTTTGATATCCTTTTAGTTATTTAATCCTTTCCCACTCCTGCTCTGCTTCCCTCCCCTTCTGCTATATTTGAGGGTTTGGCAATAACGACATGTTCAGCAGCTTTACTGAGTCAATGACTCATGCTCACGACAACTATTGGATTTATGGGGGGAGTCAGCTGGGCCTGGGAATGCTAATCATAGAGACAAACCCTGAGATAGTCCCCACTGCACAACTTAAACCAAACCCCCACCTCCTCGTATCCCACCAACCTCCAAAACACTTCAGTCCTGATGTACACACATACACACACAATGGCAGAGATGGGGGATGCTTCTCTCGCTCTCTTTCTATCTCTCTCAGTCATTAATGTTGTATTGTACTCGAAGCCAACATCATTTCAAACCTGCACCAAAAGTAACACAATGTCATCCCACTGCATCCACCTCCCCAGAAGTGACTGTAATGGGGTGTTACCTACAACAATTGGCCAACAGTATATGGACGCCCAAAAACACCTAATGTACAAGGACACCTTTGTTGCTATAACAACCTGGCTGCAGAGATTTATTGCCTTTCAGTCACAAGAGGTCAAGCAGTGATGTAGGGCAAGAAGTCCTGGCTTGCATTTTGTGTTGTAGTTCATCCCAAACTTTATCAATGGGGCTGAGGTCAGGGATGTGTGCAGGCCAGTTTTTCCACATCAAACACTGAAAGCCATTTCTTTATGGACATCACTTTGCGTAGGTGCAAACAAGGAAGAGCCATTTCCAACCTGGTACCACAAAATTTTAAGCGCACTGTAAAATGTCATTACCTTATATGGTGTAGCATTAAACATAATATAATTTAATTTTCTGTCATTTATATGCTGTTGCCTATACATGTTAAACATGGTCAAAATTCCAAAACATAAGAATGTATGTAAAAGGGACATCTTTAAGTCAGCCGTCGTTCAGCCTGCTTTGAAAGCTCCATTTGCAAAAGTTAGTGCATGCCCACAAACGTAGTCTTTGTTGCTAAGGTTGTTCCATGGGACACAGGAGACACAGGAGCTAAAACAGCCTGTTTCAGATAGAGGCTAAACTGAGGGGCTGTTTAAAGGCCAGTAGAAGATAAATATGGAGTTTTTAAACTGTAAAACATGTACAACATATTCCAGTAGAGTCCCAGAAAAAAATAGACCTGGAAATGTGCATGTGAACTCTTTAAGGTTTTCCTTAATTGGAACTAGGAACATAGCCCAAACCATTAAAAACATACACAGACCATGAGTCCACATTCTTTCAAATGTTTTTCTGTTGTCAGCCACCTGGCCCAGCCTGACTGTGATCTGACTCGGTCAGTCACATTAGTCGAACGGAGGGGCTGTGTGTGCAGCCATATGGGCTTTCATTTCATTTCATTACATTACATTTATGGCTTGCCAGATGCTCCCATTCACTGTAAATGACAGGGTTTCATATGATCTACTCAGGTTATGGAAGCAATAAGGGAGTCACCTCTCTTATATAAATACCTCTGACCTCCTGGGGCCATAAAACACAGATGCAGACACATGCGCACACACACACATGCTTAACAGACAAATGTAGCCACACGCAGCTGTGGAAGACTGGGTCTAGATAGCAATGAGAGGAGCAGAAGGAGAATAGCTGCCGGGAATGAAAAAAAAAAGATATTGTATACTTCTAGAACATAGAGGATGACTAGAAGACTAAAAGGGCATCTTGAAAATGCTGTAGGAAGCAAAAGTAAGATGTAAGATACTGCAAGAGAGCTATGCCCTCGTGGTGTTCAAATCTAACATTATCGATTCAATGCCTCCTATCTGGAGGGAACAGAGTGGGAAGACGCTACATTGTAGGCTTATAGAGTACATTTGGACAATAAGAATAAACACAAGCATGCAAACACACTCACCAACACAAATGTTGATACATTGATGAACATGAAGGCAAATCCACACACCTACAAAGTCAACCCCTCCTTGCTTAATAATGGGGAGATGATCAGAAATGACCTCTCGCACACCTGAGCCATTGAAGTCCCAAGGGAGCCAATAGAAGATATCTCTACATGTTAAATATTCACAGGAGGCACCCTGTGGTGTTGTGGGAAGGTGTCAGTGGTGGTGTGTGATTGATGGACAGCCGGGGGTCGATGCACAGTCCTGCGGTGTCTTTCACGTCTGTCACATTCTATTTGAGTGTAGCTGCTTTGGATATTAGTCTGTGCCTCACGTTAGCTGTAATTCTCCACACATTATTATCCCACATGTTGGATAATCTAATCACGGAAAGGAAATACACATGGTTTCACCCACCCCAGAACACAGACTCATTACTAGAATTATTATGAAATAATTCATCAGGTGAAACATAGAGAGAGGGTGGTGATGGTGGTGGTGGTGGTGGTGTGTGTGTGTGTGTGTGTGTGTGTGTGTGTGTGTGTGTGAGAGAGAGAGAGAGAGAGAGCGAGAGAGACAGAGTGAGGAGGAGAGGAAGAGAGATTGATGGATCTGAACTGATGTTAAAGACCTTATGTGAGATGACATGCAGAGGAAAGAGGCAGAGAAAGAGCAAAGGAGTAAAAGAGAGAGAGAAAGCAAAAGAAAGCACATGGAGATTGCTATGTAAATGAAGTCACCTTCACATGAGAGATGGCAATTAGACGTACATTTTCAGAGGACAAAGATAACTGTTCTCAACATGTATGCTTAGAGAAAGACATACACGTCTGTGAAACTGTGTGCCTCCAAATCTCTGAGAAAAAAAACATCTGGAGGGCTCCTATGAAAAGATGAACTTAACATAGAGGGATTTACCTATATTTATAGACAGAACACGACAATGTTCTCTACTTACTAGGGCACTACCATGAACTTTTGGTATGCATTCTACATGAAATACAAACAACCTTATCTGACCAATCAGTCACTGTGGTCAAAAATATTTAGCTAGACGAATGATTACATCTAATTACATATAAGAGATAAGATGCTATAAGCGAGTGGCTAGTGTGCATCACTCATGTGAACTTTTCTTTCGGTCTTTCAAGCATCCATCATGATTTTACATGGTTAAGCATAATTTTTGTAAGACATAAAAAGAAAGCTGCTTCAAAAGCAGCAATATCCTACACCTTAAGTAAAAGTATTGCGATCAAAAGTTTACTTGCATGTGCCTAAAGTACATAAAATATCAAAAGTATCCTCATTATGCAAAATGGCCCCTTTCGAAGTGTTATTATATATTTTCTATTACCAGATTATTATTATTAATTAGGAGTGTGTTAATTTCATAGCTGGTCGAGGTGGACCTAATATTGAGTATTTTAGATATTACTGGGTAGTTTAACCTATAATAAAAAAAAAGAGATAGACTAGGACAACACTCCAATTTGACTTTCTAATATTGCCACAATATTAAAAAGTCAAATTGGAGTGCTGTCCTAGTCTCTCTTTTTTATGATTAACTACACTGAGGACCCTACTACACTGATCTAATCGTAAATTGAGCATGTTTTATCTTATTTTTTATTTTAACCTATGATGTATCATATTTGATAAGATGATCATTATGGCAACCTGACTACCTCCCCTGCGATCTCCACCTCTGCACCTGTCTCCCCTGTCTTTATCACTCAGCCCCTGTCTCAGTTCTCCCTAGTCTCCCCAGTGGAGATTTCCACCCTTATGGTAGGAATGAGAAGCTCCACTTGTGTTCTGGATCCCATCCCATCCACTCTTGTTAAACATTTTCTCCCAGTTATCTCCTCACTCATCACAGAAATAATTCATTCCTCTTTCAGTTAAATGTAGCCGAGTAAAAAGTACAAAACTTCTCTTTGAAATGTAGTGATAGGAAATACAAAGGAGCAGAAAATACTCAAGAAAAGTACAAGCACCTCAAAATTATACTCATTGTAAGAACTTAAATATCTTAAGTTGTTCACTACCATCGTGTGGAGTATACCATTACAATTGATTTAAGTGTACTTTGCTGTTTTGTTTTAGTATATCCTAATTGCAATTAAATCACAGAGACTTTGCTATTGATTTAACTTTAGATGATTGACCTAATAATTCAAGAAAAACGCGTGGTAGTGGAGGTCATGGAAGCCATTAAAACACGTCTCATTGGGCTTATTTTCACTGACATAAAATTTGTGAATTTGGCACATGCAGTGTGTGCTCATTCTGAACTGCTACAGAATACCAGTGGCACTTAATGAGCTTTTAATTACATGTGTTAATGATGAGATTCATACAACCGAGTAACTCATTAAGTTGTTGGATTGGGGTACACAGTGAGCTGGGAGTTTAGTAGGTATATATTAAGTAAATTGAATATCAAACCAATACATCAACCTTGCAATAAAACATACCTTTATGAGGTGGTTGCAATAACATGAGGTGTAGTTCAGATATCTGAGATTTGGATAAATTAAGGTCTGCTGGAGGTACTGTATAAAAGCCAAATGTGGGCAAGAAAAAAAGGATTTTTCTCCCTCTCTTTGCCTGCAGGAGTTTTAGGGGAGAATGTTTGGGTCATATGCGCTAAAATGTGTTACTCAAAAGCTTACCCCTTTACAAAAAGACAATTGATTTCAGCTCAGAGGCAAATCTCTTGCAGTGTTCTGATTAGGGTATCTGAGAAGTTTGAAATCCCCCCAGCTCAACACAAGCACACTGAGAAAGACAGACCTGAGGGCACTTTTTACAACTGTTGTGCTCTAAAGAATTACAGTATGCTCTGAATTTCAAACACAGCATTTGAATACGAGCAAAGTATTAGAAGTATTAGTATTAGAGGAAACAGTCAATAATCAAAGACAATATTAATTTACAGTTAAACATTGTCTGGAAAGCATTTCTGCCAGATTAGCCCTACAGAGTACAGTAATGAAATACAGTATAGGTTGGGGTATCATTGCACACAAACATACTCCCCTCGGTCACACTCCATGTATTCTGAAAGCCTCTCTGGGTCTTTAAGAGGCCTTTAACTGGGTTTATTAAAAAACTCTCTGAAATGAAGAGCTGCAATGAGCCGTTTATTGAGGGATGTTCTCCACTGTAAAGGTTAATAAGTTACTGCCACATAATTATGCATCTTGTATTAGGAAGGGTCTCTCTGTAATGGCCCACTAAAATGTGTGTGTGTATGTGTGTTTGTGCTTTTAGTTGTCTTTGTATACAGCTATCTCTCTGTCCACATATTGTCACTTGCCACTTCACAATGTGCATCAGCTGTCGTCTTATATGCTTCATAATCATTGGCTCATTCGCAGCTATGTAACTAATAACATCCAATCATATTCATGCACGTGTACAGCTTGGACACTTCCACTGTTTACTCTTCCGCTGATTATGTTCACACCAACATTGTTTGCTGACGTAGCTTCCTCAATCACCCCAACCCCAATGTGGTATTCTGTATTGTTGATTTAACTAAGATTTATATTCATGTATGTTTATTAAGAGGGATTACCTTTAAGGACATATGGTTATTTGCTTTCTCTCCGAGAGTTAGAGATCAATACTCTGAAGTCTATGCCTTATGGAGCTAGAGCTGGGATGAAATTAGCTGTGTATAGAAACTGGAAAACCAATACAGCTAGTTAAATTACTTTGCAGCAAATTACTACCTCTTAAACAAGTTCTGTTAATGTGTAGAGTGATAAAACACACTGTATGTTAGGCGTACTTTGGAACTGGGGAAAAGGGTGAATCTTCACTTCTAACTAAGTAAGAAAGTGTAAATATATTCAAAATATTCAAAACTATATTATAAAACTTATAAGCTTACATATAATTATAAAGCTGGTTAGTTTAATCTATAATAAACAATCATATTATATGAGTTGATATATTCTTTATATGTATATTTTTTTATTTAACTGTCTAATCTATCTACTGCATTTCTACTAGGAGGGATTCAGCCTCTCCTGTCAGAGGAATACATTGTACTTGTTATTCTACTACATTTTTCAGATTTTATACACAGAGGATATGATCACTGATTACCTGCACCTGCACTTGTAAGTACAATTTTGAAGGACTTTTATTTTTAAGTATTTTACAGTGTGGTTATTTTTAAGAAAACATTATGATTATTTCTTTTGCTGCTGCCAATACCAACATTTAAAGAATAAGGCATGACAGAGGCACCGTGTCTGAGTTTGCCTAGGGGCCTCAAATCACCAAATCCTCCCCTGCTTGTTTCTGTAAAAAGCATTTTAAATGCATCAACCCCCAGCATACATTATTCTCCCTCCATCTTACCGTAAGACGCAGGAATATAGGCCCACATCCTGGAGGTCAGCAGGTCTGAACCAGATGGCATCCTCCTCCTTGCTCATGCGCACGCCATCGAAAGAAATGGGCTCCTCAAAGTCGCTGTGGCCAAGGCCAGAGCTGCGGTACCACATGAGGCTGAGGCCCACACTCTGTGCCTGGCTGTAGTTTGCCCGGATATAACCATAGAACAGAGCGCACTTTAGCCTCACCGGCTCACCCTGTAGCACCCGGTACTTTAGATAGTCCACTGACCAGTCTGTACAGCCATCCACTGCAAAGGAACAGAAAGAGAGAGAGACATTCATCAACACATTGCTACGGTGTGAAGGATTAAAAGATAATAAAATATGTATGAGCACATAGATGTATGAGATGAGTTGGTTTGCAGTGTGATTACAGCATATAGTAATATATTTTCTGCACAATAATAAAACAATAGTATGCATCTTCACGTTAGTTCACAAGGACATATGAGAGGGATAAAGATTACCAGGTCATAAACCACCTACAATAATCCTCCTCTTACTTATTATAAAACACTCCCTAAAATAGCTTTATTAGTCATGAGACACTAAGCTGTGTACAGTATGCAAGTATAAAACTGTTTCATACCTTATGAATATTAATGTCTTTTTTACTCCATATTTTGTTGAGCTTGTGGAGGATTGCAACTTCACAGTGCAATGCCTGTAGTAGACACCTATCTCCTCTCCTCTCACTATCTTGAAATTGCTCACACATTCAGGGCATGTGTGCCACCTTGGCCTCTGCAGAGACAGCTTAGACATTTCCCTGCAATATCCAAACACGCAACCACTGTGACATTTGGGAAAGTGATGTCAGACTCCTCCAAGTGCTGAGGATGTGCCACAGCTCCACTGCCACAAAGTGCACGGCTAGTTCATTAACTAGGAATACGCCTCGAGCTCTTAAAGCAAGGCGTGTTTCTTGTCTAACAGCTCTATGAACAGATATTTTTTCCTTAGGCTCTGTGTCTCACAGTTTTAATTCAGAGCGATCATCTCTTTTCTACGTACTACATGCTACTGTACTTTTTACCCTGACTGGACTGAGAGGTTGGCCTACATGTCCAACTCGGTTAGTGTGCATAGTACAGTGTAAGTAGAGTAGCTCATTTTACAAATAAAATCACAAGCTAACACATGCAATACAGACAGAAACTATATCTCCTCCTGGCCTAATTTTGAAATATATACTTCAGCTACTATATATAATACACTACAGCTGCTAACAAAGTGCACATGAGGAAAAAAGGGAGGCATAGGACAGCTGAAAAGACATTTGATAAAAATCATAGACAATGGCGCAGCCCCTGAGGCACACTATAGTTAGTAGATTTCTCTCAATTACCAAGCTACTGGAGGTTAACCTATGGCCAGCTATCAGTCTCTGACTACTTGGCTATCATTTGTTTATCCAGCAGGTGCATAATTGGGAGTACGTGTGTGTATGTGTAACCAGAGGGATTGCAAGACACAAGTGGTGATGGTGTGGTGAGATAAAGTAATAAGAACCCTGCTGCGTGCCAGTCTGTGAGTGATACAGAGCCTCACAGGGACAGCTATGCTTGTAATTAATACTCTTAATTACCAGGGAAGTAATGTGTGTCTTTGTGTGTGTGTGTGTGTGTGTGTGTGTGTGTGTGTGTGTGTGTGTGTGTGTGTGTGTGTGTTTGCATGAGTGTGCATTCCCTATACGAATGGTTGTCTGCCTAATTATGTCTGTTAATTACCAGTGGGCTTAGCTACAAATGTGTGTGTGTGCTTATATACGAATGTGAGAGAAACACAAAGTGTGAGTGCGGAGTGTAATGTGTGAAACCCTGTCTAATTATCGCTCCTAATAATGAGAGCAGGGCCCCTATAGATACAAACAGGCTCGCATGCACTTCTCACAACTTTAAACTTGATTACACAACTGTCACATATCTTGAACTAATAAACCCTATTAATTTTAAGTCCTGCAAACAAGGTGTATTCTTTGTTTAAAGTGTTCAAATATCACCTCAAGAAACAAATCTCATTGCATGATTCACTTCCATTCCGTGCATGTATCATCTTTGAACTGAGATAATCATCAAAGAAACATTAAACCACAGACAACTATTCATCCACTGACATTAGGATGATTTTCCATTGAAAGCAGCCAGTAAGTCTCTTGCTCTCCCTGCATATCAATTTGGTAATCAGCAGGAACAGTAGAGGCTTCATTCAGCCTCTTTTTTATTCACCCTCAATACCTCTAATGGATATGACCTCTGCCTCGCTCTCTCACACTCTCCGTTTCTGCCCTCTCTGCCACGGCAACAACTGTTTATTCTAACAAGCTTGTATCCCGACTCAAAATCAAACAAACATTTTATTCAGTGCCTTTCACTTGCTTTCACCATCAGATGTGCGCTGTTCGAGAAACATTTAAATACCGTCTGACTGTGCAAACTAAACTTTGCATGCATAAAGGCATGCGCACGTAAACACACACACACACACGCACACAAAATCACACACACAACAAGGAGACCTTTCATTCCTTACAGACCTCCCAATGGGAGTTGTCTAATGCGGTGGCCTTTTGTGTGGGGGGGGAGACCATATTTACGTCTGAAACTCAAAACGGTTTTATCAACTCAATTAGAGGCTGACATTTCCCACATCCCCATGCTGGGCTGGAAAATCAATGCTTCCCGCTGGAGGAATACTGCAGTCCCCACCTCTCACTCTCTCTGCGGACAGCACATACACATCTACACACACAAACACAGGATCTCTCCCTTGTCCTCCCTGCACCTCTGGGACATCGCACCTTTTGTAGTGATCCTGTTCAGCCACTCTTAGACAAGCACATAATGTAAAGGATGTTTCTGTATGGACACATTCCCACATGGCTGTCAGACGGAAGGAAACTGCTCCAGTGAATCTTACTGCAGCACTGTTAAGCTGCAGCACTCCTTTACTGGCTAGTGCTATACTCTGCTGCTGCTGATGCCCTCACACTGCTACATCACATGACGTGTAGGGCATAGGTATGGACAGTGCAAGGAAATAAAGAGGGGGGGTTATGTCAAGCTACAGGATGTGTGTGTGCCTCACGGACCCTTATTACATTCTGTATCTGGGCAGACCTGTCTATCTTTGAGTGACACTAAACCAAGGCAATAAATAAAGAGCCCTGAGCTAGAATAAATTTATCCATGTACACGCATAAACACTCATGGAGTCACACACACACACACACACACACACACACACACACACACACACACATACACACACACTCACACAAAAACAATTGCACACTCACAACACACACAACACACAATCACTGAGTGAGCTGCGTGTCATCTAAGTCAGTCCCTGCTTTTCTTTCCCCCTATAATCAAATTCACATTATGCTTTCACAAGGCTATATCACTCCATTGTGACTCTCTCCTCTCTCCTACTTACATGTCTCTCACTCGCTCTCAAGTTGCCCTCAGTAGTTGTCCTCTCTTTCCTCATCACTACCTGCTCTCCTAATGAAGTGTAATTATCAGATGTTGGGTGGGCGGCAGGGTTCTTGCAGGCCACAAAGACAGTCAATGATCTATATGTGGATAAGGACTCTTAATAACTTTCTGTCTCTCTCATTCTCTTGCTCTCCTCCTCAGTTTACACCCACTCTGTGTACATAACTCCATCTCTATCCCTACCTAGCCGATTCATTCCTCCTCGCTTGTTTTGGGGTTTTTTATCCTCTATTGCATTAATTTTTTGTACGAAAAAGATTATTATTATCTTACAGAACAAACATATAAACATGGAGGCAAAGTAATGACCAACTTTATCAACTATGTAAATTCACCTACATATTCTTTGAAAAGGCTAATTATGTACTGAAGGTGTCTGTGGATGTCTGGCTCCACTGTGGCTGAGAGCTGTTCTGACCCTCAAGGTAATTGTGCAGAATCTATCGTAAATGGTTCACTGCGATAGGAAGCCTGGGTACAAGATAAAAATACCATGCATAATCTTTTGTCAAATTATGTATGATTCTCCTACACTGCGCACATTATGATTGTAGGTCTGCACTGAAGTAATGTGTGATAATCACAGAGATATATTGTACAGAGTAGTAAATGTACAGAAAAACATTCTCAGATTAGCCCCTTATCACAATTTTCTCTATTATAGGCTCATCACGTTGTCCATGAGAGTTTCTTTCTCTGTCTATCTCCCTTCACTTTAGCTTCAAAATTAGTTAAAGTGCAGATCAAGGACCAAGTTTTCACCTGCAGAAACCAAGCTGTCTTTGTAAATCACTGGCTTAGTGTCTTCAACCAACAGTTAAAGTGCAAGTCCCTAACCATGCCTTGAATTTGAATTTACAGCCTATACCAGTAGGCCTCCAAATGGATCAAAGGATCTATCCTGGGTCAAATACTATGGTGGCCCTGAGGGTCAAAACACAACATTTCATAAAAAAAAAACATTTCACAAAGCACAAAAAGCAAACCACAAACAGAAAAGGGACAAAAATTCTTGTTTGTGATTGGACAGAACCCAAGTCAATCAAGATCGCTCAGTGAGCCTACTATAGAGAGTAAACTCCTACAGATGCACTGACTGGCTGTGAATGTATAATATGGTGCTTATGGGCTTTTGTCTTCATTGAAAAAGCTATCAAGAGAATCTGGCTGCAAACAAGTTGATGTAAACCAGAGGTTCCCTGACCCCAGTCTGCAGACAAGAACATTTAGTACCAGACCACGAGGGAACCATGTGATTCAGTAAAAAGCTGGATAATCATCATATAAGTTTGTAGGCTATTGTAGGCTATTTTGGGGGTAAATACCTTGAGCTTGGCACAGTCTGTGCTGCATTTTCCTCATCATTCCCAGTCATACCATTGCCAACCTTTCTATCAGCTGACTAGCCACAACTGTGAATGAGCCAGTATTTGTGGCACATGAGTGAAATATGAATGAAATGCTTCAAAACTTTGTTATATTGCTCATGAAAATAGTCTTCTTATTGCCATCCATGAAGCTCATATACATGACACCATATCAGATCAATTCATGTAAATACTTCCATGGTAATTGCCGTGCCAATTGATTAAGTTCAGAGACGACAAAAAATTGGATTGTGTAAGCACAATTACAGCCTAAAGTCTTTGAAGTTGAAATGTAATTTGCTGCAGGATTCAGTTTGGATTATGATAAAATTGTAAGAAAAAAATTACAGACTGATAAGGAAAATAAGCTTTAGTGTCATCCATCTTTGTTGTCTGGGATCCACAACAGAACAGACAGTTAATGTGGTCTGGCTTTGTTCTGGTCTTTCACTGGTCCATTAGGGATCTGTTGTAACAGGAACTGACATTGCCTGAATTAACATTAAAGTTGCAATAAACGACATTCAGCCTCACTAGATGTCAGCAAACAACTATTTGCTATGTCAGAATATAGTGATGTAATTGTGACCTAAGCAGAGAATGAAGACACACTCCCTGTGTGTGTATTGTTATCCGCGCTTTCTGTTCTTTGTCTTGGTAGCTTGTCCGGCCGCGCAAGCGTGGTAATGCATGTGAGTGTACATAGTAGTGCATGTGAGTGTCTCCGTGTCCTCCACGTCCATTTCCAAACTTTCTCAAATTACAGCTAAACAGTAAAATAAAATACGTTTCTGAAAACATTTTAGGCAAAATATAGTATATGCAGTGCATATAGCAATTCAGTAACAGAGCCATTTGTTCAGGGACCGCTTTCTTTACTTTACTGAGTGAATGATGTGCACATTTGCTTTGGTCTGAGATGCTGGTGCTATAGTGCAACATCTAGTGGTCAAATGGTGTGTATTGCAACTTTAATGCCAAACTTTTTTCATGTTGACAAATGACAAATAATGTATCATTCTTTTAAATAATAAATCAGCACCTCATATGTTAAATGTCAACTGAAAAGTTATCTTATATGAATGATGCACTTGCGTATTACACGTTATATGTCCAACTGAAGCAGGGCTGTGTATTAATATTTGTGTTTAACATTCCACAGTCTTTCTGCTTGTCTTTGTAGCTACTGTACATGAAACTCTCTATGTCTTTTTAATCTCCCCCCTCTGTGCTGTGCCACTCCAAATTTCTCTGTCTCCAAATCATTCTCCCTCACTGACAGTTCACCACTGTTCATTTATATGCAAATGTGGACCAATACTGATAATTTCTCTCTAAAGAGTTACAGAAAGAATGAGATTCTACTTGTATAATTTTACCTTTCTCTCTGTCTCTTTCTATCATGACTGAATAATGAATGTAAAGAAGAGATAGATCTTCCCCCAAATACCAAATCTGATAGTAAACATAATATTATGAGTAAATATTTTATTCTTTTTTTAATTATATCAGGTGATTTTGAGGGGTTAATACTTATTTATTATACAACACACAGAAACCAATCACCAAAAACAATGTTATGTTTATGTTTTATCTTAATTTATGTGGAAATCATTTTATTAACTGCATATTCCTTAATCTTCCTGGATTGTTTGTCAGCTTTACTGTACTGAATATGAAAATAAAATTACAAAAATATTACAAAGGTATCTCTTGGGCAATATGAGTCATTTTCTGAGAATCAGAATTATCCATACAAAATTTCATACCATCTGGACAGTAGTTTGTTTAGTAGTAGTTATCTTGCTTTGAGTCAAAATGTTGGCTGATGAAACAACTGTCCATCTTTAGGCCCATCTGCAGAAATTTGTACTAAACTATTGACAATGACACTTGAGTTTGAATTCTATCAAGTATGCGGAAAAGTGTTATTATAATTAAGGACTGTAAGAGCGAACACAGAGAAGGGGGAATGTGAAACTTTGATGGGATGTGATGTGAAGGCTGCATATGCAAATCAAACAAGCAGCATGTCTGCCATTCCTGCTGCCATACAGCTACCCACTGACATAACCCCAAGCTAATCAGCCCAATGTCAGCCTTGGAACATGTCCCCACTGCTGGGGGGCTGGCTACTGTAGCCCAAATTTTGCTGCTTTTGCTGATTGTTCAAAAAATATTGAGTAATTTACCCTGAATTTCATTCATTTAAAGCCCTGTTATCTTGTTGGTTGAAATCTGCCTTTACACCTGCCTGTAATCAATCCCAGCCTTGAACAGTAGCTTCCCTCACCATAACTCACAAAAAATACAAAGTTCACACAGCTGAGAGTATTTTACACCATAGAGATGCTGCAAAATATGTTTGACCTTTGATTATATCAGCCCATTCCGCTCTGGTAATGTCCTGGGGATGTTCTTCAACATGTTTTAGAAGTATCATATTACCTCAACCTTTTGGAAATGCGTTAATTCTACTCTGGCTGATTTACTATAATGTGAATATATTCCATATACTGCCTTGTGTCTATAACAAATATTTTACACTTAATAAGTGAAAGATTTTCTGGGTTTACCACCAATATAAAATATATTATATAGCCTTATCCCTTAAACATAGACAATCACTTGCTTCTTACCTGTAGGAAAATTGGGAACTGCAAGGTTAAACAAGGCCCACCCTGTGACTGTTGAAAATACAAAAATAAAGAGAAGAATAACTCAAATAATAAGCTCGTTACTCATTCCCTATACAGTAAATTGAGGGCATTATTCCCATTTAGATCTGCTTAGAAAACAGACCCTCTGAGTGTGTCCACATGATTACATGAGATATGCTCATCTGATGACCTCCACTCATCATATCTTACTGTGTGTGAATGAAATCAGAGCTTCCACTTCTCTGCATCTGGCTTTATTATTTTTTCATCCAGACATTATTTGTAGTGCATGCACTGCAAATTGTACTGCAATGCACAACAGCGTTACATTAAACTACTGAACCTGCACCTGAGGACCATAGAAATGGATATAGGAACAATAGGGAAATGAAGAAAATCTAATTCCTGAAAGTAGATGTTGGCATTTGCATACATATTGGCAGAGTAATTTCAAAGGAAACATGACGCTTTGAGAGATAAACCAAAAACAATACCTACTGTACAGCAAAACTGCAGCAAATCCTCAACAATGAGCTTTACCCCACAGAATCTAAGCAGGGGTTCAGAAGAGAACTAAAGGTATTTGTATCTAAAATAACTTCAAAAAGTAAAATAAGATGAAATATATATTCAGTCCAAATGTACAAGTAGTTTATAGGCAAATCATATTGACTTTCAAGTTTGCCTGAAAGTGACAGTCCTGTTTCTATTGTTTCATACAGAAACCAGGGTGGGTTTGTTGCCCTTGACCAAGTTCAGCACAGCTCACTCAGATCCTTTTAATAACTCTCCAATTGACTTCAAATTAACCAGAACCCGTTATAGAACAGAAATTTCCCCTGTTGTGTGAGAAAGGGTGTCACTGAGACATTAGCTTTTTGACTTTCCTCTCTCTCTCTCTCTCTCTCTCTCTCTCTCTCTCTCTCTCTCTCACTCTCTCACTCTCTCACTCTCTCTTTCTCCCTCAGTCATCCTTTCTTCCTTTCTCTTGATGATAAAGGGCTCTTTTTAAGGAGAACAGAAAGCTTGTCAGGATTTGGCCAGCTGGAGAAAGTCATTTGAGACCCAAATTGATGCGCTTGGGACTCTCAATAGTATCTCTCCAATAGTGGGGGCAGGACAGAGGGAGATGTGGTGGCCGGGACATTGTTCCTCGTAAATGGCTCTTTATTTCATAGGCGAAGTTGGGAAATGAGCAAGACCGTTCATGGCTGCTGCTGTACTGGAGAGGACGGCCATGCATAAAATAGAACACATAGAAACAGGAGCCACTAATATCTTAACAGCGAAAAAGTCTGTGGCTCTCCTACATCATATATAGTTTTACTAGCGATGGAAACACATGCAAATTAAGTGTCTATAAGTTATAAAGTCAAGGCTGTGTGTGAGCAACATCCATCATGCTGACGGGGTGTGGGCAGGCTACATGGACATGCATTCATACACAGCCTGGCTGGCTGAGCCAAGCCCCTTGGACCATGAAAAGGAAGAAAAGCCTGGAGGAGGAGAAGCATTTCAAATCACAAGATTTCCAAATGCGAGGTGTGTGTGCACATGTGTTTCTCTGTGGGGAAATGTCTGTTTGTCTACGCAGGTGTCAGTCTGCTGTGTAGTATTAAAATGCCAGTAATTTCTTCTCTCTCTGTCTCTGTGCGGTAATGTGTGTGTGTGTGTGTTTGTGTTTGTGTGTGTGTGTGTGTGTGTGTGTATGTGTGTGTCGGTGTTCTCCATTGTGCAGCTGTGATCCATGAGATTCAGGCTGAGCTGTCACTCCCCTAATCTCCCCCAGTAGAAATACAGCTTGGAAAATGTCATCTGAACATTCCGAATTGTGTTTACACTTGCTGCAGGTTCCATCACTTCTAATTTGACAAGTCATTATCACCCATGTTCCTCTCTCCCTCTTCCCTCTCTCGGGCCCAAGACACAAAAATAAAGAGGAGGAAGAATGACAAAACAAGGGCATTAAATCCGCTCACAAATACACAACTGCGCTCTCAGTAATCAGGTAATGCAAACACCTCCACTACAATATTGATGATCATCTCTATTTTCATTCATTCTGTAAACTTCACATCTTTTAAAAAATGCATACCCTACCTGTCTATCTTTATTAAGTATAAAAAACTCAACAGAAAGCCTTCATGGTGAAGCAGTTGGCTGTCAGGTAAAAAGCAACAGCTGGTGGCTACATGTGTACTGGGAGAAGCTTGTGGCTTTCCACACCCTCAGGCTCACAGTTGAGTTAACGGTGACATGGACAGCAGTGCAGTGGGAATTCAGAATTGCAGAGAAAATGGTGGACTCCCTCACATTGTGTGAGACTGTATATGTGATTTTGTTTAGGATGCCGCACACAATCTTGTCATCCAATATTCATATCACCATAGATCATGACTTCAATTTTAGAAAGCTTTTTTTGTTTCCACCTAAGAAATATTGATAAAGTCAGACCATACAGTACCTGGCACTCGACGATGCAAAGATATTGATTCATGCCCTTGTCTTTTCTCATCTTGACTATTGCAATACTTTTTTAATTGAACTTCCCAAGAAATCAATAAACAGTCTTCAGTTGGTACAAAATGCAGCTGCCAGAGTTTTAACCAAAACAAGCAAAAGAGAGCACATCACACTCATTTTAGCATCTTTACACTGGCGCCCTGTCTCTTTTAGAATCGATTTTAAAATTTTATTACTAGTTTACAAGGCCCCAAATGGTTTAGCACCTCCATACTTTGTCGACAATCTCTTTATACACCAATGAGTACTACAACACTAAATGTACTAACGGTCAAGAACGAAAAGCATGGAGAGACAGCCTTTTATTATGGACCAAAACTATTGAACAGCCTGCTCATAAATATTCAACAGGCAATTTCTGTGAATTCCTTTTAGAAATATCATAAGACCTATCTGTTAAATCAGGAGTCTGTTTACGATTTTATTGCTTTGCCTATTTTATTGAATCTCACTGAAAGTTCTTTAAAGATCATAAGGTTGTCAGTGTCATGTTGAGGTGTGTTTGCTGTTTCTGTTCAATGTGACTTGTGTATTTAAGTTATATTCATGTGTATTCTGGGTTTTTGGTTTTCAGTTTGCCCTGAATTTTTCCTCCTGTGTTCTCAGCCTGCTTTTCTCTCCACTCTCTCCTTCCTCACCTGCCCTGCACCATCCTCATTACCCCTGCCCTTTTCCCAGTGTTTTCCCCCACCTATCAGATTCTTTTCTGTTCTCTTGTTTCATCTCTTTATTCCCCTCGCTTGAGTTTCTCTACCCATCTCCCCACCTGCACCTCATCTCCTTGTTAGTTCAGTTAGTATTTCAGTCCTGTGTTTCAGTTCAACTGAAGTACAGGAGAAAGTTGAGCTGTGTTATTCAGTTCTGTTCAATTCAGTTTTTCTTTGCCTGCATTTGAGCTAAAACAAACAAACAAAAAGCGATTAATTTAACACAACAAAATTAACATAATTTAACACAACAAAATGTAAGTTCATAAAAACTAATTATGGATGTTTGTAATGTGAAAAGGTGAAAATGCTCAGTATCTTCCAAGAAAAGAGCAGTGCAAGTGGAGAAAAATATTTTTGTCACTTTTTGTCATCTTGTGACCCTACATATTTAACAAAGTTAGTTAAATTAAGTCTAAACTAAAAAAAACAAGCACTTATAATATCAGACAGATCAGTTAAATTTAGAAGTTTCATAGTGGTGTAATAAACCAGAACATATTCAATTAGAAAACTCTAGGATGGCATCTAGACAGCATATTTATGTTCTCGTCAAAAAAAGCAGTGCACATATCAAACTGTAGAAACATGACTTGAACATATTTCTTAATTCTTTAAGAGGTCTTGTTCATGTCAAAAAGTATCACTGCATGTATCAAACGCATGACTTACTCACTCTTGTTTTCTATATGCATGAATGAATTCTTGCAAGCAGACAGTTTCTGCACAGGCTCATTCTCAAACCACACACAGTCAACAGGTAATTGTACCACATATAAGTGCAAAACTGGGGAAAATCAACCTTACTCAAAGTCTCAGCAGGCTTGTTGATCCCACTACAAAATCCTGGCCATTAGATAATGTTAGGCTAGTAGTGCTAGCAGTAACATTAGTTTCATTATCTGTTCTATCTGCTCATTCGTTTTTTGTGTTGAAAGGACGAGCAAGACGAGAGGTAAGATGTAAGAGGAGAGCAAAAAACAATTAAACTATTCTTACTCTCTCGCTCCTTGTGTTTTAATGCACTCGATTTGTACTTTCTCTCCATTTTACCTCCTAGCTACATTGAGAAAAACACATCACCTTGATTGCTAACTTGACAGTGAGCGACAACGTGATATATTTACGGATGCACAGGCTGCTAACTTTTAAAACTCCCAGTAGCTAAATAGAGTGGCCGGGGCCCGATTAAGGGGGTGGAATGATCTTCAGTACAAATAGGCCACAGTGCCCCTGCTGGGGGCTGCTTGCTGCATAAGACGAGGACCCCTTGGCAGTGGTGGGGACTCATCTTTGCTCTGCAGAGAGTCTGACTTTTTATTTTTTGTAAAGATCAACACATGCAAACAAACTTTACTTGATATATTCAACTAAACAAAAAAAATGCATGTTCAGTCAGTCAGATTAGCCCAAAGGGGGCCCTTTTGCAACTGGGGAGAACTGTGGGCCCAGGGAAGCCACCCCTCTGCCCCCGCCCCCCTTCTTGCTCCTACAGGGTTCAACAACTGTAAATTTACATCAATAAATTGCTGGTAATGCACTGATGCAACAGCATTAACAATCATATACATGTATAATAATATCAGCCAGTTACAGGGGCCAGAACAGGTATTTTTTACTTTGTATACTTAAGTAGTAAATTTAACTGATAATACTTATATGTACTTTTACTTCCTCATACCAGACACCCCATTTTTGTGGACAAGCCCGAAAGAAATGTACCATGAATAAGGTTACTTTTCCTCAACCTTTCTGATTACAGTCACAACCTTGGTCGCATTTAAAAGGTAAACTTTAAATTTTACAACCAAGAAATCAGAATGAGTATAAGTGATCCTGAAAATAATGCCACCGAGGCTAAAGTGTGGAACAGTGTTGCTTAAGCCCCCCCCCCAATCCTGAAAAAAAACTTGCTGAAACTGAGCTGGCTCTTCAAAAGTTTATTGGGTCATTGGAATTTGTATCCTCGGGGTTTGTGAACGAGCATTTCTTGTGACCTCTATTACCAGGCATTTAACTTACAGCCTGGGGAGGAGAAAGCTCAAAAATGTGCAAAGTAGCTGCAAACAGGGACACACAGAGGAAACTGGGTCTTAAATAGACACTACCAATGGTTAAGACTGGAGTTCTGGTTAACTGTGCAGATCTCTGTAGGTCAGCCCTTTAATTCAGATTTGTACTCCATTGAGGCTGTATCCTGTGGAGCTATCCATGGTGCTGAACAGTCATGAGTATATGAGTTTTTCTGATGCGGACCACAGCACACAGTGTTCATGGTTGTATGCACAAGTTTCACTTGGCTGTCAAGTTAGTTGTATCTAAACCGGTATGTTACTTTAGTCATCAATGTGCATATTCATTATTTACCATGTTTCATAATATATTGGGATGATTTATTCATCTGAGACATTAAGCATCCCAGCGATACTGTATGCATGCATGGCTCTGTGGAAAACTCTTATGTCTTAATTTTTTTACTATCTGTGTGTATTTTTGGTGTGGTAGGTAAGTCTTTTTCATTGAATGTTTAAAACTGGCATGGTGAATATGGTGAGGCATTGGGAAACTGAAGGTGAAGGTGAAAGAATCCAATTTTTTAAAAATGTTTTTCCTGTTGATAGGTTTTTGGTGATTCTCTTCATTTTGACCTCTAAAACAAATAGAACCCCCAAATAAGAGGAAATTCTTGTCTTAAAAAATGAATACATAAAATCATGGGCATGAATAAGAAATGTGACGCTAAATCAAAGTGATGGCAGGAGAATTGACAATGAGAGAGAGGGTGGGAGAGGGATGGAAGCAATGGCCCATCCATCCAGTCAGGAAAGAGACATTTCCAGTGAGAGCCAGCACTCAGGGCCAGAGGAGTTAATGACAAACTGCCCTAGGCCTAGATCCAGGCACCATGCCCATGATCATAAACACACATACACACTCACACACACACACACACACACACACACACAGAGAGCTCAAGTGGTTTCTATTCAAACTTTCTTACTGTCATGCCCTCTAAAGAAAGCAAACTGTCAAGACATAATGGTTATTGACTGATAACACATAGTTGAACAGGTCAATAAAAACCTGTTATTCATATCATTCACCTTACTGAAGTGTCTCTAGTGTTTCATCTGCACATCCACCTAAACCTGATTTTTTTTTCTATTTCACTTCATTGTCTCTTTGCACTTTAATGCCCCTTTTCCACCAATCTATTTTCTTTCTCTCTCCGCTCCTGTTTTCTCCTCACTTTTGTTATTGTTGCTTGAGGGTGCTAGCAGTGCATTAACAAGTTCAGAGGTCCACAGAGAGTGACCACTTATTTAACAAGAAAAAACACTGAAACAACAACGTGCTTTAGGACACACAAATTCACATACATGTGCATTAAAGCACACACAGTATAATGTTGTATGATTTGATAACTTCCTCACATTTCTTTCTCCCTAAATCCCCTTTTTCTGCCTCTTCACCTCCCTCTTTCTCATTACAGGAACCACAGGGGAGACAATGGAGCTATGATGCCTCATTGACACATGGCCCCTACTGCGAGTCTCACTCTGTGGGTTTCTTGCCACGACAGCTTCCGGCTTATACCCATCATCAATTCCCAGTTGACCCTCTGTTCATTCCATTACACTCAATTCTCATTTTATCCCAATACTAAATCTTGATGCCTTCCACCCCTGCATCCCTGAATCTTATTCACTCCCCCACTGTCATTGTGATAATTTGCATTTATAGGTGGCGTGAATGAAAAAGAGCAGACCAGAACAGAAAATGAAAAGACATTGAATTGTTGCAAGATAGAAAAACTGGGAGTCGAACAGTGTGTATGCCTGTATACATGTTAAATATGTGCAAGTTACATATGTGAGTGCATATTCCCTCTACAGTATATGTACTACTACATACACTTATACTAAGAGAGAAGATGCATGAGCAAGTGCTGAAGATGAAAGGACATTTTCAATTAAGATGAGTATGAAGCCTGGTTCATTAATAATGCAAAAATCATTACCCCCATTACGATAGCGCCCCAGTTTAAAGACACTGTATGTGAGCATGTGTGTTTGCTTGCCAGCTTTTGCATGCAAGCCTGTGTCTCGTGTGTAAGTAATATAGATTCCTCAAGTGATTTGGTGCCAATATTTCATTTCCTGATTAATGGCCAGAGGAAAAAAAAGTCTTACAGCTTCTGAGAAACATGCACAGCATGTGTGTGCATGTGTCTGTGCTTACTTTGATGCACCTGCACACTTGCATGCATGTGCAGGAATGAGAGACAGCAAGTGAAAGAGAAGAGAAAAGAGAGATTGAAAACACAGAGAACAGTCAGATAGGCAGACTTGTCCGACGCGTTCCTCTAAAATATTTATGTAGCTTGAGATTCCTGTCCCTGATTCTGTGTTCAATTAAAGCCCTTCTCTAAATGAATGTGCTTGTGCGGAAACCAGCAGAAGAAAGCAGCAAACACAAAACTGCAACTCTGCTACTGGATCTTACAGCCAATATTTCATGAAACCACAAAGGTGCACGTCTACACTAAGTACTATATTTATACGCATATTAAGCAGAACTTGCACACTATCTTCTTTTATTTTATTCATTTAATTTTTATTATTCTTCTCCTGGAGGCTTTTATAAAGGTATCACTCATTTTATTTCATTACATGGCTCTTCTTGCACTATTATTTGTATAATAATTTAAACCTTCAATTTTAAATTCTTCTAAATATTAAATACTTCTTTCGTATTATCCTATTTCTCACCAAAGCCCTGGGAAATACAATTTCATGTTATCATATGTAGCATTGAAATGAAAAGTATAAATAAAACTGTGGTGAGATGACAATAAAGGCCCATGTATCTTGTATACATGCAGCAATAAAATACATTCAGAATAAACACACAGACACAATATCTTCATCCATGAATGCATCACGCTTTAACAACGCCAACATCATGTGCTTATTTTCCATGCATGTGCTGACATCATAAATTACTGCCTGCATTTAATGTAACAGCAAAATCCAGACACTAACCTGCTAGCCAGGAATTAAAGCAATCCCCTTTACATCAGAAACTGCTGAATTATTCAGTGGCTCGCCAATAAGGAGCTGTACTAGAGAAGACAGGGCCTTTGAGTGGGCACTTCTAAGACAAATGACACAGATTCAAACATACAATGCTCTCCAGTGACACACACATTAGTCTTATGAAGTTACCTCATAAACTGCCAGCAAACAATGGGAGAAGGGTGATTTGTGGAGACTTAAGAGATGAACTCCGCAACAGGAATTAACAGAAATTATACTGACTAACATAATATGGATTCCTTCCCCTTCTGTCTCTGAGCCTCCCGCTCCCCTTGGCCTGAAGAACAGGGAGGGCAGTGCCTGTGCGGCAGCTTTAAATAGGAATTAGCAGCATTTCATTGTGATAGTTATTGAGTATGGGTCCCTGGGGTGGGTCTGCTCATTGTTACCAGGCCTTGTAAATCTACAGTAATCCTCCCAGTGCAGACCAGAAACACACACGTACACACGATTATTGTACATACACACATGCATCTAATGCATATTTTTTTCTGTAAGAATTTTTATTTTTCATCCACCTCTACCCACATGCCTGGCATGAGCAAGAGAGAATCCAACTCCTGCTGACTGATTTTTGTGTTTTTTAAGTCTGAAAAACTTCACATTCAGAGCCCTGTACATTTGGTTCAAGTGGTCTGTATGTATGATTAGAATAGTTACCGAGAGTTAGGTTTCTTATACTAACTACCATCCATACTGCTCATTCCTTAACATTTGGCCTCCACCTACTCATCCACCCACACAAACGCACAGACACATGGTTGGTGAAATACAGTAGGAGTGCAGAACTAGCTTGCAGCTTGCTGACTGTACTGTATCTCTTTGTAAGCTTCCCACTGTCAGGGTTCGCCTGCACTTTACGTATTTCCAAATCCACCACCAGTTTATGAACTTCAGTGAGCCGGACACATAAGATCACTGCAAAAGCTTGATCAGCCAAGGTTGGTAAGTACTTCAGCTCAAAGTGGAGAGGTGAGAAGAGGCGGCTTCATGGTCCTTGTTCGGTACACAGCAAAGAGGATGGCTGCTTCAGAAGAGTAAAAGCCACAATCTATTAATCCTTGCTCCTTCAGGGGTGAGGACCCACAATGTGTATTCCAAGCTGACATACCGAAGTCCTGATGTAGTTTCTGGGTTTCAATGTATCCCAACATAAATCGATCTGGCAGCTTTTGTTAACAATTGAAAGCTCAAGGTGGAGTCAATTGATGGCTTGATTGAATTTTTAAATTAAAATATTTCAGTTCCCTTCAATTTGCATGACAAATTTTTGATGTTAGATTTTCCAAAAATACAAGGATATACACAAAAATGGACATATAAGAGGTAGAAACAATAACATCAATATACAATATATACAACATAATCTGTGGTGAAATAAGTATTGAGATCCTTTAACTAAGGAAATACGATCAATACCACAATGTAAATGTAAGTTTTATCAGTAAAATATAATTGAAGTATCAAAAATAAAAGTATTATGCAGAAGGACGGTCCCTTTCAAAGTGTTAAGTTACCATACATATTATATTATTCTTTTATTATTACTGATGTATTAACATGT
The DNA here is from genome assembly GCA_029490765.1 of Euthynnus affinis. Lineage (NCBI taxonomy): Eukaryota > Metazoa > Chordata > Actinopteri > Scombriformes > Scombridae > Euthynnus > Euthynnus affinis. Next base: position 10,975,650 of record CM055850.1, on the reverse strand, counting down.
AGGCAGCATTTTAATGTTGCAGTGGTTAGAGAAGAAGCTGCTTTATATTCTATTGGATAGTTTAAAATGTGTCATCTGTAATAAACTGATCAAAGGTGTTAAATGTGAGTATGCAAAGTATCTCCAGCTCTCAGATAAATATAGTGGAGTGTAATATTTCCCTCTGAAATGTAGCAAAGTAGAAGTACAAAGCATACAATGGAGATTCTGAAGGTAAGTATCTAAATTGTACTTAAATATTTAAGCATTTGAGCACTGTAATAAATACAACAATCATTTGATGTCTTTGAGGTATACTTATAGGTGTATGTTTTAAGTATCCTTTTATTAGAATGGAGCATAACAATCAATTTCATATAACAATGTATTACATTGTGTGCTGTGACTCCAGCCTTTTACAGGGCAATATAATGCATTTGATTCAAATATATTTAAGAAAGTAATAAAACTAGTAGTCGTCTATTAGCATGCCCCCACTCATCTGTGCCCACAGACACACAGAAACTGTGCACAAGCTCACGCTGAGAAATTGTATCTGCTGCTCTTTCGGGCATGCGCTACTGTTTTCATATTTAAGTGCAAAGTGTGTAAAGGCTCCTCTCTGGTGCACAGTAGGTGTTGTGAAAATAAATATTTTATACCAGAATATAATTGCATTTTGTGGCCCTGAGCGCCCTACCAGACAATCTGCAATAATGCTCTAATGGCTATGCTCCTCAGTGTATGTCGGAGGGCGCACACACACACACACGCACGCACACACACACACACACACACTCACACACACACATTACAATCTGTTTTTATGGACTTAGCATCTGCGAAGCCTTCATGTCTGTGTCTGTATACCAGAGTTTTCTCATACAGGTTGAGAGGTCATGGAGCTCTGAATGTATATGTACAATATGAGTGTGTGGAGATATCCAAAAGTTATATATGTATGAAGCAAATAGCCATGTCACAGAGGACTGAGTGCACCTTTTCTGCTGCTGTTTATTAATCAGAAAGGCCTTGTACATCCCACATGAGATGGTTTTGATTTTAAACATATGTGCAACCCAATACACATACATAGTCATGTAATAATAAACACATAAGATCTCAAGGTGCTTAGAATTAAATCAGTACTTTAGTACATCAGTTAGGGATCTATGTGTCCTAAAAATATCAACCATTAAGCTTTAAGAACTACAAACAAACGGGCAAACATAGAGATAACTAAATCCTGTTTATGCTACAGGCCACTGAGATTAAGTATTGTCCTCCAATGATGGCCTTATTAACAGTCAACTGAGCCATACTTGTATAATCGCAGTGAAAGGCCAAATCAATATCCACTACAGGAACCAGCACCTACCTCTCAGTTGAGGGTTTAAACCCATTCAAACAAGAGCCTTGGAAAAGCTTGATCAACCCTAGAGACCAACTACAGGACAAATCCCAAGCCCTCGGTCTTAATAAGAGAATCAGAATAATCACCATGGCACAGGCTGGCCTTGGCTTTTGTTTTTGTGTCTTTTAATATGGGCTGATAGAGAGTATACAGAGCGTAAGAGACCCCTCAGAGCTGGACAAGCAACACAGAGAGAAAGCAAACAAACAGATGGTCACATAGTCAAACATCATTTTCTAAAGGTCGAGCTATTAAAACAAAAGAACTCAAAACACTAAAAAATACAGACCATATAGTGAGTCAATAACTACACAGTTAAGCACTCAGCTGGCTGCCTGTGTCCAGGCCTATGCTGCAGGGCTGCAGAGGTCCACAGAAATCCCTTTAGGATTACCCTGTATGGCTGTGTGTGTATCGGCGATGCACAGTCACAGGGTGGGCTCAGTGCAGCGCAGAACTGCGATATGGTTTTCTGCTGGCACACAGCCAGCATTTACATAATGAATAAATATGAGGAAAAAAATCAAATAAATAAAAGGACAGCAGGGAAAAATAATCCTGTTAAAGATCAAACAGCAGGCTCCCTTTCCCCTCCTCCTGTCGTTCTCTCCTGCCTCAATTTTTCTCCAATTTATACTTATATTCCTTAGCTCCTCTATGCTCTCACCTTCCTCCCTTTTACCTCACTTTCCTCACTCGTCTTCTAGGCAACTACACCTTCACTTTCAATATTCATCTCCGGTCCTACCCCCCACTTCTCCTCAACCTCTTTCTCTCCATCTTTTCTCCCTCTTCCCCCATCTTCCATCTCCTTTTTCGATTTCATGGCCAGCCATATCTTTAATCTTGCTCTTCCCCCTTCCTCCCCCCCACCCAATGCTCTCTCGCCACCCTCCCTCTCTCCCTCTCTAGTGCAGAACTAAATGGAGATTAATGAAGGGAGGAAGATGTGTCTGTCATCCAGACAGTCTGATGTAGCCACAACAGCCAGTAAAGCACTGGATGTATTCAAAAAACACACCAGGGTAAGCTATGCACTAATACCGCTCCAGCTGAGAAGAACTACAGATTAGCCCTCCACTTCTATTAGATGATTTGTAAATACTAACTAAATGACTGAAGCATACATCCCTTTCCTTCCCAGGTGTTCAGTATATGGCTTTCTCTCTCACTCACTTTTATCCTACCATTTCAGGATATTCAGAGCACACCCCAGTGACTCATTTCCTCCCTAAGTTTAAATCCTGACAACTGACGGCCGCTCGCTGCTCACACGCCAGTCAAACAGCTCTGATAAGCCCCGCAGGAAATTGACTCGTATTTTAGAGCTCCATCTCCCACATCACATCCTTCCACCACCCATCATGCCCTTGGTTAGAGGTCAAGCAGCTTTCACTAATCTCATATGCAAATTTGTGCATGGTACAGTGTGAACATGAGGGTGATGTATGAACCATGTCCATAATTCATGAGCCATTATCAGCGACAAGTTACACTGGTGGCTGAACACAACTTTCTAGCGATATTGGCTTTCTTAGTAAAGTTAGTGCTGTGCTAAAGCATAAAAGACGTCGTAAAGGTCTTAAACATTTTGGTGTATGGTGCATGTGTGTGTGTGCATTCAGAAATAGCTGCACGCTGCAGGGAATATTGGCAATAAAATGCTCTGAACTCGCGCCTCACCTTTCTTCCTTTATATTTCCATGATATTACCACGCTGTCTTATTAAAATGATGCCATGCAGTATGTGTGTGTATGGTTGTGTGTGCGTGCATGAGAAAATAGAGGGGGATGCTCATCCCAAGATGCTATACAAACGGGCTGAATTAAAGGCAAACATTGTGACGAAGACGACACATTCATTCAGAAGGTAATTACAAGCATCAATCAGAAGGAATAAACCAAAACAGGCCTGCATATGCAACGTTCAGCACTACAATCAGCTGGTTACCCACACACTTACTCGCTTATCAAGGCTCAAATAGCCTGCATGGATTAGCAGCTGTTCATGTGTGCTATATTTTCGTCTAGCCATTGTGTTCCTTCTCTCAGCTCAGCTGGATGGTGCTTTCAAGGCGCAGACATCTCCTCTGGAGTTTTTTCTGTAGTGGCATGCACGGCAGCCAGGGGATCGCAGCAGGGGGACCGGGCTCATGTGACTCTACTACTGGTGAGAAAGAGGCAGAGAACTGACAGGCTGGCATGGGCAACTGGGATTGCGGTTAAGTTGACAGGAAGATTCCTGTGAGGCTTCTGCAGATATGCTTGGAGAAACTGGGGCTGAATTAAAGCATGAAACCGTCCGCCCAGTTAAAACAGGTTCCAATTTCTGCATCTGTTTCCAAATTCACAACAAAACTGGAGCTTTATTGGGTCAGACAGAGATTCACTCACCAGTGCAAATATGTTTGGATAGTTAATGTAATGGCCTTTAAAGCTACATGAGAGGTTTTTGCTTTGAGGCAGGACAAGGTAGAAATTGTCCCTCTGACCTTCCATCTGTAATTAAAAAAGCAATGCCAGCGTTAATGTGCTTTTGAACAGCTGTTCTTTAATTCCCAAACATTTTCCCCCACTGCTATATTTCCCCAACTTCCTTCTTCATGCTGGTCACACCAAAGAATAAATAAACATTTAATATTTTAGCTTTAAAAGCTGGGATCATGGAGGAACTGTGACTCAGCATCTCCTTATCTCTTCACAGTGAAGAATGCAAACACCACCTCCACGGCACACCTGCACTTTCTCATAATGTTCCTCACAAGCCATCTTTTTCCTCCTTTTCTGTAAAAATTAAAGCAAGAATTGACATCATTAACTGTCATGGAGTGATCTCTTCATGCTTCATCCCCCACCTCATTGTTTCACTTTACATACCTTGCTCCCTCATCCTAATCAGGGATAATGCATGTCTAAGGTTTGCTCAACTGTGACTCTTACATGGCTGCTGGGACCCTGAATCCAACTCACATACATCCACACTAAACACACACAGCAAGTGTGCAAGTCTACATAAGTCTACACTACTATAAACCAATCCGTATATGTCACATAAGAGTATCTCATCTTATTCAACCCCAATACCTTGAATAACTGCCAGTTCTTCTCATAATGCTCTTAACTACCGTTCACAATGATAGGATGATGAGCAGTTCAGCTCAATGTACAGTAATAAACTCAAAGCCACTCATTGACAAGGCACTAAATAGATCTTAACAGTGGTGAGCTGAAAGCATCACACTGCTGAAGGAACATTTAATTGTTAAAGCATAGGTCTTAGTACCACTAGACATCATTCCTATTAATTATCTGAACATTTTACTCAAAAATCTAAGTGCTGATAAATGGGGCTTTGCAGAATTCCAATAGGGGAAACAATGAGTAATGAACATGAATAGATGATCAGACAAATTATTAACCAAGTGAAAATAAAAATCCAAACTGTCCATTGTAAATGTGAAACTGATTTTGCAGGGCTAATTCCTGGTTTTATCAAACATGTTAAGCAAGTGTTTGGATCAAAAACAGGCTAAAACAACATATAGGTGCACTGGTGGGGTATGTTGCTTCAGGTACAAGTGAGACAAATGAAATACGACCCAGGAAGTCTGGTTTGAGTTATAGATCCCAATCACAATGCAGACTCTTTTAGTTCGTGATGGTGGAATGAGCTACCCAGCTCTGCAAGGTCTGCTGACTCCTTTGGCACATTCAAAAAATGCCGGAATACATAAGCGCTTGAGCCCCTTTTGTTGTTCTTGTTGTTTATAGTATTTCTTAGGTACTTGTCTACTTCCAGCTGTTTCTTACTGTAATAATTAAAAAAAAATCTAAACAAAAAACCATTCTGTCCAGCACTCTAGAATGCTAGAACATAGCACTTGTACCTTGTCAGCTACTTGAGAATTTGCACCATTTGTCCTCTAATGCTTGATTGTCTTGCCTCATTTGTAAGTCGCTTTGGATGCTATAAGACTCTACAAAGTTATCACAGTATTTTATCTCTGGGCAAAATGATATTGAGGCAAACAGTATAACGGTATGCGAATTACAAAATAATCTACTAGGATTGTGCACTTGCTTTCAAACAAACCTGCTCAGCTCCCCAAAGCTCATCGCTGAAGACGACCAGTTAACTAACTAATAAAAATAATTGACACCTTGCACACATCATTCCATTTCTTTCACAAGGAAAGCAGGTGTTCATCAAGAGCCCAGTGAAATTAGCACCTCCTGTAACTCTTCAACGCTCTCTTCACCGCCGTCAGTTTCCTAATTTAAGGTTTAAGTAAGGCACGGCCTGCTAGCTTCACAGTCCATCTCACAGTTGTGTGCATAGAAATGCATTCCTGCTGGCCTTCTATTCAGAAAGAAGATAGAATAAAGAAGATAGTAAGTAAGAATGCTACAGGGCAGACAGAAATGTCACTCGATATGTCATTACTAAAGGAGTATTGTGGCTCTGGGGTAAACTGTGAATCGGAGTGCATTTCAAAACTGAATCAGAAACAGACAGGGACAGCAAATGAAACATGGTCAAGGGGATTTTTTTATGATTACCAAAGACGGAAATGTGTCTTCATTCGAGTTTTCACTTTAGTCGTTTTCTGTCTATGTAATCATACTGCTCCCTCTCTAGCATTTTATGTATCATAATGTTATATTCTTGCTCTATTTCCTGTCTTTCACTCTGTCTCATTCATATGCTAATATTCTTATTTTAATTCCTTTTAGCCCTCCCCTTTGCTTGCAGCGTTCACTTCCTCATCCACAGTGTTAATATCGGCATTCCTTTTACTCCCCTCCCCCCATCCTCGTTCTCTCGTCTTCCCCTCCTCTTTTGATCTGTGAGCTGAATTATTCCATCTTACCCGGGCTTTTAATTCTCTTGATTGAGCCAATTACCTTCTGGCTGGATCAATGTGGGAAAGGTAATGATTTAAATGGCTGCAGCATAAAGCCACATAACCACTTCAGCTTGTGCAAAAAAAAAGGGAAAGGGAAGGAGGGAGGGAAAGGAGGAAAGGAGGAGGTGGAAAGAGCGAAGGAAGGTGGTTTAGCGGTGGGAGGGAAATGAATATCCTCTCTTTAACACAACCGTGCATGATTCAGCATGTAAGTTTAAGTGCTTCATTTTGTGTCCCTGCCTCTACCTGCTGTATTCTACAATGTAACACCATGCAGAGGAGGCAGACTGTGCAAACCTGGTTTCCTCAGGGATTATCTAAAATGTATGGGCTCTGTAGAAACTGGGTCAGTCTGATCCTAAATGGTGCCATCGTAGCAGAAACCCACTAAGTCAGTATCCCTCAGTATCCTGCACTCCCTCACTCGCTTGGCATCCATGCACTTCTTGCTCATGTAACATATACACACACACACACACTCTTACATACTGTACATGTGCACACACAAACACACACACACACACACACGTTTCCCCATCATTGCGACTTGTCATATCCTGTTGAGTGAGTTGTCCCATCCAATTTGGCCTGCCTCCTTCATCCTCCTATCTATTATTGATGTAATGGAGCATTGTATCTAAATGTAGCCCTGCCTGTGACAAGCACCTCAGCCCAGAGGGAAGCAGGGAAGCAGGGAAGCAGGCCAACGGCTGTGAGCTCCTACTGGCTTCGCTCTGGGGGCAAGTCAACAAGGAGATGGATGAATGATTGGGCAGGTGGTATCTTGGACTTGGCCTGACACAGAAATCTGTAGTAAAAAATATTCTCATCATTCTCATTTTCTAAAGACATTTTCAGAAGTGGAATATGTAACATTGCTGTAATGACCTTTAGTAATTTAGACATACAGTAGGTGTCTGTTACATAAATGTTCATTATGATTTAATTAAAATATGACAGAACATCAGAGAGAATCACAACCTGAGAGGGAGCAGCATCACTGCTGGAAAACAGCGGTTAGTTGAAAAGTAATTATATGAAAAGATAATTGTTCTCAGTTCTCTCTCAGGCCACATCATTGATGGATTTTTTAAAAAAAAAGGATTTTCCCATTGAAGCCTTCATTAATGACCACTGTAAGCATGGGGGATGCTGACCCCTTTCTCACTGTGAAGCCTTTAATAAATTCTGCTGTTTTATACAATCTGACAAACATACAGTAAAATGACAAGAAGTTACAAGTCAAGTCTCTTCCTTTTTTGCTCACATGTATGTAAAGCTTTTTGATAGAAACTCATAATGCACATTATGCAGATGGCTTGAAAATATAAAGGTGGGAGAGAGCTGGTCTGATGTATCAAGGGTTTTTTCCATCTAGCATTTAATTCTGTTTCTTTTCCATGTTCAAAAGGAAATCTTACTAGGTCTGAACTAGTAAGGTTGCCACTATGACTTTTACATAAAAGTTGAGCTTTTTCTGATACGATAACAACATGTTAAATTGTACATTTATGTAACAAGGTGAATGTCTGAAAGGGGTCTAACATACCAAAAGAGAAATTAGGATACAGGCTAAACAAAGAGCACAGTTGTGTAAGATGTGAAAATTCAACTGTTCACAGAAGATTGCTGTTTCCTCTTAGAGTTTGTTCTCAGGTTGTGTGCGGTAGTGCTGCAGGTGTTTAAGAGGATTAGCAGTAAAGGACAGAGGACTATGTCTGGCCCCAAGACACACTGGTGCTAAAATAACCAATGAGTTGCCAATAGCCAATCCTTATTTAATTAGTACTGTTTTTAATTACTCAAAGCAAATGCAAAGTGATTGACAACAGTAATTAGTTTAGGGCTCCATCTCTTGTGTGTGTGTGCCCTGTCTTTCTTACTCCTTTCATTTCTTGTACCGTTGCATCTTTCTCACTGGTAACTCATGAGCACCGGGGTAAATCAGTTAAAGCGGACACAGACACAGAGTCATAGATCTCTCTATGTTAGGAACTCCAACTAGTATCCTGTCCCTATTTTCTGTTCAAACAGTGACTTAAGTGCAGCACCTTCGTGGGCCATTTGAAGTCCAAAGTCTATCTGAGCCACTTAACTGAGGACGAGGAGGCCAACAGCAGATTTGGTTTCCACAGCAACTAGAGACCGCTTCTGTCTGAGGGGTCAGTGGTGATCGGTTCCCTTCAAGGGAGATGATGTTGAAGAGGCAGTGTGGGCTCAGAGTCAGCCAGAGTATATCTGAGCATATCTGCCTCTCCAAACCCTTCACTCTCTATCTCTGTGGAACAGGGCTCTCGTTTATCTGTTCAGGTATATTCACCTCAATATCATCTCTATCCCTTAATTTTTCCCTCTGATACTAATAGTATCAGTAATAGTAATCTCTCTCCATTTTTCTGTGTTATAATTTAAACTTTCTTGTTTGCTGATATATCAGATCAAATATATCAGAAAAAGAAACAAAAGCCGCCTGAGGCAAATTTGTTTTTTGTGATATTTGGCTATACAAATAATTGACTTGAATACTGTCAGTGGATTATCTGAAATGTAAACTTTCAAAAACAAACAGTATTTTCTATGTGACGATTATGTGACCTGAAAGTGTGTGCTGTACAGTGCTACATGTGCACCTTATTTTTGCTTCCTTTTTCTTTCCAACTATAATGGGAAAATGCATTACATTTGGATGCATATTCAGTATATGCATATATTTAACTCACTTACAGTACAGCTTACCTTCAGTATATGTATAATAACTGATCTTTTAGATATTCCAGGACCAAGATATATGGAGAAGAAGCTTTTACTGCATATGCTCCTTATATTGAACAGCCTGCCACATTTTTTAAAGCTTAGCATTTGCATAATTACATAAATCAAACCAAGTTAAAGTAGTTTTTATTTCCTTGGAAAGCAAATTGCTCTGTACTGAATCATAAATAGCTCCCATGGTGCTATTTTACTTCACTGGATTACTTAGTGATAAACATTTTAAATCATTTATTTGTTTGTTTCTTTTAAACATCATGTTTCAAATCATCAAATGTTTGCACTTAGTAATCTATCTCCATGTTTTATGTCTACATATGTAATTGCTTAACAAAACAAGCTGCATTTCTTGTATTAAAGATGGAATATAAACATATGCTTGATTCTCAGCTAAACTTACTTTGCTTTTCAAGATACACTTACTTACTTACATTAGAAATGAGTGGATAAAACAAACAACAAAATATTAAATCATAATGCAGGGATCGTGTACAGACACATCTGAGCAAAGGATGGGTTAGACTCTCCTCCAAGGTCCACAGTTGAACCACTTGAGATGTATTTCCCTTGTTGGGAGAATAGACTCAGGCTACTGACTTGCTGTTGTGAGATGGCAGCACCAGAGACACAGACCTCCCAGAAATCCCAAGAAAGGCACAATTTTACTTTCTTTGCTACAAAAATACACCCAAAATATGGATAGTATCAACAAAAATATGACTTTAGTGAGAAAAAGGAAAAAGCATCCGGACTGGTCACATCACAAAGTGGCATGGCTCTCAGAGTATTGATATACAAGTATATCAGCTACCGTATATCATATAATGTAACTGCATTTCATAGTGAAGCCTTGTATTGTGTAATTGCAATGAAGCTGAACCAACACTAGAAATATACTATTACATTCACAAAGATCTCCTTAACAAACTGACCTCAGTGACAAAATCATCTAGAGAAAAAAACTCTTTTACAGAGACTGTTTTCGTGAAAGCATTGCAAGCAGCTTTTTGAAACCCTATGTCAGTTAAGTACTTAGAATAAAGTATACTGTGCAAATATAATGCAGGACTTAAATTAAATCATGAACTCAAAATAAAAAATCATATTGAATCTGAATGTGTGTATTGTTACATACAGTGCTGACAGTGTAAGTATAAAATCTCCCTCCTTTTTGTGGCTGAGTGGCTGTAAAATGTACAAGATGGATGTCTTGCCAAGAAGGTATTTAAATTGGAAATGTGCAGGAGTTTGTGAGTACATTACCCAACAATGCCTTTTCTTTTTACATGTGCACAAATTCAATAGTTTTCATTCATTAATTCAGGAATCCTTTGTTAGTCAGTTATGCATAATCCTGTTTCCCACCCAATCTCTCATTTTTCTGTCCACTCTGCAATTTCAGGCTGTTCACTCTTTTAGTCCCCCCCCCCCCCCCCCCCCCCTTCTTTTTCTCAACTCAGCATCCAATAATCCTGCACACCTTCCTAAATCTTCCTGCTTCCCAATTTTGCATTTTAACCTACTTCTAAGCATACCCCTCTCTGTTTCTCGGCTCCTGCCGCTCAGGCCTCAAATGGCATAATCCCTGTCATATTGTCACATTACAGGAGTTCAGATGCTAATGGCTGCACTGCTAATCCAGCTGCCGACAAGTCTGGACCAGTGCCCATACCCGCTCTGCCTGGCTCCGCAACAGCTGTGCCTTCCTCTGTCATGCCAATAATGCACCAGGGATCACAGACACAGAGCAGTCAGGCTGCTGGTGGGAGGATTGGATGTTAAAGTGGACATTACAGGAGGGGCAGGAGGCCTTGAGATATGGTTAGTGCTGCAGGAAAAGATATGAGAGAAGCTGTATATACTGGATTTAGTGACAGAGCTGGAGATACTGGCCAGCGGCAACAGGTCAGGGAAACTAACTTGAAGGTCAACAACCAAAGACTTCTTTTTCAATGTGACGGGATGGAAGTTGCGGTTTTACCCTAAGATAAGATTTGGAGACAAAAAGAGTGAATGACAGCCAGAATGAACGAGAGAAAGCCAGGATTCACTAGAGGGAAGCAGACACAACCAGTAGCTTATTGAGCTGTTGATATGAATGAGCCTTGGCAGGCAATTATGGTCATTACTGTCTCTTACAATGCTTCTGAAATAGAAATGTCCCATTCTATGGGAATCAGAGAATGTACTTAAGCTCCAGAGCTTTTGGTGTTTGTTGTGAAGTTGCTCCAACAGCTTTCCCATTCATTAGAGGAGGAAAATCGGTTTGCCTATAATCTAAATATAACACTACTTATCAAATATTTAAAGTGAATTAAAACCTCCTCCTTTTCAATAAAACATCTGCCCAAAAGCACCATCCCATTAGCGAAAAGCAGGCATTCAGCTACTTCAAAATAATTCAGCTAATTTGGCTGAAACCTCTTGGTTCAATTATTGATGAGTGAAACCTACAAGAGCGGGGGATGGAGAGGGACACAGAAGTGGACTGAATACATGATCAGACATATGAGGGCTCTTTTGGGAGTGGTTCTGTGCACCTGTTAAGAGGAGATGTCCTTCACACTTTCACCCCCAGCATTACACTCCACTTTCCCACCCATCCACTCTCTTTCACACACAATAATGATGAACTTTAGATGGGGTTGATAAAAGCTTCTCCTCTGACAATAACGAATTTGCGTGTGTTCTGGGGATGGGTGGCGCTTCAGCTGAATGATGGATGGCAACAGCAGTTGTCCTGTTAATAGATGAGTATGGTACATCGAGATCAACTCAGAATTACAGTGAGCTACGATAAGGGCCGAGTCGCTCTGTTAATTCAATTGGTGTGTTTTTGCTGTAAAATCAAACCTAAAACAGGGACGAGAAAATCAAATTCCAAGATTGAAACATCATTTTCAGATATCATTAGTTATAAAATCAGGAAACAGAGGTTTCTGATTTTAAAACTAGCCTGAGAGAAGAGACACACACACACAGCAGCCCCCACATGAACACACAAACTCTCATCTCAATCTTCCAGTGTGTAAAGAGGGAGACCTTTGACCCCCGTACTCAAACAGAGCAAAGTTTGGAGAGTGGATGCAGAGCCTGTGTACTCAGCTCTTGTATACACACTGGATTGCCTCATGTCTGTATGTTCATGCTGTTTACCTTTCATTAGAGTAGGAGATGTGTCTATTACAGTGGAAGCTCTTGAGTTATGGTAGGATTTGCTTGCCATCATAATTTACTCCTCATTCCCGAGATTTGAAAATATATATTATACATGTATTGAAAAAGATTCAATGTCAATATTTTTCTAAGGTACATCATTTTAAGAATTTTTTCATTCACTGAGTACATTATATGAATCTACATTCACCATTACAATAAGAGTTTTTTATTACATCACTATATAGCATAAGTAGGTAGCAGCTGACAAAAATCAAGATTCTTTGAAACTCTTTCTGAGTCTCTTTTTCTTTTGGACAGTTCCCCCTCAGTGCTGGGGGGTCCTCACGGTTGACAAGTTCATCCAACACACAACACCAACAAGTGGGAAAAAGTGATCCAAAAGACTTTCAAACAGAAAATTCCTGAGAAAATGTAAATGAAAGGAAACCGAGGGAAGAAAAAGGGAAACTTGAGTTCTTTCCTGTTATTGTTCCGTCTTTATTCCTGGTTTGAAGAGAGGGTCTCGGGGTCAGAGTGGTTCGGAATGTGTGCTGAGAGGTTTGAAAAGGAGAAATGCCATCCGTGATTGGCTGAGATTCTCTGAGGCTTGAGGAAGTCTCTGAGGCTAATCTATCATTAGCATTCTAAAGCAAGCACTGGGACTTTGACAGAAAGAAACCGATACACACACACACACACACACACACACACAAACTAATTGCCATATGCGCAAAAGTTTCATGTTTCACAAATGTAAATACAAATTATGACATTTCAGTCAGAGACAATCACATGAGCTTATCACTTTTAGCACATGGTTATACAGTTAGATTTTCTCTTTGAGGGAGCTCTTAAAGAATCGGAGCAGCAATATGGATTCTGCTGAGATCTAATCTCCATACTAAACATACATGTACTTAAACCTTAGTTGAATCAAGAAAAAACATACTGAAATCAGCTGAAGTCAATCAGCCATTACAACTTCAGTGCTCTGCCTAAACTAATACTATGCTCCATCCAATCCTAGATGAACCCACACAAGCAATAAATGCCAGGAACTAAACGTTCATTCTGTCAATAAATGGGTTTAAGTCTAAACCCACAGGAAGTATTGAAGTATTCAAACTAAGGATTACCAGTTGGTTAAAAAGTGCGCAGTACTGTGAATACATTAAATCAACATGATATGAAACAGTAAATTGTCTTAACAGAGGATGTAAACAGAAAAATACAGGTAAGTAAACACACACAGACACACACACACACACATAGGCTGACAAATAAACATGAACAGAGTTTGATCCCACAAGTCCATTGTATGGTAAACACAATGAGGTCTGTTCCAGTAATGAGGAAACCCAGGGCTGTATTGATCACATGCTTTGGTTCAGAGGACCTCTGTCAGTCCCTCGGAGCCCACTTTATACAGCCAGAGAACCAAACACAATCCCCTCTCATTTACCACTTTACATCTCTCTCTCTCTCTCTCACCCCTCCTGCCTCTGCATCACATCTTGTCCTCTTCATCCATTTTAAAGGCTCTCCCTGCTTTTGCGCTCACTTTTTTCCTCATCTTTTGTTGCCTCATCTCCTCTCTTCTTTGCTTTCCTCTCTTTCTTTTTCCGCTTCCATGTATCAACCTCCTTATTTATGTAAATCCATTTGCTGTGAGAATGAAGCTTGTCTAATGTCCTGAACACTGCTGGATTTCATGCCATTTCTTCCCGGTAACGGTAGAATAATGAAAATGTAAATAGCGTTAAGCTGGGTAGCTTAAGACAACCTCTTAATGAAGGCAGAGAGAGAGAGAGAATGAGAGAGCAGAGGCATTTATAGCTTCAAAAGAGTCCCAACGTCACAGGCTACAACATCACATATACAGAAAGCCATTGAAGCATGTGTATGGGAACCAACTAGAGAAGGGACATTATCGGAATTCAAGATTTGTGGAAGAGCTGCCTCAAAATAAAGGCTAAAAGAGTATGTTTTCAAGTGAAATTTCAACTGATATGCTCAAAAGTCGTTTTTTTCTCCAGGCAGGCAATCTTGAGGGAACAATTCGTGGGCTGTAATCTGACTAGATGGCTTTACTTTTTTCTGACATGGCTGTCCATTGCAAGGATAAACCTAATATTTTGTGAGCATTGACGATATCAATATTCCCTCTGCCTTGAACGCTCACGTTGCTTTTTACACATGCACTTATCGAGGAGAGTGAGGGGGAGGCGGTTATGTAAGAAGGAATCCAGGAGGGCTTCCCTTGAGCTCTGGATAGAAAGTGAAAAGAAGCAGGAGAGGAGCACGGAGTGTGTGAACGGTGGAAAAGAGAGGAAATAGGGCAGGGGTTCACAAAGGTGACCTCTCATATTCTGCCGATGAAAAGATTGAGTCAGGCAAAGCAGAGGGGGAGGGGAAAGGAGACGGAATAAACCAGAATAATTAGTGATTTCAAACAGTGATTAAAAGAGATGGAGTCAGGCAAAGGGAAACAATAGAGACAGAGAAAAAAAATCCAAATGCAGGATGAATTAAACCGAACAAGAGGTTTTGCTTATGCCTCAGGAACAATTCCATAATGACTTCAAAGATAAGTGTTTGTTGTTACCTTTAGAAATGTCCTGTGCCTCTATATACAGTAGATTGTGGATCTACAACAGCATGTGTGTCCTTGCTATGCTGCTCAACCTTGGGATAACTCTGCATTAGCACATCAGGCTGTTAAGTCAATCCCAGAGCTACTCAGCCAAACAGCACATTGGCTTGATCTTTGATTGTAAAAGCCTGCCAGGTTGGCAAGTTAATCCTAGAGCGTAGTAGGCCAATCAAGTTGTCAGGCCAGGCTCACTGTCAATAACACATTTAGGTCAAACACAAAGGCATGGAGGAGACCAGATCTTCTGAAGACCTACTGCACATACTTACACCAATCAGGTATCAGTCAATATACCGTATATATAATAAAGAAAGAAATAGGGTATTAAAAAGCTATTTTTATTACAAAAAAAGTACTAAATCAATATAGGATGGGGGAGTTCGCTGGATAACTTGTTATAGCTGCCTTTTTTATTGATCGCCATCTGAGCTCAGGCACCTGACAATGTGAAGCAGAAGAAAGGTTATTGTGCAGTCACCAGAACCACCCACATCTGCAGTGGCACAGAAAAATGAACTCCAAACAGAGCAACTAGACAGGAGTGGAAGAAACAACAGCAGTGAAGGAGAAGGGAGGTGCTGCGGCAACAAGAAGTGTGTATAAATAAAGCGAGAAATGCAGAAAAGATTGTGAGACAAACAGAAAGTGGAGAGAAACGAAGAAAGAAAGAGACAGGCAGACAGGGAGACAGCACTATTTACAGTAGATTAGTTGTTATGGTGATAAGCAGAAGGGAAAGGAAGGGATGTAGTTGTCAGGGTGATGGGGCTTCACTGGGCTACTAATGATATGTAAAAATAACTGCTTAGAATTTGCCCTACCTTTGCAAAAGAAAAAAAAAACATGCTTAAACACACACACACAAACATGTTCAGATGGATACACACTAAGACAAAGCAGTCTGTTGAAGCAGGTTCCTCTCATTAGCATTTGAAGACATACTCAGAATCCTCCCCCACATTCTCAGCATGGAGCTCACTTTTTTGTGAGTTTTTGCTTAATGAGAGATGGCAGATAGATACACACAAACAAAGTGGATGTGTATGTGAGTGTTTAATTCTATGTGTAACACTTGTAGCTCTGTGCGTCCAAAGGTCTAACAACAGCAAGCAACTGAGTGCATATCACTTTGACACAAGGAGATGATAGTAATTGTAGTTTAAATCAGTGGTTCTCAAAAAGGAATCCTTGAGAGGGTTCCAGGGGGGCCCCACAAAAAGGGAAATCATTTATTTGAACTATAATTCAATTCCTAAGTAATACAATGACATAATGTATGACTACTCTGGTCATGGGTTTCATATACTTCCTGTATTAAGACACCTAAAAGCAAAAATCTTATCAGATGGAGGACCCTGGGACAAAATCATATCAAATGGGGGTCTGTGGTCTAGTTTGTGTCAGTTTAGGGGTCCTTAGTTTGAGAATCACTTGTTTAAATGGCGTGAAGGGGTTTCTGGAATGCTGTTTTTTGTAGTTTTGGTGCCTGAGGTGTAACCTCTGGGTTTTCCAAAAGTATCTTATGTGATCACTGTCAAGAAACAATCAAACACACTTCCTTATGCCGAGTGCTGACAAATAATATTTCTCAGTGATTTGCTGACTGAGTACACACACTGTACATTATGTCCAATATCTAGCAATTAGTATGTTTTTTTGTTATTTTTTGTGTCTGTCATTTTTATAATGTTATGATATCTGATGTCTGTGTTAAACATGGTCAAAGGACCAAAACTCAAAACTGAACATATATATAAAAAAATGATCCATGAACGTCAAAAGCCCAGGATTTAGCCTGCTCTGAAGGATTCTTTTGCAAAGTTACCTTAACTTCCTCCTCTTGATGACATCAGATTGTCTGCACATGCCCACAAATGGTCTTTTGTTTCGTAGCCTTTGTTGCTAATGTTGTTCAGTGGGTTGTTTGTATTGTCCATTCACATATTTCAGATCAGATTTGGGCTTGAACATGTGCGAATGTATTTGAGAATTTTATATTTTGAGTAAAGAACAAGAACAAGTGAAATCCTACAACTACTGTTTCTGGAACTGCCGATGGGCAGCTTCTGGAAGCTAACTAATCAGAGCAGAGTGGGCTCATTGGGAGGGGAGTCTTATGGAGACAGGAGCAAAATCGTCAAGTTCAGACAGAGGCTGAACTGAGGGGCTGCATAAAGTGCCGGTATAAGATAAATCAGGAGCGTTTTTAACTGTATCAAGCAAAGATATTCCAGTAGAACCAAAACATATAAATATAGACTTAGAAACATGCATGGTAGGTCCCCTTTAAAACCAAGCAGGAAAAAAACACCAATCAGCAGATGAATAACATCACTTGTCAGCTAACATATAGCACATACTAGCCTTCCAGGGAACACACTAACAAGCAGCACACACGCTGCTGTTACATTCAGGGAGGTAACACACTTTCCCACATATTCACAAGGAAAACTAACAAACAAAAGCACAGAAATTCAAATCATAAATATAAAATATGGACATGCAGAAACACCATTCACATATCGTTCACATATCCCATATTGACTAAATTGCCCCGATGTCTATAAAAACATCTTGTGGCACTTTTCCTCATTTACTACCATTTAATTACCCGACACTCTATTTCTGTAGCAGATATAAAACCACTCACTTGAACATTCACACACATCGTTACACCAGTGCATATGCTGAATAATACATTATATTTACTTGTGCCACAAAAATGAATGATTCCTTTGCATAATTGCTCCTTTATCAGTGAAAACCAGCATGCACACATATCACCACGTCTCTCTAATCATCTGTTCACTTCAGAGTGTACGACCTCCCTCCTCCACACACCACAAACGCATACAAATACTGTATATACATGGCACTACACACAAATGCATGTAATTCATCTGAGCATACATTAACTGGAGGGAGTAATATGTCAGGCTATAATGGTCTTTAATGAAAATGGTCACAGGGGATTAAAATACCTACTGTATAAAGACTACTTACTGTCATGTGATTTTTTCAAGTGCAACCCTCCATCTAGCTTTTGACAAGAGTCTAACTCTTTACATGTCCTCCCTATTATTTTAAAGAGCTATCACTTCCACACTTCCAGACACTGGGGATTCACATCAGAGACACTAACCAGTAATATAACATTTCCAGTCTTTGAACAACGTCCTTCGTCTTTACTTGAAAGAGTGAGCAAAATAATGACACTGTCAAATGCAATCCTATGCCTTCCTATAAAAAATGCATTATGGCTTGATTGCTTGCATATGCTGGGCTATTCTAAGGCAGTGCAGTTGTTGTGAACGAAGCCAAGAAAACAGGATTCCTATCTACACAATGCACCATCCATGGTCTGGCTCTCTACAAGAAAGCCATTTAATCTCCAGTAGTCTGCATGTGATCAATCTCCCAGCACAGTGTTACTGCAGCGCAGGCCATTCCTCATCATTTAGAGAGAGAGGTATTGACCAGGCCAGGACAGCCTCCGTTGTGCATCTGTGCATGTTGTAAACCAACGGTAAAGGAAGAAAATTGACCAATGTATACAATACATCCGCTGTTTGTTTCTCAATTGTGTACGTATACATTTGTGTGCATGCATGCATGCTTATAAAGTAACAAATAAATACTAAATGTGAATGTATGTATGTCAGTGGGGCAAAAAAGCAGCATAACAAATGCGTATGTGTTTATACACATCCATGTGTCTTCCTGTGTGTTGGCTTGTTTCAAAATTGACATACCGTGGGTTAATGCAGGTGGCCATATTAGGTACATATCATCAGTCCATCCTTATTTGGACAGTCCTGCTTAGTAGCTCACATTAAGAAAACAGGCACCAAGGACGAGTGCAGCATTGTTAGTTGATCTGTCAATAAACTATCACACTCTTTTCCTGCACTAGAAATGAGTGGAATGAATGTTCAATACAAGCACCTAGGAAGCCTCAGAGGTATGAAACAGGCATGACAAGTCGAGACAAGGTCTCACTACATCTCATTTGTGTATGTCATTTAGCCCATCTACTTGACAGAGGAAATGTATAGACAGGCACATTTCAGTTTGCAAGTGTCAGAGAAATTGCACCAGCATGATTTGTGAAATGAAAGGAGAGCGCCTTGACAAATAAATTAAATGACTGACTCACTGGATTTTGTGTTCCTGTCCCCACACTTATCGTGAGGTTATTCAGGCGTCAGCTTCATGGACTTCATCCCCCACACTGCCTTGGGGCCATGTCAGATTTACAGTTATCCATGACAGGCTCTTATCGGGGATTTGGAGCGGGACTTTGCAGAGTCATCTAGAATATTGGCTGTATCGTTTTTATCCCCGCTCAGAGAAACAGCAAGAGGCCAAGGTTGGGATATCACAAGTGAAACAAGGAGAAACATTCAGATGAATACAATCACACAGTGTGAGCATGCACACACACACACACACACACACACACACACACACACACACACACACACACACACATATACATTCCTGACATCTCCTGCTGGGATCATTGGGTAGGAATACACTGTCATATCAGAGTATGTCGACAGCAAGCTGACTGCAGTGACTTTTGGGACACTATGGTATATTAAACCAGCAGTCACAGCCACTGCTGGGCAAGTTACTTGACAAAATCCTTTGCACATTTCATGTTACTACTAACTTAAAAAGTAATAACTTTACTAATTACTCAACAACAAAACTAATGAGTTATATTACCCATTTTTACTTTAGTTACTCAGCCCATCTCTGTCAAAGGTGCCCTTTAAACAATTTCAAAGCCTCCACAACCACATTTCACATTCATGTTTAACATGAAGAAAAATAATACAAGACGTTGTGGTTTGACACACAACCAGCTCAACAT
Organism: Euthynnus affinis; assembly: GCA_029490765.1. Lineage (NCBI taxonomy): Eukaryota > Metazoa > Chordata > Actinopteri > Scombriformes > Scombridae > Euthynnus > Euthynnus affinis. Next base: position 10,955,890 of record CM055850.1, on the reverse strand, counting down.
TAGCAACCACTGGCTGCATGAAGTCAGTGAAGCTGCATTGTTCTTGCACCCTCCAACTCTGAACTAAACCAGCTGATTCCTGAATGTAGCCTTACCAGAGTCTAACGTTACCAAGCCAGCTAAGAAGACACAATATGCAAATAAGACATATTTGGAGTTACCTGGAGACAGAGCACTACTGAAATTAGTAATTTTAATGCAAGTACTGAATTTCAAATTGTATTGTTAACGATAAAGGTAATTACTTACAATACTGTAACACATTACAAAGTAGTCCCAACACTACTGACAGCTGATAGAAATGGATAATAATTCCTCTTCAATGCATATTTTTTATATGTATGCTTGAGGTTTATTTATATACATAACTGGAGAGTTTGTGTTGGAAAAACTGTATTTATAACTATATATAATCTCCCCCAAAATTCCCCGGTGGTGGAACAAGTTACCTCACTCTGTTCAATCTGCAGAGTCCCTCTCAATCTTTAAGAAAAGACTAAAAACCCAGCTCTTCCACAAACACTTCTGCACTTGATGGACTGGAGGTAGAGAGAAAAGAGAGAGAAAAAATACCCTCCTTCTATGCAATCTATGCATTTCCTTGGTGCACTGCCTGTGGGCATCTACATCCTATCGGACTCTATCTTAAGCTTCATAGCACTTACTCGTGTTGTTGTCTCCTGACTAGATCCGTGCCTATTGTATCAGTTTCAGATGTACATCACTTTGGATAAAAGCGTCTGCTAAATGTAAATGTATAATAGAAAATATAGTCATGCTTTGCATGTATTCGCTTTGCAAATATTCCTGACATAAACAAACCTTGAGAAAACATTCATGTTAGATTTAGTTGTTGCCCAGTCTTAGTCCTTAGCTATTAAAAGATTTATCAAGCAATTTGTTTAGACTTTTTGCTTTAATGTGGATTCAATAACCATATCAATTGCAGTTGAATCAACTCAAGAACTCCATATATTTACTCTAAAATAGCGCTTCTACTGAATTAAGCGTAAGACATAGACAAGCTCTCATTCTTGTATTTGAGCTGAGTGCAGAGTGTTGTTTTCCACTGCAGCATGTTCACTCATCCCTGCAGGCTGTGTTTAAAAGCCATTATTCCAGCTAACAGACCGGTCAGCAGGCCTTGGATGTGTTTAGTGATGTGTATTGTCTGGCTCTCTCATGACATTTGGAGTGCATAAATGTACAAGTGTTCATGTGGCGTTTTATTTTTTGTCTTTGTATGGGACAGCAGAGCCAGAGAAGCTATGATGGCGTGGAGTCGCAGCTGTGAGCAATTCATAATCCAGGCTATTGTCTGTTTATGTCCTGGCAGTGAGTCGAGGGCAAAAGACAACACACACTGGGCCCTGTGGAAAATTTGCATGATGATACACAACACTCATCCTTTGACCAGGTGATACTGATTGACGGTCATGTAGTCCCTGCGCCAGCACACTCGCTGCACATGGTGAACCATCGAGAAAACCTTTGGTGCCTAAAAGTGATCAAGAAACAATGTAGGATATTACAATAAGCCCATGGCTGGTAAACTAGGGTATATAAAACACGATAAGCATAGTTCAAATTTAATACAATTGTGTGGTGAGATGTGAAAGATGTAGAATGTAGATGGTATAACTCAGTAGATAAACTATTCTGGCACTGTCTAAAATCACAGCATCATGGAGGAGACTTTTTTTAAAACTTTCTGATCTGGCCAAGCCTAAATAGGCATCTATAGTACCTTAATTCCTGTTTAGTCTGGAATAGAGATAAATAAATAGAGGCTGAGTCTCCAGGAACAGTGATTGGCTGTCCACTGGTTGTGACATGGGGATCACAGTCAGAATAGCTGGTGAGTTGAAACTCATGATGAGTTTGGGCCCAATAAGTCCAATGCAAAAGCATTGCAAAAAAAAAACAAAACAAAAAAACAATGGTTCAATTTAAACTATTAGGTCAAATGAAAATGAATAAATCACAGTTATATCAAAGTATTTTTAATTTCATTCATGTGTGTAGAGAGTCATCAGTAAGTCATCTGGCACATCTAAGGAAGGATACTAATGTATGCTCTACAGACCAAAAACTGCAGAATCCTGAAAAAGTTTTTCAGTGGGCAACTTTCATTTAAATTTATGGAGCATCATCTTTTGATACAGCATCCAATTATCTTATTACATGCATGGTTAAGGCCAGAGTTTACAGCACAGCTCAAATGTCCCTCTGCCTTTTACCTTTTTACCATCAGCCCAGAGCAGACAATCTTTAGTGTGGTCATGCACAAAAAGCCATATCGCTTCCTTGAGCACAAAGCCACAAAGGCAGAATTAAAGGCTATACTGAAATAGTATCAGTTCCACAGTGCCCATTGAAGCCATATTGTTATGATAGATCATAGTCCAAAGGGCATTCATGCTTCTCTGTATGTTTTGGGGGTGAATGAGGTGTCATATTTTGATGCCTTGGATTGATGTCTGCTTTAATTGATAAACCATACAGCTCATACCAACAAACACTTCCCCTCAGGTTTTTCAGATCCATATGGTCACTTTACAGAGTCTAATGGACCAGATCTTGCATATGTTGTCTGCCTGGACGGTGTCATTGTGACTGCTAACTGTGCAACATACTCAAGACAGTCAGAACTCAACCCAAAAAACAGTGTGAAATCGGGCAGGAAAATATTGCTTTGGATGAGAATAGGTGATTTTAACAAGACCAAGTTGTTGTCTGTCGAAGGCCTGAGACTAAAGAGGAGATGTGGTTTATTCAGTTGACTGGCTACTGTTGCCACTTCATCCCCAAACTCCCAAAGTGATCATTTTCTTGACTGATTTCAGCTGATTCAGTCTAGTAGACAGAGCAATGCCAACAGGTGTTGGAGAGGTTCCACGGAGGACAATGTCTAATTTGGCTTTCTGTTTTTGACTCCAGACTCCAGTGATGGGTTGCAACAACTGGTCTTTAAGAAGCCTGGTCCTAACTACTAAGTCAGTCTTTGTTAAGACCAGTCTTTAGAATAGACCTAATGTTGTTTGCACCAACCAAACTCAAACCTAGTCTTAACTATGCTCAGTATTAGCAATGCATGTCCATGTGAATTTTTTAGATAATCATTTCTAGTTTGCAGCAAAATCTTCTAATAAAATTTTAATAAAACCTGTAAACATAAGATTCAGATATACCAATCAAAGCAAACAGTAATGCTAATGGTGATAGACATGGCTGTTAAATATTTACCAAGTAGAGCCCCTCCACAAAGCCAACAGCACTACGGAATTTAGCTGGCAAAGTGATGAAGTTGTGTCACTATGTGAAGAATTCTAAAGGGAAACATAAAGCAGCTGTGTATGACATATAAAATATCTGCACCCAGCAATTTCATTACATTTGCTCCTTGTTTTGGCACATCTCACCTACTCAGAATCAGAATCATCAGCTTTATTGGCTAAGTATGTTTACGCATACAAGGAATTTGATTCTGGTTTTTAGTGGCTCTCAATGTGCTTACACACAACAATCTTCAGAAAGATACACAATGACAGCAAGCCACACAAAGATAATTAAACATAACATATCATAATTATGTACAACCAAGTTGGTGAAAAATAGATGCATACATACAGAAATAACAAATGGACCATCATACAATGTCTATACAGGTAGAACCGTTTTTGTAAATTGCAAACAGGACAAAAGGGCAAAAGTGTGTTAGAGAATATGTTCCTGACAGCTTCTTCCATCTGACTCATCCGGTGTTTGCTATGGGTGTCAGTTGACGTGCACACACACCATGACGCAGCCTTCTCAGCACACTCTTCAAAAGGCTACTGGAAAGTTGAACTTATACTTGGTATTCTTTGATAAACTTTATGTCCACAGAAAAACTATGGGCCAGATTTACTGAGAAAATGTTATTAATTAAATTAAAGTTTAATGAACAGCTTTTTTGCTTTTGCTTTTCAAATATTCTTTTTTGTTTGAGAGCAGCCATGAAAATAAAAATCATCCGACCGGCTCATAAATCTAATCAAGGGAAGAAGTCACTGTCAAAAATGCTTGACAATTTTACTTGATAAAAGACTACCTGACTGATCAAAGTGGTCATAAATTAGTTTTTCTGTTGATCTAACTGATTTATCTTTTCAGCACTACTTGTTACAGACACATTGTTTGCAAGCGTTCTTCCTGATGCCTTCATCTCTTTCACTAAGCAATGTCTGACACTGCATTGTGTTGTGTAGACCAGTGGGTTTTCTGTTTGGTCAAAAAGTTCTTCCCCATTTTTAACATTCTTCAGCGTAGGTTACAGCCTGCTAAAAACTGGTAATTGGGTTTGCGAGGAGGCTGAGACCTCAGTTAGAGAGTCCCTGTCTTGTCTCATTATGGGCTGATCTCCAGCAGAGAGGCTGGAATGGGCTTGCTCAGGTCTGACTGGGCTGGGTCGGACCAAGACGGAGGCAACTAGAGTCTGACGGATGGATCCTGACAGCCTGTGTCTGTCAGAGACCTCAACAGAGTCCCTGAATGACTCTTTTGCAGTGTCAGCAAGGCCTTGTTCAATTTACTGCACAATCACATTAAGGTGAGAAAATATATTGTCCCTCATGCAAGAACCACTCATACAAACAAATTTGTTCTTAAGTGGCACATACGAGTGATTGCAGAGAATTCATGGCGTTCATCAATTTTCTCATACTGAGAATTTTCTCTTAGGTACAAAGAAATTTAAGAGCAGTCCAGACCTTTCGTATAAGTCATAAACAGATGGTCTCTGACTTTCTTCACAAGAGCAAAAAAAATTGTTTTACGTCTAATCTGAGAGAATTTAAATGTGATACTGAAAGGAATTTGAATAAAATATAAAACCAACTTAATACAAAATTAATATTCTGCTCACCATATTATCATTATCATGGCTGCCAATTCACTAGGTTTTTTTTTAGATTTTATGCTTTGTATAGGCATATTTCAGTACAGCAATTTATACATTTCAGTCTCTTTCATCTGACAGTGTAAAGTCACCTGCTGTAGGCTATAATATTCTCTCATCTATACATCACTGTCACATCCCTTGACCACGTCTCATCTAAGTCACAGACTGCTGTGGTTTAGAGAGACCTTTTTTAATATCTAACTTCATGTAAAATCATTCCCTCTTTATTTCTGTCACAGTACAGCACTGCTCTGAAGACATGTTGTTGACAGCTGTATTAATATTTTCTAATTGTTTTGGGTCTTATGATATCACAACGGACACCAATAGTAACAGCAAGATTTGAAACAGGTGGCATTCATCAGCCTGAAACAGGTGAGGACAAGTTTGTCCAATTTGGAACACTCACTTTAGGAAAAGAATACATAAATATTCTTGCATGAGGCTCATTGAGTTCTTGGATGAAAAACACTCTTTGCAGCAGCAGAACACACATACTCTGAGATATGGGTAAAACACAACCAATGTGTTAACAGATACATGCATCCACAAACATGTTTCACACAGAATAAAAATCACAAACCAACAACAACAATCTACTCCAATTGATAACCAACTCTGCTGAGCCTGAGTGGCCATTAAAACCATGAGCAGCGCTAAGAGTGGAGAGAAGAATGAGGCAACAGGAGACACATGCAGCCTCCACACCTTTGGGAAACTCATTAGTTTGGGTAATACGGGCCCAAGCAGACTCCACATTGAATAATTATAGGATTTCAGAATGCTACAAACTCTGGGAATGCTAGCCGGACATTGGTAGGAAAAATCAATTAAGTACAAGCTTTATCCAGTGTCTCTTGAGGGCTAATCAAGTCTTCATAGCTCATCCCTCACCCATAACTATTCAAGGTTGTGGAATGAAATTCCCAACTAATCCTGCAGAAACAGTAGAGTATTCCCATCTGATACTGAATGCTCCAAAAAAAAAAACTGCGCTAGAACAATAATCCAAACAAAGGTCTCTTTCTACATCCTTAAGCTTTCTTTCCCCCTCATTTTTTTATTTGGACAATACCAACAACTACCTATAAACGGCATTGACCTAGGTACATTTAAAAAGCCAGAGGTGGTCACTCAAAGTTAATTTAATAGCAGTCATGAAAGTACAGCTGCTCTATCTTTTTCATCTCCAGTACATGAAGACAAATGTCCCGAACCTTTGAACCAGAAAACAATCACCCACCAGGGGCTTTATCAGCCAATTAATCTCCTTTACCACTACATTTCATCTTTAACACAGACACCTAACCTTCATCCAGCTCAATATGTCTGAGACTAGTACTGGAGAGAAGAACAGAATGGGGCAGAAAAAAATATTCGACATGCGTTACGACTGCGTCATTTATAAAAATTTAAAAATAGGATACTGAAATCACAACACCTGCCACAGCCACATTGACAAAATGCTGTAGTGATTCTTGTATATTTAGAGGAACAGCCGTTATAGGCAGCCTCTTACTCAAGGTATGTAAATGCCAAATCGAACTGCCTTGCAATACAAACAAATTAATTGAAATGAGTACCACCACTGGCTTAGTTTTTTTCACAACACTCACATGAAAAATAAACTGTGCAGAGAGAGCCGCATGAACATATGTTTAACTTCTTAATACTACTGTACGCTGAACAGTATACATATGTGCATGTACTTATCTGTGTGTGTGTGTGTGTGTGTGTGTGTGTGTGTGTGTGTGTGTGTGTGTCCATGTCCCAGATTACAAGTTTAATGTGAGCTTGTCTGATTTTCCACATGTCTCCATTTATAATCTTTCAGGCAGACTGAGAATCCTTTCAAAGTGCCATTAAATAGCCAAACTACCCAGTGACACTCCATCACCTTTGACCCTTTAGTTGGGGGGTAATATTGACTTTTCTGCTATCGATATTTGACCAAAGGACCCAGAGGACCCACTTGATTGATCTGAAGCACTGTCTTGGCTTAGATTTATATGGAAATCCTCCACAAACCAAAGCGTACAACCACGCAGGTACTTGTGTGTGTGTGTAGGCACATAAGTTAAGAACGCACATACATGCACAAATAAACCTGCAGTATATCAATATAACTCTGATAATAATTACCATATATATATGTATATATGGTAAAACAGACAACGTAATAGTTAAACAGAGATAAAATTAGATTACATTAAATTAGTCATTGTATTATTGTAAAAAAGTTATGACACTTAGATGACACATGCCATTATATCCTGTAACTTAGGTGGTTAATAATTATACAATAGATTTTCAGACAGCAACATTTCTGAATTATCAATATTTTATTGATCTTTTTAAGTAGTCTTAAGGGCCTGTTAAAACAAGGCTGATTTTCCAGCTAATTACAGATATGATTATTATCTTAAACAATTAGTGCATAATGTCCACACAATGATCACAACTTGAAAATAACCACAAACCTACTCTTATTAGTCTTTTATTATGTCAGGAGGTTGGTAATTAGAGCACACTGGGCAGAGAGTTTAGGAATATATTGTTCTTGGCTCAGTAGGTGTACTATATGGGTACGCATGTCTGTATTCTGTGTCACATCTACTTAGCACATTATTTATTTATAAGTTGCCCTTTTGCTCTTTGTGTCAGTGTCTGTCTGGTGAATGTTCTTCCTTCAGTATAAAACCTTTAGCAAAGGGTCAGTCCTTAAATCCTCAGACATGCTCACTCATGTCTGCAGTATACACTTGCAGTACACACAGGAAGATATAAAACTCAGTGTGTGAAGAGCAAACGCAGACACACACACACACACACACACACACAAGCCATTTCTGATTACTTAAGATGAAAATTCTGTTAGAAAAGTGATGTAAATATCAAATAAAAGACAAAGAAAATACATTTTATCTACCTGCCAAGTGAGTTTTTCATGAAATCTAGTATGTTAAACTAGTATTTGAATATTACAGCAATATAACACATCTACTTTTTTCTGTGATGGGATATTGTCTTCATGGTGTTTTAACTGACTACCTGAATACTAATATGTATTCATGTCATGAAAAGTTTCTACCCTCAATCTTTTTGCTCTCCATTTTCTCTTTTGACCTTTGCATTTGTTCACAATTGATGCTCAATTTGCTGGCATTTAGGGCCAAAATGAGTTTCACATTAACCCTTAGCGACCCAGTCACTGAGGAATTGGATCATTTGGTAGCTGTCACTCTCTAGAATGAGGTAGGTCAAGCTAATTTTAAGAAGTACAGTGTATATCTATTCATTAATTCACATGCTCTTAATCTCATACACAGGCAAAAAAAAAAGCTGTAGTTATATCTAAATTGCTCCCATTTTTCTGTGTGAGTCATTCAGCACAAAGAAGTGGCGAGGGCAACACCCCATTCAATTACCTGCCAATCCTCTTTTTGAAGAATATGCTTAAAAGATATGCTGGTGATCTTCTAGATTTTTCTTACTGTCAACAAATCTAATAGTGATCATGTTTTCTGTCTTTGGAGAGTAGTTCTGTGTAAGGCAGAGAGCTTTGCTTGCTTGGTGTGCTACATTTCACAACCTCCTAACTTTGTACTGCACTGTACATTGTAAAGAACTTTAGTATAAAGTCAAAAGATTTGATATGTAGCACAACAAACTAGCAAAGCTCTGTAAATGGAACCATGTTCCCGCTCATGCACAGTGATGTTTGCCTGCCACAGAACTGAGATTGAGATTCCTTGACAGTCAGAAAAAATATAGTAAATTGCCAGCCTTATTCTTTAAAGCATGTAACACACACACCAGTGAGACACCAGTGTTTTCCACAAGCACTTGAAGCCTGATGAATCACACTGTTTAGTGAGCCATGAGGAACAATATCAACAATTAACTGTAATTAAGATTTTCATAATTTCCTGGGTAGATAAACACCGCTCTACAATGAAAATCACTGTTTCAAATTTTAGACAATTTCTATCACGCAGGAGTTCACAAAACAGCGGCACACAAGTATTAAATTACACAGGTAAAAACACCCAGAAGCCACCGAATTACATCAATGACGGCTTCAGCCATTGATGGTTGGCGGTTACCATAAATTGAAGAAACAACTCTGGAACACACTCACACGCAGTGAAATATATTAACACACAGGTGCTGGATGCATACACAAGAGAGCCACACAAGAGGAAGGCTGACAAAGAGTGTTAAAATACCTGAGCCTCTCTTAGAGACCACCTTTAGACTCTTGGACAGCGTGACGTACAGCAGGAACACCAGAGGGCTGGGAGGTCTCATCTTCCCCCCGTCCTCACAGCCTGAGGGAAAAGAGAGAAAGAAGGAGAGGACAGATAGGAGAAAGAAAAAGAGAACAATCAGTCATTGCTTGTACATGAGTTCAAGTACCTCTTTGTCACTACTGACAAGAGTAAGTGTCACTGTGAAGGAATGTTTTGCAACAGCCCAAACACTACACCAAGCACACACACTTTAGTACAAAGATCTGCACACCAACACACAGGAATACACTTAGACACTCACACCAACATACTACCTTCCATGTTCCCCTGGGGGGTCTTTCTTGTAATGATTTTCTCTCATGATTGCAATTGAGACAGGTTATCACAGCAGGGATATATTTCATGAGAAACCATTCCCTGAGTTGCTGACGAATCAATAAAGAAATAATTACACGTGTAAGAAACACCACTTTTAATCGCAAGCTTCATTAAAAAATAGGGGAGACCTTAAAGGGAATTTCAAATTATCACCTTGTGACTCGCACAAAAGCAGCAAATATTCCACCCATATCCCTTATCGACTCGTATATCATATTAATTGATGGAGGTGACTCATTCTTCTCTACTCCTCATTTTCTCTGAGTAAATGACATAATCTAACATGAAGTAATTACCCTCTAATAGCCAGCTCCTGAAATAGAGCTGGTGTTACTGTATAAATTTGATGTTAAATGAATGAAAAAAAAACACTCATCAAAGGAACTGTTTGTTAGCTTACAGTGCTGGCTGATAGTACATTCTGAAATAAGCTGTCATCTGATGCAATTTGTGAAATTAAACGTGAAACCAGCAAATGTTAAAATTATTAGTTGGGAAGAGACCTGTTGCCTTGTTTCACCTGAAGCACAAACAGCAACAATGGGGCAAAAAAGGGGACTGAGGTGACGCAATCAAAGCTGTCACTTTGTTAAAGCTGCCTGTCTGGGTAGTTGTATGTGTGAAAGATAGCAGATGCCTAAACAAAAGCAAAGGGTGATAGAAGAAGAGGAGCAGATTCACCAACAGCCAGATCCATGTTTCTGTCACTCTAATTATATAGGAAAAGGAGAATGAAACGTGCAGCAAATTAACCCAATGAACCAGAAAGGCGAAGACAGGACTCTGGCATTTGGAGACAGAAATTAAGAGCCAGAGCACAGGAGGGACCCTGGAGTCTGCAGCAAGTCACGTGCATTTCAGATTAGCATAGCTAATGAAAGGAGCCTCTCTCAGTGTGTGTTTACACAACACTCGCGAGGCCCGCTCTGAAAAGAAGCCTTTCTCTCCTCCTCGATCACTTTCTACTAGGAAACAACGTTCAGTCGATGAACACCGCTCTGCCAATAACATTCTGGCAAATGCCACAGCTGAAGGATTGGCGCTTCTTTGTTCGGCTAAAAGGCCTTTAAAAACACTTGCAGATTAGCAGTTCAGCTTTAAATGTGTGTTTTCAACTGCAGATGTAACCTCACGGTCAGTTTAGGCTATGTGCACACAGATCACCAACCAGAAACTGTCTCAGGGGTCCAAATCCTTCAGAGGTCAGTACAGGTTTTTGTAGTCCTTAATCTTAAGGACCATATCCCTCTTTAAACATAACACATCCTACAACTATTGCTGCAATCCTGTCCCAGAAATATAACAAGTCAAACATAACAAAGGGACTTGCTGATACAAAACACACAATGACAGTAAAATATCGAAAAACATCAGACCATGTGCATTTGCACAAGCAGAAGAGAGAGAAACAAAGAGACACAGTAGCACCATTGTTCATCATGGCAGTATGATATTCAGTTTACACTAAAAACTAAATATAAAAACACAACAGGATAACCTGATTATCTGTTCTCTGTATAAATCCTTAATCCCAGCACAGCCCTCCTACCAGCTTGCTGTCTTTCTCTCACTGCAAGATAGCAATGTGTTCACTGATTGCCTGCATGTCAAAATTGTTCATTGTAACACAAGACTTAACCTAACATAGTCCTCTGCCAATGGGAACAACCAATTTGAATGTGTTGCAGAGCACTTTTGGTCTGTCACAAATGGCAATTTTGCTAATCAAATGGCGATAGTATATGATGATTATTTGTTGCATGTCTCCCTGTGTTTTCTACTATAGCCACACTATAAGATATCCAATAAGGCAAAATGACCAGAAAAAAAGATAATTTCATTTCAAGTTGCTGATACAACTTGATTTACTTAACAAAACAGAATGATTGGCAGGCTGTGTTTCTGTAGCTGCAGGATGGAGAGCTGCATCCCGTCACAGCCTGATTCAATAGAACAATGTCAGCGACACTCCTCTGTGTCCCAATCATGTCACGCCTTCACAAGCCCAGTGGGCCTTGGGTCCTGCCAGCCATGACATCACCGGCCTGCCATCCTCACACACAGAGGGGACATTGTGCACCTCGCGAGACCCCACCACCACAACCACCCAACACACCTCGTCTCCCTTCACTTCTCCTCCTTCTCCATTCCCTGTATTGAGGTTGTAACTGCTACACAAAGGCACTCAAAAGAGGAACTTTCTCAGTTAAAACCTGAATGGTCCTTCAGTGTACTCTCTAGAAGAGACTGCTTGTTGATGGACATAGAATGGGAGAAAGTCTTCAATGCACATGGATTCAAACATCAGTCTGTAAAGCATTCATTTCAAATGTCTCTCTTCAGTACCTGTAAAAGATGAAGATATTCAGAATACTGACTCCGTAAGTGGAGAGTCAAGCTGTTTCTTTTTATGCTACATTACTCCACTATTGAAGGTTCTCTCATGGTTTTATCATGGTTAGAGTGAGCGTGCACTGTGTTTAAATAATATAACACCTATACTAATATAATAGTATAATAATAATAATATATCACCTTTAAGGTTAATTCCCCAACAAAGTCAGGAAACTTCACAAAACAAAATGGTTGAAGGTGAGTTTATTTCAACCACAAGACACATTTCTCTCAGTGTAATTGACTCATAACGCGTATCTGGCCTTGTCTGAGGGTACATGAATACAAATGTTTCCAAGGCAACAATGGGAAAAAAACACAAAGATGCTGAGCTGAAATCATCACAACTATCTCCCCAAACCACCTTAAAGCAAAATCAAATACATGCCTGAATGATTTTAAAAAATGTTGGAGAGGATAAAACATTTGTAAAAATACTGTACAAACTAATAGAAGAGATTTCCGCACACTTAGATCTATGCAGTGTTTCACTTTCTTTTGAACTTTCAGTCTATCAGACTTTCATCAGAGCATACATGATTCAGTAATGGACAGGCAGGTAAAAATAACCTATCCCCATTCTAATCATTGGCGGTATGCAATACACCTGTATGCACCCTGATGGTAGAAGCTCTACCTCTCGGGAACTGTAGTTTTTGTACTGAATGGAGTACTGTGAGGCATACAGATGGAAGCCATACTTATTATAGAATACAGAAAAGGGTGGGACACAGTGAATATGGACAGTATAGAAAAAGCATATATGATCAGGAAGCACCTTAAAGTAGTACTGTAAATATATTATAGTATATATACATATAGTATTTCATCACATAGTAAATGGGGCTCTGAGAGGAATCAGACTTAAGCCATTATAAGTCAGAGATCCCCAGATCTATAAGAAAACAATAATTTCAAACACAAATAAAACAAAGAGCTATGAATGGGTATCGTGTGAGGGCCATCATGAACCATAGACCCAAAATTCTGAACTAAAAATGAAGGAAAGAAACATCTTGGATTACAGCAACATTCAAAATCCTTGTTGAAGCCTGTAGGCTGAAGTGTATCTAAAGTGTCAATCCAATAGAGCTCCCTTTGGCATATCTTTCTTTCCATATCGCCCCCTCTTGGCAATTCAATGTGTTCAATGCCCTGGAATTGTAGAGAGAAGATAGAATCTGAAAATTCACTGAAATGACAATCAACAGGATAGCTCACATTGTTATGTCTGATGGAGCTTTTGTGCTCACTAATGCTTTGTTTTACCATGCATATAGTTTTACCTATATAAATCTTATCAAATGGGCATTTTCATAGATAAATAACGTTTTCTGTGCTGTAAAAAAAAAACCTTTCAAAGGACACTTTTACTCAATCTTGGATGTCTAAAAACAGGAGTTTGCCATATGTTTTGGCACTGGGCATAATTGCCATGTATATAATTCCCATCATTTAGAGCTTGTTGTGTAAGTTAGAACCTCTTCTATAGACAAAGAGGAGAGGAGCCTTAAAATGCTGGGCTAATGCTGGGTCAGAGGCCAAAATAACCCAGTGTTTTAGAGTGGTGCTCTTGAGGAAATGGGTCTAAGGCGTATACAGGGTGATGCAAGATGCAGGATTTAGAAAATGCAGCTTGGTAGGCCTCATCAAAACACCGTAAAAAGCAGCCTCTGTCCAAAAAGCATTGCAGCAGCTTTATCAATGAAATACTCATTAGTTTGACATATGCATCTGAGCCTATAGAACTGACTCTTGGGTAAACCATATTTAAGAGCTCTGGGATGAGCACTGCTGGATAGGAGGAATGTATTCCTATCTGTTTCTTTTTGATATAGGATAGTGATGAGGCCGCCATTGCATAATTCAAACCACATATCCAAGAAAGACACACATTTATGATCATATTCAAATAAGAACTTAAGGTTAGGATTCATACTATTGAGGAGATTAATAAAATAATTCAACTCATTGCTGGTCCCTTGGAAAAATGCAAAAGACATCATCTAGATATCTGAACCATTTAAGGATTTTGTGAAGGAAGGAGTTTCTGTCAGTGTTAAAAACACAACTGTTCAGAAAAAATCGCATTTAAATTTACTGTCATAGGAGATATTAGTGTATGGGCTTTCCACATCTAAGTTGGCCAGAATGCTATCATGAGGTAAATATTTTAATGTTGATATTCTGTTGAATAAATCAGCAGAGTCCTTAATATATAATAGAAGCTTCTGAATATATTATTTAAGAAAATGATCAACATAATTGGATAATGGCCCTAGTAAAGAATTATCAATTGCTACAATAGGTCCGCTTTTGGGTTTAGCCAAGCTTTTATGGATTTTAGGCTTCATATGGAACAAAGAAGTTACAGGATGTTTACAATTCAGAACCTCATATTCATTCTTAGAGCCCCAATTCAACTCAAGAGCTTGACCTGTGATGTCTAAGATCCTTTTTTTGGAAATCAAGGGTTGGGTCAGTCTTTAAAAAGTCCATCAGTTAATTGCTGGAAGGCCTCTTCTTTGTAGTCTGATATGTTCTGAAAGACTGTAGTGACCTTGTTGGCAGGCATGATAATAATCTGTCTTTTGAAAGTTCTTGTATAGCCAAATATTAATCTTGACTGAGATTAGAGAGAGAACAAGTGGGTTTGTCTTTAAGTAAGTCAAGGGTTTCGTGTTCAACTATTGCAAAAAAAGTTTGGATAGAGGGATGTTAGGTGTAGGGCATAAATGTGATTTTAGGCTTAAATAGAGGTTAAACAGACCTTTTTATATCACAGTTGCCAAACATATATTTGAGTTTAATCTTTCAAAAGAAATTGAATAAATCCATCTTCACCTTGAAAGAGTTTGTCTTGCATGTGAGGACAAAGCTCAGGCCTTTAGTGAGAGCTGAAAGTTGATGGGGAGTGAGTACCTTATCAGAAAGGTTAATCACAGGATTCTGGCTTGATGGTGGGTGAAAGGCTTGTTCCTGGGGTCTGGATTTTTCTTGCCCCTGCTTGTTTTCTTTTATACCACTGGCTGTTTTTTGGATGTTGATTTCTGCCTGCTGGGTGCTGGTTGTAACTCTTGTTACAATCAGCGTCACTAGGGAAATCACTGTCTGCTGTGGTGGTACTTGAATGGTTAGTCTGGGTTTTCTTTTTAAACTGGAATTTTTGGAATTGTGCACCAAGGTGCACAATTCGCCAATGATTAGAATTAGATTGGTTATTCTTACATGCCTGTCCATTATTGAATCATTTATGCTCTGATGAAGGTCTGATAGACCTTCAATAAAGTGAAACACTGCATAGATCTAAGTGTGAGGAAATCTCTTCTATCAGTTTGGACTCACTGATGATTCCAGCACTTTAGCAAACATTTAGGGATCATCCTGCATTAAAAGTATTGTACAGAAATAAGATGCTGTACAGATGCATCCTCTCGTTGCAATATGACATTTTGGCGTTGCTTGTGCGTTTAACTACGGCCAAGCTTTTTTCTCTGAGGCGCCAGGAGCAGGTGTGTTTGAGGAGGCACACACAGAGGCATGGCGTGATATCCACGCTTCAGCGATGCATGAAGCATGCACACATCATCACACACAGTAGCACACATACCGTTTGCCTGCTGCTTTTTACCAGAAAATGAGGGCCATGGCCCAGCACTGCCTGCTGACTCGCCCTGACAAAGGAGCAGAGGAATTTACTGTCTGTTGCCATTGTTATGGGACTAAATCTCTCAGGACAGCTGTATCTCTTCCCGCTCTCCCCTAATGTTTCCCAAATTCAATTATCACCTCATGCTATTTGTTGCTAGCACACTCCCTCTGCTGTGTGCTTGTGGTGTGTGTCTGTGCACTTTAGCTCTGTGTATGTTACTGAGCCTCAAATATTCTCTCATATTCCAGTTTTGTATCTCTTGAGACTGAAGATGTTAAAAGCATAACCTAAAAGCAAGTGATTTACAACACCGTTACTGTTGCTTTGTTGTGCCATCTTAAGACAGAGAAGGAAAGCGCCGCCATCTTGGCACAGCAAACTATGGATGATTGATCATGTGATTTAGGGATTTAATCCAATTTGAAAGCAGCCTGCAATGTGGTCTTAGCTAAATTACATCTTTATAGTATTTACTAGACGTGGCTCCGTGCCCCAACAGGACCAAAAATTCAGACAGTAAAAATGTTCATCTGAAAAGAAAGACATCTCCTTGGAGTTGTGATGATCGTTGATTTCATCCAGTTCAAAAATATGCACAGCTATTGTTTTTTTTCTGTAATAAACCAATGGGTTGAATTTAATTGACTGTAAAATTATGTACTGTACTGTAAACTACTGTAAAGTTCTATTTTCTTAAGGGTAATTTAAAAAATTTGCCTTACTCATTTTTTCAAAGTTGAAAAGATTATGTAACTGTATTTTTGAGTGTACTGTATTTAGATGGACAAATGAAGATCATTAAAGTATGAGGCTTGTTAAGATGCTAAGCTAAGTGCTTGAAAAAAGAGCAGGAGGGTTTGTGTTCCAGGCATCACCGCTGAGTGCAGGGAAGATGTTGTAGTTATAGCAAGGTCAAAGAACTAGGTGAAGAGAGCACAGCTGAGTGTACACCGCTGTAAATACAAGAAATTAAACCTTCTCTCACGCGCATACTACAAGACCAGTAGTGAGTTTTGATCAATATTGCATGAGTAATAACTGCTGAATATTAAATGAGAATTCAGCAGGTAAAATATTCTTCAGCTGTAGTCAGATCATAGCTCTGGTATCATGAGATGAGAATATGTATATACCGCATATGTATACCATCCTCCATTCTATGAAATAATACATTATTTATATGCTTAAGCAGTCACTGACTGTATAGGGTAACCTTTGAAGCTATGCTGGGAGGGACACATGAACTGACTGATAATATGATGCAGGTTGTACACTGGAGTCAAACAGAGCAATTAGAGGGAAAGTCGGAATTATTTAAAAGTGAAAGCAAGTTTATGTGCAGATGCAGATTTTCTATTTGCTATTATTCTCTCCATCTGTAGTTTTAGCTATGCCAACAAGTACAACATCAATGTGCAGAGCAGACAAGACAAAATAGAGCAGAATAAGCACAGAAAGCATACATACACACACAACGAGTGAGTGAGTCATGGGTGTTTCTGTGTGTCACTGTGTCAAAGAGATTCAAGCTGGAATTGTGAGTAAATGGCACAGCAGTCTGCGACTTTCCTTATTGTATTTCTACCTGTTCCTACATCTGTGCCATTGGCATGTGTGTATGTGTGTGTTTGCTCTGCTGTTTGCCAGATGTGTCAGTGCAAGTCAAGTCCCATGAGTATTTTTTTTCAGCAATAATATGAATCACCACCTCAGAATAAAAAAATAACCATGCTGGTAGGCTGAGTGAGCATTTGTTAAATGCATTTGACCGCTTTTGACCATGGGCAGCCCTTGTTAATCTCCAGAGACTGGCCATAGGTGGTTAGAGTTAACAAGCAAGGTGCGGTGAGCTATGCCCTGCCTCAGTCCCAACATGCACCTCTTCACTGAGTGAGATTAATTACCATGCGACTCTGAGCCAATCCGCACCCCTGCTGTTCTGCTACCCCTGGACATAGACATACAGAAACTGTACATACACGTAATTCGAGCACATAAAATGCAACAGTGTGTACATAATTAATTACAAGAGCTTCAAGGCAAGCTAAATCCGTTTGCACGTGATCGATCAAGAGCAGAGCGGGGAGTTGTTGTGGGTGAGGTCTGATTTCAGACACATCCCAACAGCAGTGAAGCATTTTCCTCCAGTGGTTGTTGATTGCTTTCAGCTACGTCCCCCATGCCCAGGCCCATTGTCAGCTGTCCAAGGATGACTGGCTGCAGTGAGGCTCTCATGCTTCCAGTCAATGCTGCCTTTGATGGAGAGCAGGGGCCAGCAGTCTCCTCACCCATTTAGTGTACACACCCCACTGGGGGCAGCCAGACCACTACTGACACACAGATAGATAAAGCCACAGTCAAACACAAACACGCAGCTGTACACACAAACTAACATACACATACAGGTGCACACACACATACATACTCTCACATACATTCATCATATCTATGTTGTACCTTAATTTTTTCTGTGCCCTTTTTAACTTATGGAATCATATTTTATTAGAGCTGCAGTAGTTATTCGATCAGTCAACAAAACAAGTCGTTTGGTGTCAACACTGTTTGCTCTAGAATATCACGATAGGCATTGTTTTTATGATCAAATAATTAATCAAGACAATGATTAGCACATTAATATATTTTGAAAAAAATATTAGTTAATCAATATATTTTGTACTAATCTAAGAATATTTATTTTAACTTGTATTATTATTATATTGTTTAGTCTGTTTTTTGTCATTCCACATCACATTTAAATTGGTCCATCAAGTATTTTATTACTCTTATCCTGTAAAGCTGCAATAAATTGTATATTAGGGGTTCTTACTATTATTCCTATAATTAGGACTATTATTATAGTAGTATTACTATAGTTAGTACTGTAGTAGTAGCAGTAATGTAAGTAACTAAAGTATATTGTACCACATGCAATCATATAAACAGTGTAATGTAATTTCACCTCTCTGCATCTCTTTTCTTTCATGTCTTTTACCGAGCTAAAGCACACCTTGTCAACATGTGTGGGAGGACATACTTCAGTCTTTTCCATGGAATAGGCTGCACTTCTGTAGTAAATTGTGCAGCCCAGCAATGGAGCTGAGTATTATTGTAGATTTGCTCAAATGCATCCTCTCATCAACTTAAGTAAATAAAAAAATACCACCAAATGGTTATTGATTAGTTTAAATAGATTCTTATTTTATCAGGCGTAGAATATAATGCCCTTCATTTGCCAAATTACAGTCTGATATTGACAGCTGCTGTTAGAGGGCATCCAAGTGTTCACTGCAGTGCCAACACAGTTTTTCTAAATGTGTAACTGTTCATTCAAGCTGACCTTAAAGGGAAACTTCTCAAATTGTGTCCAATGTTGCTGTTGTGTTGTTCAAACTATGGGTGCATGAATCTCTCCTTCACCTCTGTGCTCCTACTGTTGGTGGCCTGATGGCAATGATGCACATTGCTTCTTTCTCTTAAGCAAACGCAAATTTAACAGCCCCTAAGAATTGAAAATTGGAAATTCTTCAAATCGTTTCTTCATGCATGTGTTTTGAAAGCGGGGGATCTACAAGGCAATCCAGAAGTGCATCTTTCACAGCTCAGTTTGCATGCAAAACAAAGCATCGATGTCAAGGATAAACTACTATGTAGCTGAAATTGCAGGAACATTCCTGAGACCTTTCAAACGAGAAGGAGGCTTGTGCTTGACTCTGTATGCTTAAGCTGCCTGACAGACATACAGCTGCTATACACTGGAGCACTAGGAGCACAGTCCCCTAATGAGGAATCAGCAGTGGCTGTTTACGATAGAAAGACATTGTGCATATGCTGCAGACTGCAAAAAAAAATTATGGCAGTGACGAAAAAGTGAAAGGTGGCATGCAGTAAAGAGCATGAAGAAAAAGCCCATACATTTCCTATATTCCAGTCCTATCTAGCCTGCGGCTGTGAAATGTGCTGGATGTGCCTATATTACTGGTGTGTGGAGAGGCACTGCGGCCCATCCTCTCACAGCGACAGGGTTTTTTTAAAACAAAGCTCCCTGAAGACAGGAAATGCTGGCTTGAGCGGTTTTCAGCTGGAATGTGCATTTACGCCTTGGTATCCATGACAGAGTCTATCCTATTGTCTAGAGGAGCCATCGTCGTGGCAATGGAGCCTAAATGAGGCCAATAGTGGTTCTCTGCACGGTCCCCAGAGTCTTGCCTGTTTAAAAATCGATTCTCTGCTTGACTAGGGACAGGCTGGGAATAGAGAGAACTGGAAGAAATGGAGAGGAAAGTGGTGGAAAGAAGGAGGGAGGGGGTTAAGAAAGGTTGCAACATAGTGAAAAATTCAGCCACTAATTCATTATCATATCAATCCATCATAATACATGACAAACAAGTTCATGAGATAAATATTATAAGAGACAAATCAAGCTTGATTTTCTCATTTCCTGCATGCCTTGACTTAAGTAATTGGCCAATGTGCTTGTCATTTTTTTTTTCTTGTCCTGTTTTCCAAATGTCTTGATTATGAAAACAAAATTCCTCATACTGCATAAATGCAAGTTAATGCAGGATCTTTATTGACTCCAAGATGCACATAAAGCCACTTCTGTATGTCCTGTACAGTAAGTTATTGTACAATCTGCAAAAATAATAATGTCTGTCTGCACTGACAGACATTCTTGTACAGTCACCAACCAAACCAACACTGCATAGCTTTCTGTTCAATTGTTGTTGATCTCTATTTTCTTATCTACTTGACTGTTCAAAAAGCTGCATGTTTGTGTTTAGTTATCTTTGTTGTTTTATGGCACTGCATATAAGTACACTGAGTCTATAACTGTAGTCAAACACTTTCCAATTAGGGCTGGGCGATATGACCATAACCTTATATCCTGATATAGATCATTTCATAACCTGATAACATGTTTATTTTACATCATAACTTTAAAACCAAGAAACTACAGAATCAGTTGTTCCGTCCATCTATCCTGTTTTCAACTAATGGTCAATTGTCCCATAACCCACATGGTTGTAATTGTAACCATGACGATGAAGATCCCCTAAACCTAACAACTTTGCTATCTTAGCCCAGTGACTAAGGGCTTATTGTAGCCCAAACTATGATCTTTCCTAATCTAACCTAGTCAATGCGTTCTTGTGCCTAAAACTAACCAGATATTAACCATTGTGCGTTGTCACATCATACAAACCCTTCTATGTGTTTTTCTAAATGGCAGTAGCAAACACTATTTTGTCATTTAATTTGGAGGACTTGTTGGCAAAGATTGTAGTTTTTTATCCAGGGTTTAAAAGACATTGTAATCCAATAAACAGGAGGCAGAAGTTGGACCTCATGTCTCATCTCAGCTCTCACAATGTTCCAGTGTGTGCACATTAATATGATACAGTGACTGGAACTTTATGTACCACAGTTTCATGACCAATCTGATAAAAAAAAAACTTGACAATTGACTGCTCGGCCACAGTGATGGATTGTTTTCATCAACTAAATAGAATGTTTTTAGTGATTTGGAAGAAATGAGCCCATGAGGTTTCATAAAACTAATCTCAAAAAAGTTCTTAAGTCACGCACTGAACACTGTGAGGACATAAAATGAACAAAGTTTGCATTGTCTATTAAGATATCACATCCACAACAACCTCTACTGGACCAAAAAATAGCAACAACTCACTTTGTTCATGCCAAAAAAGAAACCAAAGCACACACTGCAAACACAAACCACTGTAACTTACCAGAGTTTAAAGGGTTAAACCTGTCAGTATATCACAGACTTGGAGTGAGGTGGAAAAGTCTTCTCTCTTCCTTCACTGCCTACAAAGAGCCTAAGATGCTGTCAGTATTTGGCAGAGACAGATATATGAGCTTCATCAGCTACTGGACCAATGAGAGCAACTCGTGGGTGTTGCAGAACAATAGCTACAGCCAACCGAAAGCCCCAAACACACAAAGAGAGCAAGGGAAGGTGTATGAAAGCCCTGTTAACCAGATGACGACTTTCTGAGCAGACAGTATCACACGCTCGCTGGGGACGAAGGGGTGGATGGATGGAAGATAGGGAATCAGAGAATGTTCTATTGTTCTTATTTATACATCCCCTCCACCCCACCCCACCTCACTCCTGCTCCCCTGTGTGTGAATTACAGTCCATAAGCACCAATCGATGACCTTCAACTGTATCTCGCCTCTCAACCCAACAAGCTCACCTGTTCATCTCAATCCGACCCTCATGCACACTCCACTGTGTGACACAATGGGACTCCTAAACCAATAGCTCTGAATAATGTCCTGCTCAACTATTGTACAATAGACAATGTGCAGCTATAGATTTCCTCTTTCTTTGCACTAGTGATGTCCAGGCACAAACATGGAGCCGAAGGGAAAGTGATGCGCCTTTGTGTGCTGAATGTCCAACTGCCATGTCTTTCATGTGTAATGATGCATAGTGTTATTATCAAGTATACTGATCCGTATAAATCATATCTGCTGCTACAGAGTCTGTAGCATAATTGTCCGTTCAAAGTAAAATGTTATTATTCTTCAGGTTGCTTTCTTTTTTACTTAAACATATGCTAATATTATAATAATGTAAAACATATACTCTAGAATAGATCATTTCTTCTTATATTTAGTGTATCTGTCTCTCTTGAGTTTATGTAGTATGTAGACTTATTGATACCAGTACAATGTTTGGGTTTACTACATATACATATATATATATATATATATATATATATATATATATATATATATATATATATATTTTTTTTTTTTTTTTTTAAAGGCTGCCATCAAAACAATCTGACTTATTTAAAAAAATGTTTTGGCTGTTGGAAATGGCTGTTTAACTGTTTAACTTTAACATCTAGCATCTACTTTGGCTACTGATTCACAATTTTCTTTCTTTTTCAAACCCCAGCGACACACATATCAATACATGGCCACACTCACACTCAGTATCATTGATTGTTCTCCAACCACTGCTGCATCTATACTAGAGTGCAGCTGCTGTGGGTCTCAGAGAGGGGAAAAGGCCCTGCAGGGAGCTGTACGGTTATCTCAGATGGAATCGTATTACAGAATTTATGTGAACAGAAACAGAACTGTAAGTCAGTGACTCTGTGTGTGTGTATGTGTGTCCCTACTGTGAGGTTATCCAAGGTTTTGTCTGAAGAATATGGAAAAGGCTTTGCCGAGTGCTATCCTGGCCCGTGAATAGCCGCAGCTCTTCACAGGCCATGTGTTCAGCATCTTGTGTGCGGCAAATTATAATTGGCGACATAATACTGCCATATTACTGTCATATGTTGGCAAAGCATTGCAGAGAAGCCAGAAATGAGGAGACATACCGGGGCTGGAGAGCATGGGTGCAAATCCAGTCGGTTCTCTCTTTTTTTCTTTTTTTTTTTCTGACACCCTGCAAGGCCTGGGCAGGCTGATCTGCACTGGTGTGTGGATGGAGGGAGAAAAGGAGGATGGGAGGAGGAGGAGAGGCAGCAGGAGAGAGCGGGGAAGAGGGGGAGGCATGGCAGGGGCTGCAGGACTAGGAGAGGTGCCAGATCACTGTTGGAGCCAAGAACATGACTGACTGGGCCTGTGTGTCAGATCAGTGTGCATAGGCATACAGACACACAGGCGCGCACACACACACACACTAGCATATGCAAGATGAACAGACACATAGATGTCACTGACCTTCGACAACAACACTGCAATGTCACAGGGCTAACAAACTGAGACACCAACGTTTCCTGGTCATCTTGTAAAGATTCACCATTATAGTACTTTAAAAGCAGCTGATTGTGTTGGTCTTCTCTAATATGAGCTGTCTGTATCCAAGATTTTCAGATCGGGGCCCATCCTCTAGCGAAAAGGCCGTCTGGTGTTCAGAACTTCTTGCCATGTCTGTGTTTCCATCTGAACTCACTTGGGTGAGTGTTTAAAGACTTTTAACGGTTGGCTTGGAGTTGGTACCCACTCATTACTGACCAATGGCATTAATAGCTAGTACTCTCTACAGAAATGTGAGCCTACATCAAAGCCAATAGTACAGTATTTATGGCAGTCCTTACTCCCCAGGGACTCATTGCAACATAACACAGAGCGCTGCAGCTGACAAAATAAAGTGTTTTAGCTTTAATAAACTAGAAACACCTCTCCTTCTCTCTTATTGCTTCTCTATGTCTCTCTCCCTCTCTCACTTGCCAATTCTTGCATGACCTTGTCTCTGTTTTTGTCTTCCTGTCTTTGTAGCTCAGAGTTGGGTCTATCTGAGTGGATTTCAGAGACAAGTTGACAAGCCAAGTAACAGAAAATTGAGATTAAGTCCCTCCTCTCTCTCTTTCTCTTTTTTTTTTTTTTGTGGTCCAGTCCACCGAGAGATCACAGCTTAAAATGTCACTGTTGTGAGCAAATCTGATCTTGAAAATACTGACAGCTTTCTTACAAGTAACTGCCAGTGCTGAGATTACAACATCGACGTCTCTAAGGAATGCTACAACGATGATTCACTCCCCGCACCGATTCTACAAAAAAAGGGAAATGATTAAATTATACCTTTAAATGCAATTTCATCCTGTAAGACAAGGCATTTCGCCATGACTAATCTTGTGTGTGTAAGTGTATGTGTGTCACTGAGAAATAAAAGGAAGAGAGAGCAGAGCTGCGTATCTTTATTTTACATTCCTGCAGTCTTCTTCTGTGTGTGTACACATGTTCATATCACATCTTTTACACACTCATCCATGGGACGTAGTTAAGATTTTCCCAGGACCAATGAAAAGTGACAGCTGAGAGTATGATTCTATTAAGGCTGGTGAGGTCTACTCTGACAAAACAACACAAATAGTGAAACCTAATAAGAATAAGGTCAGATAAGATCCATTCTATCTTGTTCCCACACCAGACATGATCATATGATAACTAATCAACATTGTCCAGACAGGTTTTTTTTCCTTATAATTGGGTCTGGCATTCTTTACTTATACCAGCAGCTGACAGGACCTGACACTGGCAACACATCATCAAAAAGACCTGTGTGAACATCATCTGATTTGGTGTTACTATTAGCAGGACGAAATCACAGGTCAGTGTCCTCCAACACCTTTAAAAATGATCATCAGAAGAAGGTTTGATTAAGTTTAGGCAACTGAAGCTATACTTGTTAAGATTAGGGGAAGACTGCGGTGATGGTTAAAAAAAATCTTCTTGTTGGGGCAGCTGTGTCTCAGGAGGTAGAGCAGGTCATCCACTAATCAGAGGGTCAGGGGTATGAT
This sequence comes from Euthynnus affinis, assembly GCA_029490765.1. Taxonomy (NCBI): domain Eukaryota; kingdom Metazoa; phylum Chordata; class Actinopteri; order Scombriformes; family Scombridae; genus Euthynnus; species Euthynnus affinis. The sequence continues at coordinate 10,930,984 of CM055850.1, read as the reverse complement.
CCCCAACTCCTCCTGTCCTCATGTTGAAGTGGCTACTGAAACCCAAATTGCTCCTGATGATTGCACCAGCACCCTGTGTGGTAACTTGATGCCATCGATGTGCGAATGGATGAGTGAACAGCAGAAACATTGTAAAGCGCTTTGGATAAAAGTGCTACATAAATCCAGCCATTTACCATTTAAAGAATTAATGGGAAATAATGTTGATAGGAGATGCAAACATTTGTCTCTCATGTCACAAGCTTTGTTGACCCATTTACGCACCCTGACATCATCCTTGAGAGGTTTTGCAGACAGAAGGTAGGCATTATTTACCCATCTTCAAGAAACACTCATCAGGAGGTCACTGTGTATGCCTCATAATCACAACACCCCTGGTTCGATTCCAGCCAGGGACTTTTATTGCATGTCATACCTGTCTCTCTCTCTCCCCTTGCTTCCTGTCTGCCTCTACACTGCTCAGTATCCAATAAAGACAACAAAAAGAACAGCAACATAAGAAAACATAAATATAGAACATTTAAAGCCCCAGAAAACTTGGATTCAAATCTTGAAGATCTCCTCCAGACATGTTTTAAGACAAATAAAAATTATCTGCTTTTAATATATGGTAGATATGGTTTTTGCACAAGTTCAGTCATTTTTAAATTATTAAAATTTTACGTAGCCCTTCTCTCTCATTGGAAAATTCAGATATACTATGAATATGTAAATATTATTCATCTCAAATATGTAAGTACTTGGTACAAGATGTCTCCTACATATCTGATTTTTCAGTGTACGTGCAGTGAAGGCTTCAAATTTTAAACTGAGATTTAAGATGAGCACAGAGAAAACTTTCCTCCTCCAGTAGATGAATATAAAAAAACATCATTCTGCACAGTGAAAGTCAAACATTCAAGTAAAGTAATAATATTTTTGAACCGAGGAACTTCAATATTTTTTTTGTTTGTTTGTAATAAAGGTTTGTCTTTAAAAATAGCGTTAATATAATGCAGGCTTCCAGTGTTATGGAAATTAAGTATTTGTATGCATGCATACAATCACTTTTCAATTGTGCAGCCAGACCATTATACAAGGTTCATTCAAACATGTTATTATTATTATCAGCCCCACATACGCCACCACCCCCACCCCGTCTATCTGTCTCTCTGTTTTTCTTAGTGAAAGAGTTATCCAAAGGCAGTGGAGCAAAGAGGAGCTCAGGTTGTCTGAACAGCAAATGAAAACAAGCTTGGATACCTTTTAATTTAAATTTCTTAATTCCCTCATCTCGGCCTCTTACTAACTACACTCTGCCCATCCGGCCTCTTTTATGTAACACTTGTTCTGTACAGATGTCTACACATACTGCAAAGGAGAGTTTCACCTAGTGAGTAAAGTGACTCCAAGCTACAACACTCGACACCACTTTCGTCTGAATACTGTGACTGCTGACAGCTAACTCTCTCAGGTGATTGAATTAAATGGTAGAGGTCTTAAAAGTGACTCACAGGCCAGATCTTACCGCACACAGTTGTAGGAGGGGCAGGAACTTTGGATGAAGAGCCAGAAGTTAGAGTGTGAAAAAAAGAATAAGAGTATCAGTGGAGCGGAGTGTCTGCTGTGTGCTAAGAGAGTGTCAGAGAGGTTATCAGTGAAGAGATTTCAGTGGAAGTGAGTTCAAGGAGCCATTGGCAAGTATCCTGTAGTCTCCTGTATTAATGTTTTAACCTGTTCATCATTTTGTCCTCTGACTTAAAGAGACGGCTCATTTGCACCCACACAACAACAAAAAACATCAGTGCTGCATCTTTCTCATAGATTTGCAAAGTGGGAAGAGCTATATCGGGCACCGCTGGTTCTGGAAGTGAAAGTGCCATTAATGTCTCCCATAGACAATTATACATGACTCACAGTTTGGGTGCTTCTGTATCATGGATCAGCATGAAAAGATAAACTATGTTAAAATATCTGGTTCTTTAATAAAATGTCCAAGGTACAAGAATGTGTCCATAAACATTGGTTGGTTTTAGATTGGAGCAGGGATGATTAGCTCCAATGGTGCATTTCAACAAGAAACAACTAACCACCAAGCTTAAAATTTGGTCACATGCACTACTAATGGCAGGCAGAAGCTAGAGATTAGGATGTTGAGAAAACTAATTTTACAATCTACAGAACGAATCAGTTCAGGTCTAATCTGAGTCATTTTTTGGTAAATTCAGCAACTACTGCTTCACATTTTGTTTATAACTTGAACAATTAAGTGTTCTTAGTGGGTATTGTGGTATTCTTAGTTGTCTGCCATACCAAAATCACACACAAAACATAATTTCTTAGAAAAAAAGTTGATTTAATTGAAACTGTTGAATATAAACTTCTAGGATTGTTACATCATTCAGGAGAGTTGTGAGTTTCTATGTTCAGTAATTTTGAGAAGATCATTTAAAGAAACATTTGAAATGGGAATACAGAATGAGGAAAAACACTTCTGAAGCCAGCTTCCCCTCCCACTTCACAACTCCCTTCCTGTCATGCTCACAACACCAGAGTAGGTCTTCAGTATATCAGACTATTATTCCTTCATCGCCCACCAGGCTACTGAATTTGCATGTGCTGTAGAGCTATTACTGCTGCAACTAGCAAGCTGACATGACTTAACAAACAAACATCACTTGAGAGTTTTTGTAAAGAAGATAAGGAAAATTAAATGCCTAATATTTTTTTCCAGTATCGCCCCAACTCCCGGTCAACGAGTCAATATAACAACAGTCCACAGTGCAAAAACTGGTTTTGTTCTATTCTATGTTTAACAAAAACATCCTAGAAACAGATTTTAGACAGTTTGCACCTGACATGCATCATGTATTCATATCGCAGTGTTTTCACATATTTTGTTTTTCTCAAACTCCACCCCCCATTTCCTCCTACCCATTTCAAACAGTATACATATAAAAATTACAGTCAAATTTCTAACCTTTGCGACTATCAACTATCATTTAGACCTAGAAGCTCAAAAGCTTTAAGTTCAAACTTAAAGGTCTTCAAACCAGCATCTAAATGCCATTGTCTTAATTTGTGAGATGGAAGCCTGATTTATTGCACGTTTGGTTCCTCTGAAGGGCAGTTAATCACATAGTATTCGCTCTGTGCTGTTTATTGTTCCTTTATTGTCAATCGATGTGACAAGGAGGAGATGGTCTTTTAAAACATGACACTCCTGCAAATATCAATTCCAATAGTTCAATGATGAAAACAATGCATACAAGTTTGTGTGTGTGAGTATGTGCACGCCAGTGGGTGAATTAATGAATTAGCTCTCAACCGCAACCTATCCTCAACCTTTTCTGAAACAGCGACACAAATCACTGACCTGTCCTTTCTGCTGTGATTTGGAGGGCTTCATCAGACGACAGACAGACGAGAAGCTTCCGCTCCCTACCGCTGCTCTGTATTCTGGATCTATATGTTATTATTATGTGATTGTATGCGTCTGTGCATAATTGAACATTTTGAACCCTTGAGCCAATATGCCTCAAATGAATCCTCAGCTTCCACATCAAAATGATTATTTCTAAACAAACCGTGTTTAATCGTCTGCATGCCTCCGCGGCACTCTCCATCTGGAGGATGCTGTGTGACAGCTTCCCTTAAATTACAAATATCAATCTGCCACAGTGGGAGCTCAGCTGCCAGTGGCCTCATGGGGGTCCACGTCAAAGCAACCAGCCTTCAAAACAAAGCCATCAAAACATCAGGCTCGCTAGATGCTTTGCTCTGAAACAATCACATCAGTCAACTGATCATAATTCTACTAAAGCGGACAAATGTTTTCATGCTACTGGCATGTGAAGCCTATGTTGATGCAAAGGATTCCTGATAATACAAATAAAATAACAGCTTATGTGAGCTGGGTTCATTTGGAAAGCTGAACTGAAGTTTGCCCAGTGTGTGGTTCTGGGTCAGCTATGTGTGGGTCCACCCCTCTCTCCCCCCGTGGCAGTGACCAACAGACGCTAGCACCGAGGGCTCCCAATCTGCTGTGTGATCAGCGGGACTCTCCCTAAGCACGTTCCCCCTCCTCATCACCGGCTGTCTGCCCGCGGCAACACAACCACTTACACTCCATCCACCCGCTTATTGATACACTTCACCACAGGATCGCCTTCGAGTGCTCAGGAAAAGCAATGGGTCTGCGGGGTTACCTAATTCAATCACTGTGAGGGGAAAACACACACATCATTCATCACCAACATAAGACCAGTCCAGGAGGACTCTCCACCAGCTCTTCCTTCTTAGTATAAGACTATTAACACATAGATAAATCGCCTTGCTGTGGCCCCACTCGGCACTTAGTGAACCCGGTAGGGGTTACATGTGCAGTGATATCATGTAAAGATATTTTATACACACTAGATCATGCACATCCATGGATACTGGGCAATAGTAATCACAGAAAAGAAATGCAGTCAATTATCAGGGGCACAGTGGATGCCATGGCTCCCTGAGGGTTAATTTGATTTCAACATGGGCTATATATTGGTTCCCCAACTGCGTTTATAGCAGGCATTGTGCGCGTCTTGTGCATTATAACAGTCCCAATTGTGTGTTTAACCCTGTGCAGTCCAAAAGGAAACTACAGAAGGAGAAAATGAGCACAATCATCAGTAAAGATTTGGAGTTTCCGTGGCATATTCACAAAATGTAACAGCAAATATGGTGTGTGATCCTTTTAATGTACCAGGAATACAAAGGCTGAGAGACAGCAAATCCCTGATGGCAACACTTACACAACTCCAACATTGTCGTAAAAGGTTTTATGTCTCCTGTGTTTGTATATTTTAGTATGTTTTCCAACACAGAGCAGACAACAAGAAAAGATAATGTGTTGTGAGACTAAATTTGAATTAATTAGAGAAGAATGAGAAATTAAATGAGGGGATATCATCTCTCAAATAAATATTATATAATGAAGCAGCATGTGAAGACATAACAGGTCCTAAAGTTATTACAGAACTGGAGTACATCTCGCTAGTATGAGCCTGTTTCATTTTCACAAAACTCACATTAACAAACCAAGAACAACTTTATAATGACGAGCTAATTGACATAAACACACGATGAAGCCATTTACTGTAAAGCAAACACCGTAAGGCAGGGCCGCAGCTGAGAAAAAGACAGTGCACGGGATATGTGACACAATGTGTCATGATACTATGAGCAGTGTAACTATGGGATTTGATGTCACAATTAAGATGGGTAATATGAAATATGTATGAAGCATATTAGCATAATGTACATGGCAGTAGAATGAATGTCATTACTGGCCTACATTAAGAGATGGTCTGTATTCACTCTAAAAGAAAAAAAAAAGTCTATTACAATGAAATGACAATAGAAAGAATCCAAGATTGTTGTAATTTTCTTGTGAATACACACTAATCCATGTGTTTACACGTGACACCTTCAAAAATGACATACATGCATAGCTGTTCAAATATTTAAACATAAAATGTAACTGCAGCCAGACATGACGGGACATGATGGGAAACCAAAGTCACGCAACATTTCAACTTAGAAAAAAATCACCCCCGAGTCGAACAAAGAAGCTTTCTGTTTCAGCACCACGGACAGTTCCTGTCATCTTCCCGGCAGGCAGCGACGGCCTGCCAGTTTTATCTGCCGCGCTGTGGAACATCAGACAGAAGTGACTTTACGAATTCATTAACGCCAGGCCCTCATAAAAGTTACACCGAAAATCCAGAGTGACACGCAGGCATGTTCTTTCATGACTTTTCTCTTAGTTCACAACGTGAACTAGAGATGTGGCTCACCTCCAGCTGGCCACTGGCGCGTCGTCACTGCCAGATAGATATAGGTCACCTGACTAACTAAAAAAACACTGTCTGCTCTTAATAACGGTGTACAGGCGCGGCCTTGGTGTCTTATCAAAACGAGCAACCAGCTAGACAGCACTGAGTCAGTGGTTTTTTTCATATGTTTATCCTAAATAGTCTCCAGTGTGTGTGTGTGTGTGTGTGTGTGTGTGTGTGTGTGTGTGTGTGTGTGTGTGAAAGAGAGAGAGAGAGACAGAGAGAGAGAGCCTACCTTGACACAACCATGCGCTTCACTAACTGCACATGTTCAAGATGAGCCTTACAGATCACCAACTATCTGGCTTCAAAATGACTTGCAGCAAACACAACATTAAAAAAAAATACGGCTGATAGAATTCCTGAGGGCTCAGAGTGGATCTGACCCACGCTCACTCTCAGTCAAAAACAGGATCATCATCAATCATCACTCAGATTCCTGCGTCATGCGTCGGTATTCGCACCGTTCCACCCAAGGGGACCGCGCTGTTTGTCCACATGGGAAACTCGTACAGTACAGGCCGACATTGGCAGGAAAGCCGAGCCTGTTAGGATGTACAGTGATGAAGCACAGTTAAATGGTCGTGATGACACGGATTAGCTTTGACGGGTAAACAATTAAAAAAAAAAACGACAGCGTGTGCGCGAGTTTTGGCATCTTCGTGTGTCTCGAATATAGACTCTGCACCTACAATGACGCACACAATCATTTGAAACCCAATCAGCGTGAGTGTGTGTGTGCACGTGAGACACACACACACACACACACACACACACACACACACACACACACACACAGAGAGAGAGAGAGAGAGAGAGAGAGAGAGAGAGAGAGAGAAGTTGTTTTTTGTGGCGCAACCATTAAAAAACTTGAGTTTATTTCATTGTTAAATCGTTGCCTCAGTACATCCAGCCGCCTATATCCTCCGCATAAAGACAGGATTGTGAATATAATAAGGCTTACTGCTAGACTGCCTTGAGGGAAAGCTGCCGCTTCGTTTACACCTTTATCTAAATCCTCTCCTTAGTGAGCTCCAGTGAGCCCGGCGGGCCGGTGTTTGAGACTGCACTGCAGAGGGCTTCTCCGGCATCTCCATCATTAAGCTCATGAGCAAACATTTCGTGAGCCAAATATACAAAATAGGTTCACTCAGTCCAAAAAAAGCACAAACATTGATTCCCTCTCACACTGCGACACATACCATAACTTTAATTATTTATCTACTGCTTCCCTGAATGTTTGTAGCCTATATAATCCCATATTCGACCGAATCTCTTTGCTGCAACAGTGGCAGGTGCTGAACTTCTCCGCCTTGAAGCCTTTGACTGGCTCAGAGCCTTTTTTAAACTGATGAATATTACATCTCCTCCAGCCGTAATTCATTCTAGAATAACTGCTGCAACTGTCCGACAGAAACCCAGAGTCACAGGCGATCAATTCATTGCCGCACTAATCGAAGAACCAGTTACATTGAGGTCTGCGAACTTTATGAAATGGTCAGAAAAAAAAGAACCGCGTTATGTCGGCAAGCCAAGGGGAAAACTGGCCTACCTTCAATTCGATTCCAAAATGGTACGACGCCGTTTGTCAGTCAGTGGGGAAGGCTTTGGACATCACAACTCCGGGTCAATAAAGAGAACACGTTTCCATAAAATGGGTGGAAGCCAGTGATAGTCTGTGTTTCAGAGAGGTCACCCATTCAGCCAATCGTCCGGTTTAAATCCAAACAGAATAATGGAGATCTTGTCTCTGTCCTTTGGGGAAGAAGTGCGCCAAGCGCTCTCCTACGCAAATGTGACTTTGCGCGCTTGAAATAAAACGGATGATGGGTAGAAAAAAATACTACTACAACCAATAAAAAATGTATAGCAAAACGAGTGGGGGCGAAGCTGCCAGATGATCACCCCCTCTTCCCCCCCCCCTAAAAAAAATCTGACAGCTGACTTTTTACGCAAATCGTGCTCAATTACTAATCCTCTCCTGGGTGTTTGACCATCCCAGACGCACTGGTTTTGTGCGATCCCCACTCAGCCGCGCCGCGGTGGAGATGGGAAAAAGAAATGTATGGCTAAAATGGTCAGATCCGATGGGGGGTTTCCTCCACAGCTCCGCTCTGTAGTTGCAATGCATACGACGAGAAGTATCTCTCCCCGGTCCTAGTGCACCACACACCGTCCCCTGCTGGCTCTAACACACGCCGCGACTGCACCTGCACTCTGTCATTTTCATCGATTAAACAGTGAAATGGATGAGGGGAAAAGACATTCCAGCAGACAGGTATAATTCAACTCAGCGCTTCAACGCTGGACAGAGCGGGATGTGCAAAAAAAAAAAAGGGTCCTCACTTGTCAGAAGCGAGAGAAGAGGGGTGAGGGTGAGACAGACAGAGAGAGGGGGAGAGAGAGATACAGAGAGAGAGAGAGAGAGAGAGAGAGAGAGAGAGAGAGAGAGTAACAGAAAATGACAGAGGGACTAGTCTTAAAATTGAACCACCACTTAGCCTATAATCCCGCATACTGCTGATGTCTCAGCCTTACATAAGAGCTTAGAATAAAGTCTGGATTCAATGTCTCGTTTATGTTAAATGTTCACACAAATGATTCAGTGTAAGATGTGTTCGATACGTTTTTGTTTGTTTGTTTTCTGCTTTTTTAAATCCAGCTTTAAATAGTTTTATTGCTGTCATTGAAAAAAGCAACTACAGGATACTGAGCTGAAAAGAAAAGAAAAACTCTCAAATTAAATTGAATCATACAGAGATCAACATGTTTGTAGTTGTAGCACAGAGGAGAAAACATGGTGCAGAGATGAGCAACATGGAAGTCAAGCAAGTTGAATTTTTGAATCATGCAGTCAACCAGTGAAAAATTTCTGTCAACAAATGTTTATGGTGTCTATCAAAGTGAAAGTTGATTCTATAAACAAGACAATATGTGATCAATTTGGATCCCAGTTGTCTTACATTGTGTTGCTTTTCTGTGGCCAGAAATATTTTTTTAAAAAACACAAGAACAAGTTACATTTGAAGCAATTATAATGTGCTGGTATTATAATCCTGCTAGAAGTCCAAAACAGGAATTTAAGCATTGCAGTTAGATTGCATGTTTATGAAATACTATACTAACTTCCAGAACCTGCTGCTGCTGTCTTTAAAGAGAGGAGGAGGCTGAGGTCAGGTTGGTGAGAACTCTCATGTAGCTTATTTATGTATACAGAAATAAAATACACTTTTAATTCAGTCAGTTTAGAAGGTTTTCAAAACTCTGAAAGTATGACACTTTTACTCCTTTTCTGATGTTTTCCATTTGGTCACTGACAGATATAATAACCCATTTTGTGTGAGGTGAATTTAAGATTTACACTGCACTTTGATTTATATGGAAAATTACGGTAAAGTGCCTCCAACCCTGGTATGTTATGTTATGAGTAGTTGTGCTGGTTTGTATGGTGAAGAAGAAACTCATACACAAATATCTCATGTCCTATTGAAGTTATTATGTTATTACAAGTTTAGGACTTATAAATAGCATACATGTCAACCTCCAAGTCATAATCATGACTGGGAAACTAGGATTTTATCCGACTTGGCATTTTATAATAAAGAGGTGCCATGAAACCAAGCAAACAAGGACGCTTCACATCAGCCACAGTGAATTAATTATAATAATTAAACCATAATTCAGTCGATATAATGTAACTTTGTCAATGCAAAGTTTTAAGCCTTCATACAACCAACTCAGTTATCATACAACCTACCTGAGTTGTCAGATGACATGAACACTCACAAGTCCTTCACATGAGAATCTTTCTGCTCCTTCCCATCCAGCCAACATAGCAAGAGCGTGACATAAACTCACACAGGTGATTTAAATATGTTGGGCAATTAGACAAATTACACAAATTGTGCTTGATGGACCACCTTCAACCTGAGCTGGAGTTTAATTAACACATGAAAAAATAAAATGACTGATTCAGTTCTTTCCTGAATTTCAACTCATGGCTTAGTATGAAGTACATAATTCAAGTAATTCCTGTCTGACAAAATGTGTTAACTCAGCTGAAATCACACACGCGCACACACATACACACACACAAGAGAAATGAACATTATTCTCCATGTCTTCCTATTGTGTGTGTTTCTTCTGTTTGAGGCTTTTAGGTTAACAATGAGTTTGAATAAAAATTGCTTTTCAATAATAGAAAATCCAAGAACCAAGGTAAAGGATTAATTTGGGGATTTGAACATAAATCAGGACAAGACCAAACCAAACATAAACTAAGCTGAGTATATTGGAACAGTTTTTATCACAGAGAGTAATAAGTCGATTTAAAAACCTCTATTTCTTGTCAGTGTTTGAAATTCACCACTCAGTAATTTATCTCAGTTATACATTAAGACTCATATAGCCATGTTTACAGATTTTAGTAAAGCATATAATATCCTCTTACTGTTGTAAGTGATTCATTTGCTTCTGTATGTTTCCTATACTGTATGATGACTAGACTGTTGATATCAGTAACTCTTTTAACCTCCTCTCTTAATGACAGGCTACCAACAGAATCCCCTATTCATAAAAGGAAATGTCGACAAATAGAACATAACAATACATTTCATTATTTAACAGTGTTGTAAACATCCATTCACCTGTGCCAGCTTTCTAACAGCTATGGGCAGATGTGATTTAATTGTCCACATACACAAAAATCCAGTGTGTGATCCTCCATCATGCCAGAGTCATCACCTCTTTTTTGCACTTCGCATATTACAAATAAACAATTCTGCTGGAAGAGCAGCTATGTAACAGCTGATAAAAGTCATAATTCATTCATCTAATGCAACTACTGCACCCACATGCCCCATTGTGGCTTTTTCATTTTGGGGATTTTTTGGTTTTGCTTTAAGCCCTGATGACATTTAGTTAGATATATGTGTTGTTGTTGTGTTGACTATGTTCATTTTTTAATATACTTCATTCTGCGAAAGGTGCTTAAAACCAGTTTTTACTGAGTCAAACCAGTAAACTGTGACCTTTTTAAGATGAAATGAAACACCTAAGAACATATCAACCCTTTTTAATCAAAGGTCATCACAATTAGAAGTATCAGTAGTATCAGTAGGTCTAAATATTATTCAGCAAAAGTAAATTACTTCCAGACAACAGTAATGGTGGTGATGATTTTGCAAAAAAAACAAAAAACAAAAGGAACACAAAATAAATGAATGTCTCCGTGAGTCTAACGGTAGCGTGAGAGCACACCAGACGCACCTGCGTGTTTGTGTGTCAGTGTGAGGATACACACCTCTCTTTTATCAAATCCCATCAGGATCTGTGGCATCTGTGAACTACAGGGAACAGAGAGGGCTGTCTTGTATAATCGCACTTGCCCAGGGCTCAGGAAACTCGTCACACACGTATCTGCCTCCACAGTTCCTTTCCGAATATGAGTAGGTACCTGATAGTTGTATATCGTGCAGAAAACATAAAGCTTGACCAATGACATAAATCCTCCTCTTCATTCTCTTAAAAAAAAAACTCACTCACTCACTCACTCACTCACTCACTCACTCACTCACTCACTCACTCATTGTTGCCTGCTGATTATTCAGTAGATAAATGGTGCATGAGTGATGCCATAGAAACTGCTGAGAGATCACAGGACCCCATCACATCTTACTCCCACACTTCTTTTTTTTCCTCCCTGCTGCTCCACTAAATAGCTCTGAACAGCAGCTTCTTTGACTTCGTTCGCAGCTTCTTTGTACAGTAACAGCTCTATATAAAAGCGCTTTAAAAAAAAAGGGACCAACTTCACTTTAAAAAGCAATATCTTGAATAAGCATCATGTCCCACTTTCCCGCACGGACCGAAATAGACTTTGCATTAGAATGCAATCAGATAAAGAAACAATTAATTCCTTGGTACAAATTGAAACTAAGGAAATTAATGTGAATTCTCATCGGGACACAACAGATGTACCAAGGCGTGAAACATGAGGGTAACACAATATTAGACCACACAAAGACAAGCTGCTCCTAACATGAACGTCTTCAGTCTTTTCCTTCCATCTTGAACATTTTTGAAGTTTTGATTTAAGCTGTTGAAGACTTAATTTTCACACCACAAAGGGTGCAATTATTTTTGGTCAAATTATACAAAACTCAGTACATTCAAATCCACTATTGCATAGTAAATGAAATGAAAAGTGGATTCATGCATATGATGAGGGTGCCCAAGCATTATCTAAATCTCCAGTTTATCTATAAAGAACTGTTCATTTAGATTTAGACAGTAAATCCACTATAACTGATTGTTTTGGCCATGTCAGGGCAACACAGGAAACTATAAACACATATCATCATCTTATGAAGTTATCATAGCAAATGTGTTAGCAAACAGCAGCCTTTTTACTCATCCAGCTGACATAGGACAACATTAGCCTTCATTTGGAGTTATAGTTGTGCCACCCAACTAATTTTAGTAAAATATTCACTCACTTTTTCTCACTTTTGTTTTGGTTCTAATAAATTACTGAGAGGAATGTAGGAAAAGTTTTAAAACCAAAACAATTGTAATTGAAAGATTGCATATTAGGGTGACAATTCTCTGTGGGTTTGTCACATTTACATACATTACAGTAAACTTTAACTTTCAGCTTTAAATCTTCTCTGATGGGAAGCCAGTGAGGGATCCACTAGCAATGATGCACATTAAAGAATGGCTTTGAATCCGCAATAATATTTTCCCATTAAAGTAAAGCTAGTTCTTCCGTTTAATGTTCCTTAAATTTTGATAAATAGAACATAGCTAATCATTTCACATGTCAGCCTAACAAAAGTAATCTCTGCCTCTCATCAGTCTGTTTCCTTTATCTCTCATTTGTCTGTCTCCCTTTTAATCTCTTTTACTGACACACACACACACACACACACACACACACACACAGACAAGCGCACACACACATACAGGCACACAGACAAGCAGATGTTTCACAGAGTGTGCTGACTGATACATGCCCATTGCCTAATTGCAGGTTTATGAAATCTGCAGGTTGCGGGTGCCAAGCAGTTTCCAAACGGATGCCAAGCGGGTGCCGCGACAGCAGGTCGTGACCTCCTTGTAATTGTAGAGATAATGCTATTTCCCCTGCTCATCTGGTATGCACATCTGTGCCAGCACAAAACCACTGACAGCCAGCGCGCACAATTGAAATGAAACCTGCACATATGAATGAGTCTATTGTTATCAGTCTCAGAGGTTTACTTTCCAAAATGCTAATTCAGTTTTCAAAAAAAAAAAAAACCTTCCCTTCATGACTGGTTTCCTCTCTCAACAGTTGATACTGCCAACATGTTACTCTGTGGCCTTGAAAAATACCAGAAATCCAACAGTTCTGGGGATATCTTGTTCTTGATTATTTGAATGATTTGATTGTTTCATCCCCTGGCTAGTTTCATCCCCTGGCTGTTGTGATCACTTCCCTTAGCAACTGGCACACCGCTTTCCTGATCAGAGTGGCATCTTTTGATATCGCGGCACTGTGACCTTCAAGCTGGACCGTCCAGTACAGCCGTCTGCTATTGTGAGGGTGACATAGCATGTAAGAGACAAATCAAATGTGAGTTTCATTTAAAAATGCAGAAGAAAGAGGAGAAGGTTAAGGGGGAGAAGAAGAACAGCAAGACACAGGGGTGGTAGATTTAAAACAACTTGTTTGTCTGAGCTTTTACAAGAATGTACCACCTACTGCTGCATGTTGACAGCCTGGAAACACTCAACGTTTAACAGCTATTGTGGTACTGTTGTGAGAACGCCTTGGGATATGGCCTATATTTCTGATATTTAAATGTAACATCTTTGAATGTTCAATGCCAAAAAATAAATTAATCTTTCCTTCTGCTAGGAGTTCCAGTATATTTGGACATAAAATTACATTTCATAGCACTTTTCCTCTTTAGCCTCTCACTCCCTGATTGTTCTCATGACAGAGGTTGTTTTTGTACGGAAACTTACTTGAATAATCATTGTATTAGTCCAAGCTTTTTTTTCCCACTGCCTTGTTATTTTACTTTGTGCTGAGGGTTTGTGAGAAGCTGAAGTAATGTTCATAGCTTGGATTCTTTCCACATGCTGAGCACTGCTAAATATTTCAGCAGGGAACTAGATTTCCTCCCTCTGCAGCTCACCAACAAACCATCTCAAACCCACAGAAATGATCACAAGAAGTAAAAAAAAAAAAAAAAAAACAGAGAACGGCAGAATATCTTCAAAACAGTGAGGAAGAGAGAGAAGGAAAGAGCTCAGTGAGTAGCACTCTGAAAGCTCTGCTATAAAAATGGATTTGTGAGCCTGTGGTGGGAAAGCTGAGATGCTTTGAAGGAGTGTAATGGTACAGTACACGTATCACACATACTGTAGGTGCAAGTCTAATGGAAAACTGCATTGATGACAAAAAGTAATGCATGAACACTGAATTTAAACTACAAACTGATTTAAACTACAAACTGATTTAGATTAACGACATTTTGCTGTTGAATCAGTGAGGTGCCAAACCACCAATAAATGTACAAAAAATGTTTTATTTCATCTTCTTAGTTCACACCTCTTGGTGTTCCAGCAGGAAGAGTTTGACAGTCTGGGTTATGGTAAAAATCTTTAAACAGTTTGACCTTGACAGAGATCCATTTGGTATCAAAATGTAGTCTATCTAAATGAATTTTGTGAGTTGGACTCAGTGTGCAAGCGTTAACTATTTTTCATCAATGCTGAGACACTCGTCAACATCATTAGCCAGTCTCATTAGGGTCTCCCATCTAACCTGAATTATACATCAAGCAGCCAATCAAGAGCCTGCATCCAGAGCTTTCACGGGACCATTCCTCATGATTCCCACTCGAGGCTTTTCCTTTTAATCAGAGGACTAGAGCAGGATCAGCGTTTTTCCATCCAAAGGAATACAGGGAAAGGTAGAAAGAGAGAGAGACGGAGATAAAGAGGATAGAAAAGAGATGGGGGTGTGGTAATCCCACAGGTGCGGCAATTTAAAGTGTCATATGTACATGTTCTATTCTCACCCTTTCTTGTGTTATCTGGGATGAAGGGAGGGTGGGGGTGGGTGGGTGGGGATTTATGAAAAACTTCAGAACATACTTACATACCTATTGGTCCATTTTTAGAGCATGCCTTCCTTTCCACAAATAAAAGAAAAGTACAAATATATAACTCAAGGATGCTAATGTGAGTTTGAAAAGTTAAAAACAAATAAATAAAAAGGTTAAATTCAAGACCTCCCATCCTTATGTGAAACTATGTTCTTATATGAAAATTCAACAGATAATTTTCCTACTTGAGATACTTGAGCTTTGACCTCAAGAGGTACTTGATGTAGACAAAGTCTGATGCATCCACTTCCTGAAGTTATTATACCACCATGATAACAAATGGTTACATTTGTATTCTTTTTCTTCATGAAACAGTGGACACTAGAGTTCACTTTGACCACCTCTTTTTACAAATGGGTTCTATAGGGTGAACGTATGAAAGTATGAAAGATAAAAAAAGGTCAGAGTTAGGATTAGTTGTGATGGGACAAATAAATGGTTGTTTGGACCTAAGATTCAAGTCTCCATTCAGCCAAGAGTTTGCAACTTCTGTAGCTGGAGTTTGACTTTCCTCTATTGGAAACAGTGTAACATAATAATGTAAAGCATTTGAGGACATTTGTCATCTTGGTGTCTTCTATTTCTCTCTCTTTTAATACAAGGTTACATAACAGTCTTTTAATCACATACTGTAACTCCTTCTTAGAACATCAACTTTGTATGAAAACAACTGAACCCCCCCCTCCAGTCCCTCCCTATCGCCTCTGGTGTTCATTAACATAGAAATTGATGAGCCACAACTGATGCTCTAAAGCAAAGTTCAGACAGCAAGGTCAGCCAAGAATCAGTAATTAAGCCAATCCTTAAAGTGTGGCGGATCTGCTTATTAGAAGTGCAAGACAGGACTCATCCACATAGAACTGAAAATGGAAATAAAAATCCATCTCATTCCCGGAGACGCCCGCAGGACTTCAGAGCTCAGCGTGTAAAACAATTATGGACTATTACGAAGGGCATGAAAGGGGTGAAAGTGGACTCTGTCTCCTTGCCTCTAACTGCCTCATGCCCTGTCTTTTGAAGGACACAAAGGCTCTTTCCTATTGTGTTTATATATATATATATATATATAGTCTGAGTCTTTCTTTCTGACATTCACAGACACAGTTCCATCACTTATAAGAGACAAATGTCCTATCTAATGATTTTATGTTTAGATAAGACATGAAAAACCTAACCTGCTGCAGGCTCAATAAAACAGGAAATCAACCCTTTCTCCCAGCCAGAACAAGGTCTGGCTTCTGGTATGTTTCTGAGATATGCCCAATTACCCGTCATTTCAAGCATAATTTGGGGGGGAAAAGGTACAAGTGCTACAACCGCTACTAACTTTTCCCATCTGCTGGATCTCTCTTCTCTCTGCTCTCTCGCATTAAACAGCAATAACAGAAAGTGTGTGAATGGTTTGAAGGACAAAAGGGGTGCTTTTAAGTGCAGCGGAGATGATTTATTCATTGTTTTAAGCTCCAATGTATCACAGGCCCTACCGCAGGTGGTACAGGCGGGCTAGATCTGCACTTAAATTGTCAGACAGAGGCGTAGGCAGGAGTGCTACACTCGCTCGCTCGTTTGTTCTCTGTGTATCTTCCCCTCTTTCTCTGTCTCTGTCATGACACTGCAGTATGAGCTTTGATGCTGATGTTAGGACATGAGGATGTAACTGGGGATTTTCATACCATACATTAATTTCGCTTTTAGGCCCAAGGGCTCTAAGTTGCCTGGTTCTCCCGTCGAAATACACTGCTGTGATTGCAGATTTAATCCCCTCTGACCCATTGCATACTGCTGCAGAATGGATAAACATGAAAACTGTGAATTACTGTATTTAGCTAGAATATGGAAATTCTTCACTTCATAAAATACCTCTAACACTCCTATTTTTACTTTTTTGCTTTAGTTAATTATCATAGTATAAGGTCTTGTGTAAGGGCATAAAATAATTCAGAATGATAAAATGTCCACTTGTGCTTTAAGTGCATTTTCATTTTGGCAGTTGTAGTCTGCACTTTTTGTCCCTCCTTTGTTGACTCAAAAGGGGTTGAGTTTTGTACAAAACTGTCATGTGTATTCCCTCCGGGAAGGAAGTGTTGCTGTAACAGCAAAGAACAGCAGAAATACATTAAGAGCTCAGTGACAAAGCAGCAGGACACAGAACTGAATCCACCCACTCTATGCTGTAACAGGTAAAACTCAGTTCATGACATAAGGCCAGTTTGTCATTATATAAATTCTCAGGGGGATGTTTGACCCCCTTTGACATCTTTTCTAAGAGACTCAGGGTCTGGTTACAACCTCTAATATTGAGTGCTATCATTGGTATTGGCAATATTTATGTAGGATTTAATTTTATTACAGTTTGACTCTATACTATTTTGTCCAAACAACCCCCAACCCTACCTACAGTTTGGTTACACAATTTTAATTTTGTACTAGGGAAACCAATCAATCAATATACCTTTATTCATTAATTTTATTACATGTAGTATGTAAGAAAGATCCTAGTCTCAATTTGACTTCATATAATTCATTTAAAGCCTCTCTGATAACCTATTAAGATAGAGAGAAAAAAAAAGACAATATGGAATACTGTTTGAATCTTGACTGAATTCATGTGCGTGAAACAAACAGTCCTGCAGAGACAGTACATGCAGTTTTTCCTCTGTAAGCAGGAGAGCATTTGAAGACAGCTGCTGGAACATCTGCCGGCACAGTGTCACTCATGCATCAAGTGTTTCCTGTTCATTCTGGCCTAATGAGAGACGGGCCAAGGCACACTGTCAGCGTACCCAAGGCGCCACCTACAATTTCGACAATTATAGTGGTAAATACAATCAATGACACTTCTCTTTGTTATTGTTCAGCAGCTACATCATTGTGACATGTGTCATGGGTTGCAGTCATTGTCCTGTTTGTCTGGAATGAAAAAGGTTGCGTTTGTGGTTTCAAGACAATAAATATCCAGGTTGTTGTCGCCCAGTGCATGTGTGACTATCCCAGTTGAGCTATACAAAACACACATCTCCTCTGAGTGACCATTATTATATTCAAATTCATTTGCTTTAAAGTACACAAAATTAAAGCATTTATATTACACACTTTTGTACTCGTCTTCAACACAAAAGCAGCTCTGAATCTAAACAGTTACTGTGGAAATTGGCTTCTTTCTGCTGCCTTCAGTATAGGCAGGAAAAAACACACAACACAAAACAAAGACACAGACTGAGGCAGCGTCATGGAAAGGGAATGAGAATATTAGCATGGTGGAGAGGAAGAAGAAGAAAGCTCCAAACAGCCACCCATAACAACACCCACAAAGGACAAATGCGCACACAAAATCTGGTGTGGTAGTGGAAGCAAGTTACTGAAGGTCATAAGACAGACTGAGAGAGAGAGAGAGAGAGAGAGAGAGAGAGAGAGAGAGAGAGAGAGAGAGAGAGAGAGAGAGGACAGGAGGAGAACAATATTAGCCTAAAGTGACAATAGGAGGAGTGTTAGATGCTTGCCGCTTCATCATTTTGCCGTGAATGATTTTGCATGAATTTGTGTGATGACTCACAATACACCATGATTGATTTGCTCTGCAGCAAAATGCTTATAATTAGTTACTGGAAGTGAAAAAGAAAACCCTAAAGAAACACACACAAAAACATGTGAATAACTTTCTTGTAAAAGTTAGTTTGCTGCTTGAGGCACTCTTCCTTCCAGAGTATCTGTATACCTACCTCATTTAAAACGCTTACATTCATAGTTATAACAAATCAGCCTATAATATGTCAGCATATTAGATACATGCTCTATATTAATGCATGTCTGGCTAGTCATGCTGTTATTGTTGTGTTCATTACGGTGGGATGGAAAGCTGGAGTGGGTGTGTCATTAGTAGTAAACTGATCTGGAGTGAGAGAGCAGGAGTCTCCCCTGGCTCGCTCATGTCTGACAGCCGGAAGATTAGTATGAAGGATGTTCTTCATTTGTTAAGTGCTGATACTAATCCCATTTATCCACGTTATGAAGTGACACTTCGTCTTCATCCAGCCAAGGCCAGCGTCTCCAAGATCAACACAGACGGAAATTAAAACCAGAACCTGATGCCCTCATTCAGCCATCAGTTATTCATGTCTGTACATCTGCTGCCACAAAAACGTTCAATTTTGTTTTATGTTTTTTTTTCCTGCAGCATGCAGACAAATACATCTACATACACACATTTACGTGTGTGACTTTTGAAAGAATAAATACAATATGCTTTCTATTGCAAATTGAAAATTTCACTTATAAATAATAACACACCCATCTGCTTAATGCAGAACACCCCCCAACCCCAATCCCCTTCAACAAACCCACATAGCTTTAGTTATGTACTGTTATCAAATGTTGAGAAGTGTTTTACATTTTGGAGATTACTACCCCATTAATAAGATTTGAAGACTTACAATAGCTTTGACATCCGCCATGTGAATGTTGATTGGCAGCTGTGATTGACAATTCACTTACCTGCTGCTCTCCCTGGTTCAAGGACAAGCAATGATTTGGACTGTGGTCGCAACATTTCCGTAAATTTAATGTTACTTGACTACAATACCTGCCCTGTTAGCACAATTTAGCTTAAGTAGCATTAGCCCAAGTGTGCACTGCTTGGTGTTCCAGTAAGCTAATGTTTGCTTCAGTCCAATGTAGCAGGGCGTGTTTACAGAACGTGAAAGGTAACACCGGGCGCTACATATTTGAAGGGTTCCAAATAGAAAAGATGGCACCGAGGCACTATGTGGGTTTCTTTTATCCATGATCACAGTGTTTCCTTTATCTTAACTGAGTAATTTTTTTTATTTTTTTTTTTACCAAACCACGATCTTTCCCTAACAAACAACAAGTAATTTTTGTATCCAAACCTAACCCAACCTTACTCATAATGTCAGTTATGAGGTTGTAAATTGTTACTCAGGCATCAGTTCAGTTTTTAAACAGTAATTTGTAAAAGCCTCTGACGGCACAGACAAACTATGTCATCTTGTTGATAGTAGCATCAGATCAGAAAACACTTATATGTGTTGTTTTGGAAGACAAGCGTCATATTTTGTCATTTCATTTGTTGTCTGTTACTTTACATAATGTGTTGTTGTTAATGTTAATAATTAACCATTGTTCTGTAATTGTTGCTTGTGGCCGCAGATGCTGCTGTTCAGAAAAAGTTGCATTGTCTCAACTTTGGCACAGTGGACAATACCATATAATCTGCTGAAACAATGAATCCACAAAACAACGTATTTACAGCCTCTCCAATGTGATGATTAGTTGCTTCTCTCTCTACCTTGGCATACTTAATACTTTTGGCTTTTTATCTGTTGCTCAAACAATATATGAGTTGAAATCTGAAGACATCGATTTGGGCCTTCCCTGGTAACTGGACACATTTTATAGACTGGATAGTTATCATGAGATACATCTATGATAAAAAAAAACAGGCAAAAGCAAACACATTGAAATCTAGAAACTAAATGATGCTGTTATAGCTGTCAAGACAATACAGTATAGCATCCATTGTTTCAAAATGTGTATGTTATAGTTCCGGATGGACCATAATACTGAAGCAACAGAGGGTGCTGAGATGATGGAGGTGGGTTCATAAATAGTCTTGTACTCTGATACTGCTGTACTCTGACACATTGAGCTGGCTGAGGAGGTTTGCAAGGATGCTGAACTTGGAAACTCCTTAGTGAATGAAAGTTCAGAAAGTGGTACGGCACTCCTCCACTTGGCAGCCCACACACCCAGGCCTTCACTTACATTTTATGTAACAATAGACAGAGAAGAATAGAGGCAGAGAGATAGAGAGGTGGCAAAAGAGAGAGGTAGGAAGAGAAAAAGATGGAGTCACAGAGAAGAGAGGCAAACATATATATATATATATATATACATATAGAAAGAATGAATAAGACACACACTCACATTCCCAAACCCTAAATAGCATAAATGCATCTTATTGTTGAGGGCATTTGTGAGAAAAATACTGTGAGGATAAGGCTGGTATTATTCTATATTTTCCTTAATGCTGTCAAATCCCATGAAAGGCCTATTGAAGATTTACTTTTGTAAAAACAGGTCACAAATATAGTTCATATAAGGCTCCGTAATTCCCTGAAACAGCTGGACACCAGAGTGTTTAGCAAACATCACTCAAACAGGAGTTAATTGTGCATTTGTTGAAGACTTCAGACACAAATAAATACATGTCAGTGAGAATTTACAGCAGAAGGATGGTAATCTCAAAATAGAGTTTATGTGTTCATCATGAGAAAGGACACATAATTCAGTGCAACATATGGCTCACTGATGTGTTTTTATTAGTTTATGGACGACAATGGAGCTCTATGGTGCAGATGAATAAGCTCTATTGGCCTTTAGCTACACAGACAGTACTGGTTAGGAGGATTGATCCATTGTTGGTTTTGGTCTTTTCATGAGATTTATGAACAATGAGAAAAAATAGTATGTTACCAGCTGTCCCCTTAAAAGAAGAAGAGAGCTGACATTTTAAGATGACATACATGTAAGAAGTAAGACACAAGAGGCACATAATGAACATCATCTCCCCAAACACAAGTATTCAGGACATGTCCTCAAGAGATGAGCCGAGGATTTATGAAGACACGGGTCTGGTCATTTCCAGAGAGAAACCACAGTTATTGGAAAATTCAGTGTGTGACACACACACACACACACACACGCATGCACGCACACATGCATGCACACACACACACACACACACACATAGCCTAAGTGGTGAAAGGAATGTTGGGATTGGGCTATACGCCAGGAAGCTCCCTGCCTGGAGAGATAAACTTTTCTGGTCCCGGTCTCTCCACTTACTCTTCAAACAGCTCTAATGATCCCACTGTAGGTGAAGTGAGGCGTGTGTGTGTGTGTGTGTATGTGTGTGTGTGGTAGGAGGTTAGGGGGATACATTGGAGATTGCTCAAAGTGGTAGCGGTGTGTGTGGTGAAGCCACAAGCAAGTGTTGGGCAAGTTACTTGAAAATTGTAATTAATCACTTACTACATATAACTCATTGTAAAAGTTACTACATTACTTGACTTATTACTCATCAGCAAAAGTGTGTTGTTACTTGTTGTTGTTACTTTACTTTCATTACTCTGCGATCAGCTCCATCAAAGTTGCCTTTAAACAACTCAAAATTCTCCACATGGATATGTTAGGCTACATCTTTTGTATTTAACACATGCAGAAGCAGCAATAAGAAAAATTAACTTTGCTGCAGAACAGACAGATCATACTGTCTGTATATCTTCCAGCCATCTTCTCATTACTTTCCGTTTATAATTGAATCAACAAGGTAATACTGCCTTTCTTTCTTTTTCTCAACATTAGGCTCATTCAAGATGAGCCAGGTGCAAAATTGGTCATTGCCGTAAAAGCATTCCTATTACACTAGATTTCTGTCCGACGTGATCCCGAATTACTCTGATGTCATGTAAATGTAGCAGCAAGAACCACATAAGATCAAGGTGGCTTCAGTTGCTCTCCACTGACTGCAAGACCTCAGGGAATGGTGAGAAACGCCTGGCTGTCACATGATCTAAGAGCGAATAGGCTCAGATGTTGGATCAACATGATGTTTTATAGAAACTGTTCATCTTCTGTTTAGTTGGAGGGATTTTTATTTCATCAGTTTGTCCATATTAAAATACACAAAGTATCATACATGCAAAAGATAAGCTAAAACCTGCTACGTGAGGGAGGCTATTCAGAAGTCTAACAACCCAAACTCATTAGAAATTAACAAAATACCATAAATAATTACAAAGACAGCCATGAACTAAAAACAAAATGTCCCTCAAAGAGCCAAAGGTTTACCATTCAGGAGTCGAATAGCCTCAGGGAACGCTCTTCTTTTAAAGCGCTCAGGTTTAAAACAGAGCTGTCTGAACCTCCTCCCAGAGGGCATTTCCTAAAAGAGGAGAGCTGCTGGGTGAGAAACATCTCTCACAATGTTCAGAGCCTTTTGGTGGAACTTTATAAATTGCAGTAGTAGACTACTGAAACCAAACTGTGATAGAGAAAGTTAGCACACTCAACAACAGATGTGTCAAACTGGACTACAGCTTTCATTGAAACACCAAATTTCCAATATGCTTCTTCAAAAAATATATTCTCTAACGAGCCAAGAAATATAAACTCTTTCACACTTTCAACAATTTTAAGATGCAGTTTCCCACCCTCACATCTCCTGAAGTCTATGATCATCTCTGAAGTTATTGGCATGGCAACAGAAATATAACATTGAACACCTGTGCTAAAGTCCAGGGTTTTGTTGACCTATCCATCCTCCTTTGTTTTTTGACTTGAGAGGCACTTTCTGAAACAACTGACCTGTTTTTTTTTTCTTGTCATCAGACACATCATGTATGCCAAACAAAGCCTAAGTATTTTAACAGTGTCGTACACAGAATTCTGTATATTCTGGCAGGTTGACTGCACATCCAGAAGTCAATTTAATAGCAGCGCCACTGACTATCTACAAGAAGGGTGAGTTGTCAGTCCTTTACTGCTCAACCTTCTGATGCACCATAGGTTTGCAAAGTGGTATTGAAGAGCAGGCGTCATGGTTTCCAGTGCATGGAACAGAAACATTGTCTCCACGGAGCCCTAAAAATAGGTCATGCTCTGCTCTCTGATCTACTCCGCACTGTTACATAAAATACACTCCATTCTGCTTTGTAATAAATCCCTTTTTCTTTCCCTTACTCTCACACAGACATATAGTACACAAACCGAATCTGCACACTTACGACGTGTTGCTGTATTCCTTACCAAGACCCATTAGATGTGAGGAATTCAAGGACTATTGAGAAAAAAGGGACTATTATGCTTTTACATTACCAATTGGCTGAATATGAGCGTCATTATTTGGACTTTAAAAAAAAGGAGTTGCTTCTCATCCAACATGCAGAATGTTATTGAAATGCATCAAACATTTGTGCAAGGTTATGCAATACAGTTTTCATTTGAGGTAATTGGATGATGTTAAACATGGCTAGCCAGGGTGATGATGAATTGTGCTGATTTCTTTCAGGGTCATGATAAGAACCAGTTTTATGGATTTTGTTGCAGACCCCAACAAAAGTAGTGCTGTCATCAATGCACGACTGCTCTTTATAATTCTCTGCCTCTTTTTCTGTCATTTATTTTCTGTGCAGACTCTTTTCTTGTCTTTCAGTCTTATTTGCCTTCACTCACATAAGGCTTATACACTAATCACAAACATAATTGGTGATAATGCCATTGTTTGTTTTCAGATGAAAGCAGATGAGATGAGAGACCAGCTTAATGCGAAAAGATCATCTGAACCCTTTAACCTTTTCTATCGATTCCTGAGCAACATGACGCCCATTGACTATCAACACCCTGATAAACAAACACAGTTTGACACCCTGGAACTGAAATACAGAGGAATCTTCCTCCATAGAGTTTATGTAGAAATTACTGTTGTTATTGTGTAATCTCATCTGCATGGGGTTAACTTTTAACAACCTTTTCTAATTTGCTCGTTATTTATTCATCCACCTGCGGTAGCCAGTCAGGAAACAATTGTGTCCCCCTGAACCATGTTTGCATTTCTTCAAATAAATGCTTTTCTTTACTTTAAACTCTAAATTCTACCCCCTTTCACCATTTGTTGATGCTCTCCAGATCATGGTTTAGGTTGAAATAAGTACTTCATTAAGGTTAGAGGACCTTTGTCGTCATGGTAACAATAATGACCACATGGTGCATCCTCAGTTTCATTAATAATCATATGCTGGACAGTGGTGTAAAGTACATTTACTCAAGAACTGTTCAATTTTTACTTGTACTTTACTTGTGTATTTCAGTTTGATGCTACTTTATACTTCCGCTCTACATTTCAGAGGGAAATATTGTACTCTCTACTCTACTAGCTTTAGTTACTTTTCAGATGAAGATTTGACACAATGGATAATAATAACAAGCTTTTAAAATACAACACATTGTTAAAGATGAAACCAGTGGTTTCCAAAATTTTTGGCCTTTTACATCTTACAAAAAGCAGTGTGTAGTCGGGGTCACATTTCAGAGGTCTATGAGTTGATAACAGCTCCACCAAATGATTTTTCCCTTTAAACTTCTCACATGGTTTCATTTCAATAAATGTTCAGATGATCAAATATCTCACCATATATCAAAGATTAGAGAAAAAGTCCAAAACCTGAAAACAGATTTGTGTATCAAAACTTTCCTCTCCCATTAATCATCTCACAACCCCTCAGATTTATCTAGTGACCCTTTGGTGAGGCCCGACCCCTAGGTTGGGAAAGTAGTTGAAACTAGCTCCACCTCCAGCAGCTACAACAGCAACATGCTGCTTGCACACTGATGTTTCAGTATTCTAATGATGTCATATATAACAATATATCAGTCAGAGGGACCAAACCATCATTTTACTGCAATACTTTAACTACATTTTGCTGCATATACTTATGCACTTAAGTAGAATTTTTCTATGCAGTACCTTTATGAAGGAGTATTTTCACATTTCTGTACTAAGATCTCCCTAGATTGTACATTTAACTTGTACAGATCTGAGTGTGAGGCATACTTCTTTAGGCCCTTAATTTGGGGATAATAGAGGGAGTATTTAAGCCTATACACTTTCATATATGCACTGCACAAAATAATAAAATAATAATTAAAAAAAAAAACATACACATGCTCCTAATTAAGACTGACGGATAGATTTTCAAAAGCTGATACACTGACTGATGTAAAAGCTTGTTTCTATAGATATGTGCAGTATTACCACGAGTTACATGTTGTCCTGTTGACCAAGAAGCAGGAAGCAGGAAGCCAGTTGAATGATACCCATCCTGAACCTCCAAAACTCCTTCATACCCAGGCGACCGCTCCCTCACCACTGCTCTTCCTTACTTCTCACCACAGGTTCGATTAGCTGCGTACGCTTTGTTCTGACTCCCTGGGGCTAGTCATACTGCAGGGTACCTGTGTGCATGCGAGTGTGCGTGTCTGTGTTTGAAAAAGAGTGAGTGAGTGCCGTGCAAGTGTAAAGAGTCTTTGAAGAGTGAGAGAGAAGAGGAGGGGTGCCAGAAACAGATAAACACAAGAATACCAAGAGACATAATACACCTGTGCTGTCATTTTACCCAGAATGGTGAGGGCAATGAAAAGTTTTTTTGAGAATATGATCACTGCATAGAGACAATGGCGTAAAGATCCAAGGATGTGAGAAGTGGGGGATTCATAGCAACCTCTCACCCTTTATGTGTCATCTGTATGTGTGATTTGTGCCTTTCTCACAGGTTAAAGAATACCTAAAAAAAAAAAAAAAAAGACCAACCAATGTGTGTTCTTGTAGCACTGTTTTTAAGATCATTCGAATCTGTACTGAATGTTCAGAGTGAAACAGCTGCCATGTAATCGCATATCTTGTACCAATGTGTGTGCGGCTGATGTAATAACTTGTAAGAGTAAGTGTTGTTTACTGGTGATATTGTTCACGCACTATCTCCATGCGTGTCATAGGAAGATATACTTACAGTTAGTTCCTATCCTGAGATGTCTGCAACAAATGGCAAGTGAATGCAGTCACATGCATGTGTGCCGAAATGTGTCATTTTTGTAATCTAATATAATGAGTGTGTGTGTGTGTGTACATGTGGACGCACATGTATGTAATGTATCTACAACTGCAACTGATAACAGCAATTAGAGTAAATCATGCTGTGTTTAACCGCCTGCAAAGACATTGGTTTTTACTCTATAGAGTCACTGATGATTTCCATGGAAATTTCTATTTATGCTGAAGGTAAACTGATTTACATGAGCCATTAGTCAGAGATGTATTAATTGATCTATCGTTAATCAATCAAGGATTTGAGGAACTTAATGCTTTAAAATGCCACCAGTGCTTTTCTATGCAGTAAAAAACTGCTCTCTAATCAACACTTACATATTACACAATATACAATCATGTTATCACACACTGTAACCTATTTATCGTTTGTTTTGTGTAATTTATAAACCCCCTTTTGTGCATTTAAATATCTATTAATGAAGGTCATGATCATTTGATATGTTTGATATATTGTTCAATTGATTTGGAAAAGCCTTTTACTAATCCCTGTGTTTAGTGCCCAGCTAAATATAAATGAACAAACTGCTTTAGAACAACCTGCAAGACCCCAAAGTTGTCTACACTCTCTGTTCACAGTCAAGTGTGTGAGTCAGTCACCAGTGCACAACTCATATATTACTCAGATATATTTCTGTCTTTTTCTCGTAATGCTTGTGCAATACTTGCACACTCTGTGTGTGTTTGTGTCTATATTCATTTCAAATCATTTCTATGTTTTTATTCTTGTCAACTCTTGTCTTAAGAAGCCCTTATTTGACTGTGTTTGACAGAAGGATAATGAGCCACTGGTAATAGAAACCATGCTTTATAATACAGACACGGACACACACACACACACACAGAGCAATTTCATCTTTGTGCTCGTCACAGTGTTGTGTGCCCTGTATGATTACCAGAGACATGTGATTAATAACCTGTGTTCATGGTAACCTCCTAGTGCTAGTCAATATGTCAAATATTAGAATAAATAGATTTCAGAGCACATATTAAGACCACTCCTCAGGCCAGATCTCATTAATAAGATCCCCCAACACATAACACACGGACCACCACCACACACAGACCAAGGCAAAAGCATAGACAGACCTGTAAACACACAGAGAGGACAGAGACATTTGCAGACAGCAAGGCAGAATACCAAACACAGACACACAGCATCATTTCTTAAGATAATGTTGTATGCCCTTATAGATGTTGACTTCCAAGAAAAGTTTGCTAAACAACACTAACAAAACACTTTACAGCAATATTTTCTCAGTAAAAGACATTTCAATTTATTGTTAATTCATCGTTAGTAAAAAATACCCTGCCCTTTGTTGTCCCTGTCCAGCGTGTATTCTCTAAGATAAAGCTAGCTAAAATTCAAATGCTACACACAAGTATCAAAACAAGAATAGAAGGCTTTATTACTGTAGGTAATACAGATTCATTGGTTAACATCCATTTGTAAAATCTAAATATTTTATTATATTTTGTTAGTTATATTAAACTGAGGTTTATAAATGCTGCCACTGTACCATCAATGTTAGCTAATGTTCGCTAAGTTGGTAGCTTACCTTTTATTGCCCCAGCCAACTAAGATATTGATTGATATTGATTGATATTACCATACTGTAATATTTTACCACCGTGAAATATTTCCCAGAATGCCTTGCATATCTACATTAACATACTGTGTAAACACTGTTGAGAATACAGTATTGCTGTATGTATTATAAAACAGAATTCACTGGCAGTGAATACTATATACTCTATATAGGCTACTTTATATCAATATATTGCAACATTCAGCTTTTATTTTCTGTCATGGGGAATTCATTTTTATCAGCAGATGAGGCAAAGGTCATTTAAAACAAGGGGAACTTTTGTCAGTTTGGGGTATTTTTGTCTGCCTGTGTTAAAAAATGGCAGTCCGTTTTGTTAGCCCCTGGCACAACACAGACAGCTCTCTCAATCACCCCTAAAGCAGAGAGATCCACACCATGTTGTATCCTCTTTTGTTGGAACATGGCCTTTATATAACTTAATGCACAGCCTACATTTGGATCGGCTGATTCATTCAACTAATTTACATTTTCCCGATGACCTTCCCTGCTCTCTCCA
Source organism: Euthynnus affinis (assembly GCA_029490765.1). NCBI lineage: Eukaryota > Metazoa > Chordata > Actinopteri > Scombriformes > Scombridae > Euthynnus > Euthynnus affinis. The sequence goes on along the minus strand of CM055850.1, from coordinate 10,902,182 downwards.
ATCCCACGCATTCCTAAATACAGAGTGCTGTGTCCACACATACGTAGGACAATAGCAGAGGAGAGAAGGAGCGGCCCTGAAGTCTCTCACAAAGGCATGCATGCAGATGTGTACAGGAAAATGTGATTGTGCACACTTAACATTGATGCTATACGTGAAGACGGCCATTTTCTGCTCATTTGTCAAAGCAGCACTAATCACTTTCACGGGCCTTACAACATCTCATTTCACAGCATACTTCAGAGGGTGTACACACATCTGTGTCATGTGCATCATTTCTATGCACCACCAGATGTGTTTAATGCTCCATATGTATGTTATCTCTGCTGGGCCGGCCTGGCAGAGCATTGTCATACACTGCGTGAGGATAGATGGAGTAATCCCTGATTGTGTAGGTGCGGATAAGTTCCGAAAAGTGTTTTTGTCTTCATGTGCAGTGTGAAATCCTTTTCTGGTGACATGCTTTACTCCTTTTTCCTCCTCCTTTTGGTTTTCCATGTTCTGTCTTAACCTTTCCTCCCTCCCTCTTACCTTGGCTTTTCTCTCTCATGCCTGTATGATCTTGTGACATACAAACTCATCTCTCTATTCTTGCCTCTGTGCCCTTGCTCTCTGAAAATCCCACCTTCCCTGTCTGCGCTCTCTCGCTTCGCACTCCACTTCTCTTTTTTGTTTTTTCCTCCAAAGCTACTCAGCTGAATCCTTTCCATTAGAGACTGTGAGAGGGAGATTAGTGTTGTATCAGTTCGTGTGTGTGTGGGTATGTGTATGTGTGTGTCTTTTGGGGGTGGAGGGCCGGGAGAAAGGATTTCCAAGGCTTTCTTAGTAACAGTAAGAGGACAACCAGGAATACCATCATAGTCTAGAGGGGTTTGAGGGGGATGTGGAGAAGCCCAAAGATGCTTTATTTGTATCAAAAGTGGCTGCACTCATTTCATATCAGCTCTGTAATACTGTGTCATGTTTCTCATATATATGATCATGTTCTGTAGTCATCAGACTCGATTGTTCTGCTTCTGCTCAGTTGAGAAAACCAATATACTGTATGCGTGCATAGGAAAGTAGACAAATGCACATGCATGCAGGTACACAAGTCACAAACACAAGCAAGTTAATTCACAGGAACCGAAGCCTTACTCTGCATACACACACACACGCTTCTGCATCTGCAGGGGCCATCAGCCATGAGACAAGCGTGTTGCTTAGAGACCAAGAGGTCACCCACACAACAGAGATCACACAAACCAGGTGTGACATCTGTTCCAGTGTGGTGGCCACAGCCAGCACTGGAGCCCTGCCTGTTTGGAACATGCAAATGTAGAACTCCCTATGGTTGTTCAGAAAAAGGCACCTAACAGTGAATACATTTGGAGACACCATAAAACCTTTCTTTTCATGCATGCCTGGTTGTATTTCCAAAACACTGACACCACTCTATAGTACCTGTGAATAGTTATTTGATTTATTGTGTTTTATCACATTCCCAGCTGAGGATTATAATAACAATAATAATACTAATAATCAGGCAACCAATACTGTGATGCATGATTCTCTGAAAAAAATAATTTCCTTTAAAAGGAGCAAGTAATTTCTCACATTTTTGCAAAATAAAATGTGAATCAATGTGTTTCTATCAACTACCACCTATAATTAATAACAATTAATAACAATTGTCATGTACTCTGTGGTGATTTTATCAGCTGCTACTGTACATCGGTAGAGATGGAGTGAAATGTAAGAGTCCTTGTCTAGAGTTGAAGGTTTTTTGTTTTGGCATGTTTGCCTTTATTGACAGGAATGAGAGTAGAGAAGGAGGGGGGCATGACATGCAACAAAGGTCCTTGGCTATTAAACTACTTTAAACCAAGGCTGTCACAATGTGGTGGGTTGCAGACCTGTAAGAGTGAGTGACAGCATGACATAAATGGTTTTTCTGAAGAAGCAGGAGCAGGTACTGCAACATTACGGTGTATCTGAAAAATCTGTTTCCATCGACCTTTACTGTATCTTCTCTTTTTTCTGTATCTTCTCATTTTCCCCACAGCCAAGCATAAAAACCTGTTTCCTTTCAATGCATATTGTTTTATAAAAAGATAGTAAATGTGCACAAAAAAGATGGGTGGAAATACAGAGAAATAAAAACTGCAGACTTGAGGACTCCCTACTCAGTGGGAGTCCCAGAGCTGGGATTCCCACTGAGTTGGACTATTGTCACAATATTTAAAGATCCCCTCCAGACATGTATTAAGACATATAAAAATACTCTGCTAGGAACAATAATGTGTGTCTGATAGGATTTTTCCATAAAACAACTATAATTACCACAATAAAATCCTTAAAATTGCATATACTCCTTCTCCCTCAATAAAAAAATCTATAATCTATAAATATGCAAATATATTTCATTTCAGAAGTTTAAGGCTGCAATCATACCAGATTTGTGGGCGTGTGGCTATGTTGGTGTCACGTTGTAAACTTTTAATCCTCCCAGGCCAGAAGGTGGTGGTAATACGCATGAAAGTAGTTTGCCAATCACCGAAAGAGACGAAGAAAAAGAAGAAGCACTCATATAAGGTTGTGAAATTACTCACAGCGACAATGAGTCTCTCATCCATCATCTTCATAATAAAGTAATATCAATCATCTTCAGTCCAAAGCAGAATGCTGAAATGCTACAATGTTAGATGGTAAATAAACAACGTTCCTCTTCTGGTCTTTCGTCTTTTCGTTTTCCGGTCTAATTGCCGACCTATGTGATTGGCTACCTCAGCATGGTGTCGGGTTGCGGTTTTCCAAAAGTTGACTCCAGCTTATCTTTTCCAGTCATGGTCCGGTGTGGTACCGCAGCTACCGCAGGACAACTAGCGTTTTCGCTGCACCACCAGATTTGGTGTGAATACAGTCTAACTGTGATATATGATGTCTCCTGTTTCACTGTAAAGTCCACATCACATTTGTGTAAGTTGCATACTGGACTATGATTAGCTTCCAAACTAGGTGTGATGTCACAAATCATGTCCCTAGGCCCCATAGACTTTAAAGTTAAATGGTTTTTGGTTATGATATCTACCCAGTTAGCAAATTTACCAAAAGGAGCTAATGGTAGCCCAATTGTGTACAAGTCAGTGTTCCCAGTAAGCTAGCTTTGGTTTGAGGTAGGGAGTGTGTTTCCAGAGCGTGAAAGGCAACACCCTGGACTCCTTCATTGGAAGGTCCTGGCTCCAAACAAAAAAGATGACACCGGCCATAAGCAGCAACTCTGGGCTTTGAACGTCTCCAGTACAAACCAACGGGTGATGTCACACCTCACTATGTCCATCTTTATATACAGTCTATGATAACATCTCAAAGCTAACATCTACAGCTGAGGCTGAAGGGAACTTGATCATTAGTTTTAGAAGTATCCTGTCATGAACTGAAGACTGGAATGAACTGATTCATTAGATCTATCTTTTTGCTGAACACAAACATTTGTATAACATTTAATGGCGAGCCTTAATAGTTGTTGAGATAGTTCACCTGGGACAAAAGTGTTTGACCATCCGTCTGACATTGCCATGAGTTACACTACTAGCTATTGTCTTTTGCTTGTGAGAGTGTTTTCCTGTGCGAGCAGCTGTAGGAAGTGGATATTCGATCACCAAAGTTAAGCAAATAGCAGTTACAGCTTATATCTGCTTTAGCATCTGTTTCAGCTGGTGAATTGGCAAGCTCACTGAAGCATTTGAGAGACATCCATCTGCAGTGCCACTCCAGAGCAGTGGAGTGCGACTGCAGTGACAAACATGCTGTCATCCAATTTCCCCACACGCAAACAAACACAAAATACACACACACACACACACACACACACACACACACACACACACACACACACAGATGTGCTCTCTCATAAACACTTTCTCAGACGCTCCCTTCTTCTCACTCATACTTTTTTTTTTTTGTCCAACCAGACTCTTAATTCATGACATAATTCTTGTGAAGCAGATTGAATATTCAGATGAAGACATTTTTTTTAGCATTTTATAAATTTTTTAAAAAGTTAAGTGTTGAACAGTGGGAGTAGTGTCAAAAAGCCAACACCAATGCAATATTGATAATATGATTTGTAGCAATTACTGCAGAAACTTGGTAATTGCATCTCATTTATTCAGCAGAGTCCCTCAGCTTTCCATCTTAAGCGTATGATTACTGCTCCTTTTCTCACTCTCCATCCACTCATTTATTTCCAAAAAACTTCTCTTGTATTTGCTTTGCTACTCTCTGTCTGCTTTGAAAAGTTGATCTCCCTCTTTGTAACCAAATGTATCAGGATGGCTGTTTTGACCTCCTTCCCTTTTTCTCTTTCACAGTCTCTTTCGCTCTTGTTCCCTCTCCCTCCCTCTCTCATGTTTCTGTCCGGCACTCGCTGTGACATCAGGCCAGGGCCCCCAGGTGACCCCACAGATGGCACTTTGACACTCAGATGTGAAATCAGGTGTTGTGCTGTACAGATCTGCATATTTAGTGTCACATTATACGCTATATTAACACACAATGTTTGTAATTCAAGGTAATGTCTAAGTCAACAGAGGCAGGGTAATGAAAGAGAGAGAGAGAAAGAGAGAGAGAAAAGAAAGAACAACTTTGTGAATAAATTCCTTCATTCCTCACTTTTCAAGGGTAAGGCTAGCTTTGGTGTCAGGAAAACAGGAAGTCGTGCTGCTTCTTGAGGGATTGTTTATAGATTTCTAATCTAGGCCAGCAAGTTATAATTCTCTCTGTCTTACTCCCGCTGTGCATTTTCTCATTAACTGCATCAATGCTACGCTCAGCAAGCTTCAGCAAGAATACAAAAGACAAAGAGACAATTCTTTTTTTTTTAAGTAGAAGATTTGAGCCTAGACATTAAGGTCACATGTGCTGACACATGAATTAACAGTAGGGAGTCTGTGAGTCAAACACTGATCAAAACAAAATGGCTGGATTTGGCAGCTTTCCCTCAAATAAAGATCAAGAAGAGAGACACCGACACAAAGGCAGAGATTTTGGTGAAGGGAAAGGTTTTGATTTGTACAAATGGCTAGTTGTTTGAGTTTGACATACAGTAGCTCAAGCACTTTAAAGGCTGAGGCTCAGCAGCAAACAAACGCAGTTATGATTACATACATCAAAGCTGTGTAAAGCTTTGTGAAGTTTCTTGAATGTATATCACAAAATCTTTTTCACACTGGAGATGATGGTTTATTTAACACTGATATGACCCTTCTGTCTTAAGTCTTGGTTCTCTTTTGGATTTAAAGACTTTCATACATCATTAACATTCAGTCAGATGTCATCTTTAACTGAAACAACTGTACATGATATCCTGGGCAGTTCTGAGAGGAGGTTCACAAAGCCAGAAGATGAGTAGTGATTCATTCATAACATTGAAGCTTTAACCCTTGGTACTGTGTTAGTCTGAAACCACAGTAGTCTTCCAATGACATCAAGACAAAGGAGAATTCTGTATAACATCTCTATTAAAGTTAATGATGCATGACACACTTCTGTCAGCTTTATATGACAAGAAACTTAAATACATAAATATATAAACGTTCCCCCTGTGCAATAATAATGAAGTGGAAAACTATATGCTGTACCTGTTCCATATGTGCTGAAGTATATTATTCATTATTCCAATCATTCATATTCCTAGTATAATGTTTTACTTTTAAATGATGACTCATCAATTAATCTTGTCAGGAGACTTCTACTTTTAGAGAAGAGGAGACTTTGAGGACCAGAAGAGCAAAGAAGAGCTCGTTTCAGGCACTTTATTGCTAGGTTTCCATTGGTGCATATTTTGAGGAAATTTCCAGAGTATCGGCAAAGGAAAAAGAATGAATTAATATGCTTTTCCATCAACTGCTGTTTTGCGAATATTTGCAGTTGGTTAATCAAGATAAAGAGTTTTTTATAGCTATTTTTATAGTCAGAGCCAGAAAAATAACACAGAACACATGACAGAAATATGACATTTTCTTCTCCTAACAGGTGTATGGAAACACCCCTAATGAGTGTTATAATGCAAATACAATGTAATTATGTATGTACATATTATGTATATATCCTTATATTAGAAAACATGAGTATTACAGCTGTATGGATATTTGCATAAAGACACAATGTTCCTGATTATCAGATCTAGTATTGACAGAATAAAAATAGAATCAAAAGGGTTTAAATATCATGCATATAATCTAGTTGTATCTGGAATTTGTTGACAAAAGTTTGTAGAGCTCTCAGTACAAAAGCCTCCAAAAATAAAAGCCAAATGGTAGCCAGTGAAGCCAGAGAACTTCATGATTTAAAGACCAAAAAGAATATGTTTCTGCTTCAGTAAGACAGAAACCGTAAAGTGAGCCAAAGATTGATGAGATGATACTCTTTCTGGCCATTCTCTATTGTCTTCTTCTGGCAGGCGGTATATTCCTGTCTCCCTGTGGGCTTGTAGGAGGTTTCAGAAGATTTAGATGAGAAAGCAAGCTGTTGGAAACACCTCACATTCACACTCCCACTGGGTGCTCCATCAACAGCCACATTAATCTATATGCACTTCATCATCAAATTACCTGAGGTGGTTCTTTCAATATAGGAGATACACTGAATGTTAAGAAACAGGAAGAATGAAACTCCTGTGATACTCTATCCAAAGCTGATAGCTGTGTAGAGTCATTTCATGCACGATAGTTGTATCTAATAGATTTAAAATACTCGAGCCTCTGAACTGTCTGCAACTACTGTGTAGCTTTTACACTTATATCTTGATAAAGCAAGATGGTTTTAACATGATGCTTTTCCCCTCTACAGTTATTTACTTGGGGTCAGATGTACTTTATATTCTGTGGATAGCACTCTTCAATAAAAATCTATCTGAGTCAGTGTCCATCTAATATAACCGTGCATTTACAATTGTTCTGCAGTTGGTTTCAAGAAAAACATAAAACAATTTTACCAGGAAACAATCATTCATTCCCTTACAGCAGTTCTTGCTTTGTAGATCTTGTTATGCCAGTCACCATGAAACCATGCTGAAGGTTAGATATTGGTTTGATTGAATCTGGTGTCTGCCATACTGAACTCTGCAATCCTGTCACACTCTGATTCATGGGTTTGTGCCTGCTGTCGCTCAAGTTTTATGGCCAGTATTGGCAGGGTACTTTTTCACACGTTCAGAGCCATTTTAAGGCCTGCTCTCTTTCTGTCTCTCCCTCCCTTTTTGCTTGGTCCATTTCTGCCAGCATGAATCAGCATCCCACTCGCTTTACCGATATACACTGTGATGCACGACGGGGCGAAGACAAGGGAGATGAAGAGGTAACCTGTTGTCTACACGTTGCTCTCCACCATCAACAATCCCTACTCTGCCTCCACAGTTTCAGTGTTTCACCTTTTCTTGCTGGTAAAGCATGTGTAATGCTGTGTAAAGCAGGGATGCTGCTGTGTGTTGTTTGTGTTGGAAGTAATCTGAAGTGTGTGTCCGTGTGTATGCACTCCAAAAGCCCACTCATCTCTGACCTGCGGTTTGGCTTTAACTGCTGTGTCAATCTGAGCAGAACTTTAAAGGGTTGCTCACCCCTGATGTGCTGGTCAGTGTGCTGCCTGCACACAGCGGCATCCAACAACCCCAATAATAGTCACAATTTAATCCCCTGGCTGCACCAAAACTTACCAACTCCTTTGGTCCTGTCCATTACATTTCTGAGAAAATTGCCTCAGTCAGTGAAGCTGAAGAAGGAAAATTTAAAGGGGACATAACATGCACCTTTCCAGCTTCATATTTTTAGTCTGTGGCCCTACTGGAATATATTTGTGTGATTTACAGAAAAACAGGCTCTTTAAGGTCACTCTACTGATGAGCCCACAAAACTTCTGAAGACTACGCAAACAAACTGTAGTAGTAGGATTTCACTTGTTTTTCTCATTCTTTACTCAAACTGGCAATTTATGAAATACATCTGTAAATGTGAAGAATGTTTATAATGCGTTAAAATGTCATCACATCCACAAAAAAAACACTGCAAATGGGCAGGTGTTCAAGGCAGGTGTCCCATTTAAAGACATTATACATACACCATAGCGACAGGGGTGCAAACATGCTTGCAGCAATGCAGCCATTTTGAAAGTGTTAAAACCAGTATCAGACTTGTTTTGCTCACTGTGAAAAAAAAAAGAAAGGACTTCATCTAACTCGCCAACTCTGGGTAAGACTTAGAGTTTTTAGTGTTTGCAGATTATCTTGAAAAATAACTGTTCACAATTCAAATCAGTTAAACATTCAAAGAAAATGACAGATAGATGTACCAAAACATGGGTTACATGTACATTTTGATTTGTAATGGTTACAACCTCCTAATAAATGAGTGCTGGGGTCTGTTCAGAGATTATTGTCATGTGATAAAGTCAAGAGAAGACCAGGTATCCAACAGTGATATATTTGTACAAACAGTTCTAATTTAATACAGTCATCTTCTACACGCCATAATGAATCATGCAATGATTTTTTTTTTTTAGAAAAACTATTCAGAATTTCAGTGGAACAATTCATGTTTTGTAACAAACAGTATAAAGATGAAAAAATCAGTGAGTCAGTGTATAATGGTGAGTCAGTATATCCATCAGGCAGCAGTATTGTACAGCAAGCTCTACTCCTACCTTTGTTTATAAGAGCTGCAATCATCACTCACAGAGGCCAAGAGAGAAGTTTGAAATGCTAAATCTACCCAGCATCACAGTGATGTAAAACCTAATGCACTGTACGTGCACGGATCATTCTGTGACCAGACAGAAAGTCAATTTTTACCGTCACTAATCAGAGGAGGCCTAGCAGGAGGGGGATGGGGAAATACAGAGACCTCGCTCGTCTCTGTACACTCTCCTGGAGAGAAGGCTAACCACTGGCCTACCACCTCAGATCAATGACCTCCAGTGCTGTAATTTGTCTCGAGAGCACGTAGTGATATAAATCTAATTCCGTGTCACACAGGGGGTTAATTTCATGTATATTACAAAGTGGTTAAAAGTGTGCATAAGCATGTGTGTCCAAAAAAAAATCTACATCCACTGCACAGTAAATGCGTCTCAATTTCCACAAGAAAAGAAAGAAAGTTGCATATTTCCATGAGTGTCTTGTACAGTACATGGAAAATATAAATGTATCATTCTGAAAATAAATAAATAATATATAAACATCAATACAAAAATCTTAATATATATAATTAGTTAATATTGTAGAACAAATTAAAAATGGACTCTCCAGTATGTTTTGGAAGCGACTAGAGGATTTATTTATCTTTTATGTGCTGCTGAAATGGCAGTTAGAACACATTTGGCTGCAGTAATGTGACGTATTTATGAGTAAAATGTGATATGTGGGTGGGGTATGATGTCAAATTAAGTTGATTTGATTTGATGGCCTAAAAATGGGTGTGATTTAGGAGTATCTGGAAAACAATGGTAATTCTACCCACACCTCACTCATCTATGCTGTTACATCAGGAGGTGGAGGACAAAACAGATAATTCATAAATTACTCTCCAATTTGGAACTTTCATCCAAACACACCTCCGACCCTTGATACTGCTCGGCAAACTTCTGTGACCGACATAAATAAATGTATCCAATCAAATGTGATTTGTGGTGACGAACTAACCCTCCCATCACGTAAAAAACATACTTTTCTAGCTTGTGGGTCATAGAAACTCAATTCTACTTTATCAAAGGCTTTTGATTAATCTGTAAACACACACACGATGGCACAATGTTATTGAGAGTCTTACTGCAAGATGGAATGGAGAAATTATATAAATGGGATTTCCTCTATGTTGACAAGTGCAAATAGACATACTGTAGGAAGAAGGGATAGATATTGTCTTCATCCATCGAATTCCTTACAGGTATTGCTGGAAGGCTGAAAATCTCAAGGTGGCTGAATACATATAGCTGATATATAGAGGTATAATCCTGGTGTTATCAAACAAATGGCCAGGAGCAGAAAAATATCTATTGAAAGCTGGACAGATATCTTTCTGAGTTATTGCTGAACAACCATCAGGATTAAACCTCGGGGGTAAAGGGGGGTGATTTTATTTTTTATCGAATATGGCTGCTTTACAGACTTCATCTGGATCTGAAGAGGAGCTTCAAGGGGGTTGACTGATAAAGAATGACTCCAATGAAGATGGATAGTAGGAAGATTTTGTGGTTTTATGAACACCACATCATACCATCTCTTCTGCACACTGACAAACAATGCAGACGCACATGTGACTGACATACATACCTGTCTTTTGCAGCAACATTAAGGAGTGGATAGACAGCGTACTCTGGGATTGTATTATTAATATTCCAGTGGGACTTAGTCTAGTAATTAGGAGCAGAAACTCCACAGGATTCCATTAATGAAAAGTCAGCCCCAACGCTGATGAAAGATTGATCATCTCTTACTTTGTCAAGTATGTAATTCAGCTCTTTCACTTGGTTTGCCCTTTAAAATGTTCACTGCTCAAAAAAAGTATCTGTTGGGGGGCGTCCATGTGTCCTTGACAGATTTTTTCACAGGCCAGAAAAGAGTGTCTGGACCTTGAACAGTGGGACGGAGGGGAAGGAGAGGGAGCAGTGAAAAATGCCCCTTGTCACCACACACTCAATCCTGCCTCGTTTGTGTTGACATATTAAAGCATGGACTGTAGGGAGATCATAAATACACTGGCCATGTCCTGACCTAACACTGCTAACCCTTGACCTTTCCTCAGTCCACAGAGGGAGAGCAAACAACAGCTAAAGGAGAAAGAACTCGCTGTAAGCCGACTGAACATGAAGTTGTGATTATAATAAATGTTATTAAGGTAAGCAGGATCAGCAGCAATGATGCTTTAGGCTGCATTCGATGGCAACCATTTTATCTTTTGTTGTGATGATTGCAAGGAAAACAGTCGAACACAGTGTTCATGTTACAAAGCAAACCACCAGGAATGTGTGCACTCATGTACGTGATTGGTCAAGATGGTATTGGGTTGCATTGCAACAAAGGTTGAGCCTGGTTCAACTTTTTTGTCGGATGACCACTGTGTTTTTTTTTGCCAAGCTGTCTGTGCTGGTATCCCCACTGTGTTAATGCCTTGCCCCCGTTGAAATGAGTGGGAGGGCTGCATTTTTTCACAATGAGCAGATGTCAGTCTGAAAACACCTTTATGACTGTTTTAATTAATAATGAATGAAGGGACCATGGATTTATTAAGAGAGCTGGATATGGTGTGGCTAGTCAGCCATACTGCCGCTTTGTCCCAGTGGCCAATTGCAGCACTATGATAAAAACATGCCTTGCAGTCCCAAAAGGCATTTTCTGTATGGACCAACATTTTTTTTGTACACTTCAGTATTTGAAACACTTTCATAGAGCCTTAAAAGGATATTTTTGTGTGTTTGATATCATCTCTAATTTGCATGTGCTGTAGGCCGTACAATGAAGTACACTAGGAAGAGAGGAGCAGCTTTCATGGGAATGAACGGCTCCAATCTTGGAGTCTGTTATAAGAGAGACACTGTTCAAAATTAACAAAAGAAAATTTAATTTAGAAAAATGTTTAGCCTCAGTATGGAACAGGTTTCCTATTTACAAACAACTCTCTGAAGAACAAGAAAATTACTTCATTTGGATGGGACACTCGGATGGCTTTTTCACAATGTTGTTTATGGCACATGACACATTGAATTCTAATGGGAAACAGCAGCTAGTAGCAGTATGAACACTAATCCGGATTACACCAATACATTTCTTCTTGCAGATGGTGTGAAATTGCATGATTGTCCCAGACCACGAGATTAAGGCCCCTGACACACTACAACAACTTTAAAAAATGACTGGAGACACAAACCAATTGATGTGTTAGTTGTCATCACCCTGTTAATAGTTGCTCTTGAACACACCATAAAGACTACGAGGCAGCTAAACCTGCATGAACATCCTGCACTGGAAGATGAAGAAACTGCTACAGTAGTGATGGTATTTGTATTACTACATGCTAAAATTTACACAGCCACTGACTAGGGCCGAACATCAGGGCTGGATATCCACCAATGGTGGATTCACCACAAACACTACAGGTGTCAGTCATCCAAAAACAGCTCAACAGACACATGTTGGCTTGGTGTGCCAGGACCTAAACATAGACCTCACCCTCAATACTACCGATATGAAATTTAAACAGCAAGTTATGTTCCAAATAGTACACATATGCAAGTTGTACTAAAAATCATGCAAAATCCTGTATAAGATTTGTGCAAAATATGTTGTTTCACTCATATGTGAAATGTACCCATACAGGATTTTAAAAGTAAAAACATGTATTAGCTGGCCAATCAAAAGAGGCTCAACGCACATGTGTGAAATATTCCATACTGTACCATCTGTTTATAAGTTTTTACCTTTGAAAAATGATAAGACAGTGATGCATCTTCCATCTAAAAAGCAACATGAATCAAAACTAACCAGCTAGAGCAGCAGCTGTTGCCAAGATGTACAATTAAAATCAAGCCAACATACACATATTGAACAGCAAAGTCCTAATGGTAGTAGAGTCTGACAAACTGTTGCACTTTTCATTAAACTAGACAAAAACATACAGGAACAGATCGAACAGGCTTTAACCTTAAACCAAGTGTTTTTACCCCACTGGGATCAGGGCAAAAGCATACACCACAACAAATCCATGGTTCTGGCCCCAAACCAACACCAGAGCTAATTAATTGGATGGACATTTGACTTTTTAATAAGGCTTTAAGAGCCATATCTCTGTTATATTCCAACAAATTCAGGTATGATTTAGTAAATTAGTTCATGTTGTGAGGAGCGGCTGCACCTGTCGCATCATTATCCATTTTCAACATTGGCAACATTTTTTTGATATGATTTTCATACTAAACCAGTTCTACCATTCATTTTTCCATAATATTGTTGCTCTGATTATAAGGATAACTATTCATAAATGAAAGCAAGAGGCAATGCAATACAAACACACAAAGCCAAACCTGAAGTAATATACTTCAAATATACTTGAATATCAATAAGTACATTTGAAGTGCATTCTTATTTTTTGTACTAAATCTAAGTGCTAGAAAAATATATATTATTATATATAATTGTGTTTCACTGTTCTACAACAGTGGATTTTCATATACTATCATGAAAAATGCTGATGAAAGTACACTTAAAAATAATTATATCAATAGTCAATACTCCTTAAACTGGAAGATAGTCTATTTGTATCCAGTGGATAGTCTATGTAACCTGAGTACAATAAAAAACACAATAAAAACACAATATAAAATGATTATGATTATTTATGCTTATCATTTTAATTATAAATGCAACCACAAAGTGAATTTTCTTATATTGCTGATATATATTGAATTATATTATATCATTTTATTTATATTTAAATTATTAATTAAAATATCATTCCGTGCAAAATATCCATACCGGTCCTCACTGCACTGTCAGTCTGTTGCGACACACACACACACACACCCAAAAAGGCATCCAAAAAAAACCCTTCTATCACTAATACGGTTAAAATCAGTAAACCATGTTTCCAAAATAAGGTTGGGGGCTGGGGAGAAATCCGCTTACTTATATGTTACATCTACACTTGAATTTACAGTAACCGGGTTATTACCATGTATGTAAACCAATTCTCTGACTACCTGCATAACCTGGCTTGTTCGGGATGTTTTTGGACATTTGCCCAGACATTTCAACTCTCGATCACACTGAGTCAGTTAAATTGTGCAACAAATGCAAGGTAAATTCAATGCCACAGATTGAGCATTTACCCTTACAGAAAGAATAAAGAGGGTAGATATGCAGATATATGATTTTTCCTGAGTCCTCCTGCCCTCCAAAATCCATGCTTCATCATCTCAGCCAGGTAAGCCTGGTGATTTGTGACAGATGCTCTCTGCATTTGCACTAATAGCTTTGGTTCAGCTGTTGAAGCGTGATTGAAGTTTGTACCGGAGAGGGCCGACATATTGCTGGGCGGGCACACAGGTGCTGCGCTCCAGACCAGCTGTTCACTGTTGTCAGGACAATGTTTGCCCTTTTCTGGTACGTCATCATCTCTCCAAACACCTGCTGTCCTGTCATAACCACAGATATGGCTCTGAACACATATTTGATCTAATGATGATACAGTAAACACAATTCTAACTCAGTTCTGGACTTCAAATGTGCAAAGATTCAAAATAAGTTTCAACGGATCAAAATTTTTCTCTCAACCCACAAACCTTCTACTCTACTATACAAAAAATGTAGGGGAAAGAAAACATGCTATTTCGCATTTGTCAAAAAGTTTGTGTGTGTGTGTGAGATGTCTAGGTGGAGATGTTTTTATGTTAGAGCATCTTTGATTCAGTTTGAAGAGTGTTTACAGGGCTGGTATTATAGAAGAAGTGTATCCAAGTTGTGACAAACAGCATTAGCTGAAACAATGACAGGTACAGTGCTCCACTGCAGCATGTTTATTAGCTTTGTAAGCCTGCGCACGCTTCTAGCTGCACTCTTAATCTTATATACTCAGTGACAAGTACATTTTCTTATTTCTTATCAAGTTCTTAACCTGTGTCTCTGTATTAATTATTTCTTATATTCCTAATACAGTATATATATTTTTTTAAAAACAAAAAAACAAAAAAAAGCATAAAAGACACATCTTTGGTGACTTATCTTGAGCTGGGGGGGCATCTAATCAAATGTGATTTGGCAGAATAGCTACTGTGATGCCGCCCAAAGGCATTTTATTGTTTTTGGCATATTTCAGCACTGTAACTTACACAGTTGAGTTCTCTCACTCTGACAGCTGCGTCATGGTCTTTATGCAGGTCTCTGTCCAGTATCATCGTCTGTTGCACCTTAAGACGTTTTTTAGCATTTAACTTGATGTCAAATCATTCTCTTTTTATGTCTGTTACAGTACAGCGCTGCTCTGCTGTGTTATCACTGGTAGCTGTATTAACATTTAGATGACCATTGGCACTGATAAATTTGTCATGCCTTTGTCTGCAGATTTCTGATACCAGGAGTGGAATTCTCCTCTTTACTCTTCTGTAGCATTTTCGTGAATAAAACATGCCCATAAATGGAGGAGAACAGGCCACCCTTACATGACAATTTTAGAGGCGTTAATGATGCTAATGACCAGGTGGAATTCATCAGGCTGAAACAAGCCATCCTCAGTCATTTTCAAGTTTAGGAAAAGACAGAAAATGTTCTTGCACAAGGCCCAATGTTCACATTTCCAAAAGAGTGAGGTTTTGCTCTCATTTTTTTCATTTCCTGTCTGTCCTCCAACTCCAAATGCAACCAAAATGTGGTTTCTAATTTTGTGAGTCACCATTTCCTACTACAAAGTGCAGCCAGTTTCCATGGGCTCAGTATTTGCTTTTTGTTGTGGTTATTTCTAGTTCTACTTCGATCCCACTCTCTCACAGCAGGGGATGATGTTTAGACTGAATATTATGGCCCTGAGACATGAGACGGATGCTGCCCTCAAACGTGTCATTGCCATAAACTGATTGGTTCTTTGTGTGTGGTCATCCAAACAGCTAGAAACACAGGAGCCTCATTGTCTTCTGACTCACTGTCAATTGCTGTGCTGTTGAAGTCGTAATTAAATCTGTTGCTATGATATTAGCACAGTTTATTCAGTGCTTCATATAAAAAGCTACCCACCAGCAACACCCTGCAAGGTTGATATTGTGAAACTGCTCCAGTCTGTGTGGTGACTTAGTTGCCAAGGTTAGCAACACAGTGCCAAAATCTTGTTTGACAGAAATTGGTCTACGTCTAGCATTGGACATTTTCTGTTTCTTTCTTTGTTATACTGATAGTGAGGAATGGCAGAAGTACACCAACAAGGAGCCACAAGCAGGGACTTGTCACAAGAAACATAATGAACACTATGTCACTGTGACCACCGATCAGCACACATTTGTTGCTATGGGCGCTGAATCTCAGGTGTCCCCAGGTAACAAGCATTTCAACACAGCTTTAGCAGGTTATCACAGAGGACGTTCCAAAAGAAAAAAAAACAAGAGGGAAAGTGAAGCATTCATCACAAAACCCTTGAAAGCAATCCTTTTTTCTTTTTTTTTCCCCTGAAACAAAAAGCAGAGCCGCAGTTACCTACATTTTCCTGCTGCATCCGCTCACTTGTTTGATGATGGGAGCACTGACCCTCTTTCGCTACCTGACCCATATGAAAGCAGAGAGTAGAAGAAAAATACAAGTGGATGGTCCATTGAGCTGGGAAGCAGAGATAAAACTGTGGTAAATGACTGCATCCATGGCAACCAGTAACCTCCAACCAGTGGTAAGCAAGTACAACTAACCAGGTACGCTTAATTACAGTTATGAGGTACTTGTACTTAGATATTTTCACTTTAAGCAGTTCTGTAGATTGTTAGCAGAAATAATGAAGGAGGTAAAATAAGGTCACATTTAATTAAAATGAAAACAAATGTAAAGTCATGTTGTCATTGCATTTAGATAAATCAGTATACTGTATGCACTGAATTATTCTTAGACTCACTCACATGTTGTTCTGAGTTTCTAGTTGCACAAACTGTACACAGTATGTCTATAATGCTTGTGCATATTTTGAAGTTCACTCCCTAAACAAAAAAGATCAATAATGAACCACATTTATCTTAAAATCAGTTCTCAAATATAGCAAAAAGTGGTACTTTAAAGCCAATATTGCTTTTAGGTTCACATTTTTTAAGTGGCAGAAACAGCCAATAACATTGTAGTGGTGTGTATTCACTCAGTTCTTAAAGGAATCTTCTGTTGGTGGGCTTGGTGTGGTGACCTTGATGAACTGTAGGTATGTTATATATATTCCACCTACACAGTTCAGCTTCACAACAGCATCACCAACTGTGACAGATGACAGCAAACAAATGTCTTCCTCTTCCCTCCCAGTTGGAAACCCTCTGGATAGCATATGCAGACTAATAGTCTATAATATTGATACCACACGAGAATAATATCATACACTCACTCTTGAGGAGCTATAACAGAACATACAACTAACATACCATGTGAGATGTATGGGGATATTTCAAATTAGTTTAAATGACTATACACAAAAAACATAAAGAATATTAAGCTTACTGTAAACTCAAAACATAAGTTATGTTTATATATAGATAGATAGATGCTAGATGACATGATATATTTTTTTTTCAATTTAGTACACGCATTTCACACTTATATACTACTTACATGTTATGGAACCCTGCTGAATATTACAACACATCTCCTGCCACTTTTACAAAAATATTACGGGCATAATTGATAACCATTGTCATGTTTAGACTGTTATTTTATCTGCACACACAAGTGGTTAAATACTTGAATCAAAATAAGGAGCCAAATAGTAATTTGACGGCTGCAGTGTGTGGACTCCTTAGTTCAAACATGACGGATTGACTGTTTCTCCTCCAGAGTTTTGTCAGGAGCTGCAGATAAATATGATTTGTTTGTCTGAGGCTGATGGATCTCAGTGGCGAAACATCAATACGGATACAGATCTCTAAATAAAGTTCTGTTACACTGTGGTGAGGTTGATGATATCAGTAATTGAGATGGTTTATACAGGGACAACATAAGGAGCTCATTATTTTCTATTAGCCCTACCTTTTTCAGCTTTGTTACCATCAGCTTTGCAGATACCGGTGTAGTACACTGTTGCTGTGAAACTAGAGGCCAGAGAGTCAGGGAGTAAGATAGAGAGGGACTAGTACAAGACATCAGAAGTTCAATGTTCTCTTGTTTCTATGGCTGAAAAAGCATGCCATTAAAGCCAGTCTATGTCAGCAAAAACCTAAGAAGCTTAAGCTGATGCAGTGTGTTGACATGTGAGGGAGAAGACAGAGTCACACCCCTTTATCTGCAGGCAGATAAAGAGAGAAAGTGTGAACGCTCAAGAACCCCAAGGGAGTTGTGAACATACAGGCTTGAATATCAAGTTACAGTGAGAGGTCGTCAGAGCCTAGACAGATATGGTAGAGTCAGCCCCACATTGGCTTGTGCACATACGTAGCAGCCATCCAATAAAACCTCAGGCATGCGTCAGAAGACCTCAGCTCCAGATACGGCTGGCAGCATTACCTTTGTTGACAAGAATCTGTAAGCTAATTCACCGGCTGTTATTCATCACTCTCTGTGCATTTTGTCAAGATAACCAAAACTATATGTGATGTAATCATGTTTGATATTTTCAGTGTCTTCTCTTCAGTTATATATCAGCCTGAATGAGGAAGATACTCTTTCCATTGGATTAGTTACAGCTAAACAAAGGTGACGACAGCAGAGCAGCTCTGTGACAACTTGTCTGCCTTCATCTTGTTTCCCTCTGGAAAGCATCAACGATTAAACTTAGTTTATTTATGTTCCATATTTGCCATGACAGGCTTATCTATTCTTTTCTATTTGTTTGTTTGTGAGATGGATCTGTCACTTTATTTATCTTCCATATTTGCCATGACAGGCTTATCTATTCTATTTGTTTGCTGGTGAGAAGGCTCTGAGACTACAGATAACATAGATAAAGAATACATAAATCTGGATAAACCTGGATAGATTTATCTGGATCAATCACTGACATATTCAGGAGTCAGTTGCACCAGCTGTTCATACTTTA
Source organism: Euthynnus affinis (assembly GCA_029490765.1). NCBI lineage: Eukaryota > Metazoa > Chordata > Actinopteri > Scombriformes > Scombridae > Euthynnus > Euthynnus affinis. Next base: position 10,883,457 of record CM055850.1, on the reverse strand, counting down.
AGTGGAGACTTACGCATCACAAAATTAAAACCGGTTGCTTCACACAAGCTGGTTCTTACGTAAAGATTAGCTGTTACCAACAACTGCCAGGCGGATCTGTTGAAAACTTAGATTAGTTACTTGCACATTCAACTGAAGTGGCGTTCAAGCCAAGTCCAATATTCACTGGTCCTTAAGCTGTGGTCTGCCAACTCCTGAGAAAAACCATAGACTGTAAAAAAAAAAAAAAAAAAAAAAAAAAAAAAAAAAAATGTGGATAGCCACCGTGACATCATCCATTGGTTTCTGCAGAGTGGTTTTGAAGCTCAAAGTGGCCATCTTGGTAGTGCCCGACTGTGCGTGTGTGTCATCAAACAACTGGACTGAGTAACAGCATCCTCTCATGATTCAAAGGATGATTTACCCAGTTAATTGTATCCAACTCTCCTGCACTGAGCATGACACTCACACAATTGACACATTTCTTGCGCTATAAATTTGTGATTTTTAAGTGAAGGAACAGCAGTTTTTTTCCAAGTTCAGATGGGCTGAGGCGCAGAGCATAACAAGATTAATTCAACATTTTTCACGCATTGTCCATGAATGCACCGATCATCATCTGTTTGAACTGAAAGCGTGCAAGCAGCCGATCACAATGATTATGTAGTTGAGCAACTAACCCGCTGAGCACGAGTGGAGCAAAGCTGGAGAGACTGTGGTGTTAACATTGTTCGCACTGTGCAGCTCACTACGTCTGCATTGCAGTTATACTAACGTTAGTCTATGATATGTTGATTAATATTCAGCCAGTAAGCACCTTCATCACTGTACAATTTCTTATTTATGTGGAGCATATGTGGAACATAGACCTGTTTACGAAAATAACAATATGATTGCAGGTGTCAAGGATTTCAGTCATGTTAACTTGTCTTTTTATGAAGGCCAGAGAGAGGTCAAGTGGGTCAACAAATGTCACTCCAAGTTGAGCTCATAAATTGGTAGCCCTGTTGTATATGAAGTTGTTACTTTCAAGCATTCTTAAGTGTTAAAAGTCACTTCACATCTCCTCTGAGACTGATGTTCATTAAAATAACAACTCAAACCTCAAACAGCCTGTTTATCAGAGACTGCGGTGTGTGGCAGTATGGGCAAATTGAGATGTAATTATAGCATTGGTTTGCAAGAGACTTTTCATCACCATAGAAAGCACCCCTCACAAATTAGTCAGGGTAGAGAGGTGGAGAGAGAGAGGTTTCACTTGCTGATGCAAGGAAAACAAGCACTGAGCTTTTCAGCATCAAAAGTCTGAAGAGCAGGAGCCATTTGTAAACATGATCCCTACAGAGGGTCATATCTGGAAAAAGAGGGAGGGAGATACTCACAATCTGTGATAAACATGCAACTATCAGATAAGCTCCTTGCTCCTTACCACACTGGTGATATCCTTAGAGAAAATCTGTTGGCTTCTAAATACTAATCATAGTTATCAAGGGGGTTGAAAATTAGGACACGTAGTCAGGGTTTTTATTCAAAATGAGGCAAAGGTGGCACTTACTGCTTACTCTAGCCATAGGAAGCACATGAAATTAAACCAATAGGTAGTGAAACCAATAAATATAACAGCATTGTTGCAGATAGCTGATAAACCCATCATACTGTATTTGCCCAGCACCAAACATCAGACAAAGTTAGCAACTGGTCAATATAGTGGAGCATTTTGCAGCTGAAGAGCCAGATATTACCCACAAGAGTGATTTGAGACCAACAACAGAGCTAAAAGGAGAGTGAATATTGGACAAATTGTTGAGTATCCAGGAATAAAACTGTATAAACTGTGATGTTGCTCTGTGTGCTGAATGTTAAAATAGGCAACGATTAACAACACAACATGTTTAAAAGGTGATAATATGTAAATATTGTGTTTGTTCCCAGCCCAGATTATGACTGCTTTAATTTGTACACTGAAATACCAGAAACATGTCTGTATCATGTAATGTAGACTAATGCAACAGCCTTGCAATAAAATCCTATCAAAGTTCATCATGTTCAGTTATTGTTGACTTTTTGGTCATTTTGGAAGCTGTAGTTTGGGTTGGTATTGCATTAGATTGCATTATACTGAAAGGCGTTTCTAATTTTTTTCCCACATTGGGCAAAATTGTAGAAAAATAAGTGTTACTGTTATGTAAACAAGACACACATTTTGTAGCAAACTGGATTGTTACTTTGACCAGTAGCATTAATTATTTGGTACAGTTGTGTGGTCTCGTATCCCATATTCTCTATGTAGGAGAAAGCTTAGTAGTCTACTGAGAATCAACCCTTTTACACTAAATACATCTACTAAAATTTTGATTTTGTGAAGTATAGAGCTAAGCAGAAGAACTGACATATTTTTTGAAATTTCCATATTTAGGCTACAGCTAACCTCTGAGGGGAAAGGAGATGATACACAAGAGAGAGTGCGGTTTTAATAACAGGAAGACAAATCAGGAGTTGGTTAACAGTAAGTGTGTATGTGTGTCTTTACATGTTGTACCCTTTTTTGTGTGTAGTGGTGGTCTGTCTTTGTTAGCATTTCTGTATTAGATTTGGCAAGGGAATCTGGTTGATAACAAGAGGTTACGAAGTCACCAACACAGGGATGGAAACAAATAGAAATGCAGGGTGGAGGAGGTGATAGGGGTGGTTAGAGAGAGAAAGCCTTTGTATCCCTGAGGATTGCAGAAGATACAGACCTGAATATTAACTCACAGAGACCCTATAGAGCTTTAATTATTGATTACCAATGAGCATTCACAGCCAAAGCCAACACGTGCTCCATGAACAATCATATGAAATGATATTATAATGCAATGGCTCTTAAGTATACAGTACCTTGAAATGCAAAAACGAAAAAATCATTCCAGAGAAGTTTTGTACACAAGTCTTATGAGACCCAAAACGTTGTAATCTTGAAGCAAAAACTCATGTAATCCACAAAGGGAAGCTCTGACAGAGAAACACTGGGAGATAGTACAGCAGTATTGCTCAGGTCAGTTTTTTTGATGAGCATTTTTCTCAGGGATAGATTACAGCTTGCTGTTGCTGTAGAGTGGAGGGTGGACTAAAGAAGTGGTTGGATTACAAACTCGTTCTGGAGCAAAATACAGTAATACAAGGAAGAATATTTCTGTTCTGTAAGACATCTGTGACTGTTTTCATCTTACAGTTCTTCCTCTCATCAGCCTACTGGTTCTGTCACTCTGCATTTCAGTGGATGATTACTAACACTTAATTTCATTTGTCTAATTGGAAGCTTATTCTCACACGCTGCAGATGGAGTCTGAAAGCCACTGCAGTGGCCCCAAGGTAGCTCAGTGATAACCTCTCCATTTTGTTCTGTGCTGAAGTTCGACTTAGCTCCAGTGGCTTCATTTCACACTTCATCTCCCTTCCAGTCACATTTACTCAAAGACGCAAATGCACAACCACGCACACAAATACACAAGTGCAAACACACGCGCACACACAATATCGACATGGACTCAAGTGCACAGGCATGTCCAGTTACAATCTAAGACATTTCCAGAGAATGTTTGAATTACAAACAATAAACCTGCACAAATTAGGTTGCCACGCATGGCAGAGCAGAGTTTGATGCATGTGTTATTACATTAAACAGCTGTGAGTGTATTTTTCCTTGCTATTGTATGATTGCTTTTGCATTTTTCTCCTATTGAAATGGAACACTAACAGAGTGACAAGTGATATTTCAGCTGCTTCAGTCCATGATGTACAAGGGAAATACATGATACACTGTCAAACTTTGATTAATCTGGCACAGAATGACAAATCTACAAACTGGGAAACCCATAATGCTCTGTAGTTCCATCCCATCTGTTAGTGAGCTCAGAGTAGCAGGCACTTGGACTCTGTCTCTGTCCTTGTGGTGCTGAGTGGCCGCACTATGCAGTGCTCATGTTCAGCCTGACCTCAGGGTGGCCATATTAGTGTAGATGGCACTTTACAGCATGGAGTCACTCAGAACTCTGAAAGCCTATAGCACATAAAAAAACACAGAGTAAGGGTAGTGGTATTGAGTGTGTGGCCTTCGGCAGGGTTGTAATATGTGATGATGTCTCTATTCTGACAGGCTTGTTATCATCCAACAATTCATCCTTCTCTCAATTATATGTGAGACTCAGAATCAGTGACAATGACAGACCAGTGAACCTGAGATGCAAATTGTTACAAGATGAATCAGCGTTGAGTGATTAATAACCCACCAGTAGGAATAAACAAGTATTTGCTGAAATAAACACTGTGTGTGGAATAAAATACATCTCTGAAAGAAAATAACAAGTTAATTCATTCATTTTTCTTTTAGTTTCATTAAATTTGTGTTTCTTATTGTGTCATAATGATAAGTTAAAAACGTGTTTGGCTCTATGACCCTCAAGCACTTGTTAACATCTCTACTCAAAAATGTGTTTTTCTTCTTTTTACTTCACTTGAATGTTTGAGCTTCACTGTGCAGAATGATGTATGTACAGAGTTTGACACTTGAAGGCTGTTTTCACATTCATCTTAACTTTACAGTGAAGTAGGAGACAGCTTGTGTCCCGAAATTAAACATTTAAAATGAAAAATATTTACATTTTCACAGATTCTGGATTTTTTATTGAGGGAGAAGGAGAAGATGTCATTTGATGAATTTTAACAAGGTAACTGAACATTCTTTTGAGGAAAAAAACATGTCAGGTACAATTTATTATGATAAGCAGATGATGCAGATACAGAATATGTATCACTGTCACACAGTATGAAATTAGATGATTTTTTCCAACCTTACAGGTGTCCTGTGGAGTTTTCTTGTAAACAAGGTTTCTGTTTACATTCATATACTGAATTTTACATTCAGTGTTACCACCGAAACACATTCTGTGCATCTCAGTGGCCTAACAAACATGTTGAAAGCATTTCCTTCTTCATAAAATATTAGCAAAGCTGATTTCGTGAACATTTTGAAACTGCATTGTTTACATCCATGTTTGCTAGCACATTGCTGCATTTCTTCTGTAAATCAGGGGAACAGTATGAAATCAATGGCAGGAATGCGTATCCCATCACCTGAGTGCTAGAGCAAACAAAATGGAGAGCCACTAGGCAGTAGGCAAACTGCTCCACAGAAATAATAAAAAAAAGAATTAATCAAGCATTGTATATCAAAGCCACTTAAAGGATTTGGCTGGTGATTTTCTGTCTTTTTCTTGTTGTCAACAAATCTCATGTGCAAAGCCAAACCAACAATGAACTGATTTACTTACAAGTATTGTGTGTATAAATCCAAAATCTGATATATCATATTCTTCTGTGCCATAGACCTCTGTTACTTTAAAAAAGAAAAAACTATTAAAAACACATCAGTGAGCTACACTGTTGCACTGGATGACATGTTCCTTTGTCCCTGAAGACAGCGATAATCATAGCTTGTTTAGAAACAGCTCCAAACAGTTAAAATAGCTATAAGATTGTAACCCTCCGGAGTAGGGTTCCTCGTGTGGCAGACCACATTTCCACACATGTGGTGGGTTACTATCTTATTGCTAATTTCACTGTTTGGAGTCGTATCGAAACAAACTACAGTAGTCACTGTCTTCAGGGGTGAAGGAACATGTCACCCAGTGTATCGGAGTGGCTCACTGACATGTTTTTAATAGTTTTTGGACAACAATGAAGCCCTATGGCATAGAGGAATAAGATATATCAGGCTTTGAATGCATGCACAATACTTGTAAGTAGGATGAGTTCATTGTTGGCTTGGTTCTGCACATGAGATTTGCTGACAATTAGAAAAATATAGACAACCGCCAGCCAAATCCTTTAAAGGAATAGTTTGACATTGTGGCTTATACACTTATTAGCATGTCAGACATGTCTGTTTGTTATGTATAACACTACAGCTTGAAGGTGATTAGCCTAGCTTAGCATTAAGGCTCAAAGCAGGGGGAAACATTTAGCCTTTGTCTCTCCAGAGGTCAAAAATACCCCTACCAGCACCTCTAACACTGACTAATTAACATGATGCATCTCATTTATTTGATCTGTACTGAAATATAAAAACTACAATTTGCTTGAGGTGCTGGCAGGCACTTTTTTTTTTTTTTTTTTTTTTTTTACCTTTGGAGTGAGCCAGGCTGTTTCCCTTGCTTCCAGAAAGTGAATGACCACATTTCCTTTTAGGGGAATATAAGGCAGAAGCTGTATTTTAAGTGAACTTTTATGTATGTTCCAAATGCTCTGATCCTGTAAATATTCTGACCATGGACATTAAGCTTAGACGTGATGAGTAATCACTGAAAGCTCAGTCTTGATTATCCATTAGGAGTTGAATACAAAGGCTCATACTGTTGGCTTTTAAATCTGTTGGGGTAGTGGGGTGAGCTTTAAAGGGAGTCACATAGTGCCTGCGGTGTGTGTCCTTCAGGCAGTCTGTGTGTGTGTGTTTGTGTGTATGTGACACCATCTGTGGCCTGGTCACCCGCCCAGAGTTTTTCTGCCAACGGCTCCCCTGGAGGAAGAATGTTAGGGGGCATGTTGAGACTCATTGTTGATTCCCCCTCTACACACACAAGCAGGTACACTGCATATCTATAAAGATATTTCAATGCATTTTAAGGGTAACATTTCTATTTGCATTATTTCCATGCATGCTTTTGAAATCAATTTTTGTGATGAGTTTTGTGATGCAGATATTCATGGTTAAATCTGTTTAAGAAGCTTGTATTTACTACCTAATGTTCTCTTTTTTTTACCCCCATTCTCCTTCCCTTTTATTCCTCTCTCTCCCTATTCTCCCCCCTCTCTCTTGTATGCCACCAAATCCCAGAACAAGACGGAAGAGTCGGGGTTTCACCCAACTGTTCCTATCACATCAAAGAGATGAATATGAGCTTTTAAAAAGGGCTCAGTCTCTTCAATCCCATTCAGCTATACAGTTTTCCTGACAGCTGTGAGGCTGAGGAAGTGTTTTGCTGAGGAACAGGCCCTGAAATCACTCTAATGCTGTGTCTGCTCATAAATAGTGGAGCACTATAAACTTATCTTTTTACTGTTGGGGGGAGAACATTTACAGTATTTCATTATGGATGTTAGGGAGAGAACAGATATCACTGTGTTATGATGTGGCTGAGCTTTTGCTGCTGAAAATGAAAGAGGTCCCTGCCTAGTGTTGAGTTTGCTACAGTATGGTAATGGCCATCTGTCGGTAGTGCAGCAGTGCAGTAAACTACCTCTGATAGTCAGACAAGATGAGACATGCACACACATACACACACAAATCTAAACCTTCAAACACACACAGTCCACAAGGATGACCTCCCTAGTCACAGCAATACATGTGTTTGTCCAAGGGTTGTCTGTAATACTCTGGGGTGAGTCAGACAGAGGACAGAGGGGATTGAGCGCTGGGTTGAGGGCGAGGAAGCTCGTGAATTCACATTGTTGACACTATAAAATGTTTAGAGGACACACACACACACAACCTGTATGTCTGGCCTGCACAGGCATCTCTGTCTCCTAGACATTATGTTTATACACTACTAATTTGCAACAGCAAATTAAGTTTTGGAGGAAACACAATACAAGCCCCATTTATATTTTCAGTCCAGCACTTTGGTTCAGACTGAAATATCTCAACAACTATTGGGTGGATTTCTATTCAATTTTGTAGACACATTCATGTTCTCTGGAGGACAAAATTAGCTCCCTCTTCCTCTGGCACTACCAAAATTTTAATTTGTCATTTTTGACCAAATACCTACAAAATGAATGCCATTCCCATCAGCCTGTCTGTGTTTAGTGCTCATTAGCAAATGTTAATGTGCTAAACTAATATGGTAAACATGGTAAACATTGTACCTGCTAAACATGAGTGTGTTAGCATGACATCCAGTCAAAGCACCAAAATGCTTACAGCCTAACAGTGCTGCTAGCATGGCTCTAGACTCCTAGTCTTGTTAATCGACAGTAAGAAATTGTTGTTTATTAGTAACTAAAGCATGATTAAACCTTTGTATTTCTGTACTCACAGTACTTGTTTAAGGTTAGGAAAACTCTGTTTTAATTCTGAAAAAGTCATCAGTGACTTGAAGCATGAGATGGGACATGTTAACTTTATGAACATTTTACCAAAATCACAATCCCTCCCTTCCTTTGGGCTTTTGTTGGCTAAACTTAATTACATGTGGAAATCAGGATGCAAACCTGGTCTGAGTCCTGAGCTTTGGGTATCCGCCATTCTCCCGAACCACCTCTGAGACAAAAACAAAACTCCTCCTTCTCTGGAAAAAACATTGCTTGTGAATGTAAGATCCAGGTAACATTTACACGTCTTAGTAAAACATAATTGGCAAAACAAATTAGTGTTATGTAAATGTAATTTCTTGGAGACATTGTTGGCACAGGACTCTTGACAATTCAGCTATGTCTGACAACAGCCATAAAGTTAATCAGGACAAAAATGGATAAAATGTAAAAGCACAGTCATGCACTTACTTAAAATTAAGGCTGTATTCACACATGTAGCTCAGTTCCCTTGTTTTTTCTTTTTAACCTTTTTGTTGTAAATGTTGACACTGACAGTTTCTCACAGACCTCAATTTGAAGTACTGTATATATTTGTTACAGCAAGTTGGGTTACACTTCAGTGTGCTTGACCTTTTTATTTATCTTCTCTGATGGTGTTGAACAGCTCAGGGTTATGAGCATTATTAATCAGGACTGCAGCTGTTATAAATAGCAACAAACACCTAAAAGCAAAGTACACATCAGCAGGAATACAACTTAAAAAATAATGAAGTAAAAGGCTACTTTAGAATCAATTTCGGCAATCTGAATTAGCTCTAAATCCCTTGTTGATTTTTTAGGTAATCAATAAAGCCTAAAAGTCTGCAGTTCTGCCAGAGCACAACTGGATCTGAGGGTATTAATATACAGTATAGTGTATATATTCATTCAGAGTTCAGTCCTAAAATATAAATTATATGTAAAGTCATATCATACACATTATATTACAATTCAAAATTATTATTTTATTACTATATTACTATTAGTTATTACGCACAATATTAAAATTGCAATGCATTGATAACAATGTATAATAATAACAGATAATTTTATTCTTAAATTGCTTCATCATACACACACACACACACACACACACACACACACACACAAACACACACACACACACACACACACACACACACACACACACACACACACACACAATAATAATAAACATTCCTCTTCACGGAATAAAAGTTAAGCTCAGAATCTAAAATCATGCCCAAATGTGTAAAACTGAGCGAAAAACAAATGTCCTTGTTCCTTTTACTCACTGTAAACTACAGATACAAGAACCTCATTCCTCAAGTATTTTCAATGCAACACTTTCCTGCATCTCATGGTGTGGAATAAGCAGCAGTTGGTTTTATCAGTAAGATGTCCTGTACTAGAGACAAATATCTTTAGTAACCAAATGTTATTTTCACAAATGCAGATAATGATTATCAGTAGCAGACGCAGCGAGACTTAAAGTGAATTAGGAAGTGGCGAAGCTACAGCAGAAAATTATACGGATGTACTAAGTGAGATATTAGTGTCTTTGTACAAATAGCAAATTAAACATAGAATTAAGGGTGTCAGTTACATATTCATATTCATTCTGTAGCTGCTGTTACTGTTTAACACAACAACCATTTATTTAGCTCAGAACCTGGAGGTTTGCTGTGTCAGAGAATGTTATAGATTCCTCTCAACATGTCTTTTTTTTTCCTCAAGTACTTCGAACATCTCTCTACATGATGATAAAAACACATTCCCTGTACAGCTCCAACTGTGCTTCACCAATTTAAAGGGAACAACTGAATTACAAACAGTTTCATCAGATACTGTCATACGGTCTCCATGTATGCAGCATACAGTATGTAAGAGTGTGAGCATGAAAGAGAAAGAAAGAGCGAGATCAGCTCCTACCGCTTCATGGCATTTGATCCAAAATACTCGAGGTCAATTGGAAGTGTCTCACAGCTCTTCTGTATCTGTAGCCTTCAGATGGGAGGGAAGGACTATCGCTTTGTTCTGATTCACTACTTCAGCTTTTGTACCGTGAACTCTGTATAGACAAATCCCTATTATTACCCCTTTGATATACTGTAGCTTGGCACTTGCCAGGATGTCATGAGGGTTTTGCCTAACAGTGTGATGTGACATGCATGTGGTGGGATGAGATGAGAGTAAAAAAACAACATCAAAACAAAAAAACATCAAATAGAAAAAAATCACACACACACACACACACTCGCACACACTTGCCCATGCAGACAAATAGCGCACACACATATACACATACGTATGTAAATACAAACACAAGCCAAGGAGCAAAATTTAGATTTTGAGGATGATGTTATTCAGCATATTTGGAGTATTTTTAAACTTCATTTTATGTGGCTCTGTTTTCTGTGGATAACTGGCATATTTCATATTAAATAAAGGAATGACTGTTTCCACGGATTGAAAACTGCTTCCATGGGGGGGTGAAAAGAAAAAAGAAGTCCACCAAGCAGCAGCAGGAGAAATGGAGGCAAGTGTGAGTCTAATTTCCCATGGTGTACTACTTCCCTGTGCTGAGCTGGTTGTGGTGGTGTTGACTGATGAAGCCTGACTACCTGTGATGGCCTTCTCACCAAGGTCCTGAACACTCCCTCCCCCAGCTCTAACACACACAGCCTACATGCTTCATTATAACTACACTACATCCTTCCAGCTTCTCTCTATTTTTACTCCAGATCCCAACTTCTCACTCTTCATGTACACCAAGATACTCCCACTATCATTACTGAGTTCCCTTTCTCCCCTTGAGCACCAACACCACCCCCTTCACAGGCTTCCCTACTGTCATCTTCAACATATAGCAGGAATGTGACATGACAAGTCCATTGGTAAATTTACCCATTAAGTAATGAGAACACGTGTATAAAGACTAACCTTTTAAGTAACGAAATGCAACAGAGTGACTGGCTGAAGATTCATAAAATTAAGTAGTATAAAAGGATAATGCTGACGTTTTTTCTATATTTTTCTTATTGTCAATAAATCTCATGTGCAGAGCCAAACCAACAGAAAAGTATTGTGTGTTTATCTAAAATCTGATATATTTTATTTATTTCTGATATATTTTATTTCTCTGTAAAAATATAAGACCTATAAGACCTCCATTGAAAATGAGTCCCGTCATTGCTCTGGGAGACATGTTCCTTCACCATAAAGGCAATGGCTATCATAGTTTGTTTAGAAATGGCTCCAAAGACAAACAACAGCATTGCATTTTCAGGCTCCTGAGAGAAGTTCTGTGTACAGCAGATGCTACTAAGCATGCGTGGGAACGCAGTTTAGTTTACAGAGCTGTACAAGCTCTTGTGCTACATAACACAACTTCTTGGCTATTTACTAAAGTTCTCTGAGGAAATTAAAATATAGCACAAAGTCAAGAGGTTGTGATGTGTAGCACAACAAGCTAGCAAAGCTCTGTAAAAGGAACTGTGTTCCCACGCATGCGCAGTGGTGTCTGCCTTACACTGAACAACTCTCCAGAGACTGAGAATGTGAACGCTGTTATTAGTCTTTGGAGCCATTTCTAAACAAATTACCATTGCCCATATGTCACCCAGTGCAATGGTGTGAATCACTGACGTGTTTTTAATAGTTTTGGACAATAATAATAATCTTTATTTATAGAGCACTTTTCTAAACCCACGTTACAAACACAAGGCAACAACTTCAAAACAAGCAGATCATAAAAACAAGGCAGATAATAAAAAAAATAAGCAGATCATAAAAAAACAGAAACAGATCATAAAAACAAAACAAGCAAATAAAACCAGTTACAGTGTTGCCATGCAAAAAGCCAGTCAATAAAAATCAAGTAAAATCAGGAAAAGCTGTCCGATAAAAGTATGTTTTAAGAAGAGATTTAAAAGAGGTGACTGATTCTACTGACCTGATTTCCTCAGGCAGCTTGTTCCATAGCTTCGGCGCTCTGACTGTGAATATTCTGTCACCTTTAGTTTTCAGCCCAGTATCAAGATCAGATAAAAGACCGCTGCCTGAGGATGTCAGGCTACATACTCACATGCAACTAAGAGGTCAAATATATAGCATGGAGAGAGGCTATGAAGTGCCTTAAAAGTCAACAGTAAGATCTTAAAATCAATTCTAAAACATACTGGGAGCCAATGCAAGGGGTCTAAAACAGGTGTGTTATGGTCACTTCTCTTGGATCTTGTTAAAAGACTGGCAGCTGAGTTCTGCACAGTCTGGAGCCGATTTATACATTTTTGGTTCAGGCAGGTGAAGAGGCTGTTGCAATAGTCAAGGCATGAGGAGATGAAGGTGTGTAAAATGGTCTCTGTGTCTTTGAAAGATTAAATGCATCATATTTTGGAAATATTTCTAAGAAGTCTGCACAAGTTTTGCTGTGTTCTGCTCAAAGCTCAAGTTGCCATCAAACTAAACACCAGTTCAAAAGTTAAAAAAATACCCCCCCAAAAAAGTTCAAAACTTTTAACAGTCTTCTTTGCAACAGACTTGATGTGTTCCAACAAGAAACCAGCAGGTGGCAGGATTTGTTTTGCTATGTGCTCTGGGCCAATTACAACAATCTCTTAAGTGCATGACATTTTGTGACATCCAGTTTTTGACATCAAATAAGCAGTCATGTAGTGAACTCAGCATGCCAGGATCAGTGGTTCTAATGGGCAGATACATCTGAGTGTCATCAGCATAACAATGAAAGGAAACACCATCTCTATGGATAATATGTCCCTGGGTCAGCATGTACAGAAGAAATAAAATTGGTCCCAAAACTGTGGGACACCATACTTGATGGGAGCAAAAGATGAAATGTAGTTATTAACGGAGACAAAAAAACCTCCTGTTTGACAGGTATGAAGAGAACCATTTTAAAGCTGTACCAGATATCTTACCCAGTGTGTCAGCCTATCTAACAGGATGCTGTGATCGACTGTGTCAAAGGCTATGCTAAGGTCCAGAAAAACAAGGACTGGGCACATCCCGTCATTGGCAGTCATTAAAAGGTCATCAGTCAACCCGGGGAAGGGCAGCCCAGATTTTTTTTAAAAGAGGTTGTGTAGAGACTGTTTTGAAGTAAACTAGTACACATCTATTAGATAAAGAACTGTTCAAAATATACAGCAGACAGGGCCTAATAGGTTCAATGGCTTTGAGAAAGAACTTGTTGGTATTACATCAACTGGACTGGCAGAAATTTTCATAGTAGATACTATCTCTAAAAGTTCAGACAAGAAAATGGGAGAAAAATGATTAAAAGTGTTCTGTGGTGGGTGATGGACATTAGAGTATGTGCATTAGGGGTAACAGAGGTTCTGATGGACTCTACTTTATCACTGAAGTTAAGATAAAAAGTTCACAATCAGCATCACTTTCAGCTGGGGTACAAGAAGGGGTCGGATTTACCAACTGATCAACAGTCTTAAATAAAAATCTGGGGTTATGCTGATGGGCAGAGATAAGTTCAGAGAAGTATTGTGCTCTTTCATTCTTTACCATATTATTGTAGTGGAGCAAGAACTCCTTCATAGCTTCACAGTGTATGTGGAGATCTGATTTCTTCCATCTCTGCTCTGCTCTCCTAGACTTCGACTTACAGCTATGAACTCTATGATTTATCCAAAGCTGCTTTCTTTGTGTAGGCTTTGACCAGGCTTTAAGAAGAGCAATATTATTCAGTATGGGCGCACAGATAGAGTTAAAACAGTCTGTCAATTCGTTGGTTTTCAGACAGCAGTGGGCTATGATAATTGAAAAGTGTACAGAACCTTTTGTCACTTTGTTCATTAAAAATGTGAGAGCACGTAGAGTGGGGTCGGACAGTGTTAATGCTACTTATTTTGTGAAAGAATTGAGAGCTGTTTAACCCAAAGTGAAGAACTTGGCAGGAGACCGGGATGTCTTATGCAGGAACATTTATTGAAGCTCAATCCAGGAGAGTTGCAGTACAAGTGAAAACACTTTGCAATGTCACTCATTTCTGTGGTCTACTTGCAGAGAAGAGTATTTAAATCCTTCACCAAATCCTTTCCTTTGCCACCTCCATATAAGGTTATTTTTTACTCATCTATGCCTCTATTGGTTATTGAAATATAAACAAGACACTACCCTACTAAAATTAACTGAAGAAGACACATAGTTTGTGCACAGGTCATTTGCTATCAATTCTAAGAGGAGACCATCTGCACAAAGCACAGCATATCTCCACCTGACTTTGGCTGTCATAGGACACAGTCAGCCTTATCAAGACAGCTGCTTGTCTCAGTCAACCTCAACAGACAGAGAGATGAACCGCTCTGAAAGAGACAGGTCATTACCCACTGCTCCCAGGATGGAAAATGACCAGAGAATGACCTGGGGAACACAAACATTTCCCCTACATATTTCACAGATAAAAAACTATGAATTTATGATCAGATACACTCATGTCTGTTGATCCCACAGATCTCACACCCAGGGTGAAATCAAGATCCACAGAATGGACACGGTTATGTGTTGGCCTACAAACATACTGTTTAAGGTTAAAAGAAGTAGCAATGTTTACAAAATCAGCAAGCAAGTCATCAGAATGATGCAAAGAATAATGCTATCATAAGTGCAGATAAAAATTCAGGGAGTTCTACTAAAAAGCTGCTGATTTTGAAGGGCGATAAAATTAAAGCAAAAATGATCAAGCATAGACCACCTAGTTTAAACAGGATAATTTCAAAGGAAGAAAATTCATTACATGGTAACTGTAACCACTGTTCCTGGGTTTGCTAAAATAATCATAGCGTGGAGGACACAGTTCAACAAGCTGTTCAACTGCCATTTCAAGTGTAATTGGGCTGGGAGCCATAATTGATGGAGAGGAGGTGGCTGGTGGTGGGACAGTGGCACAATTTATGTACTGAAGATTGTCTTTGTTAATCTGCTTACCAGTGCAAAGAGAATGAGTAACCCTATTGGTTACAACAGTCTTAATAGGGAGATGAAATGGTGAAGGTGTTGAGGAAAACAGAGGTCTACAGCACAGAGGAATTTGATATATCAGGCTTTGGATACACACACACAATACTTGTAAGTAGGATCAGTTCATTGTTGGATGGATCATAACTGAAAATGAAGCCCTGTTTTATACCTGTGTTTAGAAACATCACTAATATAAACAGCCATTGAACAGAATCAGAAAACATTAATAACTAGACATAAAAAAAAAAATCTGTCACCTTTTGTTTCACCCAATTGCACTGTTCCATTATCATAAGCGTCATCCAGCACATCAGTACTGTAACATCAACTCACACATAATGTTTACTTGTGAACAGGGAGAGGATGTAAACTGCCATTTCTAGACACCCATGCTCATGTAAAGGCTGACTGTGTAGGGGAAACCCACTCACTCAGACCAGTATCTCAGTTCCAACTCTAACCACCACTTAAAACATAAAAGATCAACTGGAGGACCCTTCTACACAGAGCAGAACACTACACAGCACTTATCACACCATTCAACATATTAAGATCTCTGCTGGTGCACCTTAAAGACAGGACCCCCATGGAGAGGACAAATGGAGTGGTGTACGACATCAACAGTGAAACAACCAGGACCTCGGGCCAGACTGAATGAACACCGGAAACAGGCATCATCATCAGAACTACAGATCATAACTGTTCACAGCATCAACCTGGATAGGAGTCAAAAGGTGTGTCTCAATTCCCTTTTCGATCATTTCTGCTCCTCGCTTGAACTGGAAGTTGTTCCAGTCCGCTATCTCGAAGGCCGCCCCAAAGGGCTTATTTCTGCTCTGATGGGTAAGAAGGGATCTCTGAGGAGCCATGAGCAAGGTTACACAAGAGCTGCCTTCTTGGAAGTTTTTTTTACCAGCCGACATGCTGGATATCAGTTATTGATTGGAGGCAGCAGTTGATCGGACTGAGCTGACACTTAACAACATCAGTGAGTAAACAGACAGATTACAGACTAAACTCAAGTGTATCACTCCCAAGTCTTATATTTTATTTGTTTTCTGACTCACCATCTAATTAAAAATCTGTTGATTGCAGGTCTGATCAACAAAAGAACCATAAAGAACTAAGATGCTTTTTGGTTTCATGTTGTTTCACCCATTAATTTTTACTATGGATAAAATTAAAGTAATGGAGTCTGTCTGTCAGCAAGAAACGCATTTTAAACACATTTATATTTTACATCTGTTATCATCATTTCCATTCAGTCACATGTGAGGCTGAAAATTCCTGAGCGTTGGGTTTATGAGTTACATAATTTCCAATTTTCCCTGAAACGTTTAGCCTAATAGATCATTTCTACTGTTCAAAAGACACCCAAATATTCTGAGTTATTAAATAATGAATTCACAATCAGAATATCAATAAATACAAATGCAAATAATGAATAAAAAATATAAACACATTCTGCCAGCAGAAATGGTTCATGTGCCTTTGACCAGGACACAATACACAGTATAAATACAGAATGCAGGTTTGTGTTCATGCGCAGGTGTTTGTCGAACAGGTAACAGAGAAAACAGCTGCTCTGGCAGTGAAAACTGTGCAGTTAGTATTAGCACAGTGTATCAGTGTGCAGACACAAACTTTATCAAAAGTCTCTACAGCTGTTTAAGCCAACTGACAGCTGATCAAGCTGTGATCAGCTGCCACTGTAATCAGAAACTGACATTGCTTCACGTGACGCTTCAGAGGGAAAGATGTGTCATTTCTCTCCACACATCCTCGGTGGGACAGACTAAAAAGACACAAGGAAAGGGCGCAGGTGAGGGAAATGCGGATGCATTTTAAGGGAGATGCACCTCTTACTCATCAACCACGACAGAGAGATCAGAGAAGCTATTCTCATCTGACGACAGAGACCATCTTTGAACAGAGACTGCAGGTTATAATCCCCCCTCCCCTCCCAAAAAATGACCACCCTCTATCACATGACCAATATGACAACATTTCCATGACAACTGATGGTGGGGGTCGAAAATCCTGGAAAAAGCAAGTAAGTTATACAAAAAAATATAATAATAAATATACATATGTGTATAATAAATTATAGATAACATACAATATTTGTGTATGTATAATAAATAAATAAAAATATAACATAAATAAATTAAACACTGAAAGCAAACTCTAAAGCACATCATGAATCATCACATGAATGATTTTAGTGCCTGTGTTCATATTACTTATGTAATTTTCCCAACAGTCAGTTCTCCTTAAAACTCACATTCCTTTAATCTGTCTTCTCCTGATCACAAAATAACACAGATGGTCAGTCATCTAGACAAAAGCAAAGATGAACTGATTTGGGACAGGCTGTCAAAAGGATACCAGAAATAAAGTGAAGGTGTTCCTTCAGCCAGCACCAGTCCTCTCACAGTAAATATTCCTGACTTCTCTCTGACAAGCGCAATTATGCATTTATAATCACTGGTGTTATGCAACTAAATGGGTTACTGGTACATGAATAATTTGTATTTGATATTCAGCCATCGCCTGAGTTTTCTTTTTTGCCATAGTTTTAATCTCATTTCACACATTCCCACTTGCTGTTTTTCAAATGGTCTTGTTATTATTTCAAGAGGTATGGTATTGTTGGTATTGGTCACAGTTGCAGACTGATTATGAACTGTAAAATACTCTCAGCCATCCTTGAGCTATCTAGGTCTCACTGTCTCAACAACTTACACAGCTCTTTATAAGACGTTGAATCACATGTGCATTTGTTTTTATCCAAATCCAGGTGTGTGTGAGTGTACAGGATTAAAGGAGGATGTGCAGAAAGTCAGTAAGGCTGGGAGTCAGAGTTTTATGCGTGTGCTGGTTTTACTATATACCGTGGATTGCACTAACACCAGCAATTGTTTCTTTCACTGCCATTACAGTGACTACCATCTTTTTCAGAGGTCAACATGAATACAGCAAAGCGTTCCAGTTTTCAGAAGTTTTATTTCGATTAGCTACAAAGGTACAAAGGAGCACAGGACCAGCGAACCAGGCTCCTTTTACCCATCTAGCTTTAGCTTCCATAGCAATGCTAACATTAGCTTATCCAGGAATGTTGTGCATACATCTTTTTGAAGGGGGACAGTCTCACAATGCATATGTTAATGTTCACACCAAACCAAGTTTTTACCAGCAACTATCTGCTTTGGCTGCTATGTTATTGTCAAAGTATAACCCTATCAGTAACTGTTTAGAAATACAATTGAATGACATCTTTATTATTAAAATTAAATTATTTTCTGTTAAATGTTGCATTTAATGGCAATATTGAACAAGAAAATGCTTTAAACTCAGGGGTAATGTTAGCTGGTTGGCTAGCACTGTTGATTATTTTAAAAAAAAAAGAAAAAAGAAAAGGACACATTTCAGTCCTGTAAATCTGTTTTGACAAAAACAATAATTTAGCTATTACTAAAAGCAAAGGACCACCAGCTAACACAATTGTTAATACATGTGGGTTATAGTTAAAACCACTGATACTAAAGTCACTGTGAATAGAGAAATTTTAATTTAGAAATTCATAGGATTCATACTGTTTTAACAGTGTAATCTGAGATTAGTTATTCATATCTCACATTGTGGTTAGCAACAATTCTACATGACTTCCACAGCTGCAAAAGCATGGCTCAATTAGCTCCACTGCTACTACATAATGCTCTGTAACTGGAAGAAACCAGATAGCCTAAACAGAGAGGGGGGGATGTAACAGGCAAATACCAATAAAAACACACCGAAAAGTGACTTTTGTTGATATATAATTCAGACCAATAGAAAACACTTATTAATAATTTCTAAAGCCATTCAACCTCAAAACTTTGAAGGAGAACGTGACAGCTAAGAGCTTGTCGACCTACTAAGGCATGGTATGTGGTGCTAAATTGTAATCTTACACAAGAGAGAGAGAGAAAGTATGCATTTTAGAGACTGACAAAGAGAATCACATCCACTGACGTGGAAGAGAGAGATCAAGAATGCATTTGTCTATTCCAGAGGTAGTACTAGTGGCCAGAAAGAGTCCAATGTAACGCTTTCACAGTCCATTGTTGTGAGGTTCTGTGCTTGTGCTTTAATCATTAACACCAAAAAAAAATAAAAATGAAAGGATGCATAAAATTAATAGACACAGTTACTGTGCTTCATTTGAAGTAATTCCAAATCAACGCTGCTATACTGAGCTGAAAATAAGACTTTCATAGACTCCCATAAACTTGCATCATAGGTGTTACTGTTCAGTGTTTATTAGTTTGATAAAAAAAATCCATGGCAAAGACAGTAGGAAGTATTTTTTATTTCAATTTGATGTAATATCATGACAACAGCCTTTACAGTGATATCTTTGGCCATTTTTGGTTCCAAATTGAATGTGGTTCATTTTCAAAATGAACTTCACTTTCCCTTGCTGGTTACATATATACAGCATACACATGTAAGGTGTTATGCATATAGACACCAAATGTCTACATGTATTTGTATGTGTTTAAATTTCTGTCTGTTTGGACTCTAATGAGATGTCCAACTGTGGCAGCCATCTTAAAAGTTGCTCTCTTTATCATAGAGATGTGAGAGAGACAATTTTAGCAACTAAAAAGACACGTGTCAGCAAGACAGTTGTGGAAACTGCGCGCGCGCGCACACACACACACAGAGTATCGTCTAGGTTTTGATTGTGTAGTGTGGGGAAGCAGGAGCTGCCCCTCTCCCTCTGCAGTATGTAATTAGCAGTGCCATCTGTATGCTGTGGGCTGTCAGAGACTCAGAGGTGAGGACAGCACAGGAGGAGCACGGCTGTCCATTCTCATTTACACTCAAATCATCACTTCACCCTATTCATTGCCTTTTTTCATTACTCCTCTGCTCTTTTCCCTGGAAAATGCTCTCTCAGATTAAGTCAGATTAAGTCATCAACTGCAAACTGCTCTATTTCCTCTGTAGTGGCATGCTACCTCTCTGTCCTATTTGTGTGTTATTCAACCTTTCAAATGTCAATTCAGAGCTGGCTTTATATCACTGTGCCACATTCTTCTCTCCTCAGCCTCTCAGCCTCATCCATCACATTTTCATACATCCAGTGATTTCACATCTTTCTTTGTCTGTGTCCTGTTGTCTGTCATTGTGTCTCTGTCCTCCTCCTCTCTGTATCTGTCTTTAGGTGTCTCTGTTATTCACTCTCTCTCTCCCTCCTTCTCTCTCTTTGGGCTCCAGGCAGCAGTGTTGGACTCTCAGAGGAGAAGTACAGGTTTAAATGACGGGCTTGTTAACGGGGTCACTGATAATTCTGCTAATTAGCTGCCATATCACCTTGAGCTGCAGTCCCAGCAGCTAGATAACACAGACAGTGAATGAGTGAGAGAAGGAAGATAGAAAAGAAATGAACCCTCAAATTCTGGCAGCAACTAAAACAAGAGACCATCACTCCAGCCAGGAGACCATATAATCTTTAATATCTATTAAATATTAATAACAAATGCAACACTGTTCTTTCAATTCCCATTGCACCGTTAAAATATATTTTCAAGTTTTGCAAAAAGCTAATTATGTCTATAATGATGAAATTGCATGCAGTGTTTCCCTTTAAAATTGTCCCTGAGAAAATAATGAATCAATTTAATCACCTGTTAAAATGGTAAAGAAAAAAAACAACAAGTCAAATTAGTGCCATATTGGATTTAATGCTGTACTGCACGCTAAAACACATTCCCGCACTGTGGCTGTTAATAATATTGATATAGTTATTTGCGCAAGTGCTGACAATTAGCATGGGTCTCTAAAAAAAATTGACAAACCTTTTCATTTGGCTGGAGGGCAAAAATCATCATGTAATTAACCTGTTCAAAATCAATACACAGCAGGCTGTATGCAAAATGAGAAGACATGTCCCTTATTAGTATCAGGTTTCAAAGTATGCTGCTTGCATTGTACCATTGGCTGCTCAGGGACCAGACCTCCTATTGGTCCGGGCAACTTGTTAATGAGCGTCAGATGTCCACTTCACTCAGTGGGATTATCGTGGTGTTTAATATTGATATCAGCTGTGCTAATTACATCCTATTAATTATGGAATAAATAATTGAAAGCAAAAACTATACTCCAGTTAGTGTAATTAAAGAAGACTAATTAATGCATTAATTGATTTTATGTTAATCTAATTTTCCATGAAATTGGAAGAATCTTCGGAGAACGACGCAGAGTGAAGTACAGGCCCTTGGACAAGGTTGATATGATTTGGCTCGATTACAAATACTCGACGAAATGACAGCGCTGTGCAACCTCGCACTAACAAAGCAGGAAAAAAGTTAGAGAATGATGTTTGATTAAAGAGTGATGAGGAAGTTCATGTCACTGTGGCACACTCATATGGATACTCAACAGGCATGCTATTTTTTTTCCATTTTTGCCTTGTACTTTTTCCTAATTGGGAAGCATGCTAAAACCGGATGGCGCCCTTTCATCAATTAGACTCCGTAGAGCATCCTTCTCAACCGGAGGGATTTTATCTCATAAACCCAAAACACAGAAATAGTAGAAAATGGTGGAAATGCACAAACGAGTGGAATGGAGGCACATATCTGAGGGCTAGATGAGCCTTTGTTCTAAAAAGAGAGAGAAGATGAAAAAACGTTCTTCGTCTGGGATCTGGGTCAGAGCTCTGTGTTGCAGTGCCGAGTGTTTCTCTGTGGCTCTGTACCGCACACTGTAATAACTGTATCTGTCTCTGGATAGGCTATGAGATGACTCTCCCTGGCAAAGCATCACTGAGTAGATCAAGCACCCCCATGCTCTGAGTCTACTGTAATATGCAAACAGCAATCAGAATTAAAATTCACACACTCACATGAGCACACATGCTCAGCCTGGGTCATGATATGCTGTTACACAGAGCCAATGAGGCGAGCAGCCATATCAGGTTATGAGACAGTGCGCAGACCAGCCGAGACAGACTGTTCCTGCCGTAAAATCTGCTCCCCCTTCTCTGCTTGCCTGATCTGTTTCCCCCTAAAACACCACAAGAGGGATTCTCAGAGTCAGCAGCAACAATCATTTCTTCTCTCCCTCAAGTTTCACCTCCCAACCAGACTCGGCTTCACCTGGTGTCAACATGAATGACCACTATTAGATTAGCAGAACTGTGAGCTGGCTGAACCCCCTTCTCCAAACTGCTATATGAGGACTTGTCTTTGTGTGAGTTTGCCTTCACAGGTCACTACACTCATTTTTGTGGGCGAGGACTGAAACGCATTTAATTCACTAACATGTGCTGGCACATAAACACATGCAAACACTTGAGACTCACACACACAGACACACACACACACATACAAAGAAACTGCTGCAGCATAATAGAAGAAACAGAGGTGTTTGATTGACATTAGCAACGTGACTGTAGATCTAATTTTCTCAGTTTGGTGGAGAGGAACAGCAATGGAGAACACAGCAAATCAGCCTGTCAGTCAAAGTGGCTACCTGCTCCTGTTCGGTCGCTGCACACGAGCGTTCCCTGCAGCAGAGCTAGAGCAGGAAAAACAGCAGCACAACAGGTATATCAGTCGTATTGTTGAAGCAGAAAGGATTCATCCACATGTTGTTATCGCTAATATACTGTTTTAATTGAATCAATCATTTGCAGAAATTAGAATGATGAATGATTTGGTGAAAAGGAACAGACATGGAAGCTTTTATTCTTTTCCATTTCAAAGCTAATGCATTCGTGGTGATCCGATTCCTCGACTTTTTCCAAGTTCCGCTGATAAAGAAAAAGCACTTTTAGCAAAGAAAATTCACCCACATGTTGTTAACCTGATTGTTGCCGTAAATAGCAACAGTGTCTTTTTTTCCCATTGACATGAGGTTATCATCAGGCTTTAAGTTTGAATTGATTGCAGGTTAAGATTGTCAGTTGATTCTTAATCTAACAAATCCTTCAGGGGGGTTAAACAAGGTGTATCTGATCAATTTAGCTGCTTATAGAGGAGGACGTGGCAAGGAAGAGGGGGTGCTGTGGAGCCTGAGGCAGACAGAATAAGATCTCAGTGCTAGGTGTCTGCTATAGCTCCTCTTCACTTGCAGGAAGGAGGTAGGTGTCATATATGCTGTTATCAGCAGAGTAGGACTGTTCCCCCGGATCTCTGATATCTCAGTTTTATCATCAGTATAAACAAAAGGCCCTTTGAACAATAAAAAAAATGCCTGAAGGTGAGAATGGCCATCTAACTGGTTTTTTCTTCCTTCATTCTTTTCTCCTTTCATTCCCCTTGGTTGTCACAGTAAAGAGACCAAAAAAGTAAATGTACCCACTCCACGCTGACAGCCTGCACAGATTCTAATCTTTTCTCATTTGTCCATTCCTGTTTAAAGAGCCTTTGTCACAGGTGACCACAGGTGAAGGACATCACCATCTCTGCTCTATCTTGCCTTGTTCTTTTTTTTTCCTTTTTCCCTGTTATTAACTGATGAGAGGTGACGTCCTGCAAAAAGACCATACGGGGGTTTCGAAATCTAATTTAAAATCTAATTTTGTGTCGCCACCTTTAAGTGGATCCAAAATAACTCAGGGGTTTATTCGCAACTAAATAGATACAAGGGCATCTCTTTTGAATCGGGGTGAATAAGGGGCTGAGTAGAGAACATCAGAGCAAACAGGTGTAGGTGAACTGGACTGAATGAAGGTTTTGGATTAATGCAAATACTAAACTAAACAAGCCTCTCACTCTCTCATTTACAGTAGTTTGTGTCAGAAAGTAGCACTTTACTTCGTGTGTATAGATATCTCCTTGACTTCTGCTTTCATTAACCTCTCAGTGCGCTCCATCAGAGAGAGGGGAATGTGCTACAATAATATCCCAGTGACGACACATGGGTCAGGACCCCTCTGATCCTGTGAGGGGAGAATATCTCATTAAGAGCGAAAGCCTCTGGGACACTAAAGCAATTTGGCTTGCCCTCTGTTCTCAGGAACCAATTAAAACATTAGCCTAAACTATCGCAGAGCTCACAGATGTTGATACACGGCCATGACAGTTGTGTGCATAACACTGAAAAGTCAAAGCTGTAGCAGTGACTCCTAAGGCTAAAATAATAATCAGAGAAGGTGACAAAAACATTGCATAATGTAAATTAAAACAGCTATCGGGAGAATATGAGAATTGTGCGCTAGCTATGCATCCAATCTATGTGTTTTGGGTTGTGTGACTTTTTAATTGTTCGTGTGGCCATACATACTGTATATCCTTGAGCCAAAATCCTAAAACTTGGCTATGCATCCACCCCTTTCTATTCAAATATGAGCAGAATAACATAAATCCAGTGAACCAACCTCAACTAAGACTCTAAAAGTTGCTTCCTGACCACTTTCTCCTACAGAGTTCTCACTCCATTTTCCATCCCAAGATTTGATTCCAGTCTATTAAACTGGCTTCCAGACCAGCTGAGAAAATCTCAACGGCTTAATTCTGTGATAATGAAGTGCAGCCTGTCCATAACCAAATTTCAGTTTATGAAATTTCTGGATAATGCTGGCCTGTGTGCAGACTGGTTCTCAATCTTCCTTCCAATCTTTAAATCAATTCAAAAATTACATACAAATAATCCACAGATTCTAATCACTGGTACATCCCTGTGGAGAAAGTAGAAAGTTCAATTCAGGATCATCCAGATCTAATGATCACCAAAAACAATTATTAAAAAGAGAACAACTGAATTGATGAATGCAGATTTCCATCCTTTTTTCTTGTCACAGCAAAAAATGATCAGGAGCTTGCCATTCAAAAATCTCTGAAAAAAATCTGATTACTCATGAACACTCCTTCAGAGGTGAATACGCTTCACTGCTGTTCCTTTCACTATCTATAATCAGAGGTGAATCTGTCCTCCCCTGGAAAATGACAAGGAGATGCAGAATCCTTGATTCAAGCTCCACTACCGAACCATTAGGACGTTCTTCCTTATGTCAGAACAATATTTACAACCATTCAGAAACACCGCTGACAGAGTGTGGCACAGAGAAAACATTTAAGCGTCACCTCTGACCGCGGGGTCCCTCCTAGTTGATATGATTGACAGGAGATGAGTGCAAATATGCTGAGTCCACAAGGCATCTCCCTGACAATGTCACAGTGAGTTCAGAGTTGTGGGTCGTCACCCCTTGACCCCTGAACTGAATAAACTGGGGAGTTTCAGAATGAAAACCTGCAACCCGCTGGAGTAAATGACAGACAGAGGCTGGAGCACCATGAGTTGCAAAATTAGAGCGTTTCACTGTTGCTGAACATCAAGCACTTCATCAAACACATGAATCCAGTCAAAAGACTAGAATGCCATGCTATTTTTGTGTATAGTAAATATAGTCACAATATTTGCAGATAGATGATGCCCCATTATATAGTTAGAAAGGCTGATCATTGCTCTGGAGGTTAGTGGTCCATTTGCCCTTAGCCTTATGGGAGAGTGTTAGTTGGGTGCAGGCCAGGGCTTAGAGACAGGCCTCCATTTCACCCATAGCACCCAAAATCACTGCCAAAAGCACATCTTTGTCCAAGGCCCTTAACAGCTACAGATCAGTGCTCCAGACACAGTGATTTTTGGCTGACCCAGTGTACTGTGACCCTGCAAAGGAAGATATATATATATATATATATATATATATATATATATATATATATATATATATATATATATATATATATGTGTGTGTGTGTGTGTGTGTGTGTGTGTGTGCGTGTGTGTTTGTGTTTGTCTGGGGAAAAGAAACGCCACTTTAAATTTTATTCATTTTTTTCTTTTACAAAGACATATGTCCATGTCTTTGAACCCTGGATGTATAAGTAGACATATTCTACAATGGCTAATATTTTATTTGTTTTACCAGAAAAATAAGACAAGAGACAAACTAAAAGACTAAAGTACACATCAAATTATTTTTTTCTAAAGATGGTTTCTGTCATTTTAGGTAGCTCTTATCACTCTGCTGCTTGTCCAAGTGCTAATTTTTCTGATAAGTTTGTTTTTCATTAGTTATTTGATGATATAAAAAGGGGGTGTGACATAATGATTGACAGCTTTGACAGCCGCCTTCAAACCTCCATCGGACGGCAGGATGGCCGAGGGGTGGTGTCCCACAGTCATCCCACCACCCAAGTCTACTGCACAGACTCTGACTCCAAACTACATCACACATGCAAGATGGCAGCTCCTGGAAAGGAGATATTTTGACTTCACTTTTGCATAGTAGTAGGAAGTTGAGATGCATGGCCCATATTTATATACAGTCAATGATGCATGCTTAGCATATATAATGTTTACGATGTTCAACATCTTAGTTTAGCATGTTACCATGCTAAAATTTCAAAATCTAAATTTTGACAACATGAAGGGATAGTGCAAGTTAAAGAGTTAAGGCATGACAAGGTTACAATTCATCCTGAAGGATGTATACATTTAAATGATAATTAAAAGTGCAGTGTGTAGGATTTACTGCTGGCATCTAGAGGCGAGGTGCAACATTCTGGGCTACTGTAGAAACATGGCGGTGTAACATGGCGGGCTCCATGGAAGAGGATCCACTCCCTATGTAGATATAAAGGGTTCATCCTGAGGCAACAAAAACATAATTCTTATTTTCAGGTGATTATACACCAATTAAAACATACTTGTGAATATTATATTCCACTTCTTCCACGTCCGTTCCATTAGATACCACTAAATTCTACACACTGCACCTTTAAATGTAATTTTAGTAACTTTGTTGCCCTATCGAGTTATTTGTATTTCCTGCAGAGAGAATGGCTCTCCATATGAAAGACAATATTAAAACCATAATTGGTTATAATCAGTTAATCTGTTGTGTAACTGATACAGGCTCACGTGACAGCACACACAAAGACAGACAGAAAAAAACCCACGCAAACATATGCATTCTCACTCACACACACACACACACACACACACACACACACACACACACACACACACACACACACACACACACACACACACACACACACACACACACACACACACACACACACACACACACACAATACGATCCCTCTTGGCTATCTATGACCCAAATCCTCTATGAACCCCTCCCTCTTGGCTCCTCCAGTTCTGTTTTCTCTCGTCTGTCTTTCTGGCAAGGGATTGGGACCTCATACGTTCACTCATGATTTTCTTTTTCAGTTTCAATTTTACATGAACTGAGACGCAAGTGCACATTTTTCAAAATACAATGAACATTTTCTTCATCCCTCTGAGGAAATACTGTATCCCTGTTGATGTAACAGAAATAAAATCCCAAATTCCAATTTCAGTTTCATACCTGGGCGCTCTGTTGTCCAGTCAGTCAATGAAGTGATTCCTCTCTGTCTCTCTCTCTTCTCTTTCAGTAACATGTCGACCTTTCCACTGTATCACTGGTCTCACCTCTGAGTCTGCAGCTGCCTCCGCATGTGGAAGAAGAACCGGTGTCCAGGAGGGAGAGAGGCTGCTGGGGCTACAGAGGGTTAAATGCTGGCTCTGACCCCCACTGATCACCCTGCTGAGTCTATAATGCCATCCACAGACCGAGGGCACAGGGAGACACACATGGCTCTGCTTTGAGAATATAAACTAGGCGAGACTTCTGTGGGTTGCAGGGGAAACAGAGAAAAAGGATTTCAAAGAAAGTCTTCTGAGAGCTGCCATATGCTCAATAAGCCCTTTAACGCCTGCTCTCTTTACCATTAACCATCACAGAGATGATATTCACAGAACGAATAGACAGCTCTATCCTTCAGAACTTTCCTCTTTGACTGCTTTGAGTGCCTGCGCAAGATATATTTTTAATGCATCCTTAACCATTTGAAAGCAAGATCTAATGCTTTTTTTCTCTTTAAAATGAAATTGCTTGTTTGCTTGAGTGATTATGTACAACACTGTATTGTATGTGTGCCTGTTCTTAACTTTAGTGAATGAACAAGATGCTCACACACAGTAGGCCTCTACAGAAACAATAGCAAAAAGGTCAGTGTAAATCAACACAATGACTCACAAGCAAACACGACCAGACCGACAACAAAGCTCTAATCAGCTTCTCAGCCTTTCTGGAAATTACTCCATTACATGAGTAACTCTCTGATGAAGTAAAGAGACAAGCAGCAGGGAGATAATACACTCTCGCACACTGTTGCAGGGTTACTAATATCTACTCTGGACTGGCATTGATGAATGAGATTCTTTGGCTATGTGAAGGTGTATTGAGCGCGAGGTAAGAGAGAAAAGGATGCGGAGAATGAAAGAAGGCAGTTGGGTGATTAACCAAAGGTTGCTTAAATGGCCCCTCTGATAGTTATTTCAAACAGCTATTGTTACACTGGTGCTTGAATGTGGGATCTTTTATTATTCTCATGGTAGATATTCAGAAACTCCAGGAGAGGAAGGGTATTCTTTATACAGACATTGTTTCACCAGGCGGTCTTTTTATGCATTACTCTATTATTAATTTTTTTTCTTTGTGGTTTCAACAAAGCTGTTGTTTTATATATCCTCTCAGCAGCAATCAATATTTTATCACTCATCTGAATTAAACCCAGCCATAAAAATCTGCACAACTGAGACTAATGAGACAACTACTGAGGGTTGAGATACCTACATTTTGTGGCCTGTTCAGGCCAAGTAGCAACTGCCTGTGCTGAAAAATGAAGCCAACACAGAAGAGATAAAAATTGCAGTTCCTTAAATGGCCACTTGAGGCTGGCTCCAAAAGTGACTCCGCCTAACGCCCAGCTAATCCAAAATGGACAAAGACGTGGAGCTGAGGCAGACAAAATGTCTAGTCCTTAATAATGCATAACTTTACAGATGAATAGAATTTAAACAAGTGAGTTATAAAAAAATGTACCCCCCGTAGAGTTTTTATGAAAAGGGAAATTAACTATAGAGAGCAAAACCATTTTTTGTACCAGGCTGTAAACATGTTTATTTCTGTTGTAAAGTTGGGCATTTTAACATGAGGGTCTAAGGGGACTGACTTGTTTTTGGAGCCAGCCTCAAGTGGCCATTCCAGGAACTGCAGTTTTATCACTTCCGTATTGGCTTCATTTTTCAGCCCCGCAGGTTGTCACTTGTAAAATACTTTTCCAACCATGTGACCCTTAAAAAAAACTACTGTCTACTCTCATGTTTCAGGTGTCTATGGGTTGTTAGTAGTTTAACTAAAAAGAGATTTATCCTCTAAACTGCTCACATGTTCCCATTTGTATAACTCTGTAAAAATCAATGAGGCAGAAATATTCAATGTCTCAAAAAATAAAGAAAAGCCATCAACAACATACAAGGGAATGGGAAGGTGTGTCCTAACTTTTATTATGCGATATTATATTCAATACTTAAAGTACATTTTACTGATAACATTTACATTGTTGTCTTGGTACTTACAAAAAAGTAAATGATCTGAATCCTTCTTGCACCACTGGTTATAATGTGTCGAAGCTACCGGTACTTGGTTAACATTAAACCTCCAGATTACATGCTTCAGCTGCTATAAAGAACCAATCATAATAACTAACAGGCTATAAGAATGCAACTACAGAAGACGCTTCACATTATTGATTTAACTGTGGATTTTTTTTTCATTTGTAAGTCTAAGAGTCTAAAATGTTTGACCAAAGCTCAGTGTCTGTGTAAAAAGGTCAATGTAAATCAGCACAATGACTCAAGTAAACACAACCAGACAGACAACAAAGCTCTAATCAGTTGCTCAGCCTTTCTGGAAATTACTCTGTTATATGAGCAGCTCTCTGATGAAGCAAGGAGACAAGAAGCAAGAAGATAATACACTCTTAATTAACGACAGACCATAGTAAAAAAAAAAAAAAAAAAGCCTGCCAGAGCTCGAATTGACATCTTCAAATTGCTTGTTTTAGTGGTGCAACAGTCCAAAGCCCAAATACATTTTATTTATAATGATGTAAAACACTTCATAGATTAATCAATTACTAAAATTGTTGTTGATTAATTTTCTGTATGGTGACAAATTTATTAATCAACAAATGGTTTCAGCTGTACAATAATACACACTGTTTGTCTGATATAGTGCACAGCTGATTTTGCATAGCAGCTCTGGGAACAAATAAAATACCTTCCAAATTCCTTCAGAAGTTGAGTAATACACTGTACAGTAGGGTGGTAAATTAAAGGAATCTGTCATTCATGGCACATGTGTCGGTGCATTACAATGAAGACAGAACATACTGTGTGAAGTGCGGCATATTTCATACTTCTGCCTGGCACACTTCTGTCTGTTTAAAGTAAAGCTCTTCTCAATTTGACCTCATGGCTATTCTAAGGATGTGAGAGCACCTTCTCAGATCTATAAATGGGTGTCTCATAATGAGTATGATGACACCAAGCAGAAATACTCCTCTGTTTCATCAGGGAACTCATACAATCTGATTTATTCTATTCTTCTGTGGCAGATGCACTGTAGGAATGTCCTTTGTTCAAAAGGACTGTTAAATCACCTTTGGAAAAACTCGGAAACTGGTGTGGGAAAGTCGGACTTTGAGCACTCCACTACAAATCATTTTTTGTTTGATATGTTGTGTCTTTCATATTCAATGTAGAGTATGTTACATCATCATTGGCCTTGTGACAGAAGGTTGTGAGATTCTTTTTTTTTCTTCTATTAAACGATGGGTTCACAACTTTTCAAGTGTGTCTCAAATGAATATTGAAATTGTTTTTTCTTGCCATAATCATTCCTCATGATCATACCGGCCATTAGAAGATCCCTTCATAATGTACTTACAATGTTAGTGACGGGGACCAAAATCCACAAGCCTCCTTCTGTGCAAAAATGTATTTAAGTTTATGTGAAGCTAATATGAAGCTTTAGCCGTCCAAATTAGTCAAATCAAGTAGATATCTTTCAACATTAGTCTTTTTAGTGCCAAAGTCCCTCTTTTTGTTACTATACTTCCACTGCAGCTCAACAGGGAAACACTGTCGGAGGAAACACAAAGAGGGAATTTGATGCTAAAAAGACTGTAAATGTGGCAGATATCCACTTGATATGACTAACTCAGACTGGAGCCTCATATAAGCTTCAGATCATCTTTTAAATGCATTTTTTCACAAAATGACAGTGGATTTTGTCTCCCATCACTGACATTGAAGGCACATTTGAAGGGGATCCTTTAATAATCAGATAGATAGTCAATTAGAATGATTACAGTGAGAAAAACCTCTTTCAGTGTTCATATGGGCACTTGTTATTTTAAGAAAGACTCTAAGAATTGTGAACCTGAAAAAAAGCATTTTAAAATCTACAAAAGACATACAAAGATTGAAAGTTTGTTTTTTATTGTAAAGCCCCAGAGAATGCCACGCTGATTATCACGTATATCACATAAATAACTGAGCAACAGTTAATGATAGATTTTACTCTGTGTTTTATTTTCATTAGTGCAGTTTGTGCATTGAGGGAAGTTATGATGATTAATATTGCCGCCACATGAGCCTGAGTGATGGAGCTTGGGAAACAGAGAGACAAGGACAGGACATGAATGCTCCGCTGCATGTCGCCCCTGGTTAATCCTACAGCCATACAGGTTGTGACAGAGAGTGAATGTAGACGAGCTAATAGGCCTCACCAAGGCTCCAGGTTTCCCCTGCGTCTTTCAGATGTTGTACCACGACTAACTGTTGTGGGTTTTGATGGTTAATTCTTATAGTATACAAAGTACCATCAACAGTTTCAATACACACTACAGCACATTTTTTAATTTGCATGCAAAAAAACAGAACTTAATGGAAATGTCAGAAATCTTTAAGAGCTAAAATATGAAAACAAAAAAGGTTGAAGCACTAATAAAGAGAAGGTGAGATGAAAGCTGACAGAATGAGTTTTTTGAATAAACAATGACACTGCAAGATCTGCTTCTACTTCCACTTCTTTAGAGGTTTCACCTTATGGCTGCCACCCACTGTTACACCAGCTTTAATAAATCACTACACTAATAACATGAATAATGCTGATACTGGAAACACAGCCACAGGAGGGAAAAGTGGTGTTTTACCAGGATAAACTATATTTTCTAATACATTTCAGTGTGTTTAAATACAAAATATGTACTTTTACTTGCACTTGACTGTCTGGGGGAAAATAACTATTTTTCAACCTCTGTATTTCTGTATTTTCAAAACAGTAATGATTTGTTTCCCAGCCAACCTAAAGCTCTGGCTTTCTGTTTGAGTAGTGTTTTGAGTATGTTTTTCAGCCTAATAACTTGTAAAACCAATCCATAACTGTAACTAGCACTGGGTATCACAATGGCTCTTTTTACACTACCTGACTATGCCATAATATTGAATACAACAAAACTGCATGCAGACAAATTAAAAAGAATGTTACTGGGTGTTCAGACAGAATGCAATTTTAGAGGTGGTATGACTGCATAAGAAGTCAATGGAAAGATGCAAGTAGGCATGAATTTGCCAATGGCATCGCAAATTGATGCAAAGACGTGTTTGCACATATCCATAAGCTTTATGAATCTGCTTCATAAACATAGAGAGACAACAGGGAAAAGGAGAGATTCTGATTAGCTCTGAGTTAGAAGCTGAACTGAACACAAACACATAGGTGCACTCACACAGACAAGGTCAGTGCATCTATTGCTAGCTAGCTTACCAGTTACAGTGGGTAATTTAGCCGTTTGGGGCGAATGAACACAGTTCAACAAGAATGACATGATGGCAAAATTCGTTTTGGGACTTCCGGTGGAACGAGGAGGATGTAAGACGCGTTTCGCGGAGGCTCCGCTGGAATGTGACTTTTTCATATTTTTATATTACACTTGTTTAAAAGAAGAAAAAAAAAACTCTTCCGCCGGCGTGAAGCCCTAAGGTGACAACTTCTCACCAAGTGCAAAGTTTGGTTTGCGGGCACTCAATGATGGCAAACCGAGGGAAAGGTGACGCTATCAAAGCAGGCCGCGGCAAACCCCGACTATCACCTGAGCCTGAATCCCCAGATCGCCCAGATGCTAATGTCAACGCCAATGCCACCCTGCTGCGGAAAATGAAGGAGATGATAGATGACATGCGCTCAGACATTCTCGATAAGTTTGAAACTACCATCTCAACAGCAGTTAAAAGAGAAATCGCCCTTTGAAAACAGACTTGCTTCCTATGGTGAATCAATCGCGGACCTCGAGCGCTCGGCTAATGCTCATGACGCTGAGCTATCCGACCTCCGAGCTAATGTTAGCAAGCTTAACGCTACCGTCGGCTCCCTATCAAAGAAATGCGAGGACCTGGAAAGTCGTTCAAGGTGGAATAATATTCGCCTGGTGGGCCTGACTGAGGGCACAGAGGGCCCTTGTCCCACCGAGTTCACTGCCCAGCTTCTACAAGATACACTCGGTCTTGATGACAAACCTATGCTGGACCGGGCCCATCGTACTCTACGCGCCAAGCCCAAGGACAGTGAGCCCCCTCGTCCACTCGTCATTCGGGTAAATCTATTTCAAGTCCGGAACCAAATCCTACGCCGAGCCGGAGAAGCTTCCCCGCTTTCCTACATGGGCAGGAGGATCTCTATCTACCCCGATTTCACCCCGGCGGTGGCTAAGAAGCGGGCCACCTTTGCTTCAGTAAAGAAGGAGCTTCATTCCTGCCCGAATGTCAAGTTTGGCCTTCTTTACCCGGCAACACTCCGCATCACTCTGCCCGGCGGGCAAACACACAGGTTTGAGGATCCAGCCCTAGCTTTGGATTTCATTGAGAAAAACATTAAAAAGGGAGTCACCCCCGACTCTGTTTAGCGGTCCTGTTTACTTTCCATTTAACTGCTGCTACTGTTAGCCTTGAGGACTACAATTACCACTCACCCTGGATATCTTATTTTTTTAAGTATTCAGTGAACTGTAACGTTAGTCCTGATGTGTCACTAACTTTGCCTGTTTATCTTCTTTATTTTTGATTTTCCCTAACATGGCTCTTGGTGATAATTTGAGTACACAATACCTCAGGCGATAACGCCTTCCTTTTAATATTATTCGTTAAGGTTGTTCTATGTTTTGATTTATTAGTCAACCCTAGCTACCCGGCTCAGTCATAAGTACATTTAATACAGTGTAATTTCATTGATTTAACTTCATGTCACAATTCCAACGTCTAAGTAGTTGTAGTTTATTAGTAGTTTAGCTTGGGCTCCTTTTAGAGCTATAAGAGGTGCGACAGTTGGTTTGTTTAAGGGGTACATTGCGCGCATCCCGTTTAGGGGGATGCTTCTGCTAGAGTTTAGGCGGGTGGGTGTATGGGTGGGAGGGAAATTATATGTGTGGGTTTTTATGTGCATGTTTTGGTTTTTCTTTTTTGTTTCACATCAGCCACGTTTTTACCTCCAGCTTTGCTTCAGATCATCTTTTCCACATAATGCCTCTGTTACCTGGATATGACACCATCTAATGTAACGTTGCCTAGTGGGTGTGCCATTAGATTTATAAGTTTCAACTGCAAAGGGCTCAATAACCCGATAAAACGAAGTAAGATACTGCACCATCTTAACCACCTTGGTGCCCAAATCATTTTTTTACAAGAGACCCACCTCAAAATGACCAGACCACTCTAAATTGAAGAAGGGATGGACAGGTCAGATATATCATTCCTCATTTCAAAGCAAATCTCGGGGTGCAGCTATTGTGTTACACAAATCTGTTCCCTTTGTGCACTCATAGTTACTGTGTCATAGTTACTGGTCAGATTCATAACACCTTGGTGGCCTTGGCTAATATTTACGCTCCCAATTTTGATGATGATGCCTTCTTTAAACGTGTTTTTTTAACTCTCCCTGATTTGTCATCACACCACTTAATATTAGGGGGAGATTTTAACTGCTGGCTTGACCCTCAGCTGGACCGTTCCTCCCCCAGAGCCTGTGCTCCGTCCAAGTCAGCTAAGGTAATTCAGTCCTTTATGGAGGAATTTGCAGTTACTGACGTGTGGCGTTTTTTGAACCCATCTAAGAGGGAATATTCTTTCTTTTCTGCGGTCCACCACACTTTCACGCGCACTGATTATTTTTTGGTTGATAATAGATTGCTCTCATCGGTATCTATTTGTAAATTTGACGCTATTGTTATTTCTGATCACGCCCCTCTTTCTATGAATATACACTTTAAGAACTTAAACTCTACACGCGCGCCATGGCGTCTTAACTTACGCCCACTTTTAAATGATGATTTTGTTAACTTTGTTTCTCAACAAATTGATTTCTTTGTGAGCTTAAATAAAACACCCGATGTGTCTGCCTCAGTACTATGGGAGGCATTAAAGGCATATATCAGGGGGGAGATAATCTCCTACACAGGATACGAGAAGAAACTTAGAAGAGAGAAATTAACTAAGCTGACGCAACGCATATCCGAACTTGACAGGTTGTATGCTACTCACAAAATTCCGGAGCTATATAAAGAGCGGCTCTGTCTACAGGCAGAATTTGATGTTCTGGCGACTCAACGCATTATGGAACTTCTTCTACGAACAAGGTCCCAGTTCTATGAACATGGAGACAAGGCCAGCAAACTGTTAGCTCACCAATTACGCCAGGAATCAACATCTCACCTTATCCCGCAAATTCGTACTAACTCACATACTACTACTGAACCCACAGAAATTAATAATGTGTTTAAGGAATTTTACATGTCTCTTTATTCTTCTGAAAAAGATACCACTCCTGACTTTGATCATTTTTTTGAAAACCTGGACATTCCCTCACTTGGTCAATCAGCTGTGGAAGTGTTAGAGAGGCCAATAACTACTGCTGAACTTAATACAGCTGCTTTGTCCCTGCGAAATGGAAAATGTCCTGGGCCGGATGGCTTTCCCTCCGAATTTTATAAAAAGTTTTGGCACAAGCTCGCCCCTCTGTTATTGGATATGTTCAATGAGTCATTTAAATTGGGCCGCCTTCCTCAAACTCTTAATCAAGCCTCCATCTCCCTTCTTCTAAAAAAGGGTAAGGATCCGTTAGGCTGTACCTCTTACCGTCCAATAAGTTTATTAAATGTTGATTTTAAATTGTTATCTAAACTATTAGCACTACGCCTGGAATCTTCCCTCCCCCCTATAATTTCCCTGGACCAAACAGGGTTTATTCGAAATAGGCATTCTTTCTCCAACCTTAGACGTTTGTTCAATGTACTCTACAATGTCTCCCCCCCCCAGCACTCATGAAGCCGTAATATCACTAGATGCCGAAAAGGCATTTGATAGAGTTGAATGGGATTACCTCTTCTATGCCTTGGAGAAATTTGGGTTTAAAAATAACTTTATTTCATGGGTTAAGTTGCTTTATTCAGCTCCGCAAGCTTCAGTCAGGACAAATAATATTCAATCAGAATATTTTCGCCTATATCGCTCTACTAGGCAGGGCTGCCCTTTAAGCCCCCTTTTATCGCCATCGAACCTCTCTCGATAGCCCTTCGGTCTAACCCCCTCATTACAGGCATATTTAGAAATGATACTCAGCTCAAAGTTTCCCTGTACGCGGATGACCTCCTTCTATATGTCTCCAATCTGTCGGTCTCAGTCCCCGCTGCTCTTGCCACCCTTCAGTCATTTGGTCAATTGTCTGGATACAAATTAAATCTAAGTAAAAGTGAGATATTTCCCATTAACCTTGCTGCTAAGATGTACCCCCTGAAAAATTTCCCCTTTAAAATTGCCAGTTATAGTTTTGTTTATCTTGGAGTCCATGTTACACACAAATTTGAAGACCTCTACAAGGCTAACTTTGCCCCCCTTTTGATTCAAATCCAGAAAGACTTTGAACGATGGTCTCTGCTCAGTCTTTCTTTGGTTGCACATGTCAACTCTGTTAAAATGAATATACTCCCAAGACTCTCTTACTTGTTCCAGTGCATTCCCCTCTTTCTCTCTCAGTCTTTTTTGCGTAAGCTAGATAGCTTGATTTCAGATTTCATTTGGAATAAGAAGGTTCCTAGGCTGCGCAAACAATATTTGCAAAGACCAAAACTTCTGGGAGGACTAGCTCTGCCGAATTTGAGGTTTTATTACTGGGCCACCAATATTAGGATTCTTAAATACTGGCTCCAATATGAGGCTTTTGATCCTCCCCCAACATGGCTGGTCATGGAGGCTAGGTCAGCAAGTCCTGTCTCCTTGAAAGCCTTAGTGCACTCCCCTATTCACTCGTCCACTCTCCCTTACACCAAAAATGTGATTGTTAAGACCTCACTCAGGATCTGGGTCCAGTTTAAGCGCTACTTTGGTCTACAAATATTCTCCATTTATGCACCCCTAGCAGCCAACCATGCCTTTCCTCCTTCCCTCATAGACAGTGTTTTTCTACGGTGGTCAAATTTGGGTATTCATAACTTTAAAGACCTGTATATTAATAATGTCTTTGCTACTTTTCAGCAACTTTCAAATAATTTCTCACTCTCTAAGCAACATTTCTTTAGATATTTACAAGTTCGCAGCTTTGCTCATGATACGTTTCCTAACTTTCCTAATTTGCCCTCTGATTCAGCTTTGGACAGTTTCTTGACACCAATTCCCTCTCTTAAAGGCTCTATCTCATATATATATATAATCAAATTAACAATTTACGTCCAGAGCCCCTAGGCTTAATTAAGTCTCACTGGGAAGAGGACTTGGGAGCTGCAATATCAGAGGAAGTTTGGACGGAGATTTTGAAACGGGTACATAAATCTTCTATTTGTGCAAGACATAGTCTTATTCAGTGCAAAGTTGTACACCGTACCTATTATACAAAGGCTCGACTGGCTAAAATCTATGAGGATGTGTCTCCAACCTGTAATAGGTGTAAGCAGTCTCCCGCGAACCTAATTCATACACTCTGGCATTGCCCATCTCTATATAATTATTGGACTGAGATCTTCAACACACTGTCAGAGATGGTTGGGGAGGAAAATAAGGCCGAATGCTTTAAGTGCTCTATTTGGGGTAGCTCCCCCTTCCCTCAGTAAATCCAAAAAGGATGTGCTGGCTTTTGCTACCTTGTTAGCCAGAAGACTAATTGTAATTAATTGGAAGTCAACAACACCGCCCTGTCATGCCCGCTGGATTAGAGACACCCTTCATTTTCTTAAATTAGAAAAAATTAGACTCTCTTTATTGGGTTGCTCCAGAAAATTTGAGAAATTATGGGGCCCATTCTTACAACTTGCTAAGATTATGGAACTTCCACTTACCCCTGATTGACTTAGAGGCAGATTTGTTACTTCTGTCGAGGGTAACATGCTACTAATCTAACTTAAGATGCCTGTTGCTATCTCAATTCCAGTTTATTATTACCTGACTGATGTGCCTGTCTTTTTTTTTTTTTTTTTTTTTTTTGTGTGTGTATGTCTATTTTATGTCTATATATGTACATATATATATACTTATTTATTTAAAAACTTTTTTTTTTTTTTTTTTAATTAATTTATTTTTTTGTATCTATTTATTTTCATAGCTGTTCGGGTTCTGTGAATTGTTCGGGTACACAGCTATGCCTCTATGATCACTTTTGTTTTCTGTTTGTTTTTTTATAAGAAAAATTGCTTTACTCTTTATACATGTTTTAAGACAATTGTACTTATCTGCAAAACCCAATAAAAAAAGTTGGAAAAAAAAAAAAAATTTGTTTTGCCTTTAGACAGTGTTGACAAGCAAAGCTATTTGTTTTTTATAGTGACTAAGCACTGTTTTTATTTTATAAATTTATACAGCAAAAGTAAACAATTAAAGCAATTATATTTAGAATTAGTATGATTATAATATAGTTTGAAATATTGCACTGGCTTATGTTTTTATTCGTAGAAACAGTGTGACACAGGTGAAAATTGGTATTCTTCTTGTGTTGCTTTCAGCCCAGGGTTGTGCATATGGAGGTAGCAGGGGGTTGGGTAAGCCCTCAGGAACAGTGCTGGGCTTTGAAGCCAATTTGACATAGTGGCCAAACCATGTAATTATAACGTCAACGTCACATGCTACTATTGGGCCCAAAAAGACTTTTTCCCATAGTCTTACATTGTGAAAGAAACGTCTGTAAATCAGCGGGTACACTTTTTTGAGCGTCACAACCCGTTCAAAATGACTCATTCATCAGAATTTGATCCATTCAGTCCAATCACTTTTCAAAGGTCTAGAAGAGCCACACAATTGAATCCTTTCATCCACATTAAAGTTAGCCAGAAGACTAAACTGGAAGTTAGTGGTCTTGGCTGGTGGAAGTCTCTAGTGAGCATGCTCCATGGGCACATTTGGCCCATAAAGCGTGCGCAGTGTGTTTTCTAGAAGTG
Organism: Euthynnus affinis; assembly: GCA_029490765.1. NCBI lineage: Eukaryota > Metazoa > Chordata > Actinopteri > Scombriformes > Scombridae > Euthynnus > Euthynnus affinis. The sequence continues at coordinate 10,844,026 of CM055850.1, read as the reverse complement.
GCTTTTTTGGCTTCATGCGCCACTGAGCAACTTCCATCGGAATGAAAGGGGCCTTCCCTCTAATGCTATATACAGTTTTCTTTATACATCCATAGGGATGGGGGATAGCATCTAGCAGCATTGCTGTCTGCCACGGTAAGACAGCAGTGCTATGATGCTAACCCTAACCCTAACACTTGAGGGCAGTGGATTGAAAAATTCAAACTATACACGTCTTTAAAGTTAAGGAAGTTAAAGCATGTTTAGCTTTTTTTTTTTATCTTGGTTAAAGTTGAAGAAGTTCTATATATCTTAGTGGCATTACCATCATAACAAATAATATGTTTTTAGTGAGGGACAGATAATAATAATCATATGCCTTACATGTATTTGTGATTATATGTATGTTTTAAATATAATTTGTTGTATTTATGTCAAAGCTCCTACTTCAATATTGATGTCACAAGTTAAAATATCCTTCAGCAGGTGATACTGTGTATAAAGTTTTGATTACATGTCATGTTATCTTCCCCTGTACATGTATATGCCTCCGTCATCCAACTCTTACATGTTTTTCTTTCTCTCAATCCTTTCTTCCTTACGCATTCTTTTCTACATTCAACATTTCCTCAGTGTCTTTCCATCTCTTGCGCTACAGTCGTTTGTTTCTGGCTGTCTTTGATCATAAGCTGAGGAGGACAGTAATCTACTGGAAGCCAAGTGTTTATATCTAGGACAGCTGAGAATTGGGTCACACGTGATTTTTGCTGCCCTGGGCCCACATGGGCGCTACCTAAAAGTTTCCTCATGATTGTCTCTCTCTCTCTCTCTACTGTGCCCAAGTTTGTCAACAATGACTTGGCAGAACGGATGTAAATGTCCAGCCAAGTGTCAAGGTGAGACCACGATAAAAGACAGATGTTCTGCATAATACTCTATGCGCTATTTAAATCAATAGCATGGCAGCAGGCCAGCCTCAAAGGGGATTATAGTGACTTAAAGTAAGAGCCTATTTACTGTCTGCATCTGCTTTATATTATATATTCAATGTTTTACCATTCACTGATTTTTTGTCATTTTTAAAATACAATCTTCACAGTATCAAACGTAGCGTGACAGGCTGAATGATGTCTCAACTTAAAAAAACACATGAAATAAAAGACATGAATGTGATATTACGTACAGTTGGTGAGGTGACAGGTTTCAGGCATTATTTCATGGTGATGACTTGATTGAAAGTAATCAGAGCATAATGGAGTCACTGAGGATGTCAGAGTTTGCAAGAGGTAACAGGTTTTGTCTATAATTCAAAATAATATTTGGTCAAAAAAAAACTGTTAGTATGAACATTAAAACTGTTGTGAAAAAAATATATAATTTACTGTAATGGATTATCCAGTGCAGGTCCTTTATCAAGAAGCAGTTGTTGGAACTGTAAATAAAATGAATGGGCTGTTGTAAAAGAAGGAAAAGGAGCCACAACACCAGGCATTATGGAAAGGAGAGCGGGAAACTATGCAGCTGGTACCAAAGTCTATCCATTTTTATAGTATTTAATATTTCATCCTATAAAGTGAAGACCCATGGGTATGACTGTACACATTGTCCATACCCTTCAAGCTGGTCATTTTGAGGCTATACAGTTTCTAGTTTCTCTCTCTAGTGGCTGACAATAACCAGAAAATATTCCAAAATATTCAAAGAACCTATTGCTGAGTCTCATCAAAGACCACAATGAAGCAGAGAAGTGTTGTTGTTACCTCTCTATGTAGTTTGTCACATTTTATATAATAAAATAGTGCTTTGAAATTTGCCTGCAGATACAAAGCAGCAGGATGCCTAGTTGCCTATTTTGAAAAGGTAATTCCACTGCTGATCAGTAATGTAGAGAGACATGGGGAGGCTAAGAGGAATGGAAATGTAGGTCTTTTAAGTTATAATGTCTTATGTCTTCACTCCATTGAGCAGACCACCAAGAGACAGCAGCAAAGTGGCCATGCAGACTGCAAAGTGATGTCAGAGGCACGTGTGCTCTCGCAGATGTGCCGGTAATTACGGGGGAATGAATAGTGATGTTTTAAGAGGAGATCACGGGCAATTACAGTGATTTAAAGCAATGGAGCCAGGCCCCGAACACACACCTTCTAATTACCAGCCAAGATCTCAGATCTCACATAGAGCACAAGAGATTTGGCATGTTTGCATAATCAAACAAAGGCTGCTGTATGATGTTTATCTTTCAATATTTGAAGGTCTCGATTCCGCTCGTGCTTGATAGTGCATTTCATCTGTGATGTGTTTGCCTCTGCAGCCGTTGTTGACGCTGTTAATGACTTTGAAGGAGCTTGATGATATATTTAGCAGCTAATCAGGCAAAATTAATCTAAAGTCATTTGGAAATTTTGTTGTATTCCAATAGCTTGCGGGAACGCATTAGATAGGAGTTTGTGTGAGGGGGTATCCACAAGAGGCCAAAACAGGGATATAATTTCATTTGATTGCCACACTCATCAAGTCCAAATGAAGATTAATGAACACATGATGGAAGATTGAAAATAATAATATTGCCGTTGTCTTTAGGGCTCTAATTTGTTTGAGAACATGCTGTCACGCTACAGAGGGCTTATTGGCATTTGCTAATGGACTGCTCATTGCAATGGAGACAAGGAGGGGGGGCTTTTGTATGAACTAGTAAGGTCACAATCTATAAAGAGTTAGAATAAAAAGTGGTGTGGGTGTGTTTTTATGAGGTACATCTGAAGCAACTGCAATGAAGAGAAATTTAAACATACGAATATGTGAGCACAAATGAGGTAGTGCATAAGGAGGGGGTGGCCAATTCCCTAAATAACTTGTTCATTGATCGCAGCAAGTAGATGCAGTATTGATAGTGTTGTTTGCCCAAAGGACCCAGATCCACTAATAATTAATTGCGATAGAATAAGGAGGCAGGGCATCTATACTGCATTGCAGCTCTACATTGGAGATACAGTATATTACAGTTCATGTTCGACCCTGTCTACTATATAATTTGCAAATGATCAAATACCTGATGCTGGCCCAGCTATGTTTTGTATCACAATGAGGAAACCCCCCATCGCCACATTGCAAAACAATATCTACTCATAACAACTGAAGCATGCAACTAACAATTATTTTTATTGTCGATAAATCTGCCGATTATTTTCTCAATTAATCAATTAGTTGTTTGGGCCATAAAATGTCAGACTATATCGAAAAATGTTGATCACTCTTTCCCAAATCCCAAGATGACGTCTTCAAATGTCTTCTTTTGTCTCAGTGAACAGTCCACAATCCAAAGATATTCAGTTTACTATCATAGAAAATATTCACATTTGAGAAACTGGAATCTGAGAACTGAGACTTTTTTTCTTTAAAAAAAAAAAGAAAAAAAAGTCTCCAGTATGAAAGTCCTGCACTTGCATACCCACTGTCCAACCTGACATCCTCCCTATAAATTGAATTATGTGCAGTACAAGGTCGTAACACTTCATTCACACTGCTAGAAAATTTGTTGACTGTGATGCAGTTGCCCTGTTGTGGCAAAGCAAGACATATTCTAGCAAAACATGAAGCATAGTAGACTTTACTGACTTGACTGTGTGCAACTCTGACAAACTGTAACAATTCAGAGGGACTGGTGTTTATTTTACCAATGCTGTTAGTTTCCCCCATATCTGCTGAGATAATCTACTCCCCATATGGTTTGTTTATACTAATGCTAGTTTAGCTGCTCCTATCAGCTTAAACCATCGACAATGTTGCTGTTCTAGTAATTATGTCGATAAGATGGAGGTCTGTGTGCCTTGCAACCTATAGGAGCTGCTAGTATAATTTATTTATTGCATTTTGAAACTGGTTTAATTTAACTTTACTGCTCATTAAGCATATAAAGCAAGTATGCAGTAGTAGCCATATCATAGGATAATTTATTTGTAATTCTATTAATAAGCCATTTATGTTTAGTTTGTTTGCTTGATTCTTATTATATTTTGGTACTTTGTGTTTGTTCTAGTTAGACCAAACATCATTTAACTCTAAACCCATAAGCCAAAAAGGTTGCAATACTGTGCTGTTGTATTAACTATAGCTGAGTGTTTTGTGTGTTCTGGCCAGCACCCCGAGGTGAACATCACTATTATTGAACCAACACCTAACAGTATTGAGTGAACACCTATTCCATTACCACAAAACGAAATCCCAGCAGCACTTAAAGGATAGGTTCACAATTCTTCAAGTCTCTCTTAAAACAACACTAAGGTGCCCATATGAACACTGAAAGAGGTTGTTGTTGCTGTAATCATTGCTCCTGTTCATACTGGCTATCAAAAGTTCCCAGTTGAAATGCACTTTTAATGTAAGTGATGGGGACCAAAGTCCGTAGTGTGTCCACACAGTCATTTTGTGCAAAAATGTATTTTAAAATGTGTCTGAAGTTTATATGAGACTGCAATCTGATTTAATTATATCAGTGTTTCCCTGTTGCAGTGTAAATATATTGACACAAAGACTCAAAAAACTATAAAAATATTTCTATATAATTATGTTTTAAATTAACTTCTAAATCATTTCTAGGAGATAGGGTTGCCATTTTGACTCATATCCAAACAATCATCTTTTCAAAAGAACTTTGATTTTAGAGGTCTACTGCATTAAAACCCCATGAAAAAGCTTTGTTAGGCTTCATCAAAACTTTTTGGGCTATATTTATTATACGAGGATTCTGTTTCCATAGACTTTAGCCTCCAGAAGTTTTCCACTGCAGTGTCTAGCTCACTTGATCTATACTGCAGTCAGTAAGCACACAGGGATACAACATATATTTCAGCATGACACGGATATTCAAAAACCTCCGTTTGCGTGTGTGTTTCCTGTAGAGTGAATAAAGTACTTCACCATACTCAGTTAAGAATCCTTATGTATTCATTAGATGAAAATCTCCACCATTATTAATACAATCCCTCATTACACAAAGTAATTTTAGAGGACAAACCTGAGACACTGAAGCTGTACTCAGCATCATTCACAGAGATAAGGTTCTGTATAATGGGCCACAATCAGTCTCCCTCCTCTCATCTGTTTAAAGGGAGCGACATTCAGTGTTTGTACGAGGCACAACTCAATAACACCACGCTTGTGCATATGAGTTATTAATAATGGTGTGCTCTTGATGCTCATGCCCTCAGTTCTCACCGACTGACACTGCGGCTGCACAATGTGTTCTTCAGAATAATGTTGTCCAAATTGCATGTACGAAGATGCCTGAGGTTTATGAGTTCTGTCGCACTCAGGGCCGAGGGATCACGTCTAACACGAAGCTCAGATGAAATGTGTGATTCGAAAGGAAGGAGATGACAACTCTATTATTTCCTGAGTCATCAAGTATCCACTCTAATACTTTCCGTCTGTCCTTCATACCATCTCTCCTTTCACTCTCACTGTGTTTAAAAATGTAAGCCCAACTCGGTTGCTGTTTTATTAACTTCAGCATAAGATACGATGGAAATGGGAAAGACAGAACATAGTGTGCCACTGAGTGTCATATACAGTACAGTGTCTAGCACTGTTATTTTTATCCTATCCCAGCTGAAGGTTCACACAGGTGGGCTTCCGCATAAACACATTCATATTTATCAAGAATGTTGCTGCTGTTACTTCGCTCATCGTTGGGGGATAATGTGTGGGTGGGCCCTGTGGGCAATTTCTGATCCCTCAGACCACCCGATACAGAAAGAGAAGGTGAGAGGAAGAGAAACAAGAGCGAGACAGTGAAAAAGATGGTGTGTATGTGTGTGTGTGTGTGTGTGTGTGTGTAAGAGAGAGGAAGGTTATGTAAGGGCTGTGGAAAAAAATGTCAGCTTTCTAGGGCTGTAGTCAACCAAAGAAAATCTTGGTCGACTAAAAATGTAAATAATCTGCGACTAATCGATTAGTCGCGGGGGGGGGGGGGGGGATTGTGAATTCTGCAATATCTGTATTTCTCTGTTTAGCATCTTCAGGCTAGGCTAATCCATCGTTGCTAACTTTGGAGCTAACTCCCTTCACTTTTCCAGCACTTGGAGAAACAACAGACGTTTCATCATTTAACTGACACACTGTAGTCTGTGCTGTACATTTACTGCCAGACTGACAACTTACCGCTAACCTTTTCCTCTGCTCCACTCGTATCCACCTCAGTTTCTCTGTGGCCAACTCGCTACATAAACATACTACGCAATGACGTATAACAGAGTTGCTCGTTTCCCTGGCAACAACACAGCGGTTGACTCACGCGCTGCACAGACTCCCAAAACGCTAAATATTTCTGAATGAGTGGATATTTGGCATTTATTCTGGCATTAAAAAAATTTTTTTTGTCCTGGCGGGGGTTCTTGTTGATATAATCGTAGGAGAAACACTGATTCAGTAAAAGTTCAGTACATTTAGTAAACGCTCAGTAACGTGTACAGTTAGACCCTATCTTTATACAGTCTATCGTTAAACCTCCGCTCCGCTCCAAACATAGGAGTTTGGGCGAGTCCAAAGTTGCCAAAACAGCGGGGGGTGTTTTGAATACACCCCCGTTTTCAAAAGGTAGTTTGTTGGTCTGTCCCCCCCGCTGCAGGAAAATAATGGATTAATCCCAGAAAGCTGCTGATGTAGCACTTTTCTCCTTATGAAAGTAGAGACAGAGATACACGGAGATTAGTCGACCAATGAGAATTTAGTCGGATGAGAGAGTATCGACCAATTAATCGACTAGTCGACCAGCAGACTACAGCCCTACAGCTTTCAACATTTTTCTTGACCTTTGAAAAATTACAGCTCTGTTATTAGGTAGACTCATTGCTTATAGAACAGAATAACATAAATTAAACCATGCAGAAGTGTCATAGTCTGGCTCTATGTCCTTTCCTCCAGCTGCATTCCCACTTCCCCCCTTCCCTTTGTTGCCATTCTCTACCAGACAACGTCAGACTTTTCTACTTGCTTTCCAGATCCTGCCACGCCCATCTGCCCTGAAATCACTGCAATCCCATCATCATTCCTCTCACCTTGGCTTCCCCGCCCATCTCCCCACTTGCACCTCATTCCCTCATCAGCCACTTACTTCATATACCAGCCAAGATCCTTTGTTCCTTTGTCAGATCGTTGTAGTTGTCATGTTGTTTTCTGTCAGTGCTTTCAAGCCTCTGTTTTCTGTATCCTGTTACCTTGACCTGTACCATATCTGTACCTTCTTGCCTGCCTCTCTGGACTTTTCCCTGTCTCATCCCTGCAACTCTGAGGACTTGATACAACTGCTGGTTAAGGCTATTTGGACTTGCCACCCATGCCTGTGACCTTTCATATCTTCTCTTTTGACAATAAACTCACTGAACTGTCCCTGCCTGCCTCTATAGTCTGTATTTGGGTCCTTCTCCTACTGCCTAATACACATCACCCCTGACTATTTCTGAGTTCAAGATTCTGGAGGAAATGGAGAAAAGCTTCTGTAAGGAGGGAGAAAGCATGTTAGCATGCCTGGCGTTATGGTTGACTATAAATTAACAACAAGATTAGCATTATAGCCTAAGATGTGTTTCAAATAATAGTTGGGCACAGTGGAATTAGAGAGACAACAGTGATATTATTTCACCAAATGTCAGGTTTGTCATGTTGCTCTAAACCTTTTTATATTAAAGTAATGATTCAAAGTTTAAAAATTAATCTTTTCATTTGACATTTAGATTGACCTGACAGTTTTATTTGTCAAGAGGCAATTTCCTCACACACAAACACTGCTTAGCACAGTGCTCCTTTTTGAAATTGCTGTGGTTCAGTCAGCCAGCTCACATGACACACATTAATTATGTGAATATAAAATGTAGACCAGGCGCTAGCTGTGTAGCCACACCACAACAAAGCACCAAACACTGCAGAGCATATCATGTCTTGTCTAATCTAGTCATCTTTAACATATTAAATACACAAACATTCATGGCATGGAGCAGACAATCAGACCAGCAGATTACTATCAGTATATGTGCAGCTAGGTTACATTGATGAAAATTTTGATGAAATTTTAATATGAAGAATAGTGAAGCAGCTGTCATATAAACTAATTGCTCTGAGTTTAAATACTTCTTGAAAGCAGACTGACACACCACATTTACTGTAATAAACACGAGTAGAAATAGAAAACAAGACACTGTGGATTACGCAGCCAGTGTTTGGAGGTATTAACTGACTATCACTCCTACTCTGAGCAAAACCCACTCACTGTAGGATCACCAGCAGGTAGCTAGCCAGCTAAGAACAAACAGCATGTAAATAAGAAAGCTCTGGATATACCGAAAGGTGTAATCCCTAACACTCATTACAGAAAAATGTATCTCATTACATATTGCTCAGTGATGTGTAACTGTCCAATGATATAGACAACCACAACAATGAAACAATGCCACGAATGCTACAAACTAACAATGCCACAAATTAATTTGGTCCATAACAATCCTAATACTCAAACTTAAGTAAAAAGTTTTACATTCTTTTAATGCAGCCCTTGTTTCAACCTCTATCTGCATCGTCTCCGTCTATGTGCATATGTTCCCATCCTAAGGTGCTCTATTCTAGACCCAAAGAGGAAATCACTGCATGCCCTGACACCCTTTATAGTTGTAAGGCTTCTCATCGATCAGGGACAACACTGAATCAGATGAAAACCTATGAGCCACCTTCAGTGAACCAACATGCTTTACACAAGTAGTGTTACTATGGTTGCTCCCACCTGGGGACTGGTGATGTATGATCAACCTGAGGACAGAACAACAGCGTACATCAAACCCTACCAGCTTTGTCAGTAACAAGATATTGATTTGGATCCATGCCCAATAGAATGATGATAGGTGTCTGCTTGGTTTGGCCAACTGACAACAGTGAGTTGAGTTTTTTTTTTTTTTTTACATTCCTCTCTAGCTCTCCCTCTTGCAGTCCCATCCATGCCAGACATCTCTTCCGGGAGACCGGAGAGAGTGGTAGGGGCATCTGAGACATGGCATGAAGATAAGGGTTATAGTGCTCAACAGACAGTGTCTGTCTCCAAACCCCTCAGCCAGATGGACACTGTCTGCCAGGGAGAGGGCCAATCCCCTAGGTTCACACATGCAAATTCACACATGTATAAACACACATTAGATAAATACACCAGGGTACTTACTAGCTCACTACTATATAACATGTTTATTCCAAAAGGTGTTCAATGATAAATAGAGGTAAAATACATACTGTATTGTTTAAATATCTCCTGATTGGAGCTGCTGTCAGTTGCACTACAGTTGAAGTCAAAAGTAATGAAAGCTCTCCAACAGAAAAAGGCATAGAGACATTTGAGCCATATGTGTTTTTCATGTCCATATGCGGTTTTGTTGTCCATCCGATCGTTGGCAAACACTGGCTGCTACATGGAAGCCATGGAGCGCAAGGCCAGGAAACTGAGAAACTAAGTCTGTGTTCGATGATATCTGCCTAGCCCCTTCTCTTCCAGGGGGAGATGTAACGGTCTGTGAGCCCCCCAGATCCACAGACAGATGGAGACACTCATCTTTCCTCCTCCTTCCCCTCCCCCTATTCTCCCAGGCGGAGCCATTCATCCTGCCCCAGGGAACATATGTGCTGCTTCTAGGAGGAAGTGCAATATCTCATATAAGGGCCAACTTTGAGATCTGGCATATTTCCCGAGGGGCATTTTATTGTTCTGTTGGACCTTCTGTTTTGATGGGCAGGCTTGGATTCAGTGCCCATTTAACGGACACACAGGACACACTCAGACCTCCTCTGTAGTGCCAAACTTCAGCTATAAGTAAATGTGATCCCACTCCAAACTGAAAAATTGATACAGTACAACGCAGAGGAAAGGCTATGAGCTATAATGATCCTGTCTGGCAGCAGATTAGGAAACAACATTCAGGCTCAGGTGAACATGGTACAAATTGTTGGCCCTTTCAGGTTGCTGTAGAAAGCCAATTACCTAATCCAATATTCCTTTCACTTTTACAATGGCTGAGGATGATTAAATGCCATTCTATCCAGGTAGTGAGCTATTAAATGGCCCCACCTCTGCCACGCTACAATCAGCTCTTCTTTTAATTTCTTTAAAGATGAAAGAAGAACTGAAAGTGCAAGATGACTGTTGGGTACTTTCAAAGGTAATAATGAAGTTAACCTAGAATTGACTTTAGGATAGTACAGTGTAGTTGTTGTAGTGCCTTATTCTTTGCCAATTTGAAAAATTTCTTATATAAATAAAACAGACGATTTTGTGTCAGTGATGAAGCTTTCCTAAGCATCAATAAACTATGACAGATTTTTTTGTGTCTTCATTCTAGCAGCAATAATATATTTAATCTAGAGTTTGCCAACCAGTTGAATAAGTGCTGATCACATTAACATAACAATGTGGCAAATTATTGCATTCAGTCAGCAAAAATACTGGCAGAGGACCAAGAAAATCAGTGGATAAAAGGATGTCAGTGATCACAATAGGCCTTTAAACCCTCAAGATATCAATACATTCGGTGGCCATCAATCGAGAGGAGAAAATCAGAGACACTTCACAAATGACTGTTAAATTTCCCACAATTATACAACTGCATATTTGCTAGATTAAAGTTGATAACTGTATTCATTATAATTCAGTAAGACACATAAATATGCAATAAGCTTTTTCTTGGATAATTTTGAATCCATATGATAAAGGTGCTTTTTAATTGTTCATTCCTCAAGTGCCAGAAGGTGCCAGAATGGTTCTTCACAGAACAATGGTTCATGACAGATTGTGAGATTTCTTTACACTAAAAGTGAAAAATGATTCATAAACTACTATGAGAGTTCTTCAGTAATAGAGATTTCCATAAGTCTGCAGTTGTTTACTGTAAAAATGAAACCTAGTCTTCCATTCCAACCAATCAGAGAAAATGACTCCCTGGAAAATTTGAGAAATGTCAAAACAACAACTCTAACTGAGCCCTGATTTCACTTATTACATGTAAAGTGCACTGTAACTGCTTGATTATGAGCCACATCATCAAAGTAGGTCATGTTGTGATAAAGAAAAAAGCATCTTCTTGGTTAGGTTCAATATGGATGAATGTACATCTTTGTTGCATCTTACTGTCAGTTATTCGATAATTGTAGTAATCTTCACAGACGTGACACCGCAAGCAATTTCAAACTCAATTTAAGAGTCAGATGTATAGGTAAGAATGTATCTTGTTTAACATGTTTTCTTTATCAAGATAATAGCACTTATTTAAATGTACAGAATCCTTTGTGTCCACACTGTTGTTGAATATGGTAGTATTATTACAAATGCAGTTAACACAGACAGTAAATACTGTAAATCTACATAAACTACACTGGAAGTGATTGATAAATAAAGCTTCTTAAATCATCAAAACCACAGAATATAAATTCAATTTGTTGGAGCACACCGTAATGTCCTTGTTGCTGCCAAGTTCATTGTTTTAATTTATCATATATTTAAGACCAGTCTGGACTATATATCTCATATTTATTTGGTGAGGATTGAGAAACTATGCCAAATGATTACAAAACACAAGACTGACTGAACATTATGACAGATGAGTCATACAGCTGTGAAGTTAGATCTATATGTGGGCTGCTTCTGGTTGTATTTAGGGGGCAATGGCAATGGTGATTTAATTTCAAACAATTGGGAAAAAGAGAGAATGTTAGTGACTATAAATGGGCAACTTGATGGTATTTATACTATTTTTGACTAAAGTTGTTTGAAATATGTGTCACAGCAGACATTTATTAAGTTGGATATTTGTGTTTGGGTTGGTTTTGAGCTGTCTTTTGCTTGTTTGTAGTGTTGCTTTGTTATGCATGTTGGGTTTGCCTTATGTATTCCTTTGCAAATCATTTTGTGTTGATCTACCTCAATTCATTACAGATTGTCTGCACCTGTGCACTTTTTAATGAACTCTGTGAAGCACCAATCCCTGCAGGATGTTTTGGGCCCATGGCGTGGCCAGCCTGTTATCCCCAGTAAAAGACAAGTAACTGTAAGCAGCAGCATGGATGGAGACAGAGGAAGTGGATGATGACAGAGATGGCTTCCTAAGACCACATCAGGAGGGGAACAACTGAGCTGGGGAGCAGCATGCCTTGGCCTGCAGTTCAGGCTAGGACCAGGTGTTTTGTGAAGTGTTAGCCAAGTACATTATCTCTTTGAGCGTTTCTATGGCAAATTCACAGGAGAGAGCTCAGCAGTGCTGCAGACTCTATAGCCCAGTGTCATTGCCACCAGACAGAGGAAGGGAAGAGACAGATCCAAGTGAAGAAGCAAGGGAAGAGGGGCCACCCACCAATGACAGGAGCAGCCACACCAGAGCAGACGACAGCCAGCCAGCAGACCAACAAGAGAGGTCAGAGTAGTACAGGCGTGACACAGAGACGCAGGGCAGAGCGGGGACTTCTCCCTGACCATGTGACTATTGTATCTGTGTATAGTGCTCTAGCAGAAAAGAAGCTGTGTTGGCTGTAAACCACAGTGGACTGGCTGTTGACTGTTGTTGTCTGTTTCCCTAGCTATCCTGGGATGGCCTGGAGAGAGAGGACCACGGCTCTTGGGAGGACAACGGCTGCAACCAACTGGAAAGCCAACTAGCCTACATACAAATACTCCAGTTGTGGACATTTCAAGTAGTTATTTCCCCTTTTTTATCTTGGACTTAAAAGACTACTTCCTGTTTCCTGGATTTTAATTAAGTTGTTAGGTGGACTTTAAATTGCTGTATCTCCAGTTTTTAAATTATTTTTTATCATGGATAGGAATAGTTTTATTATTTATATCTACATTTTTTGTATTTTTTAATTTTGGTTTTCCATTATATTTTTAGAGGCTTTTTTGGAGCTAGTTCCAGGCTTTTAAGTATTGTAATAATTTTTTAACCACATTCTGCTTTGTGTCCTTGCTCTCCCCCGATATAAAGAACCTGCATACTATTTATATTTAACTCCATCCTCACTCCCTCGCGACATGTAAGCAAATAAATACTTATAAATAATACACCCTTTAAATGACTTAATGTGGTGGATACATCTTTATCAGGAAAACATGTTCCTCTGAATCATGCAAAATCTGAGATGTAAAAACGGGAAAAAGACTGTAAGTCACTTGGGACAAAAACACCTGCCAAATGAATGCAATATTATAACAGCCCAGCATTCTACTTCAGATCACTGCTGCATGACAAAAAAATTAGCAGTAACTATAAGTAAGGTAATTATCTTGGTTTCTTAGACCTACAGGGTTGCTGTGCATCAGAGATGCTGTGTAGGGAACTTTATATTGTGTTTTTGAAGGTTGTGGATTGGTAGATTGGTAGAGAAAATTGGACCGGGGCAAGCAAGCCTGGGGTTAGCACAGATCATACAAGTCATCAGGGTTCATGACTGAGTGCGATGCTAAGAGGGAGCATGGAAAATTACCACACAGCAAATTAACTCGGCAGAGTGTGATTAAAAATAATTTTTGTGAAGCTAATTTGCACTTACTGTAGCATAAAATTAAGGTTGCTTTGGAACAGTTGGTTCAATTTTCAGAGGACCATCAGGACTTTTGAAAATTTAATGAGGATCCAAATTGCCTCTTTCTCTTCCGTCCACATCATGTATTTGTGACAACCCAGCGCTGTTTCGCTGTCTGTTAAAGACCAAAGAGCCATACAACAGCAGCCCATTAATACACACAGTAAACAGAATATAAGAGATGAATTAGGTTTATAGTTGCTTTGCTGACCCCCTAAGTCTCTTTTAATGCCTAATTTTGACTACAGAGGACCACAATTTGCAGAAAAGTGCTACCATGTCACTCCACTCATCACTCTTGTGATGTGCAGAGAATGGCACTATGTTACAAAGGTTAAAGATAGGTAAAGGGTTAAATGGATGACCTTTCAACTCTTGACTCCAGTTACCACATAGGGCAAGCATAAATATTTTCATGACAGTTTGTTTAGAAATCACACCACAGCATTATCCATCCCACTCACATAATCTTTTCCAAAGCTCAGATGGCATTTAAGGAAAGAGGGAGGAAAAATCCATATCGAATGTAATATAATCTTAATGAATATGCATGTAATCTGCCATAAAAAATGGCCCTTGGCAGTACAATTCTCAGTCATCACAGTTAAAGTTTTTTTGGGGGTGAAATCCGATATAACTGATGTTCAGTTTTGGTGATCGACCAGTGAGCCTGGCACACAGTGTGTGTGCGGTACCTTTCCCTCGTGTGGCTGACACAGAGATTGGCCTACTTGAAGGGAAGAGAGTGGATCTTTTATGAGCTCCTCATGATAAGGCAGAGAGACATTAGGGTGACGGGTGTTCTACCCGTCCTCCTCATGGTCATTGTGTGGAAGAGAAATGTTAGAAGATGACAGCAGAGAGTGCAGGCAGAATATAATCATCCTTTACCTCTGTGTGGCCTCCATCCAGCAGAGCAGCTCTGCAGACATCCGTGGTCTGTCTGAAATGACAGAATAAGAGGCCATGACTGACTTTGATTTGTTAGAGGAGACATGGGGGCCTGGCTCCTAGTCTGCGTACTGTCTCAGTGCATATATACAGAAGTGTAGAAGATTCACTACTGATTATGCCCTCTGGTGGTGTCTGTATACCCTGGTTCCAGATCTCCAAATCACTGCCAACATCTCAGATTTGTTCAGCGATTTAAATAGGCCTGATGTCCGTATTTCAGCTGTTCCAATCGTTTAGATAAATAGTCAGCCAATCAAAACTTAGTTGGTGGGGTGAAGAATGGGGGCATCATCTTCCGACATATCTGGCTACCTAGCTGCATTAATGAAGAACAGCAACAGAATAATAGCATCAAGTGCAAATGAGACTGACACGCTTGCATAAGCAGTTTTAAGTCCATGAGCAGAAATCACAATAATAATGTTGTCCAATGTAAAAAAAAAAAAAAAAAAAAAAAGTTAACTGCTTGTAGCAAAAACTACTACAGATTCTGTGTTAACTGCAAAATGATGTCAATGGGATGGATGTCATTCACCACTGATTTGTTAGGGCAAAACGTAATAACCCCGCCTTCCATCAAGAAGTTGGCTGACATGAACACATCATACTGAATATAGGAAGTGTGAGTAGTGTCAATAAGGAAGCACTCAGCTAAATTACTTAATGTCAATGAATGAAGTTCAAAAGTCATGCCACATGATAACTGACACAGCTGTGTTTTCATCTTTGCAATTGGTCTTTAAAGTAGATTTCCAGAAAATGTAAACTACACAGTGGCCTCTCAAGGGAAAAACGTTCATGCTGAGAGCAGCAAAATAAAAAAATTACAGGTCTTCTCTTACACATGGTTGAAAACGTTGCAGCAGGATCAAAAACATCTGATTCCAGATCTGTGGCCGTTGATAACTTTGTACCTGCGGTGAGTGAGCTGCTGAGGGCATGTTTCTGCCTCGGGCTGGACACCGGTAGTTGAAAGTGCTGTCTTGAAGCGATGGATATGAAAGGCCTGAGCTTCAATGAGTAAGTGTAAAAAGGAACAGTGTCAGAGGGAGCAAACTGCAAGGGAGGAAGGTGGCTCAAGTATTTTTAAGCATATTGTTTGATGCATTTTGTTAATGTTATACAGTTATACAATACAATTTGAGAATGTTCGAGCTGTATTTTGTATTTTTTCTTTGTATTGTCACATTTTAAGGAAGTAGTACAGTTAGACCTATGCTAGCGCTGCATCAAAAAAAACATGGCCTCCTTGTTTATTTCAGTGAGACCCTTGAGGTCTCACTGAAATAAACAAAAAAAATAAATAAATAAAAGAAGGATTATCCAACAGAAAAGTTTAACCTTGCTCAATCTTTGCAGCAACCCTATGTCATCTGCCCACATACTGTATTGTCCAGGCGAATACACACAAGTCCACATTCCAAATAGACCGTCTTGAAACATGAACAGTATAATACTACTGTTCACTTTGCAGTCAACAAGATGGAAGATAAAATGATTCTATGAAATTGCGATAAACCTTAAAACTCAAGGATTATCACTCAAAATTGACTTATATCACATTTCCTCTTTTCATGTTGCCTGTACCAATACACCTACATTAATGCAGACCCATGTTCTTCTTTCAGGAAAAAAAAAAACATGTTGGCTATTTATTAGTTAAAAGTTATGATTTGCGGATTTGCTCCTGGTTGGTTCCTGGACGACCAATCAGTGGCTTGTGCACCTTATTGTAAAGTGTTACTGAAAACGTGTTCCCCATGGATCAATACTTGGACCATTTTTATTTTCTAAATCCATCAAAAATCAAGGCAGGTTAATGAATAATCAATCTGCCTTGATTATATTACTCATTTGTATGCAGATGATATTGATAATGATATTAATCTAACTTGGTACTCAATTTGCTTGAGTACCAAATTTGATTGCTTTCAGTCTCATTAAAAAAGTAAACCAAGGTCTGAACACTCTGTCCTGTATTTTATCTATGTTTACCTGCAAGAAACTTTTTAGTGGTTTCTGCTATACAGCTGAGTGATAAAGAGACATATTAAGACAGATATAGTTGTTTTGTTTTTTTTTAAATAATTTTTTATGATCTGGTGTTTGATGTGTGCACTGTTCATATGATGCATCTGGAGGGGGCTATTCTCTATGCTCTTTTTAAGGTCTGATACCAATACCGATTATTGGGAATTAAAATTTCCTGTAGCGGATATACATAATCTTCTAAGAAGGTATTTTAGATATAATTGAACTATTCATTGTAATGTATTTTAATGTCAGCCATTATTGAATAAGAAGATTAGCATAGACAAATAATTTTGACAACAGTGTCTTGTTGTTCTTTTCATTTATATTTCCAAACACTGTAGTGTAGTAATATAATTAGTCAGTTTGGTTTTAATAGCTACCACCTTTTGTTCGGCGTTCAGGGTCATTTTGGCCACTAACAGTATCATGTGAGAGCACAGAGTTTCAGTGACCATGAATCTAGAGCTTTGCCCCCGCCACTCTGTGGTCACTCCCAAGGCCTCAGAGCTACAGGCCTGGCTGATCTGAGCTTGCACTCCCTCTCTCCTCTGTGAGTAAGTCTCTTCCACCCAAAGTTAATTTTTAATGACACACTTTGTTATGTGGGTCCATAGGGGGCCCTTAGTGGCTGCACTTTAATAAAGAGAGTCTCAATGCTTGTTCCCTTCTGAGAAGGCTTCATTAAAACCAGTAACGGAAAAAAAGGTCTTTGAAGTCCCAGATTTGAGCCTATCCAGACTTTATATTTCTCTGTCCATCTGTCTGTCTGGTATTTTATGAATTTATTTTCATTTTTATGTCAATGGACGCAATAAACAAACAAGATATTTTGAAGGACAGATGATGTGACCCCCTAAGGGCCACTTCATAACTGTAGTGGAGTGTATGTGTGTGTTATGTGAGTCCAAAGGGAATGTGGTGTGGTTGAGCTCGGGAGCGAAAGTACACATACACCATCAATCTTCATCAATAATCCTTTATCATTATCTTATGATATCCCACCTCATCAGTGCAACCATCTATATATCTCAGTTCACAACAAACAGAAACATGACAATGCTTTTGAAGCTGAATCTCTGTACCAAGCTCTAAACCTGTAAGAGCTAGACCCATCTTAGTTTTGATCTTGAAAGTATTACAGTTGTATCAAAACAGACTGATTAATTTAGTGTATAAAAGCCACCCAAGAATGTGTTTCCATGGTAACAATTAATAACACCTGACAACAGACAAAATGAGGAAAACATGGCTCAGATTTTGATTTGCTAACGTTGTTGTGGAGCAGGCACTGACAAGGGAAAGGGTTTGTAGATGCTTGCAAATGAATTTTCTACTTGTGACTGAAGTCTGCTGATGTTGGCAATCACATCGTCCAAAAGATGAAGTGTGTGAATATGGAGGTTCTTCAAATACTAGTCTGAAATTGGTTATGACAAAGGCCTTGGGGAGAAAAATAACATTAATGTACCACTATCAACTTGGCAAGAGTAGTTTTAGTGATTTGCAGTTGACGTCTAGCCATCTATTCAAACTGGACTACATTTCATTGAAAAGTTCTACATTATAAAATCTTCAGTTTTATTTCAATGGAATTTTGATTAACATATTGTGCACAGGTGACAGATTTTACAGATATGTCATATTTCTTGGCAAAATGGTTAAATAGTAGAATCCTTCACACCAATTAAAAGTGTTACAGCATGGGTTTCCAACTTAGAAACCACCATCATAATTGTACATTGGACAAGAAGGTTGTATATGACACCAATGCAGAAAACTCTGTTGTGTATCAATCTCTTTGTGCTGCCAACAAATACCACACTATTCAGATCATGTATAATACATAACTTATTGCCGTGTGGTGAGTAAACAGCACATGTTCATTACTTTTTGCATTTCATTGTGACACTACAGACCATATTATAATTATCACTAGAGAAACAGTCAACTCTATGAAATAGTGGCTACACTAAATAGTACACTATGTGAAAAGTAAGTGATTTCAGATGCAGGCTAAGTGAACCCTCCAGGATAAACAGGACGTTCATTGTGTACTACCATGGAAACACTGGCCAGTGGGCATGAGGTATCACCTGTTTTAAGTGGAGTGAATGAGCAAAATGACTATCAAAAAAAACAAGCATCAAAGCCATAACTGACTAGTCTGACTGTTTATCTGACTAGCACAAAATACTGTTTGACATCCTTTTCCTCCAAATCAATGTAATCTACTATTAAACTACCAGAAGTGAATGTAGTTTTTACTGAATTTGTAGATTAAATAAGGCTCATCTCCATCTGATAAAGACTTCAGCTGCATAATATTAGATACAGGTTGCCGTACCTGCTTTTAATGATGTAGAGAGAACTTTGAAGTTGAGTGGAGGTGCTGATAATTGTTCTCTATTGCTGTGAAGACTTGTCCTTCTGTTCCCTGCCAGAATGAACACCTGGCTCTTGGCTTGTTGCTATAATCAAGAGGAAAAAAAGACTGCAGCTGTGCTATAGCTGCATTTGTGAATTAATAAATATCTTCTACAGACTGCAACTGCATTTAATTGCTGAAATTGATTAGACAGTTTATCGGGCATGTCTCCTTCCTCTTATCTCATCTGTGAAAAGATGTAATTTTCCTTTCCCACACTTCTCCATTGAGTAAATTTTTACAGAGCAGAATGATGAGAAAACTAAATGAATGCTATCAGTGAGCTGGGGGAGAAAATGTTGTTATTTAAGGACTGGACAACTGAGTAAATGGGACTGGTTAATGGTAATAAGCCAGTGGCAACAATGGCCAAAGTTAACACATTATACACTGCCCTTTGGTAGATTTCTTATAATCTCCTGTAAATCTGTCATATGAGGGAAAAGGCGAATACAGTTTAATCAAGGAAACAAAAAAAGTTATTTTAGGTGGTGATTACAGTACAGACATGGTAGATAAACTTAAGGCAAACTACACCCAGTTTATCAGTATAAATCACACACTGAGGATGCGAAAAGAGCATCCCAACCCCCTGTTGAGAATGAATTTAACATACAATAGTTGTTCAAATGAATTTTGTGTGTTTTGTATATGCATGTCTATGCCTTCAGGAAGCGAAAAATCAAAAATCAAAAATCCTTTGGTTTCTGCTGGTATAAAGAGATCACAGACTCAGACACAAACAGAATTTTACTGGTGGAATCTCTGAAGCCGCTGTACTTCAGAAGGAAAATATCAAAAATGGAAATTCAGTCCAACATAAGGAATAAGCGTCTATAGTGGGAATAATGATAAAAGTATTATTACTATTATTATTATTTTAGTTCTTACAGGTAGTAGCTCTTCTAAGAATGATATCAAATTCTGAATTTGTTTCTTCTAGGAAAATGGTAAAAACCCACACAAAACAGGAACACATCATTAATTTCAATTATGCGTTGTAAGCCTTCACAATTTTAATTCTTGATCTTTTATATAGTCGCCCCCCTGCTACTGTTTTTAACAGCGTGTGTCTCATAGCACATAGCTGTTTCATAACAGTAGGAAATTTGAATGATATATTGTGAAAGGCATTATGTGTCTCACGCAGGCTTTGTGTGCGCTGCAGAGGCAGCGTTCTGTGTACTGTTCATGTGATTTTGCACTCCCTCCTCACAGGAGGGGAAGAGCTGATTGCAGTGTTCTCCTTGTCTTTTTCAATAAGCCCAGCACTGTCGCCTCCTCTTTCACTCAAACTCGTGTGTGGAGTGACTGTCAACCCGCCAAGGTCCATTCATTCCAGCACACACCACATCCAAACTCCCTGCATCACAGTTCCTCCCGCAGCTCACTCTCGGCTCACAGTCACGTTCCACAGCTTTGAACTTGAATTTAGCTCACCTCCAGTCTCTTTCCACTTTCCCATCCCCACCCTCTTCCCAATCTCACAACCCCCACTCCACTCCTTCCCTCAAGCTCCACTCGGGGCTACATGATAACACACTTTGGAGGGAACCGCTTTCCCCCAGAGCAGCCCAAACTGCAAGCATATTCACTCCATCATAACAGCACTGTAGCAAAACTGCTGTCACGCCGAGTTTGCCATGCTAATGTGGCTCTAGGCGCCACTACACTATCCCTTAAAATACTGTGATGTAGGTGTGGGGAGTGTTTTGTGGGTGCTGGAAGGAAAAAGGGGGTTGTTTGGAGAGGTTAAATAGTACAATGTAAGGCGATGGAGTGAATGTATGGAGGATGGTATGGAGAGAGACTATGAAGTTGGTTCGTACCAAGGGAGCAGCTCCTCTTATAGCTGGAAGCAGTTTAAGTCCCAGCAAGGTAAACAGTGCTTGATGCATGGCAACACGTTTCTATAGCTAGCTCCTCCTATTCTCCTCTGTCTACCCTTTGAGAGGGGTGAGAGAAGAGGCTTCAAAGAGCTTGACTGACACCTGGTAATGCTTTGAACCATGTCCTTGAACTGTCATTTGGAAAGACAGACACTCCCTTTATTCAGCCACTTACAAGCATCATGTATCAGGACAGGTGTAGTCAGATAGTAACAACATCTTAGCACTGACTCACTCTTGTCCCTGGTACATGTGGATACAAACACACACAGAGTATTCTCTGCTGCAGCAACAGCAAGGGACTGATGGAAGTAACGAGGATCTTACCTTCCTCCAAACGAGCAATTACTTCCTACTGGCAACATGTTGCCGTTGCAAGTAAAATCGCTGCGACAACAAGGAGGGATTTCAGCCAATTACCATTACCATAGTTTTCCAGGTTACAGGCTCCCATTTATTCTAATGCACATATGGGACACATGAAACTCCTCCTAGTTGCTGCACCTTTTGATGATTCATAAAATATAGAAGATGGAATCAAATGGATGAAGAAAGTATTCTTTGGGTAATGTTTGTGTGCACTTTTTGAAAATCTTGAAATGAGCTATCTAAAAGTTAACCATCTCTTCCAGCACTACTTACACAAATTAACACAAATTTAACCACAGCCTTTATCTGGTGTGTTCATTTTGTTTTCTTCCTGTGTGTATGTCTCATTCCTTTCTCTTTATATAGCCACTCTATGGCCACATTTTAACATCACAATTGCAATACCTATCTTTTTTTTGTTTACTCTCAAACCATTTAACCAACTAGTTAATCTTCTCGTAGATACTTGTAGATCTTGATATCATGCAACAGTAATCTTCCATGTTGTACTGATCAGTGCATTGTCTACGCTGGCTGTTGCCTGTTGATAATTCCTTTCGAGAGGTTCCCACTTGTGCCGTCTGTGTGTTTGCGTGATGTACAAGCAACCCCGCCAAAACCAGAAGCAGGTCAGGAGTGAAATTAACCATCAGGTTGTTGGTGGGATGGAAAATAGATGATTGTTAATTCATGTTCATGATGAATAAGTGATTGGCTCCAGTGTTGTGGGTTAGGCCTAAAGGCACGGGACATATGTTGAATGAGGAGGGGCACAGATGCTCCTAAGGGCCAGAGGGCTGATAGGCAAACTTAAGAGGGACAAAGAGAGGGGAGAGGAGACACTGGGGCAAGCGTGAGAGAGGGAGATAGAGTGTGAGGCAATTGCAAACAGAAAAGAGAGACATGCTTACCCTGCTACAAAAGCCAACACTGGTCCCACAGTGCAGAACGAACCCCTTAACTCAGCCCCCGAACCCAGCGTCTGAAGTGCCAGATCACCGCATGGGCCCGAAGAGACGCTGCTTTAAGAAGTCTGCCTCTGAATATTAGGTCCTGTCCTACTCTGACCTTCAACAAAAGTAAACAGCTTACAGGGGGAAACTTCTGCACCCATGCAAGTGACTATACTGACCTGAGAGACTGAGAAAATCAACACAAAGATACAGACAACACACAGGTACTTATACCCCCTTATACATACCTTTAAAAAAAGCATCAATGTTCCTAATCACACACATGCAACACACACAAATGTACAAATGTACACATTCTGCAGAGCTAACCCTGGAGCATTGAGAGGATCTCAGCTCCATCTACTGGTGGCAATGTGAATGAGCTGCTCCACTGTGGCTGAGGGGAAATAAACGCCAACTCGGTTCCCTAAAATCATTTTCTCCACAGTCTTTGCCAAGCCTTCGTCTTTCCATTCAAGCCTCCTTGACGATGATGATGATTATTAGCTACAGTTTGCCAGTGCAGCAGCAGGATGCCTTCTATCATCCATAAAGACCATCTATTATACCAAAGGAGGGAGGAAGTAGTTTCAAAATACAATATCAGGCATTGCACAAAGTGATGCTGGCTCTTAAAATATAATTAAATTAAAAACACAAAATCCCCCACTAGAAATGAATCAGAGGAATACACTTTGTGTAAAAGTGTGTTAAATTTCAATACTGGGTTGACAAATTTTGATTTTACAAACAAGGTTTCCTTTATTTCAATGGTATCGAATGCTGAACTTGCCCCAGCATCAATAGCGCTATACAAAACAACCCACTCTTCAGTTCTGTCTCTATTTAGTACAATATCAAACCAATTCTCTGTTCATTTTGTTTGACCATTTCTCAACCTCCACTGAGATATTGACGGGTTATGCTTAATATGAATAGACTAATAAGAAACAAAAGAAAAATAATCACAGAAAAATATTTTTCCTTCAGTCATGTCAATCAAGATCATTTCAAAACATTTGCCAACATGACATTTTTCTATGACCAGCTTCATCCTATGATGTCTTTGAAGTAATTAGAGGTGGTGGAAGTGGTATCTGAGGTCGTATCAAGTAATTCATGATTTGTAGCAGTTATAAATACATATCAGACAAAAAAAACCAACACTACACAACTTCTATCACATGGGGGAAGCTTGAAACTAGTGTCTCAATTATTCTGAATACACTCTAGATGTAGCATTATTTCTCGTTAGATTCTGCTGGCTGTGTGCTTTTCCTATTCTTATCGCTGCCAAGAGCAGAACAGCAGAATAATAAAATCTATTGTGTAGCTACTTGTAAAAATTGTCATCCCAACAGCAGTTGATGTGGAAAAATGTTGCATGACACCCAACATTTCAATGTAGAGGTTTTCGATAACATTCATGGAATATTTACACTGGTAAAGTGGCGGACTAGATAACCGTCTCTCTGAATCAGCGTAGTAGTTATGCATCAGTATATGTCTGCATGTGTTAAGGTTCTCCCATCTTCCTGAAATTACAGTCAAATACATCAATTTGTTATCAATGGAAACAGCTGCTCAAGAGCTGATTGTAAAATGGTAATAAGCTGCGAGGACCTGCAGAGAACAGTGACAAGACAAATCTTCCTCTTACGAACGCCTTTTTAGAAACCACAACGTGGTCCCCCGCAGTCACTATCTCCAACTAGATCAGAAAATGAATTGCTGTTGTTTAAAGGATTCCCTCCTTCCTCCTACAGTTCCCCACACTGCATTATAGAACAAAGTATAAAGCAAAGCACTGGTGTTTATTCTACATGAAAACGGGGCAACAACACAACAAGCTCTAATAATGTTGCTCATGTTGGCATTTTGTCTTTGTAAAGGAAGATAGTTCGTTTGTATGTTTGTATGTATATGAGTCAATGTTTTCTTTGCTGATGAGGAGAACACAATGTACTGGTGAAGCCGAGATTCCTTGATATCATCACACACGCGCACACACACACTCAGTTGCAGAGGGCGGTAGTGAGGGGCTAATAGCTTCTCTAAGGATGAGATCCAACCTAATTTGCACCATGCAAATTCCCAGTGGTGGCTGCACCTACAAGACAACCATATCAATGTTCAGTGTGCGTATGTGGTCTCATGGAACAATATACAGTGTGCGTGGCTCTCAAGGACAGAGAGATATGTGTGTAAAGAAAGAGAAAGACGAAACAACAACAACAAAAAAAAAAGAGTGAAAAAGACAGAGATGTGATTCAGTGTTACTAATCTCTTTGATATCCACACTGTGACGTTCTGTACCAGGCTGAGAAACGCCAAAATTATTCTTTTCGTCTTTTATTCATGACCTCCGGGACATCCTGACTTACCCTCTTACTGCTCCAAGTCAAACTCAATCTCCCTCCTCTCTCCCTCCCCTCTCTCCACTCCTCTCCTGCATTCTCCTCATTCTTTCTTTTCCCGTCTTATCATCCCCCTGTGTGATATTTCACTGAGCTCAAGCATTCATATTTACATAAAGTATATAATGTGGTATCAGGGTGGGAAAAAGAGGCAGCCCTAAGAACATTAGCATGTACATTTTTATATGACTATGATTACTGGTAATTAAGCATTGATGTCCATTTGAGAAAGAAATTATGAGGATATTTTTATTTTATGAATAATTAAGGGGTGCTGCCATTACATCATATTATTGTGTGTATGTGTGTGTTAGTTTAAATTTTAGATTTTACAATATTCTAAAGTGACTGAACAAACTAGATTAGACAGAAGATGGTTGGATGAATGTTTAAAATGTGTTTAAAATGATGAGGTTATATATAAATCTATACAAACTGATTTTACAAAAGTAAATTCACAGGTTATGCATCTTAACAAATAAAATACAAAAACAATTTGTAATCAATTTCCTGTTTTTTTGCATTCACAAAAATTTTAGACGCTCACAGGTTAGTTGGGATGAAATAGCTGACTGGGCTCATTTCAAATAGAAGAGAGATATTTGATTGTGTTTACCTGTCATAACTTGGTGCTATTAAGAGTCATCACATTGTTTTCACTTCAGCCTCAGTGTAAATGCAGCTTCTGTGGAAATAAATCATCTTGAAACGCAACAGCTTTGGTGCTGCATACCATGATAGAGATGGTTTATCTCTGGGAATGATATCTTGTGGCTGTGCTCCTCTTGAACAGGAAAAGTTAGCAAGTGAAAATGCTCAGTGTTTCATATCAGCATCTTTTATGCACAATGACAGTGGTGTGAATACTGTTAAGTATTTTGTTCGTTCAGTAGCTCAAGGTCTTGCAGTCCAGCAATCCATCATTTGGTCAACATTAGACAAGAGTAAACAGAAATCACAGCAGAAAAAGTTTTTCAAATGTACATGCTTAAAGTTTCTAAAGAGACAGTTAATGTAACGTGCAGATAAGATTTTTGGGGCTGAGCAGGGGCAGAGAGACAGTAACAGTAACATCAAGCAACTTTGACACTTTCATGAAAACTTTGATACCTTCATGATGTGTCTAACTCAGACTGCCGAGGCCTCATATTAGCTTTGGCTGTAGATGTACTTTGTACCGTAGATTTCGTCCCTCATCAATTAGATTGAAATTGCTTTAAGAATGAATTGCTTTGCAGCCAGTATGGACAGGAAGAACAATTAAAGCAACCAGTAACTCTTTCAATGTACATATGGGCATGTCATGTCTGGCTTTAAGATAGACCTGAAAAAATGAATCTATGCACCGTTGTACGTAATCCAGGCTACCATACAGGGCTTCCTCTTTAAGGATGGACAGTGTAGTTCAGTATTTAAGGAGGAAATGTGGAAAGCATAATCATTGTGATCACCCAGCCATCTATTTTCTCATTCTGCTGAAATAGCACCAAGCTACCATTAAAGGGGTACTTCAGCAAGCAATTCACAAGGTTTGGAAGTCTGCAAGGGTTCTTCTGTAGTGCTAAAAAAAAAAGACAAGTCAAAATCAATTCAGCAGAGGCCAAGATGACCTGACTTCTAGTTAACTTCCTCTGCTTGGTAAATGCCCACATCTTTTAAACTCCATGTCCAAAAATAGGCAGTCCACAAGCCAAGAAAATTTACCTGATGACATCACGTGGGTTATTTTGTCAGCCTTTAGACAGCTCCCCTCAGAACAACAGCAGAAATAAAGTAAAGTAAATCCATAAATAACATTTCCAGGGGGTGAGTATTATTCATGAGTAGTAGTGACATGATGTGTGAACAGGACTTCACATGTAAAATCAGTGGAATGCCCCTTTAACAGATAGAGTATGTTCAGTCTGTCCAGCATAAAGTCTTGGGTGAGTAGTTCAGTAACAGAGAACATGAATTCAAAGGTCTGTAACAATGGAGGGAATCAGGTTTGTGTAAATGTCAAACGACTAACAATCAATAGAGGCAGACATTTGAAGCATTTGGTCTTTTCAGCCTAAGTTTAGTTCAATAATATTCACACCAGGTTCCCAAGCAATTGCTATTGATAGCTACTGATAGCCTGACAATGAGCTTGCACAGGCAGTTCTGAAGATTTTTTTGCTTCTGAAGTGCACTTCTAGTATTTGAGTTTGTTTTTGCTTCTGGGGCAACATTTATTTTTCAGTACCATTTGTTACTTCTCTTGCAGAGGAGACTGAATTGTAGGTGTGTGTGTTAAATTAAATTTTATTGTACGTAAGATATTTTACAATATTTTCAAGTTACTGAACACATGTATTTTTTTTTTAATTTTATTGATTTATATTGTCTGCGAGTCACTTTCAATACTGTATATTTTGGCCACTTCTACACAGTTTTCACAAAAGCCTTCTTCTTCTCAAAATAATCACAATTTGTGATTCAAATCCAATAAACCTGAACCTTTATTAAGGTAAGATTGAGCAATCACTCACAACATCCAAATATATCTGTTCTGTTATTGTGTTAGAGCTGGGTTAAGGGAACAGGGGGTCTGGTTGAGGAGTGCTACTAAAGTCATTTGTATTTGTTACTCTGGATCTTTTTTGGGAAAAGGTGTAGGTCTGTCTTTTCAGATTTGGGGATGAGAGTATATATTTCGGGTAAAAAAAATTAGATTGAAAATAATATTTCATGTATCTTTTTCTATGAGCAGGTCCATCCAGGAACAACGACCCTATAGGTTGTAAATTCAGTTGCCAAAAACAACCTATAGTTAAGATGCCATCTAGCAGCCGTAGTAATTAACCCCGAGAAGCGACACAGTTCAGATGACGTCAATAGAAGGTAACTTCCTTCTTAGGAGGAGGTGGGTTGGGTGGATGTCTAGGTAGTGGATTTTGCTGCAGGAGACCACTCTTCTCTTCGCATTTCCAACTTCCCATCATGAGCTGGAACATTTTTTTTTTTTTTTTTTAAACATAATGTGGTGTTTACTGTTGCCATGATGATGAAAGAAGTACTGACCATTTTCAAATTATCATTTTAATTCAAACCATGATGTTTCCCTAACCAAGCATTTTCTTGTACCTAAACCTAACTAGACCTTAACAGCGTTGTCATAATTATTTTTAATAGTTATTTGCATAGTACAAACGACCTATTTGGTGGTTTAATTTAGAGGACTTGTTGCTACAGTTTTATTCCAGAAGTAGTAGCAAACTTGTGAGTAGTTTCATTTTCATCTCATTTATCCAACAACACAAGTGTTTATTTTCCAATTGTTCTGGCCTTCCTCTGCTTGGTCACGTAACGCGACACAGGCAGCAAGGTCCTGTCTGACAGGAACATCACCCAGAAGTCCCCCCCTCACCTTGTTTTGTGCCTCTGTGTCCCTTCAGCGATGTACATGTTAAGGCAAAAATATGTATGTGTCTCTGAGCTCCCAGCTGTGTGGATGGCCCCCAGCTCTTCAAAGCCATCATTTCTGCAGTTAACAACTATCACTCTGGTCACTTACCATAATTAGAGAGGGGACAAAATGTCATGTCTCTCTGCTCGCATTGTAGAGTCTTGGCTGTCTGCAGCATCAGCGGCTCTCACGCAGCTGATGTTCAGTCCCATCTGCCTGAGACAGAATAAAAAGATAATTTTGGCATTAAAATGTATGACTGACAAAGGTCAGTCTTGATGACCATGAAAGTTCACACAGCGCCATTATTCTCCTTCCTCTTCTCATTCTGTAGAAAAAGCTTTGTGTCAGATGCATTAATACCCACATTTTTGACTTTCATTTGGCACTCATATAAACGCTTATACATATAATTCCTGTAAATGTTACTGCAGTAGTTTGATCAGTGTGGGATGTCTGTGATGCCCTTGGGATTCAAGGATTAAAAAGGCATATGGATTTAGCTCTCTTTTAGTTCCATATATGTGAAATATATATTAAATATATATAAGAAAGGAGAATGTACTTAATGTTCAGGGCACTGTATGGCAACATCTCATGAGTGTTGGCCTTATATGTTGGAGATGGAGCACAGCTCTCTGTCAAAGCTAACACTGACCCTTCACTGTTTTAAAATGCTGGCACATAATTTGAAGACTCAATTGGACAACATGTTGTAACTTCTAAACTGCCATTTCAGCTTCAGAGCACTTTGTTGTGCGTGGCCTTAAAACTTCCATCAGGTGCAGCCTGACCCATGTGGTTGGACAGTTGGTGAGGTTGACAGTAACTGGGACCTACGCCATAACAACGCCTGCTCTGAAAAGCCCTTCTGTCTTACCTCTAACCCCCCTGACACATCTATGAGATGGCATTCACTTGTTAATCCCATCTGTGGTCACAGACACGTGTACACAAGAACAAACGCTGACGCTTACAGGCAGAACTCTTCTCTTATACAGAAATATATACTGATATATATACTGATATATGGAAATTTAAATATGTACATATACTGTACGTTCAAATAAACTAACCTTATTTGATTTTTGCCATTTAGAAATATTTCAACCAACATGTGTCTACTTCTATAACCTCAAAACAGACACACAGTAAATAGTCAGAAAGCAACAACAACAAATTAATATTTGCCAAGTGTTTAGAATGCAGCACATCCCGTGCAGGTCGAGTTAAGCCAGATGCTCATGAATACAGTTGTAACTTGGAAGTTATGTGTGGCGAAGTTTTAAAAAGCTCAAGGTCACTTCCTGTTTATTTGCACTTAGTCACATACCCGCTGTCAAACCACTGACTACTTCGCTGACCCACCTGTTCTAGTTTTGGCATACAAACATGACAGTTACTGTATTTCATTTGAATCATCATTTTGTTTTTCAGCCTTAATTAAAATGATGAAGTTTATTGTAGGTAAATTATACTTCATTATAATATAATACTGTGTTCTCCTTGAATAGTATTTTTTTCTCCACTGATTAGACAAGGTTACTGCACAATTTACTGCTAACTAACTAATCCTTTAACCCTTGACAACAAAACAACAAAGACAAGACGACAAAAAACCCTACAAACAACTGTAATCTGTTAGCTTGTTTGGAAAAAAGCAGATTATCTCCGAACTGCTCAAAGCCAGCAGAACTAATGAACAAAAACTGAGTCGCGTTTTTGTCAATGAGTTATAAAAAAGAAAAAAAGAGAGGAGTTCAAAATAGTCAGTGTACAGATCTCAGGTAAACACATAGCATAGCATGGGAATTGGAAGGAAGTAGATGCCTTTGTGGGTGTGTTGTAATAAGCACTGAACTTTTTCCAACCTGTAATTAGTCAGTGTCCGTTCTCACTTTCTTATCCTCCCTCTTTTTCTCCATGTTCAGCAGAAGAAGAAAACAAACAACACTCCGTAAAAGAGAGTTGAGTGGCATCCAAAAATAACACATCTTGTGATCATTAAAAGGAGAAAAGTGGAGAAACAGCTGCTTACAACAAAATAAACACATTAACACCAATGCTCCACAGTATGCAATCACCGAGACCGAAAGAGACAGCTGTCCGCCTTTAATTACAATGACGTTTATCTTCTTTTTCACTCTTTTCCACCGTTCTTACAACTTTCTAAACTCTTGTTGTGTTTAATGTAGATCTCTGTGTATCTTCAATTCTTTTCCTGTGTTCCTCTTCCTCACTATGATATCTACTCCTTCTCCCTCATTGAAAAATCAAGAATCTATCAATATGCAAATATTTTTCACTTCATTTCATTTTTCCTTTAACTGCTGGATACAAGATGTACATAACTGAAAAGTCCATTCTCAGTGTCTCAAACATCCAAGTGAAGGAACAAACAAAACATTTAACAAAAATGTTTATCTGAGATAATTTCATGAGTATTTTAAGACTGTTAACCTTCTGTGCAGTTTATCTTTTTTTTTCTTAAAAAACAAAAACAAACAAAAAAAAAAAACATTCGCTTTAAAATACAGGTTGGCTAATTAATACAGGAAAAGCTGATTTTTTTTGCGTTTTAGAGAAGAGGGTTGTGTTTTAATACGGCACATTGTTCCTAAAATGCAGTCAAATGATGAACAGAGAGAATGACAAATGAGGAGGAGGCCTGAATTTTACAGGAATGATGCTTAATTACATACAAAGCTGCCATTTAGAGTCCATTGTCTTGCCTGCATGTTGGCAGACCTCAGCACAATGTGTTGACTGCATCCTTCCTTTCTCTTTCTTGATTTGTTTTTCTTCCCCCATTTTGAGGGTTACACAGCATAACCATTCTGAACCCTTTATAATTTCGCCAGTAATCAGTCAGTTCTCTTTTTTTGTGGCAAAGCTTTAATCTCATAGCCTCTACCAGCCAGAAATGTGTTATTCCGACAGAAACACAAAAAAGCATGCAATTACTCCCAGAGGACCTGTCCCTCCTCTCCGCTACAGCTGCAGAAAAAGAAGGCACGATTCCAAACACGTCCTCCTCCTCCTCCTCCTCCTCCTCCTTTCTCCTCTCTTTTCCTTTCTTCTGTGTGTTGGAAAATAAGATCACCCAATCCAACCATAATGACAGAGGATGCCAAAGAAGTGTTTTGTAATACTACAGGGAGAGACTGAGGTTACTGGTCTCTTCCTCTATGGAAACATCATGTTAATAATGGGAGTTCATCCTATAATTCTACATGTCATTTGTAAAGGTTAAGATTTGAGATTTATAACCTATAAATATATCTTGTGGGGGATGTTTATTTAGAAACTAATTAAATGAACAAACATAACTGAACTGTGCCTTTATTGCTTTTTCATCTATGAAAAATTGTTTTATGCTATGGTGCCATATGTGGAAGAGAGAGCTGAATGCATGTGGCACAATTTGTGACAAGCCATTTCTAGGTAACTATGACAAAAAGGGAAATCACCCGTCTAGATGGTACAGCATCGAAATGGTCTCTAACATAAATTGCTCTCTCCTAAAACATGTACTCATTACTTTCTACATCAAATGCAGTGGGGAAACGCAGTGGGGCTTCCAGCTAACCCAGACGGTAAAACAACAAAGAAGACTGAAAGCTCCTTGCTAGCAAGAAGTGGAAAATTGAAACCAGGAGAAAAAACTGTATAGAGGCAGGCAAAGCATTTAGCATAGGTCATTGCTCTCAGTGAATAGAGGGATCTGTTGGTTTTTTAACAGTTAGGCTACTCTATATGTTTATCTTGTGCTTTTTGTGTGAGGTATTGTTGATTTATGTGTCTAAGCCTCAGTAAAACGTGTGACTTTTTGCTATCATGTAGCTCAAACAGATGTTATACATATTATTATCATTGTTGTTCACCAGGCAACACCAGCAAAGCATCATATTTCTATTCTCTATTATCTAACATTGCCAGACTCACAATGAATAGCGTAACCTAATAATCCATATAAACCTATTGTTTCATGTCATGTATTGTAGGAATTATCGTAATTACGAGATTCCCACGCAAACTTTCGAATCATAATCATAAGTAAATTCTGACCTTTCTGAAAGCTCTGATATATCCGATTTGGTGGTTCATAATATTATAGTGCCTGAAAATCAAGCAAATAGGGATGCTGTCAATGCACAGTATTCTTCACCCTCATTTGATCAACTCTGTAATCATACAGCCGCCTTGGGTTGTCAGATGATAATGTTACCAAATCATAAATTCATCTAACATATGACATGTTTAAGCTGGTTTCAAGCTGGAAAAGCCATGCTGAGGGGTGACAGGCTGTTGTGGAATTTTTCATTGTTGAAATAATGGAGGAGGACCGTGAGGGATTTGACCATGGGGCACTTGAGGGATTTTGTTTGAACTCTCCACAGAGACATCTTTTATTTAAGTCACAGATTCAGCAGGCATTGAAGAGATACTTGTAAAACTAGCTAGTGAAAATTGTACGAGTTCAGATGTGATAAGCTTTGCATTGTTGCGTACATATCTTGTAACAGGATTTTTTGATGTAGCTAATAACCACATGACTGTGCTTGTTGAGGTATAATGTCATCATTTGATTGCTTGCAAAGGTGTTTGATTACAGTATAATTACACGATATTGATAACTAGATGTGCACACAGCTCCAAATCTTGAACACATTTCAGTTAATGATGGCTTTTAGCTGAATTGTGTTTGTTTGTGAAATAGAAGATTATTGATCTGTGACTAACTCTAACCGTACCAATAAAATGAGTACAAAACCAAGACTTATAAGTCGTGAAAAGGCTTATTTGGCTTAAATAAAGATTTAAAATAAGCAAGAGATGAAGAAGAGAAGAAGGAAGTGAGAATGGCAGAAGAAATCCTGTTGGCTTCAGTCTTTTAATTCTACTTCTTGAATGCAGAAAAAAAGAAAAGAAAAACCAGAACACTACTGACCACTGATATCATAAACGGGTGCCAATTGAGGTTGACATATGCCATATGCCGCCAGCTCTTCTCTTGTGATTAGTAACCTCACTTAAACTCCATACCCTGAGATTTTTGTTTTCATTTTAAAACTTGTAATCTTCAGCCACAACAGATTTATCAGATTTCACTAGGTCCCTCTGGGACAACAAAAGGCTTTATACTTTTTTTTTCTATATAGTACTCCGCAAGACCTGTAAACTGACTTCCATGTGTATTTTCCACACCACCATACCAACTTTGCCATCACAAGTCCAATTAGCTTATTTTGCTTGTCTTATGATGAAGACATAATATATTCTTCAAAACTTGTAGCATTTGCAAATGTATGTGTATGTAGTTGTATAAAAACACGAAGGAAAGTTACACTTTATCATAGACTTAAAAAAAAACATAATGGAAGTTGCCACCGTGACGTCACCCATTGGTTTGTGAACTCCGGTTTTGGAGCATGGATATATATATTTTTGTCTCAAGTTGGCATTTTAACTATCACATCTTGGATTTTTGGAGACAGAAGCGATGACAAGTAACCATATATGGACGAGAGGATGAAGCTAAATAGCGCTAGCTGCAAGCTTGGTTACCACGGTGCATTTACAGCCTACGGTTAACTGTGATAATGCTAATGCTAATTTTCGCTTGCATAAAACAGCCTAAAACATTAAAACAAAATGTACTTACCGAATACTTTGAACAGACGACTCCTTGGCGGGTCTTTCGGTACAACCAACCGCTGGACAATACTATTTAGGCGACCAAAATATTACAATTAACTTTCAAACAAACTGTGCCATCTTGCTTGTTTGTGTGACGTCATTTGAAGCCAGAGTCGGTGCAGTAGAGTCACCCGCTCTGCCGTCATGCGTCTGACGTGGGTTTGAGAATGGGTGACACAGCTGTCAATCATGACGTCAGACCCCCATCTATATCTAATCAAAAACAAACCTAGCAGAAACATGAGCATTTGGACAAACATCAGCATGATAAGAACTACCTAAACTGAACGAAACCATCGTTGGGGGAAAAATGTTTGACGTGTACTTTGATTTTTTAGTTTTAGTTTTTTGGGGCTCATGTCCCATCCACTACTAACACGAAGAAGGCAAAACTGATGACCTGTAGCAGCCAGCCACCAGGGGGCGACCGAGATGTTTTGGCTTCGCTTTTTGGGGTGTTCGTGACGTCCATCTTCATGCTTGTCAATCACAAAGTAGCCACGTCCAAAAGCTTATGCTTCTTTTTATCGTGTATTTTACTCTAAATTGGTCCATAATATGCAAAGTGCTACATCATGCTGTATCGAATAAGACTTGCTACTAGCCGTGGAGACCATAAACTCATTAAAAAGGTGTTTACTGGGTCTCATAGACTTCCATGCAATCGGACTTTTTGCAACCAGTGGTGTCGCTCCCTGCTGGTCATTAGAAAAAATGCAGGTTCAAGGCACTTCCGCAACCGGGACCACCTATAGATAATAATCAATACATCCATGATGATAATTCATGAAGCTATCTGTTTAGAACTCTGACAAAAACAGTTAAAATATTAAAATATATTATTTTATGTAAAATCTTAATATGAAAAGTCACTAGTAACTATAAGTGGCAGATAAATGTAGTAAAAAAATAATTGTATGTATAAAAAGTACAATATTTCCCTATTAAATGTAGTGGAGTAGAAGTGCAAAATAACAAAAATGGAAGTACTCAAGTAAAGTACCTGATATTTGTACTTAACTATAGTACTTGAGTAAATGTACTCAGTTACTTTCCACCACTACTGACAGTCGGTGTCACTCATCAAAGATGAAGTTAAACTATGATCTTATGAATTGTAGCCTATATAGTGCAATCCCACACCTGTTTACCACTCTTTGGTGTTTACATTATTGTGTGGAGAGAACAAAATCTCATTTTGTGGGGCTTTGTGGCGTTTCATTGACATTTTAGACCCCCCTGCATGTGTTCAACGTGCTGCCTGTGAACACACCCCTAACACGCTGTCTCAGCGGTAGATTTGGATTGGTCAGGCTGTCTTAACTTACTGATTGAGGAAAATGGGAGACGACCTGGGTGACGAGTGGTGGACAAATGAGGCTAATTCAGGTATCTTTCTCAACTCTAGTGCCTTTCATTTCTGGTGTGTCCGAGACTTGTGGTCTGGGAGGCATTGGTGTAACTCAAAGCTGGCTTGTTGCCGCTGGTCGTGAGAAATGTCTTTTGGTTATTGCTAACTGTATGCTAATGTTAGCTAACCAGCGAGTAGCTGTTAACTTTTGGGATTAATGTTCTGTGAACCGTTAACATCAGCCATAGTAACAAGTGTAAAACACAACGTACCGATACGTGTGTGTATAGTTTACCCCTGGTTTGTTATGACACGGACAGTTAGGTTTGTTTGCTAGGATTGTTCTGAGCAGCTTTCCATAGATGTGTAAACACGTGTGTGTGTGTCTGTGTGTGAGAGCCAACTCAGATGAGAAACATTAACGTTATCCTAACGTTGCCTGCCCTGCCATGTAACTACCTTCCCCTTGACCTGCACAGTCCCATCTGCTCTAACGTTACATCTATCATAAATTTGTGTTATGCCCATCTATAAAATCAGTAGAGGAAGTTAGCTGCAGCTATTCCCCGCATGGATTAAATGCACTCTGCATACCAATAGAGGGCAGTCATGTATTCTTAAGGATTATTGACCTGATTGAGTCAGACAGCAGAGTGTTGTTGCCTTGCCAACCAGAGTGTATCTTCAGGAGGCATTAAAGTAAATCGTTTTTGTTTGGCTTATTCAGACATACAGACACGTCTCGTCTCTCCTCTCAATCATATACACACACACACACACACACACACGTTGTCCTAGATCTCACGCACAATTGTGAAGAGCTGAGACAGGAGATCAGTCAACTTTTGAATCTAACCCAGCCAGCGGTAATTCTGTTTTCCTTTCTCCATTTCATGTTTAAAGTATGCTTAACATAAAATAAGGTATTGTTTGTAGTGTGGATAAAACCACTACCCACAGCATAAATAAATGGTCTAGGAGCTGTTTACCCCTAAGTGCGAGCTGTAGCATTAAATTTGACAGTTTTTTGGTTGATGTTTGGCGTTTTCATACATGAGAATAGCTTTTTGGTAACACTGGGTGGAAAATCAGTCAGTTGCTACAGTCAATTTTTGGAAACTGAGTTAGTGTGTGTGTGGCAAATTCAGATGACATATTTTCAGAGCTGCAGTGATTAATCTATTAATCGATTAGTTGCCAACTGTCAAATTTATCGCTTGTTGATGAGCAAATCTTTTTTTTTTTTTAATGAAATAAATGTCCAAATTCTCTGATATCTTTGGATTGTGGACTGTTGTTGACAAAACAAGACATTTGTGGATGTCAGCTTGGACTTTGGGAAATGCTGATTTTTCTCCATTTTCTTACAATTTATAGACCAAACAACTAATCAATTAATTGAGAAAACAAATCGATTAATTGATCATGAAAATAATAGTCACAAGCCTACAGATTATTGAATTCATCATTGAGTAGTGTTTGCTCATGTTTTTGTTGCAATAGCTTCCTGATACTGTCATAAAAATCACAATTATTTTTTTCTGCATATTTTTATTAGTATTATAAAAGTTGTTATTTTATAACATCCTGGTGCAGGGCTGAACATGTTGAAGACACAGGCATGTTGGTCATTCTCAAGTCAGTGTTTTCCCTGCATTCACCGTAGGAGGTTTTCCGTTCTTCTGTCTCGTATTGAGAGCTCTGTTGCCTCTTCTGTCAGTGCTGTATCCTTTGGTCTTGGGGATCCGTGTTGGACCAGGCTTCTGCAGTGACCCCAGAGGAATCTGATTATAGAAAAGAGACATTACTTGTTTGCGTAACGAGCTGCAATCACAAAGCCTTTCCATTGAGGCTTTTGTGGTCCAGCTCAGTATCGGGGCCAACCTGTGATTGTGGCTCACTGTATGGCTGAACATGTGTATTCCAGCCATAAAGAAAATTATAGTAGATTTGCAGGCACGCAGACGTATACAAACCTAATGAAGTGATGGATATCTTTATTTGTTGAGGTTGGCCCCTTTTTGTAGAAATGAAATGAAAGCAACATGCACTCAAGTCAAGCTACAGATGGGTATGTTATGTTTCGCCATGCAGAAGGAACGTATTGTTTTACTGCAGCATGTAAGACTTAAACCTTCATGAGATTTCTTATACATGTACATTTTATTTTGAGAAATGTCTGTTTCTTGTACTAGGTCGGTCTCTTTACTCTGACTGACATCTCACCCTTACTTGCATTTGTATCATTTGAAGCACTTGACAGAAAAGTCAGTGAGGCTGACTGACAACTGACAAGACAGAAAAGTTGAAAATTGTTAGATAGAACATGGGATTGACTTTGAAGTAGTCTGGACGATAAAACGATAGTGATATGTACCAGCAATGGACACTTTATCAATAACAATAACAAAATTGTCTGATAGGATGTTTGATAGTTTCACTTAAATGCAAACCACCATGAAAGCACATATCAGATACGCAAAGTTCGGTTGCATGAACAAACCCCAAGCAAGCAAGCACCCTCCCTGACTCATATACGGCCTATCATATCTCTTGATAATGGAGTGTGACATGCAAACAGCCAATCATTTAACAGTCTTGTTGTTTAGATGCATCATGTGACACAACAACAGAAACAGCATGGAGTGAGAAATGAGTGCAGACAGTGAGGAAATTGTTGATTTTAAAAACAGCTGACCAGCATGGCAGTTTTTTGGGGGGTTCAATTCAGAATAAAGTGGTAAAATTTAACTTTTTTTCCTCTTGGTATTTTTTTTTTCTTTATTAAAAATCAACTGAAATTAAACATTTTATTGTGATAAATTTTCAAGCCCTACTTTGAATTACTGAAGAATGAAGAGGAGATTAATTTTGAAACAGCATGACTTTTATGGTGAGGTGTCTGGTGTCTAAATGCTCTCACTAATGACAGATTCTCGTGAGAGCCTCTGTCACGCTACAGTCTGCCTCAAACTGTCATCAAATGCCTCATCTGGTTTCCACCTTACCAACTGGTGATCTCATGGTGGTTAAGGTTTCTTCATGTTTGTCATCATATACCTGCTATGTCGGCTCTCTGCCAGCCTCTCTGACCATGGGAGGCCTTATGGTTTTCGCCATCACTGCCAGCAAGCTTTTTTTAATTTAGATGACAGATCACCTCACAGCTTTGGCGACTAGACTCAGCATATGAAAAGGCTCTTTACTGCTTCTTTTGTCTTAGGCCATTTATTTCTGCCACTCAAAGTAAACCTCAGTGGTGTTTTTAAAAAGTTGATGTCATTAGAATTGGCTGACCTGATAAAGGTCATCGATTGGTTCGATTAGAGTTTTTTTGTTTTGTTTTGTTTTACAGAACGCTCT
The DNA here is from genome assembly GCA_029490765.1 of Euthynnus affinis. Lineage (NCBI taxonomy): Eukaryota > Metazoa > Chordata > Actinopteri > Scombriformes > Scombridae > Euthynnus > Euthynnus affinis. The sequence continues at coordinate 10,805,566 of CM055850.1, read as the reverse complement.
CTTAAAATCTCAGGAGATTTAGCAAATGTCGTCACCTTTTCTTATGTGTGAGGGTTATTCATGTGATTCTGGAAGTTGGACACATTGCTCCAAATATTTCTCCTAAATAAACTCCTTCGCTACTGCTCCTAATTTTATAGGTGTTTTTTTTTTGTTTTGTTTTTGTTGTTTTTATGTTGTTTTTCCATTATAATTGGCAACTATTTACTTCTTACCTTTTTAAATTCTGGCTAAATCTCCTTCCCCTGCATGCCTTTTAACTCTAATTTGTGGCATATGTTCTTGTTTGCATGTTTCTATGGTCTTAACTTTTCACTTTGTGAATTTTATTTCTCTGAAAGGAACTATACTAAATAAACTTATTATTACTTATAGAGCAGTTTGAACAATTGAAGGTTTGCAGCTGTTTGTTATTGGATTATCATTTAAATGACACTAAGACCATTGACATACCAACTTGGATGCTGGTAATTTCCTGATTTTCATGTGGAACAGAAAACAAATAGGAAAATGTAATAAAAAATAAGGGAATCAGCACAACCATTTAGCTACAACTAAACTTGTAAAATGATGCCACAAGAAATTATGTAACATACAATCACGTGCGATTTAAGTGATTCAACTCTATATCGGTTGACATTTTTGAATGTGTTTAGACTCTGATAAATAGAATTTAAAAAAAAACAAAAGCTTTTAGTAGTCAATTTCCAACAAAACCTGAACAACCCCACCACCACTAAGTGTCCCAAGTTTTATTGTGTCAGAAAACTGGACTTTGCAGTGTATATATACACACACACACACAAATTTATGAGGAATTTAGGTGTAGCTGAGATAGTAGATGACTTAACATTTGAATCAAACTCAGCAAACACAAACCTTTTCTATCCCAGTAATCTTGTTTTCTTCCTTCATTTCATGCTAGAAATATTGTGAAAGATTAAGAAGTTAAAATGTCCACATATAATAACATGCAAAGATAAACGCCCATAATGTTATTTGTACCACATCTATCTGTTCACAGTTTAGAGGTGCAGGGTTGTTGGTTTTTATACTGTTCACTGTGGAGTTGGCCTTGGAGGAAAAAAACATCTATCTAACCTGGGTTCTGCCAATTTCTGTCTAGTTTTTGCTTCACTCTCTGGCTAGCAACATGTAGTTCTGTTGATACCAAACCCTTCTCAGAAGTAGTCAAGGTGAATAAATGAAAACAACATAATGAGTTTTTAATGACAACAATAAAAAAAACATTAATGAAACATAAATGTATACACATCAAACATTTGGTTGGGATGATCTCACTCATACAAGCATGAGACACACATATACAATTGATAAGAGGCCTTTAAATTCAGTACATCTATGTGAAGATCAAGAAGGCTGCACAGAGGCTCCTGTAGGACTTAATAGCACAAACTCTGGGTTCACTTTAGAAGAAGTGTATTGTTTTAGTTCTCTAGTCCAGCAATGTGACATTGAACATAATACGTTCAGAGTACATTTTCACCTAATCACAAAGGCCACTTACTGTTATATTTGAGGAGTGTGAGGCTGGAGAGGTTGCAGGTGATATAGTGATGCTACTGGTAATCTTGCCAACACCTTTGACATGGCAGCCATTAGCGAGTACTTGGGTCCTTTGCTCATGTCGAAGATAGTATGGACCAGCAGGCTGTGGGATGCTGTGGGTCATGCCATTCAGAGACTGGACATATGGGCTCCCCAGATGGATATGGATCTTATTATCCTCTGCAGTGATGATACTGGGACTTGTGTCCGTGCTGTTGGACTTCTGACGCTGCCAGCTGTTCTGCCTCTCCGGCGTTTTGCAGAAGACAGCCTGGCTCACGACCTCTGTTGGCTCTGGAGAACAGGTCCTGACTGTTACAATCTGAATGGGGGAGTTGTTGTTGTCAGGTGTTGCAGAGCGTGATGAATTTGGACTTAATATCCGAGCAACGGGTGCCCCGTTAAGCGGGGAGACGGTGCGGTCAGGACTTGAAGGTGGGGTTTTAGCATTAACTGCTGAATTCTGGATGATTGTAATTCTCTGCTTAGGTGAGGCTCCGCTTGTTGGGATGACAGCTGTGCTGGTGTAGGATGTGGCTGTGTCTGCAGTGGGGCTGCTAATCTCCAGCGTGGCTGTGTTGAGTATATGGTGCGGTGTTACTTTGATGTGCAAAGGCTGCCCTGGTGTGTGTGTTAACATCATCACCTCTCCATTAACCGTTTGGTGCATATTTATACCGTTGGCTGAATGGCTGCTGTATTGGCTGATGTTGTTATTTGCGCTGTTTATGCTGTTAAGGTTGCTGACGAGAGTTGAGCTTCTTCTGTTGATGACTTCTGCATTGTGGTGTGGGTCCTCGTCATCATTTTCTTCATCTGATTTCTCATTGTTCACTGAAACAACTTGGCAGCTGTAGTCAGGAGGCAGGCTGTCTGCTGGCTCAGTTTGTACCTCTTTGGTGGTCTGATAAAGGTCTGAAAAGTGCTGACTATTTGCACCAGGTGTCAAATTCTTGATTTGTCTATACCTGTCTAGCTCACTACTCAGTTCCTTCATCTCTCTGGCCAGCTCTTTGTTCCTGGCTTCTTGTTGGGTCAACTTGCTCTGTAGCGTGGAGTGGTCCGTCTGGACCCTGCAGATGGATTCCTCAGTCCCCATCAACTCCTGGAGTTTCTCCTTCAGGACATCTACTTCTCTGCCTAACAGTCTGGACTTAACCTGCTCCCTCTGCAGACGGCAAAGGAGAAGGTGTTCCTGGTTGACCTCCTGCTTCTCTGCCTGCTGATACCCAGAAAGCTCCCTTTTAGCCACCTCTAGCTCCTCCGTTAGAGCCTTGGATCTCCTCTGTTCATCCTTGAACCTCCTTTGCAAGGACTTAAAGTCCTCCTCCACCTTCATCAGTTCTCTCTCCAATATTTCCTTGTCCTGGAGTCTTTTTTGCAGCCTATCTAGTTCCTGGGTCAGCTCTTTGACTTTGTTGTCTGTTTGGCAGTGATTGTTAGAGAGGTTAGGGATAGAGCTGTACATGTACTTATCTTCTTTTTCTTTCTTGTTTTCCAAAACCTGTAACCGTTTCTTCATGATGGTTATTTTACTCTGTAGCTCCCCATTCCTCTCCTCCTCTGTTGTTAGCCTGGCTTGGAGTTCATCCTTTTCTTTTGCTATGCCCATAATCCTTTCCTCTAACTCTGCCTTACACCTCAGCACCTGCTGCCTCTCGTCTCTCAGCCTTTCTGTCATTGTCACCAAGTTGCTTTGCTCATATGTTTTTCCTTCCTTCCTGCTGAGTTTTTCCTCAGTTTGCCGGAGCCTCTCAGCCATGGTCTTTCTTTCGTCCACCAATGCTACAGTGAGCGACCTGAGCTTGGCCAGGTCTTGTCGAATCACTGCTTCACTCTTCTCCAGTTGACTTTCAACGGCCTCTAGTTCTCTCACCCTGACCTTCAGATTGTCTAGCTCACCAGACAGCATCTTGCTAACATCTCTCTCTTTTTCCAAGTTGCTCTTCAGAATGCTACAGTCTTGTTTGCTCTTACCTAAAGCCTCCTCTATCCTGTCCAACTCACTGATTCTACCGCTGAGCTTATCCACCTCAACCTTTAGGCTATAGCAGTGTTTGGTCTCCCTTGCTAGTCTGCGGTCCAAGTCTCGACACTGGTCTCTGATGCGTATCAGCTCCTCGTCCTTCCCCTCCATTTCCACCACCCTCCTCCTCAGTACCTCCACCTCTGACAGCAAGCTTGGGGTCCCCATATCTCGCTCGTTGAGCTCTCGAAGTTCCTTGTCTGCTCTCCTCAGGACACCCCTAGTCCCCTCTAGATCATCAAACTGATGGCCAAGGAACACCAGCTGCTGTCTGAGCTGTTGATTCTGAACACCGTCATCAGCCAGTTTAGCTGTCATGGCGTGCTGGGTTTGGTGGAAGATGTTAACTCGGTTGTGTCGCTCCACCTCCAGATGCAGTGATTTCAGCCCCTCCTCTTCTTTTGCACTGGGGTAAGCAGCACTGACCTCCTGCTTGATGTGGTCAGCGATGGCAGTCAGTTCTTTGACACGACGCTTCTGTTCCTCCAGCAGGTCGCTCAGACACTGTTGTTCATTCACAACCAGCAGTGCAAAAACCTTCAGCTTGTTCAGCTCCTCTTTTAGAGTTGAGACTTCTCTTTCACTTTTCTTCTCCTTTATCTCCTGGTATTCTCTCTCCTTTACAATCAGGAGCTTGAGTCTGTAGAGAGAAATATGGCATTGCATGGGTTTATTGTGTAATTATTTCAGCCATCAAGAAAATTTAGTAGTGTTTATACTTAACATCTTGGCCACAACTTTTAAACACAAATCATTTCCTAAGTTGTGTATTCCACACATAAACATTTGTTTTATTTTTTAGAAGAATTTGAATCACTATTTCCTCACTACTCAGACTCTTGTGGAAATTTGTAACATTTTTTTCTCTTTTGTCTGTCTGTGTGTGTCAATAGATATCTCATTCGTGTATCTGCCTGTAAAAACCCTTAGACATGTAGATATGCCTGTATTCCCAACTATGTTGTTTTGCACTTCTCTCTAGACAGCATGCTTTTTTGTAAGATGTTTTGACTAGCACGGCAGATGGTCCCTTGGCAGGGAGTGTTGATTAATTAAGAGGTTCCTCTACCCTTGACTACCCACAACACCGCATCCAATCACCCTCCTTCTGTGTACCTTGAACACACCTCGAATGCTACCCCATTTCCAGCAAGGAAAGGCAGGAATTCCCCCTTGTTCCATAAGTAATTACAGACTGGCTACATTTACCAAGTGCTGTCACTCCTCACATTTCCCCACATGTGTACCAGCAATGTACAAATGCATTTCATACACACTAGTGTTCATACTGTTACTGAAAACTGGCTAAATATGTTCATTAATGACCTTTCTGTGGCTATATCAACATGCAGTACTGTTGACGAAAAAAAAAGACAAGACTAAAATGTAGTTTAAAACTCAAATCTTTACTAAAATATCTTTTTATTTTTGTTGATTTTGTTGTTTTTTCTAAATTTACAATCCAAATATCCTGTTCACTGGATGGCATGTGCAGAAGTTCCAACATGAACCGTATCAGGACACCAACACAATGAGAACAGTGTGTAGCAAGTTAACGTTAAAGGTTGTATATGTGTAATTGTGAAGCAATTTACACATTAACTCTTTTTTATGGCCAATGAGTGAATGGGTTGTAATGTAACTAAAAAGAAATGAGACCTTCCCCAACTTTCTCATTGTCTGTATCAGAAGTTTGTATCTGTTTGCTTTATCAGAAGGGAAGCAGTGTGGCCATAAAATAGTTTGTAAGAATATCACAAACCTGAAGAGACATATTAAGGCTCCCAACAAATAAATTGAGATTTTTTTTAACTTATTTATTTATTTTTTAAAGCTACATTAAGCTAACTAGTAAGGCTGGTGTTACATTATGAAGTCTGTATTTCATAGCCAAACCAAACTCATTAAGCTTGGCTAGCAACTTTTTATGAATGAGCTGAAAATGAGCAGTAAAGCTAACTTAGGATTGAGAGCAGTCTCTGGTATAAACATAACGTTAGATGGACTAGCATCTCTCAACAACACTACATTGCTAACGTTAGATGGCTTTCATATATGCTTTTCCACTGAGAAGAAGTAGAAGTCCAGCCAGCTTAGGTGGCTAACCTTTTGCTTAAAGCCAAGTTATTCAGACCGTTTTCAGTGTATGTTTTTGTAGGAAGGTTTGTATATCATTCTCAAAGCTCTAAAAAAAGCCTTTACAGCATGTGGTCTGCAAATGTAGCACCATAACACATCAATTAACAAGCTAGCCAAAATTTTATTAGTGCTAAAAAAGACTGAAATTTCAACAGTTTTCATTGAATAAAACTATACTAAAATAGTTTTGGTTTTCTTTGACTAAAGACCAAAATGCCCAGACATCAACTAAAACTTGATTTAAAAAAAAAAAAAATAGAATGAGGTTGACTAAATATGATAAAAACTACAAAGGACATTTGACTCAGGACTAAGACTAAATAATAAGATAAAACATAACTGACAAAATTAATACTAATACACACTGTACATTTTTGTGTCATGGGTTATTGCAAGTGAGGCAAGTCCAATCAGTTGTCTTATATGAGTTTGTGGACTGTCTGCTACAAGTGTTTCCAGAATGCCGTCAGCTTGGTGCTCTTGCATTTGTTTTCAGAGTCTACATATCATGTTATTTCACGTTATATAAATCCAAGTTTAGATGCATGTTTTCCTGTGTGTGCAAGTTAAAAAGATTCTAAGACAGCTAATGTTAACTGAAAAATATGAGACTTCACATTATTTTGCAGCTTTTTATATAAACATGATACAGAAATTAATTATTACATTTTTTATTGCTATCATTTTATAGCAATAATGTATACGGATGAGTGAGTTAAATTAGCAAAGACCTATTATTCTGAATGGAAAGGTTGGTTATATTGCTCAAATACATAAACTAACTTTATTATTGGTTTTTATATGGTCCCACTTAAAATTGTGAGTATTGTCTTGTCAATAATGCTCCTACAAAAAACAAGTAATTGCAAAGTGCAATAAATTAAGATATTAAATTATATTAAGATATTGAATTAAATCCTGTAGTTTTTCATTGTAGAAGTTTCAGAGTGAGACTTTTACAATGAGAAATTTGTTTCTGTTGATATACAATTCAGATTCTTTTTGAACTGCACTTTGGTCATTTGGTAACTTCATGTTGTAAGACTGTTTAATCTATGCAGAGTTGTCCAACAGTTGGTTTGTCCGTATCGGCTCATCTTGCATTTACAAAGCAAGTTTTTAAGCGGCATACGTTTCTGAATGCACATTTGTATCATTCTACTGTCCACAAGTCTTGTGATTGTTCTTACCTGTGCTGTGCTGTTAGCCTCTGCCCTTTTTAAAATCCTCAGAGAATAAATAGTCTCTACTCTTTCACCTCTCTCGTTCCCGGAGATCCCAGTGATGTGGACATTCCATCCGGAAAACCAAACATTATGAGAAGTGCTCTGCTCACTGAGTCTCACTCGCAGTCAGTGGCGCCCATTACATCATCAGCTAGTCCTTATATGGGACTGTAACAGGCTCTACTGCTGTGTGTGTGTGTGTGTGTGTGTGTGTGTGTGTGTGTGTGTGTGTGTGTGTGTGTGTGTGTGTGTGTGTGTGTGTGTGTGCGTGTGTGTGTGTTTTTACTGGAGCGCAGCCCATTCCAGATGAGGTCATTGTGTAGCCATGCCAAAGAGGCTAATGGGAAGGACAGAATGTGTTTGTGTGTGCTCGAAGAAAGCTAAAGCTTCAATCACAATCCAAAGCAGATAGACTCTCAGTTTGCAGGATTAGCCGCACAAACATGTTAACCATTCTACATAAGTACCAAGCCTAACTTGGCATGTCCTAAGAACTCTAGCTCATCTAGAAGCATGTGTGTGTTATATAGTGGTGTGTGTGTGTTATATGGTGGTGTGTGTGTGTGTGTTATATGGTGGTGTGTGTGTGTGTGTGTGTGTGTGTGTGTGTGTGTGTGTGTGTGTGTGTGTGTGTGTGTTCACATATGTTTTAAGAAGAGACATGTTTTGTGTGTTGTAGCTGCTTTGCCTGGGGCCTGATAACCTGACTGTGAGATGACATCATCAGTTCATCGGCCCACAATTACATCCATATGTCTCTCTTTCTTCTTTCCCCCACACCCCTTTTATATCTCCTTTACTTTCTGTCATTTTGTTCCTTTCCTTACTTTCTTAGTTTAAGATATGAATTGCAAATTTTCTTTTGGGATTGCATGTTTTTCCTTTCTCTTGGAATCATCAGTTTCCTCTATATACATCTGTATTTTTACTCAAGCCAAATCTACAGTATGTGCCCAGTGGGGCAGCAAGGGATGACTGATAATACTTTCATCAGTTTCCCTGCATGTCTCATGAGTCACAACAAGAACGACAAATGATAATGGAAAAAGAAATGAACCCTGAGAAATATTTTGGCTTGCTAGATCATTGTACTACCAGTGCTGCAGGAGAGAAACAAACATATAACTCTGTATGTGACGCATGTTCCCCTCAAGGAGCGATTACATGCATTATGGCTTCTACTTCCAGCTTTCATTGGGAAATATATCTCTGGTGAGGGTTTTTTTTTGTCAAGCAAATCCATCTAGTCTCCAATTAGATTAAAACTGTTTCCCCTATGACTTTTTGTCATCACACAAGTATTTGCAAAACAGCCTGAATTATACACTTCAAACTTCACTATTTAGACATTTACCTTCAAAAGCCTTTTCACACCAAGCATGACTATCCATGCAGATTGTTCATATCGTTTTCAAGAAATGTATTTCATAGTGTGCAATGAATAGCGCCAAACATTTTGTGACACAGAAAAGATAGACCGTGTTATTTGTTGTGGACTTCTTCATGCTGAAAGATAAGCTCACCTAATGAAATCATCCAAAAATATCAGAGACAGAAACAAGAAATCACATAGTTTATATATCCAAGCAAATGTGGTAATAGTGTCTGTATAATTATTGAAAGTTTCTATCAGCTCCAGATTTAGCAACTCTGAAATGCATCAGCACGTTTTATAGGAGGGGACCATTTTAAACATATAGATAGTCACGCCATCTGTCAAGTCTTATCACATGGCTACATCAACTCGAAGTTTGACACTAGTGTTTATATTTCAGAGCACTTTGGATATCAGTCTGTTGTTTTTAAGCCAACAATGTAGTCAAAAGTAGAGAGTCTGTCTACAGTATTTATCTCAATTCAACCGTGTGGTAGTCTAATTTGTGAATTCCTCCATCAGAGACTGTGCGGCCTTGATATATAGAGACTACGCCAGTTATGTAGGATAATCATGTAAGGCCTGTTATTCTGTGTCTTAGCTCCCTGTTTCAAAGTCAGAGTTTGTTGTGGCTTAATAACATTTCATCTGGCTTTTTGTTTGTAATGTTGATTACTTGATGTTTAATGCACTTAGTTGTTATTCATGGAAAAGCTATAATTAGGGAAGTCACTCCAGACATCAAACACTTCAACAGAAAATATCAGCTGTGGACCCCAGTAGTAAGCTAAAGATCAGAGGTGGATATGGACTAGGGCTAGGCAGATTTTTATGGTATATCTATATATTCAAACAAGATATAGGATGAGACAATGCTGTTTATATCGATATATAGTTTAATGTTGCATTAAAATTTATAACCCGTTTCTTCCGTAAAGCAGTGCCAGTGTTTGCATCTGTCCTCTCTCACGATCTCCATGCAACCCCGCCCCCACTCTCCCTCTGTGCGCAAACCCGGCCCCACTCGCTCACAAGTTCTCCTGCAACATGAAGGGAGATCTGGAGACCTGGTTTATAAAAAGAAAAACAATGGTTCAGTTATTTGGAGATGGTTTGAATTTAAAAGATCAGATGAGCAGCAGAACCATGTCATCTGAAGAAAATGCCATAAAAGAAGTTGCATCCAAAAGTGGAAGCATTCAAATCTATTCTAACATTTACAACAGCACCATAAACTGCAGTACAAAGAGTGTGTTAAACTTCTGCCCCGAAACAAGTGCGAAGTGCGTTGCAAGCTTCATTTACCTGTGGTGTGCCTTTGTATAAAAAGAAAAGTGCCAAGTGGCATGATATAACTAAGGTGATGGTCTGCCACATTGCTAAAGATATGGGACCTGTTGCAACAGTGGAACAAGAAGGCTTTAAAAAGCTACTATAAACCATTGACCCAAGATACCAATTGCCTAGTTGCAACTACTTTGCAAGAGAAGCACTGCCAGAAATATACACTGAGGTCAGACAGAACATTACTGACTGGTTCCCAAAAGTGACTCATTTCACATTGACGACTGATGTGTGGTCAAGCAGGACATACGAGCCATATATGAGCGAGACAATACATTTCATCAAAGACTAGGAGATGAAAACGGCATGTCTACAAACCAGCTATTTTCCCCAAGATCTCAACAGAGAGCATATAGCTGAAGCCCTGCAGGATGCCCTGACAAACTGGAAGCTTGATGAAAATGGACTGATTGCTCTAACAACAGACAATGGGAGCAATGTTGTCAAAGCAGTCTAACTGAAGAATGGGCTGAGAATACAGCGCTTTGGTCACCAATTTCATCTGACCATTGGTGAATACAGTGTTTAAGGAATTAAAAAAATAGATGCCAGGCCTATGCTCAGCAAAACGATTGTTTGCAGTAGGAACCACTTAAAGTAGTATGCCTAATGACCATAAGAAAATGTATTTGAAATGTTAAGGCTAAATGGAGAAGCATCAGTTAATACGGTACAGCTGTCACTACCGAAATTGACAGTTATTTCCATAAACTCGCAGTGTAGACATATCTACTTGAGATGGTTTCCTTCAGTAATATCATTTTCCAGTGTGAACAGTGCATGGCTGATCTCAGCTGCAGATGATCCCAGCTCATTAGACTTTAACGTCACAGCTTGGCAGGCTGCACTATTGAGCTAATACTAGTCCGGATGTGGATCCTCATGGACTGATACCCGCTCTTTTAGTAGTACTAGCAGTAAGCACATAGCTAATAACAACACTAGCTATCACAGGGCGTGTGTACCATAGTCATAGACTGTGGGGTTTGTGACAGTGAATGAGTGCCAGTTGAGAAGAGCCAGGAATGTGTTCAAGTACAGCAGTGTTTCAGATTGCACAAATCTAAATATATAGCTGTTTTCACAAATGATGATTTAACCAAAATGGTTTAACCAGTAGTATTTTCACCTAGCCGGTGCAGCAACATTTCAATCTGTAGTAATCTGTCTTTAAATGAAAACATAAAATAAAAAATGAAAAATGAAAAAAATTATAAAGATATTTTCCAATTTTGTATTACAAGACATGGCATGGATGACAACCACATCACCCAGACTGTTTCTCAGTGTATGAGAATTGACAGCAGCTTCTCCTACAGCTGGAGGAAAAGAAGCGAGCTGGCTGAAGTCCAGACTCAGCTGGGTCTGCCGGCTCACCAGCTCATCACAGAGCCAACCACACGGTGAGGATCAAGGCAGTAAATGATCGAAAATGTCCTGGAACTCATAAAAGTCCTGTCCACTGAAAAAAGTCCAGGCGTCCTGTCCCTACATGGCAGGACATAGAGGTCCACAAGGCTCTGAAACCCCTTTTGGACTCCACCAACGCTCTGTCAGGTGAGGAATACGTCACCCTCTTGTATGTCAGACCTGCGCTACACTACTCCAACTCAAGTCTCCTGGCACATGAAGAGGGCGATCAATCAAGACCCGCCATGTGGATTACCTCAACACCATGTATGCCAACCCAGCCACAAGTGACCAGTTGGACATTGCATCACTTATGGTGATGGTTCAGGGCCAAATACATCACAAGCGAAAAGATCGATGTATTAAAACACAAAGCTCTCTTGGAGGCAGAGTCTTTGCTGGTTGATCAGGGCAGCTGCCAGCCTGACCCAGCTATGCCCACTGTGCCCAAGCCTGCAAAGCAAGAAGCAGCAGTGCTTCCAACAGCTAAGAAGAGGTCGTCACTGGCAAGCTTCTTCAAGCAGAGTGTAGCCACCAGCACCACACTGACACAGAGGGAGGCAAATGAAAATTAACTTTCAAGCTACTTGCAGTCAGTTAGTGTAGTAGAGAGTATTATAGATCTTCTAAAATGGTGGAAGGAACATAAAATTGTCTTTCCAGCACTGAGCCACCTGGCAAAGAAGTATCTTTGTGTACCAACAACCAGTTCTCTTTCCAAAAGTTCAGTTGCTGTGGTAACATTGTAACCGGCTACAGGGCATCCCTGAGGCCTGAGGCTGTTGATGGGCTAGTTTTCCTTGCACAAAACCTGTAAGAGATATACAGGGCTACATAGGAGGAAATACCTTGCCTAGTAAAGAACTGTCTACCTCAGTAAAAAACTTAACTACTTTGTCAGAGCAAGTAGACCTGTTGATTGTGTTCTGTTTACATTTTTATTGTTATCTGCACAGTTGCATATTTTGTTAAGCAGGAAAACATGTAATTGTACTCCATTTTAATCAGCATGTTGTTGAAAACAACTGAAGGACCATTCCGAGAGATAAACCTATTTTACTTTTATATAAGCTATTTATATAATTTTTCATTTACATGTTCATGTTCAAACCCTGTTTTTGTATTTTTATTTTGATCACAGCCTCTTTAAAAATAAATAAATAAAAGTGCTGTAACATCTCACATGTGGCTTTGACTTCCAATTACACATTTAGCCCACTTCTTAGAAAATACTGAGATACATATATATATAGTGTACCACCCTTTAGCCTAAAAATACTAAGATATGATTTTGATCCATATCACCCAGCCTTAGTATGGATAATAAACAACCTGCTTGATTATTCTGCTTTCCCCATAAACGCTCTTCTAAAAAAAAAAAAATTTAAAAAAAAGCACTCCGTACAATGATATATTTGTCTTGTTGTGGAATGTGAGAAAGCAATCCCTTCACATTCCTTGCCATTCCTATCCACAGACCAACTCCCAAACCAGAGTCAACCAGGTCCTTTTTCCCACTGAGGAGAAGCTGGCATCTGCATTGCTTGTCCTCAATTACAAGCATGAGCCGATCCCTCAAAGGCATTTCCAAGAAAAACCTCAAACTTTGCCGATATGTAATATTCTCCTTATGTAAGAGGAGTACTCTCTCCTCTGTTGCCATAGCTCCTATTTTCATCCAGGGGTATAATTTTACAATACTGAGTTTTCTGAGCTTCTGCCTTTGACAAACAGAGAACAATCAAACTTTTTATTTTAGTCTTTTTGGAATTAACATTTATTAGCTACTACAGAGCTCATCTGCCAGTGATGGTAAAAATGTCTGCCATTTTAACAAGAAACAGCGATGGACAGCTAAAAATATGAAATTCGCTACCAGTATTTTTTCTATTGCTCTTTGCTAAAGATAAAAGGTTCGATTAGAGATTTGCTAGCATTGGAGCTAAACAAATCTGGATATTTTGCCGTCCAGGAACCAAATCCAAAATGGCCCCTGCAATCTGAAGCCATCCCTATCCTCTGCCACGTTTAACCAAGCTGGAGAGCTTTTTCTCATTGACTTCTTATTTTAGATCATCTGCATTCCTTTTCTACATGTGTAGCACTTATTGATACCGTATTGAGAGCGAAAACATTTTAAAAGTGGTTTGCAGCTGTACGGTTGCGTATGTGAAGTGTTTGTGATTCAAAACCCAAGTAGGCAGAGGAGAGCATGGACGTCTTTTGAGTGTTGAACATGTGTGTGCGGTTAATGCTGAGATGCTGTCAGCCTTGTGACAGACCATCGGAAACACACACAGACTTAGAGCATGTTCTGATAGCTGAGGTTGGAACAACCAGATCGCTGCATTGTGATGTGCAGATGTAATCATCCTTTGACACGCAATGGGGATCATAGTATGGCATAAGTGATTATATGCCGTGACTGGAATTTACTGTATAGTTCACAGCTAAAATAGGTCATCTGCTTTGCACATGGCACCTTGAGGAGCTACTTTTTAAGGGAAATGAAAAAGACAGAGGGGTGCTGATTTTAAGCCAGACTGAGTAGCTCTCTTGGCTCAGAGCATATGCTTTGAAAAGAAACTGGGAGGGAGATTGAAAGATAGCTGAAGAGGATTTGGAGCAGGAGTGGAAATTCTTTCAGTTAAATATTTAGGCTACTGCAGAGCAAGATGTAAGAAGGGCAGGATGGAGAGAGAGATGAAAGGGACAGGCGTATCGCCATGTGCCTTGTATTGTTTACCCTGTGGATAAATTCAAGCATTGACTCAGCTCAAACCTATTTGTGCCAAGCTCAAAGACGCTGGTGTGCAGTTGGGAACACAGAGAAAGGGAATATAAACAGTTTTTAAAGTGTACCTAGCAGATATAAATACAGGCAAGGAAACAGTGCTGTGCAGATTGATTGCAATGTGCAATGAGGATTAGGTCATTTATTGTGTTTTAATATACAAGAACAGTGCTGCAACTAATTATTTTCACTATCAATTATTCCGTTGATTATTTCCCTTATGAATTGTTTGGTCTGTAAAATGTCAGAAGATGATCATCAAACATTTCTAAAGCCAGAGGTGACATCCAGGTGTGGGAATCTTTGGGAATCTCATGATATGATTCAATTCCAATTCTTTGGTGTCCGACTCGATTCTGACTCGTTTCTTGATTGAATGAATAGAAGCGGGGGCGCTATTTTCAGTCGTAGTACTTGGTCCACTGAAATAGAATGTAAAACATAACAGGCAGTTAAGATAAATGGTCCGCAGCCTTTTTATGGTATAAAGGTAACTTCATTAATTCATTAATTTGAAAGCATCTTACAGTCGCCTGTATGAGAATAACAATCTGAGGAGGAGTGCTCCGCTGTGTTGCTATTAACGTCATGTCTCTGGCAGTGGAGAGCAGCCTCAGCTCTGGGGAAAGTCATCACTGTCCAATGCGCTGAGCCAATTCAGGGTTTTTGAGGTGAAACAGGCTGAGCACCAGTTAACAGCAGTTATTTTCTTCACCTCAAAGTTGGTTTAAATTGCTTTATGTAGCTAATCATGTCAGCTGTGGACAAGAAGCTACCAAAGGGAAGATAAAGAAAGGGTAAAGTTGTGACATAAAGACTTGGGTCAATCTGACATTGCAACAATGTCAGTTTCATAATTCAATCTGCCAATATTTCAGTTTATGTGAGAAGCTCAAGTGTGATGTTTTAGACGTTTGCTCTTAACAGGAATTCATAGAGGGCAGGCAGGGTGATGAAAATCCTTTTGTATTCAAGAAGTCAGGAATGTATGAGCCACACAGTGTTCACACCACACCACAGACATGCTGTCTACTCATGTATTAATCATCATTAGGCCAAGATGAACCACAAAGCCTTTATGTGTGCATGTTTAGGGTTTCCACATTGTATTTGAATAGACAGAATTCTAGTAAACTTAATCACTCTACTGGGATGACTATTTTTGGTCTTTAATTGCATGTGTGCCTGTGGTGGATCAGGAAAGTGTTTGCACTTTGGCACACAGATGTAGACAACTAGTCTCCTCCCAAGGCTGCAAGCCCGGTGCAAGTCCAGTCTCTACACAGCTAGATTACAGAGTGGACTCCGGTGTTACATGAGCCGAGACGACCAGGGACTTCAACAGAATAGCCCTGTCGTGGGCCTCAAATTGCATAGTAGAACCAGTAACCAACTTCATGTTAGACATCTGAATGTACTCTCTATTTGGGAAAGGAATCTTTATACCCAACAGCAAACCCTCAGCACATTTACTTACTTTAGAAAAAGGCTTTATCCTGTGCTGTGTGGTATTGTTAAATTGGGGCAGAAGGATGCCAATTTCGATTGTACATATAATTGCATGTGAGTGCATGTTTTTGTGTTTACTAGGGAGAGTGAACAGAGCCATGTTGGCCACAAGGTCCAAACCAAGTCCAGGATGTAATGGGCTGTGTCTGAGTGGAGTTACTCTAAGTACAGTCTTGAGGTCGCATACACTGCCTGGTAGAAATGCAGCAGCCAACAGTGCCTTTGCTCTTTCACTCATCCATGAAGAGCATTACAGACCAACATAGACTAAAAGAACCTAAGCCTGCACAAGTGTACATCACAGAGCTCAGATCTGGCTTGTTCCAGCACGCTGAAATACTTTAATCCCTTCGCCTCTTCTACACTAGCTGTAAATCCTCATCTCTTTTACAACAGGAGGGACTCTGAAAGGCACGGGTGGATATTTCTACAATTCCAGCTTCAATGCAGGGCTGTCAATTTAGTGGGAGCTATAAAATATCATGCTTAGGTATTCATATGAACCTCTAGGGTATGGTTCACCAACCTCTCTCTGTCCTCCTCTAGTAGAGTGGTAAGGCAGTTACTCTTGTGGATAAAAGCCCTGTGGCTCCTCTCTTGCTCCTCTAGCCTGTGCAGGGCATCACTGTGAGAGCGTGACACATCAAGAAACTGCTCCAGCATCCGTGTCGATGACCGCTTCTGTGCCTCCATCAAATTATTCAGCTGCAAAGAAAAGGGAAACAACACAGGGGGCAATGAACAGGAAGATGTCACTGTACCTTGACTTGTGTCAGGGTTGTGAGGAGTGAGGAAGGAGGGCATATAAAGTGTGTATATATGCTGTATGTGGCAAGTGAAGGTCTGATTGCAGTGAAAGCCTGATGCAGACTTAAGTTTCTGTGTAGTGTAGGTTGCTCCAGACAATATCTATAATTCTTTGCAAAGGTCGTCGACCTCAATAACATAGACCTAGTCGAATGAGGCCACCAGTCAGCATGAATATCTATATTAATTATTTATATATTCTGACACCGGCAGTGGGATTGTAATTGATCCTGTGTGCTTTTTTTTTTTTTTACACACTGGTGAGTGAGTATAGGGCTCAACTAGCAAACCTATGACCCCATTTTTTTATTTTAGTGAGAAAATAGTTAAAGACTAACTGAGATTAAATTGCATTTTTGTCTACTACAACACGCATTTCTTCTCTGTAAATCACTTGTCCTGCGTTTTCCTTTGGGGGGGAAAAAAACAAAATTCTTTGGTTTCATCATGGCTCCCCGCAGTTTTGCATTAATTTCTTGAAACACCATTCCATTATCTGTCAAGATAGAAGGAGACCATATTTTGACACAGTAAAGCAGTAGCGTGGTGTTCTAACATCACACTGAGCCTGATAGCCTCTTGCAACACAACACAAGAGCCACATTACTACAACAACAACAACCCCTCATTAGCTCTCCTGCTAGTCCCCTTCTTGTGTAACTTACAAACATGAACACACATCTTGCACCTTAGCTTGTTGAACAAGCCAACAAACAAACTTAGACAGACAGACAGATGCATAATCATTGCAGACAAAGAGAGCCAATGGATGCAACACATGTAGTGCAAAATAACAGATTTGTGCAATGATGCAGCAATAATTGATGCTCTTTTGTCAGACAGTAATGCATTCACCTCATTAAATTTGACTATCCACTCCATATGGTGTCTTGTTTCTTACTATTGGCTGTTGGTACCTCAGCAATAGGTTTTTCGTACACATCCTGCAGGTGGTCCTGCTGGGCCCGTAGGGAGTCCCTCTGCAGGGCATGGAGCACCTTATCCAATCCGCTGAAACCATAGTGGGCCCGCAGTAGAGCCGAATCTGTCTTCTCAGATTTTAACACTTTGATTACCTCGTCTCTGGCCTGGTATGACAAACATTGCAACAGAATATGGGCTTTAATTTCTTACAGTAGCTGCAGTTAGATATTCTCTCATCTTGAGCAGTTTATGTGACTTGCGAGTCCCTCATGAGCTACATTTAGCTACAGATCAAGTAAAGTGAGTAAATCACCCTACCTGTAGCTCTCCCTCCAGAATACTGAGCAGAAACAACATGTCATCTCGGGACAGGTCTCCTCTTGTGTGTCTGCTTTCCCACTTCTCTCTCCTATCCCGTCTATTATCCCTCTGAACAGGGATTTTGGGAGGTTGAATGGGGTCGATGGAAGGCTCCATGTTGTGTTTCTTTAGATCACCTTGATTCCAAGAAACCTTTCTGCTACTTTTACCAAAAGGATGCATACCTAGGAGAGACAGGAGAATGGAAGATAATTGGAGGTGGCAGCTGAACACAGGGACAAATAGAAATGTAGGCCTCCAATCAAAGAGGTTGAACAAGGTCATGTAATATGTCTTTACAGTACAAGTGGTTATTGTGTGGCTTTAATAAGAAACCAGCTGATGCAGATTATATAAGCCTTTTCTGGCTAATCCAAAATCCAATCCAAGTCAGAAGGCCTCTTGTCATAACAGTTAGTGTTTCTGAAACAGATAGGCCTGTGCCTGGCATTACTTTGTGTTAGGCTTATGTCATCTCATAGCTGTCTCTTAGCACATTTACAACAATCTGTGTCAGCTTTGCAGACAAAAGGACTAAAGGTTGCCAGAGAGAAGGGCCTTAATTACTGACCATATGAGTTAAATGCGTGTGTGCGTATATGTGTTGGAATCATATCAACTGAACTGTTTGCTAGCCAGCAACACTGACTTAGTGTTCTCCCATATTTAGAGAGAGAGAGAGCAAGCAGGTTCATATTAGTGAAAGATGATGTCATTGCTTTGCTCCTCAGCTCTGCTTCTCCAGTCCAAACTCTCACAGTCTCAGGAAACGCCTTTTATTGCCTAGTTGTTGTTGTTGGTCAAGTTTCTTTACATAAGCAACTAATGGACCTTCTGTTTACCATCTTGTTGAAACAGAGAAGAGCAATTACTTGATGTTAGAGATGTCACTTTTTATTTGAAAGTCAAACTTTAGTTCAATAATGGGGAAAAATTAAATATTCAAACTGACCTGTTTGAATTTCAAATATAAAGTTTGTAAGTGTAACAGACCATTTGAAGTAGTTTCCCTTGTGAATCAGCACAGGGCGTTCCTGAAATTCACTATCAGCTTGACCTAGTGCATGCTCTTTGACCAATCAGTAAACTAAGATAATAAATGAAAACACTGTAAAAAAAAAAAAAAAAAAAAGACTGGACACTGGGGAGCACAGCTGTGCTAACTGGATAATCATGACAGATAAGCATCTGAGAAGCAGTATGTGGAAGTGTTTTGGGTTCTACACCATAGATGGCAAAATTACCAGCAAATATAAGGCTGTTTGCCAACATTGTAAAAGTGACAACAAATCTGAGGACTCAGCAGCTAGTTTACCACACGAGTGAGGCAGCAGCATCAAACGAGCGGAGCAATGTCAACTCTACAACCTTGTCTGACTCAGTGCTTTGTCAAGACATAGTGCAGTTGTATGACACCACACAGGAACTGTAAGACACTCTCTCTGACCACTGATGGACATCGCTCGCCATATATATGCTTATGACAGTCACCGTAAATTCTCAACACATTACAGTGTATGGGTTGTGTATGAATTTATACAAACAAATTACTTGTTAGTTCAAAGTCCTTCAAACTTGACTTTTCCCTAGTTGATTTCAGTGCCAGTGCTTTCAGTGTGGTTATTTTTTATCATGTACATTTCCAGGTCTATATCTATATTCTCAGCTGATTCACAGTGGCTCCGGAGGCCATGTCACCAAATAGTAGTATTAGGATTTGTAAACATCTCAAATGCATTTGTACATGTTTGAACTGAAATCCATTACAAAATATAAAACGGAAACAACCCACGCAACAAACTTAATAGAGACAACCGTGTGTGTGTGTCTGTGCGTGTGGGCGTGTGCAAACAATCTGATGTCATCACAAGGAGGAAGGAGACAAACAGAGCGCTCAGAGACGGTTGAAGTCTGGGCTTTAAATTTGTGATGAAGGCCATTTTGGAGTGTTTGATAGAAATGTTGTTACAGTATTGAAGAGGAAAGCATTCAGTCTCTTTTTCTCTGTCCCCCACTTGTATTTTTCTCAGTCATCCTTTCTCTTGTGCAAATACACACATGCAAACAGTATCCGCTTGTATTCATCACGTCCTTAGAGCGACCTTGAGTCTCTCTAAACAAGATTAATACACGTACATAAGGGACAAACATTGCACAGGAAAGACCAAGCAGAAGCCCTTTAGCTAGTTCCAGACTATAGTGTGAATCCTTGCGAGAGTGTTGGCTTAGTCAGTAGATTGTGTCTGCATACTGGTATTTTTCTGTCGAGTGATGTTCCCTTCTCAACCTCCCTCCCTTTCTCTTGATACCCTCTCTCTATCAATCAGGAAGACAGATGAAGCTGTCTTTGCTGTCCCTGCGTTCCTTTGCTTCCCTTGTTTGCACCGACAGGAAGGGATGATGAAAGCTCTTAACACAATTGCTGAGGAGTTTTCATTAGGTCCCTTTTTTAAACTATCAAGACTTACTCAGGAATCATTCACAAACTTCAGACCACTCCCCAGCACATTTCACCACATGAACTCAAAACAATCATATCTTCTTTTTCATTTTATATTCACTGTCCAGCAGCCAAGAGTCAAAGAAAAGGAAATAGTTGAGGTTTTGGTCTAAAGAGAACCTTCATCAGTCAGATTGAGTAGGTGTAGCATCGGGTTGCTACAGATCAGATAAGACACATAGCAGAGCTGATTAGAGTTACTCAGTGGTGGCCTTGGGGTGTGTTTTCCTCTGGCATATATTTCTTTTCTCTGCCCATCTGACAGCGCTGTTAATGAGAGCAGTCAAGCTATGACACGTGCTGCTCGTTTCCTCGTCCTTGGCCTCCAGCTGACTAACGTTGATGGGGTCTGACCACCTCGCAATTTTTTTTTTTTACTCTCTCTCTCTCTCACACACACACACACATACAGATGACACAAATCAGACTGTGTTCATTCTTTAGTGTGCTCACAGCGTCTAGACAAGCACATGCATAGTGATGTCCAAGCACACACCTAAACAATGCCAGGCAATGTAATTCCTCTAAACTTGAGCTCTGGCTCAGAGACAGAGTCGGCCTTAACAAAGGTTGCCAGGGTTGCCTCACTGAGGACTGTCCGCTGGCAGGCAGGTTGGCAACTGCACATGTGGCACGCCGCCCCTGTTTATTTATCTGAACACCACCCAGGGCTGCATGCCTGGATCCCTCCTGCCTGCACCTGTCTATTCTAAAGGGCACTGGCTGCCCTCAGAATAAACCATTAACACTTCCAAAAATTTATCTCACTCACTGTGCTCTAGTCTACACATGCCACACGTGGTCCACACATGCACACAGGTGGTATTTTAACTATAGTTGTGGCTGATGGTTTGTTAAACCTGCTCCTTCACATTTTCAAACCAGCTCTGTAATCACCATCAAGCCAAGTGTGTCACCTATATATTCAACTATCGATATAATAACTGAGTGGCTCTGTCTGTCTTTCAGATTGTCTCTAGTCCAGGAGTCTCAAAATATTACTGGCCTCATATTTTTAGAACTTATTGCAAAATTCAGTCATACAGTTTTCCCATTCTTATTTCTTATAGAGTCTTGTATTTTAGTTAGTAGGACTATGGAGCAATGTTTTTTTTAAGACTGTGTTGTCAGTATCACATGCATGTGCAGAAGGACATAAATGCATGCGTATGTACAAGCAGGTGACGTGACATGGAGTTGTTTAAAGGTTTTAATGCTGATCGACAGTTAGTGGTGGGAGCAGACAATGAAATTTAGCATGATGCCAACAAAGGGAAGTACGAAGAAAACTGCTAACAAGCATGTAACAATGTAGATTTAAAACATCCTTTTAAAAATGGGCTCGGCAAAAGTTTTATGATGAGGAAAATACATTGAACATGTTTATTAGGCCTCAAGAATTCACATTAAAGCATTTTGGTGAGAAACAGGGAATGTAAACAGAAACTTTGTTTGAAACTCCTCGAGGTGCTTTTTAATTTGTAAGCATAAACATTTTATTTCGCACTTACTCTGATTTACTGTGGAACACTTGACACTAAAAGGTCTTTTGTTTATGTTTTTGTGTGTGTTTTTCTAATTTGAGTTCAGTGTTACTGATTTCTGTGTCATCTGCAAAGAGGAATCTGGCAGTGAATATCTCAAGCGGCATTACTCTACTGAACATATGGAGCAGCCTGCTAGCTACAAGGGAGAGAAGAGGACAAACATTTCACAGTGTATACAGCGGTAGAAATTTATTGTTGAAAAAAAAACAGTATTTTCTCTGAGTGGTCTTTTCCTCCCTTGGAGTAAACAGTATCACCAGTGACCCCTAGGTAATTTAAGTTGGAGACCCTTGCTCTAGCTATTCATCTCCCATGAGTAGATAATATCCACTTTATATCCACCTGTCATGACAGGCTGGTTCAGTCTGTGCCCTGGAGTCCTCTTTGGCCTCCAGTTTCTAGGGTCAAGTTGGCACTGCACTCTGTAATTTGCATTCTGTATGGTTGATGTATGTTTTGGCAGCAGCACAATACTGCAGGCATGGCTGGTAAGAGTGTTGTTACAGAGAAATTATACAGTAAGCAAGCCAGATACAGAGCGGGGGAGAGCCTATAAATGTTTTTTTTTTTTTTTTTTTTTGAACCTCTTGTTTTTTTATGACTGTAAGTGTGGTTCGACTGCTCTAAATGCTTTATACACTGAAGATAACTTTAGCACAAAGGCAGAGTGTATTAGGTGACAATCAACTGCATTCACTGCCATTGTTATAATTACTCTCCCTAATGACTAGCTAAGTGCTGTTTGAGAAGGTTAACTATTGACATTTCATTGCTTGAGCATTTACCACAGTTTAGAGTAGAGTTTCCATGTTGACTCAGTATAATTAATTAGTTTAATCATGATTCTAATGATTGTTCTTCTGTAATTCATTAATTCTAGTAGATGTGTGATATGATATTGCATTTGGTACCACATGCATAATCTTTGAGTGAAGGAGAAATAAGGAAAGTACAAAATGCTCTTGAAATATGCTTTTGTAAGTGATAATTTCTTGCATGTAGCAGTGACGTTTCCTAAACATAGTCATTTTGTGCCGTAACTAAGGTACATTACATGGTAACCGTAAATGTGGAAAGCAAAACAGTGTTCATCATTAGGGAGGTGATGTAATGAAATATGGTCCACATTGTTGTGCTCTGATGTAAACTGTGTCCTTCAGAAGTTATTTTTGTTCATCAAGACTTCCTCCACAGAAGGTTGTTCATTGAAGAATGAAGTGATGTGAAATTCTACCATTTGCCATTTTGTGTGCATGGGTGTTAGTGGATGTGCTGGTGAACACACACACACACACACACACACACACACACACACACACACACATAAACACACTCTAACACGTACATTTAAGCCTTCCCCTCATTCTGACATTAGATGCTAGATTCCACATGTATTGCATCAGAGTCTTGTGCTAGTGATTGATAGAGAACGAAAGATGAGAACAATATTACAAATATCATCCATATGATACCTGCCACTGGAGGATTTAGAAAAGAGCAAGGGCAGATGTAAAGATTAGGATTATATCCGCAGATAAAAACAAAAGTGGGAGGAAGGCAGAGCTGCAGTCATGTAGGAAGAGTGGAGTGCAGATATTTAAGGTGATGTTTGGCAGCTATGAATGTTTTGGGCTAACTACAGTACCAACATTGCATAAGTTGCCATGTGCTGTCAAGGCATGCCAAAGTTAGAAAAGGGTTTCCTATTTTGTTCTTGCGGAGGCTTAAAAGCTTTGGGTTATTTACATAACCGAGTGTCTCTGATTAGCACTTTCTACGTGACATCATCAGAAGCATAAGCCAGGCATGATTGGCTAAACTGAAACACGTGGATGTCGTAGTGTCTCTGAGACAAGACAGTTAAGTTTTGCTATTATTGACCACTCTTCTGTGACCGAGTCAGATCACAGATCCCATTATAAACCAGACGCTTGGTGGTTTGTAACAAACAGGAGTGTGCATTGTTTTAGAGCAAGAAAAGCATTTGGTTTATTGATTCAGATTTCATCAATGAGCAGAGGTTGAGTTTGCTTGCTGTATGTGCCCAAGTTCAGTTTTTAAAAGGACAACACATGTGTCACAGGTGTTGTACAGCCTGTCTTGCTTTGAGTATCCAAAATATGGTTGTATTTACCTTCAGTGAGCAAAGCTGTTGGCTTTATTGTGCATCCAATGCCCCTCCTGCTGGTGATACTCCATCCCTGCACTTTCTTGTGTCTAAGTTATGAGACCTACAGACCTAACAAGCCCTAACAGAAGCAAAGACAGCCAAATAACAATTACAACACCAACACCTACCCCTATCCCTTACTTGGCAAGCTTGTAAATCTTTTATTTCAACTCCAATTAGCCAGTCTAAAAGATCTGTTCCTGGATTAGTCTCCCAACAACAAACAGGGCAACAAGTAATTGAATACAAAGTCAAAATGTTTGGACAATGGAAATAATGGGTCGAACAACTGAATTTGTATCCAGGGTGGTATTCTTTTCTCCCAGAGATTCATTCCACTATAGCCTGCTTGTTAAGTTTGTGCGTGCAGCCTAAAGTCCCCATTGATTTAACAATAACACATACTCAATTGAGGCTTTAGAGAGGAAGCTGCATGCCTCCAAAGCCAATAACTGCTACACCCACACACCCCCTCTCCCAACCCTCCCAAGACCAGGCAATTGGTACATGTCTTGAGATGAGTTATTGATTGTTGAAACAACCGGGGAATTGTTTTCACGGAAAATATCACATTGTTTGTTACAGAAGCTCCAGTCTAACAACATAAATGCCGCACAATATCCGCCTCAATCTGGTTGCATGAGTGTGGGTGGTGGTGGTGGTGGTGGGGGGGGGGCTGAGGGTGACCATGCCTGTATATAATGGGATATGTTTAAGTTGCAGGAGGATAAAAGGTTCAATTAGTTTGTCTTATCTGTCTGTATAGGCCAAAATGGTATCTGTAATCAGACTAATAGTGTAAACTGTGTTGGTGATTAAGCGCTTTTCTAAAGGTCATGGCCAACATAGTTTTAAGCAAGTAGTGTAGGCACAGTGCCAGCATACATAAGCAAACACGTCACCCTTTAAAATGATCCAAAACTGAGTGCTATTTGCCTGGAACCGAAACAATCAACAGTTTCCTGTAACCAGTCGATTGATCCTCATTACGTCCAGTCAGCACCATTGACCATCCATTAAAACCAGTCAGTATTGATCGCCCATTAAACCGGGCAGCTCCATTTTCTTGCATCTGAGCCCCCTCCACTGCCATTGACTTTCATTGATCTATGGTTATCTGAGCTGTAGGCTTATTGCCATGTATGCATCTCGTGACCCCACCATCTGGAGCAATTGTGGTATGGAAGATATTAGGAGTAAGTGTTTGGGGACACTGAGTAGCTTTATTTCCTCACTACTCTTTTTTTATTTATGTGGTATGAATTGAGTTAGCCTTTGTCATCTTTATCACATCTTCCATTCGTCGGCTAATATATTAATCTGTCAGTTCTTTTCTTTACTGCCTGGGTGTAAGAATTGCTAGAGCCCCCTTCAGATAAATAATCTATTAATTTTTATATTGCCTAAGGTATTGCTTTCAGCGACAATCTGTAAATGCAATATTATGCAGGAAGTAATACAAAATACTAAAGAGAGATTTTCTTGCCCTCTCATATAACTATACATCCAACCCAATGCTATCATGCAATAGAAAGAAAATTAAAGTGTAAAATTATACCAAATGCAGATGCATGTGTAGGTGTTCTGCATGATACAGTTAACATTCTTTCATGTTGTGTGACATTTTTAAAAATGCTAGGCAGGCCCAGTTGACCTCAATTCTGATTTAAAATGTCAAGAGGAAAAGTGACTCGAAAGATTTTGTTGTCGGGGCGTAGATGGAGATTTGAGAGTTCAGTAGTGCAAAAATAAATAATGAATCGACAGGTCTAGAGAGATGGGGAGGAGTGAAAGCCTGAATGCTTAACCAACAATGTGAAGATGAGCGGTGCCTCTGTTATGCTGTTGGAGGCATTGTCCTGAAATGATTTAGGTCCACTCTTCCCTTTGGTGGAAAGTGTCACTGCAAATCAATACAACGTTACACTGAGTTATCACATTTATCTTATAATCACACACTTTGGTCCTGATGGGAGTGCTCTCTCCAAACATGACAATGCATCATCCAGAGGGCACAAGGGGTCACTGAAAGGTCTGATAAGTACGGTCACCATGTTATGCAGCACCCTTCACCACAGTCATCAAGACATTTTAAAAGAAGGAATATATTTTGGAAGAATTGTGTTTATCCCTCCAGTAAAGTTCAAAGACTTGTAGAATCTACCGCAAGATGCATTGAGGCTGTTCTGGGGAACCCTGGTGGCACAACACCTTACTAAGACACTTTATCTTGCTTTTTCCCTTTTCCTGCCTTGTCACCTACCTGCATGTGCATTACGTTGGACTGTTTACACCACATTTATTATAATTTGGTGCCTGTAAACATGCAGGTTAATGACTAGCTTGTTCTAAAAGCTCGGTTTGTTTGTCATGAGAGCCTCGCCTTCTTCACAGTCGATCAGTGATCTGTGCCTCGCCATGCATTTTAGGCTTTAGTAAGGCCAGACGCTAATTACAGTAGTCACAACAGAAAAAGCACAGGTATGAATGATAAAATGAATGGTGGCTGAATTCCATTCAGCTGCTTCAGTTTCAGGGTCTTGGTATTGTTCATCTTATCTCACTATCACGGCTTACTAGGACACTTGAATAGAGTGAAGCCATTGTCAATGTTATTACTAACACCTGTGCCTTTCCTACTATGATAAGTGCTGTGAAAAAGGCCTATTTGATGATTGCATGTAAGTGTGGCCCTCGAGGCCGTATAATTTTAGAGCTCCACTTGTAAATATTGTGCTTGGACAGAATGTACAAAATGAATGAAACCACAACAACCGCAAACTAAAACTCTTCTAACCTTCGTCTAACCAAAGCTGCGGTGTTCTCTTATCTTGTATTTAGTGACAAATCTATTTTTAAACACAAAAAATGACATGTTTTAAATCCAGAGTTGGTTAGACAGAAGTATATCTAATTAGGTACGCCCCATGTCATTGTCATGATAAAGTACAGATGACACACTTTGTGATGCAAGTCAACTGATTAGAAGTCAGTATATATACCAAAGTAAAGTAGTAAAACAAGCATTTTTACATGTGCTAATGATGGGACCATTCACTTTGTGATACAACCTAGCCCAGCACGCCAGTCTATTTAAATGTTTTGCTCACCCAAATTACAAAATAACATATTTCCTCATTTACATCTAGTCTCATGCAGGTAGTTTAATTTGCCCAGATTTTGAGACACGTCTGAATTTTCTGCCTCCAGTAAAATAGAGCTGAATGGAAGCATATGCAGATGAATGTGAAAAAAGCCTTCAAGTGTTAAACTATACACGTACATCATTCTGCACAGTGAAGGCCAAACATCCACGTGAAGTAACAATAAGAAGACTTATCTCTGAGTGGAGGGGGGGGCAGCACACTCTACTCATCTGAAGCCTGGGTTTGGTTAACTTCTGGACCTACAGGCTTATTGTAGAGCACAGTATTTCACGGCTAATTTAACACAGAACAGCAGTGTCAGGTGATTGTATTTTGTGTTGTCCACTCAAGCACATAAATTGAGCCTGTAGTGCGTGCAAATCGCATTAGAAAAGTATACAAATTTTAAGATTTGTTCTCACAAGCTAAACACTTTTTTCCTTGCTGATTATACCGAAATTAAAGGGCACTCGCTGTTAAATGTTTACCATAAATATTCCTTTCACACTCAAAGCCACATCTACAGTAATATCACACTGCTCTAAAGCCCCTGTTTTCATTGGTAAACACAAGCCTAAGAGATCATACTGGCAAATACCAGTACTGGCAGGGAAAAGCCTTACCTGCTGCAGGACAGGTGGACCACTCACTGATCATAAAGGCCCAGGCTTTACTTTGATTATGATCCATTTATCTCCAGTATCATTGCTTGAAGTCCTTACCTTTGTCATTTGTCTTCCTTTTTCCCTTCGTTCTTGTTTCCTTGGTCTTTAGCACCAATATAACCTCACTTCACACTCCACTCTTCCCAGTCCAGAATGAGAGTAGGAGTACCAGAGGAGAGAGAGAGAGGGAGAGAGAGAGAGAGAGTGAGTGAGGAATGGTTGGTTTGATACATCAATAGTGGGGGTGGTCTTTCAGCAGAAGGAGTGCATGCCTGGATAGATGACTGTAATGAGTAGGATAAAGATGAAAGTCTAGCAGTAAGGGATGAAGTGAAGCAGTGAAAAAGGGAGGGGTGCAGCTGTGGAATGACTGAAGGCAAAAGACCTACCAGGCATCAATCCATCACTCTTTTGTTTTATGTGGTCCTAGATTATAATAGCCCAGAGGAAGTGGTGGTGGTGATTTAAAAAAAAAAAGATCAGATGGGATGAATCGATTGCAAGATGGGAAATAAGAGGGATAAGGCAGGAAATCTGGGGTCAGGTGTTAAGATGGTTTATGTGTGGTGTATGTTTTTTGGGAGAGCTCTTGGCGTGGAGCAGCAATTCAGTGTGTCGGGTCAGAGACAAGTGTTGCTTGTCACTGTGTTATACTGAGCACTCATAGGTATAATGGTGTCAAAATCATTATTTATTGTTTTGTTTTGTTGCTTCACTATGATAGTTGCTAGAAAATGATGCTGCATACACACCATGTCAGCAAAATTGGAAGAACAAGAAAATTTGTTATCCCGACTTTGTTGAATTGACTGCTATCCTTTAAGTCACATTATTTAACAGTATGATTTAAATGCAGCATCGTGCAACTTCTTGCAGGCATAAAAGGGCAATTCAACTCTTAACCTAATCAATGATGTCACATCAATTGTCTTCCATTAGTGGTTAATGATTTGTTGCTACTGATTGGGATTTGGCAATAAGTGCTTGAAATTTCAACCCTTAAAGCTCCAAACACTGAATAGGATGAAGAGGCAACATCAGCCGCACTGTTCTTTTTGAAACTCAAGGTCTACAGAGAGAACTGCAAAGTACTGTTATTTTAAAAGTGGACATTCAGGAAGGACAGTGCAATAAAACCGTCTGGCATTTGTTTTTTTAAAGCTCAAGTATTTTTAACAAGCGTGCAGTTATGCCAAGAGTTCTGAGCGTGGCTTCATAGCATAAGATAAGACATATGCACTGAGAAGTGGTAGCAACAGAGAGGCTAAATATAACCATATGCTTAGCTGGAGGACTGTGGCATCGTTGTTATCTCAGGTAACATTTGTGTATTCCTGCTTTTTTTTCAGTTGCTTCTTGCACTACAACTAAATCCAGAATTGTATTGATGAAACTTCTACATCTTTTTTTTTTTTTTTTTTAGATGCGTCTGAAGTGGAACAGGAGACAGAACAAGAGAAACAACGGAGTCCAACAGAGAAACCAAAAAAACAAACAAAACCAGAGAAGAGGAAGAGGATAGCAGAAAAAACATTGAAGGCCAAGAAGAAGAAAAATAATGAACAGGTATAATATCATACCTACTTTTTTGTAGTTGTAGTTTTTTGTGTTTTTTGTAGTACACTTTATTACAAAACCTTTTCATTCAAACCCGCTGTACTGCAGTTGTCAAGATGGTATGCTGTTACACTGACTGCATATTAGAAAATTATTAAATAGGTCATGAACAGCAAAATCAATTAGTCTTAAATATAACAATGTGACGCACTGGACTGTTTGTTGTGTATATACATAGTAAATACCTTAAAATATTATACGTTGCTGAAATAATGGATCAGATCTCCACTTTTTATGGTCAACGTTTTGTATTTTCTGCATATATTGTTGTCACAGAAAGAGGTTATAATTCCTCAGAAGAAAGAGACAGAGGATGAAAAGTCAGCTAAACCCAAAAGAAAGAGGAAGGTGAGTGTGTGTGTGGACTCGGTGGCGACACCTGCCGCTGCAAACATTTATTGTTGCATAGACGATCGCTCAGTGCCGTCAGCGGATAGAAAAATCTGTTTTGTTTTCCAGAAAAAGAAGACTATTACAGATGTTTTGACCTCCTCAGAGCCAAAACCAGGCTGTCCGGCAGACCTACAGAACCTGGTTGCACAGTACTTCTCAGACAAGCGCTCTGTTATTGAGCAGGAGGAGCTCAAATTGCACGGTGAGCCAGGGCGAGTCCTTCTTTAACGTTCAGTCGATATCTGCTGATCTGTCGATTCATCAAGGTCACTGTCTGCCCTTCCTCATCTTCCAGACTCCTGTTTCCTGTCCAGTAACGACCTGACACACAGCCTCTCGTCGTACCTGAAACAGAGTGAGCGGTGTTTTATATCCTGTTTAGTAAATCTTGTATTAACTGTTTACTTCTAGACAAACAGGTTTATTCTTTAGTCTTTTTCCTGTTATGTTTAGTTTGCCCCAAATGGTCGAAGATTCAAAAGCAGCATACGGAGAAGAGTTCTGTGGTTCTGCTCATCGTCTGTAGCTCGGCTCTCCGAACCATCGAGCTCATCAAGTAAGCGAATGATCTGTGATGTTTGTTTATTTTCCTGCGCTACAACTTTTGCATCCAATTAACAAGAGTGTTGTTTTTGTTGTGTTACTCCCAGGCAACTGACAACATTCAAGGGTGAAGCCAAAGCATTAAAGCTTTTTGCGAAACACATCAAGGTAATAAAGAAGACAGTTACTCATCACAGTGCATGTGTAGTTTAGTCAGAATATTATTAACACTTCTGTTTGTGTCTTCACAGATCGAGGAGCAGGTGAAGCTGCTGCAGAAGGGCGTCACACACATCGGAGTGGGGACACCTGGCAGGATCAGTGCTCTTATTGAGAAAGGTAGGTGTGGACACGGCTAACCCTCAAAGCTTTTAAAGCCTTTTTACACAGTGGGAACTTAGATTTTTTTTTCCCCTCCCAGATGGTTTGAACTTGCAGGCATTGCGCTACCTGGTTCTGGACTGGAACTGGAGGGACCAGAAACTCAGAAGGATGGCGGACATTCCTGAGGTGAGCTGCTGCCCCCTGCTGGGATGAAATATGATTGGCTTGTTTTGACTAATCTCACTGCATTATTCTATTAAATATTTTATTTTTTTATTTGATATTTGATATTTCTGCTCGTCTATTTCAGATCAAAGTGGACTTCTTTAAGATGCTGGAGAGTGGTATCCTCAATGGCTGTAAAGAAGACAAAGTCAAAATTGGACTGTTTTAACTGCACATTGTAAACTTCACCATGTGCTGATAATTTACACCACAACTTCATGTTCAAAGTGTCCTACTGATGTTCCTCCGCAACATGCCGAGGGGCCTCTTCCTGTTTGTTTCCCTTTTTTGTCAGTGTGAAACCTGCGCTGTGCTTTTACTATTTTCAGAGGCCGTGTCAAATGTGTGATGTTGTTTGTTCGCTCTTGTAGTCCAACGCGATGTCCCAGTGTGATGGATTGAATAAACGGACTCTGAATGAAACCGACATCCTTCTGTTTGTTTACTCTGACCTTGGGCAGTCTCTCCCACTGAGAATGTGAGGTCATGAGTTTACTCGCCCACTAGGAAGTCCCATTTATCATAACATCCTTTTGATAAAACATTTTAAAGCAGCACTAAGGGGCGCAAAACCAACAGATAATCTCCCACAGCAAAATAGAATAAAAATATAAAATAGTCCTCTGTGTCACTTTGATGCAAATAAACAGGAACCTGTTTGCCTTGATGGAAGGAAGCAGTGAAAAAAACAAAACAAAATCACAAAGAAAATGGAAGTAACACAAAACAGAAAGAGGTAGTTAAGTAAAGGCTTGTGGTTAATGAGTAACAGGCCCCTACGGTCTAAACGCCCTGCAATGCCTGCTGGGAAAATCTCTTGGCAGGCAGAGTTGAGCGAGTGTGAGTGTAGAGATAGCACTTAAGTAAAGAACAGGAAGAGAGCAGCGCCTTCGCATACACACTTGTTGGATCTCCAGTTTCCTCGTCTATCCCTAGCTGAAGGTTCCTCTCATGGGCAGACCGAAGGCTACGTCTGGGCCCTTGGCTCGGAGGCCAGACAACTCCGCTTTCAAACAGCAGAGGCTCCCTGCCTGGTCTCCCATGCTAACAGCTAACACTGTGCTGCCATTCTTCTACATTATGGCTTTGATATGTATGCTGCTGGGAGTATGGCTTCTTCTTACTGTGCAGAGCATACAGGAAATAAAGGTGAGTGTGTGTTTCTGAGAATTGCATTTGCTTATTTAGTAGTTTTTTTGACAAGTGGAAGTATTCTTGTGTAAAATAGATAAAGTGTGTGTTTGTGAGAGAGAGAGAGGGGGAGGGAGGGAGAGAGAGGAAGAGAGCGAATGCCCTTGTGTGCAATAAAAAAAGGGAGTGACAAAGAGAGTACAGATCCAAGGTTATGTTTTGAATTATGGTAAATAGGAACAGTTTATTCTCCATTTATTCCTTTCATTAATTAACTGTCTCCTGTCCTCTCAGCTGGACTACACAGAAGCCGGGACGTGTGATAAATGCTTTAAAAAGCTACAAAATGTGAGCACTGCAGCACAGGGCTGCACCTGTAAAGTGGTGTTCTCTGTTGAGAAAGCCTTCAAGGTAATAGTCTGAGTTTGACAAACATATCAAGTCAGTTTGACAAAATAATTGCAGCTTTTTCCAGATCTTTCAACCACATCTCACAGTTTCTTATGGTCATAGAGACTGTCTAGCTAACATGTGACAACAAGTATGGTTAAAAGCTGTAGAATCTTGTAAATGTACCTTGAGTTGAGATTATTTTGTCAAACTGCTATATTCTAAGGTCAAAAAAATGAACTTTTTATGCTCAAGTATGAAGTGAATCAGACAGAATTCAGCCTTGCATTTCTGCTTGCATACATACACTGATGATGTGCATCCTGACTGCTTCCAGGGAGATGTCTTTTTCTATTACGGCCTCCAAAACTTCCACCAGAACCTCCGCAGATACATGGACTCCAGAGACGATGGACAGATGGTTGGCAGGAAGCAAAACTTAAAGGTAGCTCCACAAAACTTTTGTATTCATTTTCAGAATACCATTGTAAGGCAACTTTACTGACTGACACCTGCAAATACTGCAACAAATACACATTTGTCTCCATGTGAGAAGCGTGTTTGAAAAATAATGTCTTTGGGTGTCTCCATAAATCCCTGACTAGAACCCCAGCTCATACTGCGAGCCATTTGCAAAAACCAAAGATGGACTTCCCATTGCTCCCTGCGGCGCTGTGGCCAACAGTATCTTCAATGGTAAGCACTACTCATAATACACTCCAGTGTCACATCCATCCTCAATTTTCCTCTCAGTGCTCCTTCTTGACTCTTACCTGTTCTCCCAGATACCTTCACGTTCCACTACCATGGTTCCAACGGTCCATCCAAGGTCCGTCTGATACGGAGGGGCATCACCTGGTACACAGACAAAAACGTCAAGTACCGGAACCCACAGATCGTCAACTCCACTCTGACAGAAGTGTTTCAAGGTACATAGCGATATGTCCTTGATCAAACACCAATTGCCTGTTCTGCAATGTTTAAATTACTCACCGTGCTTGACGTTATCGCTCCACAGGCACAGCGAAGCCACTGTACTGGCGGAAACCTGTGTATGAGCTTGACCCCCTCGACCCGACCAACAACGGCTTCATCAATGATGACCTGATCATTTGGATGAGGGAGGCAGCCTTCCCCAACTTCAAGAAGCTCTACGGGGTTTTATACCGAGTCAACGAGCCGTTCACTAAGGGGCTACCAGCAGGGAATTACAGTATTGACATATCCTACAGTATCCTTCCACTACTGTCACAGATGTTATGGGAATGTTGGTATGGGTTTTAAGTAGGTGCCTCTACAGGAAAAGTGAGACATACTTTACATGTGTCCCATTGTGTGTATTTGTTTCCACAGCCTTAGCGTTTATTTTAAGACCAGAGTTTCTCTTTGTGATCGCCTATTTTCAGCCTTGACCTCTGCCCTTCCAGACTTCCCTGTGCAATACTTCCGAGGCAAAAAGGAAGTGGTGCTGACCACGCTGACCTGGTTCGGAGGTCAGAATCATTTCCTGCCCATTGCTTACCTAGTAACCAGCAGCCTGGTCCTGCTGATAGCCATTGGCCTCACTGTCGCCTGGTGGAAATTTGGAAAGGATGGAAAGAACATGGAGGAATGATGGGTGACAAAGTGATGCTGAGGAGTGAAAGGTTGGAAAAACTCGAAAGCAGCTGAGAGGTGACAAGAACATTGATATAAAAATGTGAATGTGGGATGAGGAGAAGGGATTAATGTTAATTTGGTATGATAATGTGACAATCAATGATAAAATGAATGTGTGATGGCTTTAATGTGATGATGGTGCTCTGCCCACCCACTTGTGTTAGTGTTTATATTTTTAAATTTTATTCCATAAATACTTGTGTTTTTAAAGGTATATCTTTTTGTTTATGTACAAAAAAAATTACAATAGCAATTACTGGTATCCAGTCACCAAAGTGTTTTTTGTGTGGCAGAACAACACTTTGAAAACTGTTAATGTTTAAAACAAACTATATGGGAAACTCTTTCAGTCTGCAAATGTAATAAAGGTGTATGTTTGTGGACATGGTTTCCAATTACAGAATTACTACTGAGGTTAGCCAGAGCAGTGCAATGCTTAAATGATTTACATCCCCCCCCCCCCCCCCCCCCAAGTCTGTCTTAAATCAATAGTCATGTGCCTATATGAGCATTTTAATCATTCCTCTTGTTCATACTGGCCATTGAAAGATGCCCTCCAAATGCACTCCAACAGTCTTCGTTATGAGCAAAAATTGTATTGTAAAGTTTATTTGAAGCTAATGAAGCCATTCAAATTAGACAACTATCAAGTAGATATCTTCCAAAGTTCAGACATTTTGTATGTGTTTCTGAACAGTGAGTCCCAGCTGAGATGCTGTGGAGGAATAGTAATAAAAAGATAGTAACTATGGAAGATTATCCACTGGATTAAACTCATTTGGATGGCTGCCACCTCATATTAAACTTTCAAATACAGTTTTGTGCTGAAGACAAAATGATTACAGCAAGCAAACCCATTCATATGGGTACCTGAATATTGTGTTAAGACAGACTTGGGAAAATTGTGAACCGATCCTTCAAGAACTGACACTAATAGTATAGTGATTATGGATTATAGCAGAACATTGTTTCATTGCCAAAGCAGCAAGGAGAGGATGGAACTTAGATTATTGGAGATTTGCTCTGTCAAGGAAAAAAACACTGTATTTAATTGTAAATTGCTGTAGTTAGAGTGTGATTGTGAAGTCAGTAATTGTCAGAGCTACATAAATGTGCAAAGTGAACATAGAAAGCCATCAATGATTTGTGAATGTGTTCTTTTGACGACAGCTGTTGATTGTAA
Organism: Euthynnus affinis; assembly: GCA_029490765.1. Lineage (NCBI taxonomy): Eukaryota > Metazoa > Chordata > Actinopteri > Scombriformes > Scombridae > Euthynnus > Euthynnus affinis. Next base: position 10,770,590 of record CM055850.1, on the reverse strand, counting down.
TAAAGCATTTTCTTTTAAAAAATCTTTATTTCTCTATATACAATCAGTGAGAGCCACATCAACAACTCCTCTGTGACCAGAGAGCACCAAAACTCTGCATGTAGATTGTCTTGGTTATCGAGTACAGCTGTGTGAACAACACAGCAACCCCTCCTCCAGGCGAGGTTGCTGTTCTGTAAAGTTATGAAGCAGCTCGTCCCATTTTTCTCCTCCATCTGCGCTCCTGCCGCCAAGTGTTTGGTCACGTCTGTACCACAGGAGGACAAGAGAGGAATGCAGTCTACTGTGGACTTTTTAATTACCACCGGTGCTACAGACAAACATGTCCTACAACAACTATAAGCCATATCGTAACCAGTCCAAAAAAAACAAACAAAACAAAAAAAAACAGACACAAGGAAGTCACAAGTCACACCCAATTACGACAGATCAAACACCCATTTCAACACGAGACAATCAACATGATGCAAGTAAAAACAAAAAAAAAAGTTCAGGACAAACATACAGGAAGCTGAGACACCAGAGGGTGTTTCTATGAAACTATCAGCTGTAACAGATTTCCCCATTTTCTCTGTACCTTTTTGCTAGGACACATCGCCCACAAGGCCTTTTAAAAATGATCCTTTACTTCTAACATTAAGACTGCTTTAAGGTGTATTTGGCTAAACTTGTGATGTTGGCACAATCGTGAATGTTGGATCTGTTGTGAATCAACATTGCATAAACAGAAAAGGCAACATTTGGTCTTCAATATTACAAGAAGTATTTTCCTCTTTGGATCAATCCTCTACCGATCTGCCTTTTCAAGTTCACATACAACGAACATCTCCGACAGGGTTCATCGGTCACTAACAAGTTGTCACCGTTTGTTGCAACACACCAGTGTTCCCAATACAACAGTGCAACCGCACATCTGTGATCTGTAATCTATGAGGGTGGTGGTGGTGGTGGGCAATTTCTTTAAAAAAAAAAAAAAATCTCCTTGTCAGCAGGATGTGAAATAAAAAATAAATATCAGTAAATCATTTGAGAATTTTAACAGATTTGCAGTGATGGAATTACTAGAACTATACACAATTTCAAGTCATGCTTTTAAACAAGGTAAGACAAAATGTACCATGGAAAACTAGAGTTTCTCAAGAAAGGAGGATTTCTTTTGACCTTGGGTGCGGGCTACTTAATGCAACATGCTATTAATTCAATAAAATAACCCTCAGATGTGAAGAATGTAAATCGTCATGTACATTTCAGTTGAACCTGGTTCAGTATGTAACAGAATAATAATGGAATAATGAAAATCACAGTTTCACAGAATGCAAGAACTACCAAGAATCACAGAACAGGGACAAAGTCTTTTTTTTTTTTAAATCAAATAGTAGTCAGCTCTCTTCTTCTTCATCCTCCGTCCGTCCATCCATCTATCTCCGACTCTCACGTCTGGCACAAGCACATTCATCTTTGTGGTTTCAGTGATAGGACTGTAATGGCACTACACAAGCAGATTGTGGCCAGGCAAAAACAATTAGGCAATACAGACATCTCCAGATGAATCTAAAGCTAAGGTAGTGTTCATTCAAGACTCGAGCCCAGACTCAAGGGCTCACAGATTCACACCTCCTCCTCTATCAACCCTCTTTGCCCATCAAGGTTGTGTTGGCAGTGAGGGGGCGGATTAAAAGCCATTTGTGCATCACGACTCTCTGCTCTTTAGCTGTGTTCCGTCGGCTTCTGAGTGCTACTCTGAGGCACCTGATAGGTCAGGTCCTCAGTTGGTGTGGCCTGTCCAGTGGCATTTTTGGGCGTATCGTACGCTGACCTCCCTGAGTGGCCACTGTCTGTCCGTGTGAGCAGGGAGGAGGGCCCGGAACCCATGAAACTACACACTGTAGAGGGCTGGTTCAAAGAGGAGCCCCCCGATGGGTGGCAACCCATATCGACCACAATGGGTGTAGCATATTCAGCTCCTGAAGCTGGCAGGGGCTCTGCGTAGGCGTGATATACATCTGGTGAGATGGGGGCGTCGTACAGGTCAGGATCTGTGTATCCTGGGTCAGGCCCCTCGTCCGGTTTAAATGTTGATCGTGCACCTAATGTTGTAACACCACTCACCAGGGGCTGGGCGTACTCTGAAAAGAGAGCATGTCGGAGTATAATAACAGCTTGTACTGCATAGATTACATGTTGTCCACACTGTCCGCAACATGCCCAAAAAATTCACAAAAGAATAACTGTGAAGCTGAAACAACCATCAGATTTCCATGTAGGATATTCTAAAAAGTGCAGTGTATTCTTACAATACTATATCCATGGAAGCTATTGTTTTTTAGTTTCAGATTTATAGAATTAAATGCAGTCAGTGCTTTTTTTAAATCTGACAAAAAGAATGTAAATGCACATTTCTGTCTTTTTATGCATCTAGTCTACTTTGACGTTATAAAAGAAAATACTTAGACATAATTTGACTGTTAAAATGTAAACAGGTGACCCACTGAGATCTAAACTGCAGTACTCTGGTGGTATGTCAACCTCAGTTGCTGTTAAAATCCCCCACTGTCTTGCTTTATATATCAAACCATCAAACAAGCCGCTTACTTTAATAGTCACAGTAATCAACAGCGTGTACCTGCAGGTTCAGCATGTAGTCTGGGTACAGCACCTCTGCCTGTCAGCCGGCCAACCTCACTGCTGCTGTACCGAACTGAATCCTCGGTCTCCACCATCTTGGATGGCAGCAGTTGCTTCATGCTTTTCCACCAGTCTGCAGCAAATTAACAGCGAGTTGTAACTAGAAACCCCTCAAGAACAGAACCAATAAACCTGTCCTGTAGAGCAATGACCTACCTGTGCGATCCCAGTGAGGAAGATCGTACATTCCTTCAGAGCTCTTCTTTCTATAAAGAAAGAAATGTTGAAGTCATGGAGAGCAATACTATCGTTTTCATAAGAGACTACATTTACTCATGCAGAAAATATACCTGTTCCTCCAGTGCCAAGCGCAAACCACAATCAAGATGAGAGCAGTCAGAACCATGACCAACACGGGCACCAGAACTGCTGCCAGTGCCACATCTAAGAGCAAAAACACAGCAACAAACACCAGATGATAAACATCTCTATATGGGGTCAAACAAGCCGTTACATCTCAAAATCTAACGCACCTTTGCCTGTGTGAGGAGGCATAGTGGTGTTTCTGATGTCAGGGGTGTGTGTGGTCTGCCCAAGCTTAGGTGGGCGTTTTGTACCGGCTGGAGGTGGAGTACGATTAGAGGGGGACCTCGGTTCCGGCCTCTGCCTCACTGTCAAAAATAAATAAATAAAACAACACCTTAGATGTAAAGAATAGAAAATTTTGAATGGAGTTGGAACTTTCTCTTATTGTATAATATTTATTTACCTGGATGAAGTTGGCAGCCAAGCAGCTCCAACTTGAGCGCAATTCTCTGGTGCCATAAAGTTGGATATATCCTCACAAACCGGGCCTCGATGGGAGGAATGAAGTTATTCCTCACCTCATACAGGTAGTTGATGTTGCCTTGGAAAATCTACAACATGGGAATATACATTCTTATTTGTGCCAGAGTTTAAAACCCAGTTGTAGACCAGTAGTAGTACTTAAGAATTAAAAACTGTTCACCAGAGCAATTCTTGTTTCAGACTGAACAAATCCACTATAAGCCGTAAGCCGATTAATTTCCAACTTGGCAAACTAATAACTACTTTCCTCAACACACAAAGAGCCTGTAAGACTCTCAGCAGATAGCAGCTCGTAGACAGCACTTCCAGCCTTACAACCCTGCCACTAAATCCATATCCATTCATTATTAATGCCTGAGTGTCCTGATTTGTCTACCACAGCACTTAACTCAAACCACTCACTGCTCCCATTTCCTGACATAAACATCCCTTAGTCAATACCAGTTGCTATAGAAACAATCCAAGTATGTGTCCCTGCAGCCTTCTAAAGTGACATTTTTGTTCATTTGCACCAATTTGAAAAAAAAAAAGTGACAAGTGAAAGCCAGTGACGTAATTGTCGAGCAAGCAGGGTTTATTGATTTAGTGATTGTATTACCTTGTCTTGTGTAGAATTGGCTTCTCTGTACCTGTACCACTGCTGGCCATCATGACTGTACATGACCCGGTACGCTGAAACATAGTACTGGTACTCTCTCAGGGTAGAGCCGGTGGTGGTGATGCCTAGATGGACGGACAACAGAGATAAATATGATGTACAGTTCACTTGACTGTGAGCTTAGTATGTTAAAACCGAAGGAAACATTTTTTTTCTGGAAAGCTTTATTCTGGGCTTACAGTTATTCTCTTATTCGCCCATAAATGGCCATCCGTTTTGTTCACTTTGTTGCTAAGGTTGTTTCACAGGTTGTTTGTGTTATCCACTTGCATATTTCAGAGTAGACTTGAGCTTGAACATATATGGATGTATTAGAGAAGTTTATATTTTGAGTAAAGAACTAGAAAAAGAAGCGAAACAAACTGCTGTTTGTTTATGTAGCCCCCACAGCTGGTGGGAGTTAGCTTCTGGATGCTAACCAATCAGAACTGAGTGGGCTCATCAGGAGGGGGGCCTTAAAAAGACAGGAGCTTGTTTCAGACAGAGGCTGAACTGAGGGGTTGCATAAATGGCCAGTATAAGATAAGAAAGGAGTTTTTTTTAACTGTAAGTCATGCAAAGATATTTCAGCAAAGCCCCAGAAAATAAATATAGACCCGAATATGTGCATGATATGTCCCCTTTAATTTAAGATAAATTCAGGATAGTGGTTATAGTGTATAAGTAATACCAGTGAGGATGTGTGTGTTTGTACATGAATATCTTGTGTACCTGTGATCCTCTTCTCCCTCTTCAGGTCGACTTGCAGCCACTGTTTCTGGTCACTCTGAGAAGGTGCCCAAGGCAGCCCCTCCTTTTTTAGCCGTGCCCCTGATGACGCCCACACACTGTGTTGACCAATGATGTTGTTCCACTCCCACTCAGACGAAGCAGAGAGCTGAGTGTCTGCAACACCGCCAGACTCTAATCCCAGAGTTCCATAGCAGCCTGTAAGCACAGAGAAGTCAGCACCATCATTAATAACAAGATTAACCGTTTAAGAAATTCAATTAGATTTAGTGCAGAGGGCCTTAATATCATTTTACATAATTCCAGAGGTCCATTTGGATAAAAGAGGAAGGATTCCTGCTCATAACCCAGACACTGAGGTCCAGATGTACACTTGAGTTTTTCTGCTTGTGTCTACATTAGAAATTTCAGGTCAGACATTAAGAGCAATCAAGTTTGAACTGTGAGACTGTGTTAAAACACTAAGTAATTTACTCCAGATTTTTCGTTGCAGACCAATAAAAATTACAGTCATGGCAAGATCTGCACTTAATTAAAATTACAGATGCTGAAGGTAATAATTACATTTACAGGACTTCCACAGCAAAACTATTACAGCTCTTAATGGTGCTTTAGTGAAAAAACAACTCACCGTTGGTCTTGAAGGTGAAGAGACTGTTGGACAAAGTTCCTCTGAGGAGGGAAGAGATGTGTGTGATTAGAGGTTCAAAACTACACTAAATTAAAAGCTTATTGTTTTCAATTAAAAAAAGTAAATCAAGATCAGAGTGCGGCAGGTTTGTGTACTGTTGTGCCTGCGGCTCTTACCCAGTGGAAGTGACATTGTTAGCCAGTGTACCCTCATAGTGAGGGATGCCTTTGCTGCTGACCACGTTGATCCTCCCTCCCATAGCGTTGGACACTACACCTGCATGGACGGCTGCCACACACAGAGGAGAGGACTGTAGAATAAAAGGAAAGAAAGAAAGAGAGATGAGAGATTCTGGTTGTGTTACAACAAATAGTTATAGAAACTAAAACTCCTTCGTGCATTTGTGCTGCCATTGTGCTGCTTGGGTAATCATGAGGTTGACATTTACGATTTTTAAACTTCTCAACAACTATTGGATGGATTGCCAAGAAGTTTGGTCCAAGCTTCTAATTAGTATTTTAATTTTAGCTCACTATATTGTCATTGTGGGCATGTTAGCATGCAGACATCAGCATTTAGCCCAAAGCAATGCTGTGCCTTCGTATCGTTTCACAATGCAGCTATCATGGGTGTGGACTCTCAGTCTTCTTGCTTGAAAAATGACAATTAATTGATTTTCAAATTAGTGCTTTTTGTGTTGATTGATTAATTGACACCAATTGTTTCAGCTTGTCTATTTCATTGTAACTGAAGTTTTCTGTACATTTTTTAAAAACCTTTTTTATTTCCTGGATATTTTAAGAGTAATTTGCAGGTAATTAACTTAATTTTTAGGACATTTTACAGAAACAGTGGTGCAATTTGGTTTGGTTTAGTTGGTAAGTGCCAGTTCATTACATTTGGGTTTGTACATCATACCACTGGCGAAAAACTGCAAACTCTGAAAACAAAGTATCTTCTGTTAGTTAAAGAATTTTTAAGTGTCTAGTTTTGTGTGTCAAACTACATCTTAGATTCTTTATTAAAAAAAATAACTCATAACCCTTAACAGGTCTTGGTTTTGACTAGTCAGTAATGTTCTGTACAGCAGACTTGAACCCTGCTGGTTCCTGGGCCATAGAAGAGTTCTACCTCAGGAGCAGAGACATTTTTGGTTAAGTCTTGTGGAGGTAATCAAAACTTTTACAAGGCTTCAACCCACAGTTGAAATGCAGAATAAAGGGCCAACAGGCAGCAATGCAAAACAAGGACCATTTGCAGGTAAGTGAGTAGGATCAGGCAGTACCGTCTTTCAGTGTGATCACAGAGAGCAAACTCTTAACCTTCAGACTGTGGCAGTTAAGAGCTGATGAATCAGCATGATGTCACTCCTCTGTAGAGAGAATACTAAGTGGCACTGGTAATGATTCACCGCCAGCCGCATTCCAGTCCAAACCTGCTGCCACATCACTGCGAAACGGACAAAAGCCTGATTCCTTCTGGCCACAAGCTCCTTCCCATGAACAGCTGGTTGAGTGAGGTGGAAATTTATTACTGGAAAAAGGCCCACACTGGAATCCACAGCTGACAAGATTGTGCGAAAACTCTTGTGACCCAGTGACAAGTATGCATACACATATGCATTTATTCACACACACACACGCACACATAGCAGTCAGTGCTGCCACAAGCAATCAACACTTGCCCTGTGACTCTTAAACTTCCCAAAAGCACACACCACATCCTACGGAGCGCCATACCAAACCACTAACACAAACACAAAGTACTGCTCCAAACCACCGCACCCTGCCTCCAACAGAGGAAACCACACTGACACACACACACATACATACATATGATAAGTTGGATGTGGCAATTTAAATTTTAAATTAAAAAGAGCATTAAAATTTAAACAGAGAAAGTGAGCTGCAGGGTCTGGGTGGGGTGACTGCATGAAACAGACTCAAGTATGTAGAACAGGATTGCATCAGGCCTCCACAATCACCATAATATTACAGTATCGTGACATAAATACACCCCCAAAAAGACAAGCCTGAATGAATCACATGCACACGTGCAAAAATTTTTTTAAAAACACCCAGGCATGCACACAGAGGTTTTCTCCAACTTCTCAATCACACTGACTCACTCTCTAGCTTTTTGTCTCTCCAGAACACACACACACACTTAAACACACAACTCTGCTCAGCACCCTCTTGCAGCTGGACTGGATTAGAGGGCTATTATTTTCGGCCAAACTATTATCTCACCTCCCTTTCACCCTCTGACCCAGCCCCTCCTCTGTTCCTGTGGGGCACCTCACTCCCTGAAGCACACCCCGCTGCTCCTCCCTGTCCTCCATCAGCTAGCCAACACCCCTCCCTCCTTCAACAACCCCAAACTCTGAGCATGAAGTCACCAGCCGGAGACTCGGCGCCCATGACCTCACGCACAGCGGGGGCGCTGTGAGGTCATCAGTCCAGGACTCGCATACCACGGAGGAGCGAGGGGCCCGTTTACACAAGGAAGAGAGAGAAGCTTTCGATGAATCAAGCTGAAAGATATGCAGACTTGCAGCTCAGTAATGGATGGTGACAAAAGACAAAAGTAATGGAGCAAAGTCATGATAACATGAGTAAGCAAACGCTGATGGTCTGGCGGTTCCTGTGGGGTTACAGTGGGAATCGTGAGCAAAGAGCAGGAGACTGGTGGGCACCATGACTCACATGGGACAATGACTATCACCACCATGAAAGCACAAACACAAACATACACACGTATACCGTATGTAGGTATGTCCCGAGCCAAACCCAACGATCTGAGCTGGGGGCGATACGAGCATATCTCAGCCTGCTGCAAAGCTGTATATACTTGGCCTGTATATAAAAGTGAATGAGTGAGTGCGTGAATGCAAAAAAATTGTTCCTGACACCAGTTAATGAATCTGTTATCTCTCCTATTTTTAGTACAGAGCAGTGAACACTTGTAAAACACTTGTAAAATGTTTTTCCTACCGCTGACCATCAATTTGACAGTAAAAATGACAAATGTTGACAGCAGCAAACCATATCAGCTGTTGCTAATTAATGTTAATTCTCTGAGTAACTTGAATGCAGGCCAAAATGAAACTTGTGTGTTGTCGGGTTTGTGTGTTCTCTTCAGGCTGGTGTCTGTAATAAGCCAAAGACCATTTGTGAGGGAAGAACTTCCACTCTGTATCGCTGCACAGTCACTCGTGGACTGAGGATTTCTACAGAGTCTCTCTAGAGGATTGCATTAATTTTTGGAGTCCCTTTCTCTCCGTTCAACTTTCATTCATATCATATGAATAATTCAAGCTTATCAACTTAATAGTTTTGAACCCCGACATCATTAACTGCATGTACTCGCCTCTCGGTATCCATTAGGGATAGTTCCAGAAATCACCTCGGTAGATGTCAGGCAGCCCGCTGGACAGAATTTACTAGAAGGAGAAGGAGGAGCGAGATAAACAATGAACATCAAACAGCTTGACCACTGCACAAATACCCCAACAAAGCAAGGATTATTTACCTAAACTCTGCCTCCGGGAAGTCAGTTCCTTTGTCCAAGCAGGTGATTAGATCTGCAAAAGGCAAACCAACAGTGTCAGAACAGGTTTCTTTGCATTTGTTTCTCTCTTTTTGGCTAGACACAAGCATTTACACTTCCAGATGATCTAACTACTGAAAGTCATCAAAACTGACAACAATCTTCTCACAGAAAAATGTTACAATTGACTTGATACGAAACATAGTACTGGTACTCTCAGGGTAGAGCTGGTGGTGGTGATGCTTAGTTGGACAGACAGCAGAGATAAAGATGATGTACGGTTGACTTGACTGTGAGCTTAGTATGTTAAAACCTGATGGAACATTTAGCTGGAAAGCCTTATTCTGGTCTGACAGTGAGTTAAAGGGGACATATGTTTTTTGTGATTTTCTGTCATGTAAAAATGCTCCCCGACAGTCAAAAGCAAGGGGTTCATCCTGCTCTGAACACACCGTTTGCAAAGTTACCGCTACTTCGAAGTGACATCAGATTTTTCATGCAAGCCCACAAACAGTATGTTAATCTAATCTGACATGCCAGCCAGTTTGTTAAACAGAACTATTTGAGAAGTCGTCCTTGGCAACTGTTTGGAAAAGGGCACTTTCAAAAAAATACTTTGCACGTGATTGGATGAACCATCTGTATCATCGACTATCACCGTCTTACCTTTCGTAGCATCACGTGACTCCTTATAAGACGCTGATTGGTCCGAACCACTGGTGGTTCAGACACAAGCTCAGAACTTGAAGCCTGACAAGATGGATTCTCACGCAATGCCGTGATTTTGCGAATCCAGCTACCTCGCAAGATAAAACCTAATGCAGCAAGGTTTAACGGATTAATTTTCCGTCAACTGACTTCAGCTCCATTTTGAACGAGATAAAGTTGAACAACACAAAAGAATGTGTGAGCTGAGTTTTTCCTAATGACGTAAGTGTTACAGTGATGAGGCACACCACATATCCAACAGGATGAGGTTAGGATCTTGGGAATTCTATGAAAAACCGAGTGGAGGTGGTCTTTCTTGATGACTCTTGACCACATTATCAAAAAAAACATTTATCTGGTAAACCAACCGCTGAGTCAAGCTTAACAAATACCCCCCAACCACCAAAAGTCACCATGGTGACTGATTTACTTAGCTGTGCACACTGTCCACCCACACTCATCTTCATGATCGATTCCATGACTAGCAAAACGCGTATGGACGAACACATGTCAATACTTTGGTGGAAAAATCTGCTGTAGTTGGACTCATTGACGGCCTTGTTTGTCTTCCAGAGTGATTCAGTTACACCAAGATGACCACTAAGACTGAATTACTACTCTCCTGCACGCACGCCACTGCCTTCCTCTTCTTGTGGCTTCAATTATCCGTTTATCTGAAAATCACTGAAAATGTTCCACATGACAAAGCATGCCCTTCAGAATGGCAATCACACAGTACTCATCAACAATATTCTTATTGAAAAGAACATCCAATTTTAGACATCAGAAGTTGTTTCTTTGTCTCCCGGACTACCACGCACAATAACTATGGCTGGGTATTCCTGTAACAGCCAAACAGTGTCCACACCATCAAATATCAAACAGCCACAGTTGTGCAATAGTCCACTGAGGGGGGAGAAGAGCTGATAACTTATCATCTGTTATCAGTGCCAAAACTCAGATGATGAATAAGCATTTTTTATTAAGTTTTATAAAAATGTTCTTTGGCTGTAGATGGATCTGGATGGAGTATGCAACTGACGCAAGTGCTTTAATAGTGGGCTGATTACTCAATTAGTCAATAAACAAAGTAAATCTGCAACAATGCTGATAATCGATTAATCATACAAGTCATTAATTAAGACAAAAAAAAACCCAACATTCTCCCGTTTCAGTTTCTATCATTGACTTCCTGCTCTTTTTGTTTTTTTGCTATTGGTTGGACCAAACAAGAGTCATTTCTGACTCTGGGAAATGATGGTGTCCATTAAAAAAAAACAAAAAAAAAAAAACTCATAACTCCTCACTTACAAATATGAATATTTACAGAATTCTAAATTTTAAAGTTAATATCTGGACATTTAGATGATACACGATTGGTTTTATGAATAATATCCCCAAAAGCATGTACAATATTGTCAAGATAATCGTTATTAAGGGTAAATACATCACTCTGCATTCTTCTTTTATGATGTGATAAAAATCACACAGGAAACAGACAAAACAAAATCTCTTCATGTACTCCACTGTGCTTAATTTCATTGTTGACAGGTAGAGATAAACACTCTTAACTCCACTACTGGTTTCATTTGATGTTTCACAACTTTTTTTTTTTTTAATGAAGTGTACAATCACAAAGTCAATGGGAGGAAATTCTTGATATCTACTAATTATTTTCTTTTATGCACCACTGTTAAGTGGGTGTGAAAAAGGCAATTTTCTCAGATAATAATCTAGCACATGGGCACGTCTGCTATCGTGTTTCTTCAGTAATATCACTTCACATTAGAGGAAAGTCGACAGCTTCTCATCGAGGGTAAGCCTTAAAATAAAAACCACAAAATATTACCACCTTCCTTTCAATTACTCTCACTTCCTCTTGCCTCTCTTCCCCTTCTTCTCATAAAGCTTTCGGATGTCTCTCACTCTTCTCGCTCCTAGAAATGTCTGTCTGCATTCTCTGCTATCCCTCTCTGCTCTCTTTCACCAGCCACACTCATTTGAAAAATAAAGAACACAAAGAACAAACCACAAATACATTAAAGTCTGTCTAGATTCACAGTTTTTCATGCAGATACGGAGGGCTGCTGAACTGCTATCTGACAAAACCCAGACTCAGACACATCCACGTCTGAGCAGGAACTGAGAAATGTTCTTGAACAGCTACACACAAATCTGCTGGTGCCACCCTTCACTATTCAGAACTGCCTGTTCAATCATTTAGGGTGGAAAAACATTAATTTTAGACTATTCCCACTAGCATGATGACCCTGCACGTTGCAGTTGGAATTCCAGATATGTGGCTGATCAGAATGTAATGTTTACAGCCGGGCAGCAGCTCCTTATCTCTTCTGTGTGATTAAATACACTCAACGGGAAGCAAACACCGCATCGTAAATGCTCCTCTCATTTGGCCTCCAGCACCGCTACCACAAAACTGCACACAGCCCTCCATTCAGCTCAAGTCATCTAACTGCAGACACTGTTTGCTTATGGGATTATGGGACATGTACAGTATACAATCTAGTTTGATCTCTAATATACGGTGGCTCTGACGTGCAGAGCACGTTGACATTGCAGAAAATGCAACAAATGAAAACATATTCTTGATGTGGTTTTGTAGGATATAACTATTTTTTCAAATGATCATTTTGGTCTGTAACACATCATAAAACTGAAAAATTCCCATCACAATTTCATAGAGCTCACAGCAATGTCTAGAAATGTCATATATCATCCAACCTACAGTCCAAAACTCAAAATCTTACTATAATCTAAGACAAGGACAAGAGGATAATTCACAAATATTAGAATCTGGTATCAAATATTTGGCATGTTTGCTATAAAAAAAAAAAACTATTACTGCTGTCTACCAACAGTCAAATCTGATATACAGTGAAAGGAAACTAATGAGACCAGTAAATCCTCATATTTGAAAAGCTGGAATGATAAATGATTTTAAAGTATACGATGAACAAAATTGTTGTTGACGTATTTTCTGCTGATCAACTACTTGGGTATACACAGATCTCTGTGACCCATGACAACACAACAGAACCTACCCAGCCTAATTAAAGTAAGTATAACTTGCAATGTTACAACAACTGAGAAGATCTCCAGTGTGCTTGTGTGTTCTGCAGTGTTGTTGTGTCTGTAAATGCTGCATTAAGTGATTTGTTCGTGTGGTTTATGAAATACCGCTGTGGTCATTTCTTTCTGTTTTGTTAATGCGCTTCATCCAATGCCGTTTGTACTTTGCAACTCAGGGCCACCATAAACACACCTAACATCACACACACACACACGGAGCACACTCATGTTACTGAGTGAGAGAGAAATGTCACTGTCAAAACATTTGGAATCTCCAGTTCTCATAGTATTCGTGTTTCAACTTGAAAAAAAAAACATCCCAGCACAGGATGAAACATGGCTTCAGGATTTATTACAAATCCGGGAGCATGAACATTGTGAAAACCCCAAAACTGCAAAGTGTTGGAAATACAGACAAGGCTGTTTGTGATTGTCTAGAAAGAGGATATATGACAAGATACAACACACACACTCACACCCACTAGCTGTCCTATGTACAGGGTTTTCCAGGACAATCTATTTAGATCAGATAGCTAACACTAAGGAGGTGGTGTAGAATGAAACAGCTGTAATCAGCCTCACATTGGACTTTAACTCAATCAGTGACACACACGGTCTCCACAGCAACTCTTACACCTGGGGCCAAAACAGAAATGTAACCAAACTTGATATTAAGACGACTTAAACAAAACCTCATTCCAGTCTACTACACCTCTATCACATGACTACCCCTGCAGGCTGGAACCTACGGGGGGGGGGGGGAGGAGGGGGGCTGATGATCAACACATGAGACACAGACAAGAGAACGAATAGGTACCTGTGTGTTCAGTGGTGGAGTAGGACAGGTAGAATCCACGTCCTGTGGTGTGGGTCCCACTCATGAACTGGACCGTGACCTGGCTGCCAGTGAAATTGATAAGCTCTTTAATCTTCAGACCCAAACCGCAGTACTTGACTGTTGCACAGCACAGGCAGCCACAGGCAAATATGTAGGAGATGCAGGACAAAAAGGGTTTTGGTTAGTTACACAAGCCTGTGAGGTATAACATAATAACAACATATCTACCATAACACATGCATTATATTATATAATAATGCAGAAATAATCATTGCTGTAACTAACTGGGCTGTACATCACAAGTGCCAAGAATAGAGTGCCTCTCATATAACCAAGGACCAGTTGATTTTCATCGTCTTCATGGATTAAAAATTTCAAAAACGAATTTGGGAATCTGAACTCTAGGAAAGCAAAAATCGCCAAAGTACTAGTAACAGATTACTGAGTGTACTTTTAAGCCCAGAGCATTTCAAGAAATGGTTCTCCCCAAAATGAAAATTCATATCATGTCGTAATCTGTTTAACTAATTATCAGTTGTCCTCAGCCTTTTATCAAACTATCTCATTACAGCAACGTCAAAGCAAGAGAGAACTTACTTAAAAATAGCACTGTGCATCTACAGGTTTAATGTTTAGCTTTCTATCATCTACAATTTTAAATCACTGATGACTCTAATTGGAGGTGCCCCCCCGGCAGTACTCTGGCATGAGACCGAGTATGAATGGAAGCTTATCATGTGACCAGCGCATTGTCAGTAGCTGCATTTACATGCACTTAAGTAACCTGGTACTGTTCATATGCTGCGGAAAAAGGATTTTTGTTTAACATCATGTAAGCAAATACTTCAGAGAGTAAGTACTGCTAAGACAATAGCACAAAGGGATGACAGGAAAGATTATGATCATCCTCTTCCACACATCAAAAATGCACAATCAGTTCTTAGCTTAACACTATTTATAAAGATCATGTATATTTGGCAAGTACCTCTTTAGGTACTGTATGATCTTTGTATTTTTAGTTTTATTAAGTCCTGTATAACAGTAAACTGAATATCTTTGGATTGTGGACTGGGTTGAGAATGACATCCTGGGCTCTAGTAAATATTTTATAGACCAAACAACTAAACCATTAATCGAGAAAATAATTTACAGATTAAATGACCTGATAATCCTTACTTGCAACCCTATATATCTTTTAAGAATGTAATGCAGGTCTCGCAGTAACCAGGTTATGGCAGCACATGTTAATACATTCTCCAATTTCCTGACATAAACTGTAACCTAGTAACCAGTAATCTGGTTTCTTCTGTGCATGTAAACATACAGACAGTGACACAAGTATGAGAGATACTGAGACGCATACCGTTCGAGAAATGGCTGATTTGAGACTAAGAGGACTTGCTCACTTTATATTGGTGCTTTTATGAATATCAGTTTCAACTGACAGCCCCTAAATCCAGTCTGGTAACTGCTTGTTATTCTCACCAATCTCACTCCTCTCGGGTCCAACGCCGTTGTAGAGGCGGAGGTAGTTGACCTGACAGTCGCTGTCTTCTATATCCAGCTCAGCAAAGCGAAAGTGGATCCTGTTGCCACGAGGCACACTGATCTCCCACTCACACACCGTGTCATTTGGGTATGTCCCTGGGTAACCCAGAGAGGACAGAGTCCCACTGCTGGGGCCAAGCACACTGGGACCACAGCCATCACCTGCAAAACAACACAAACAGATGGCAGGAGGTTAAAGGACAAGTCTGGTGATATTCTGTATTTCTGTTATTGTCAACAAACCTCATTAAAGGACCAAAACCAACAATGAATTGTTCCTACTATCAAGTATTGGCTGCCTTAAAGCCTGAAATTGCTCATTCCTTTGCTCCTTAGACTTCCACTGTTGTCCAGGAATTATTAAAACACATTAACGAACCACACAGTAGCACTAAATGACATAGTCCTTCATTACAATGAACATAGGCACTTAATTTTATATAGAGTCTATAGCACATACGTCAGCTTGCTGCCATACATACTTACACACCAAATTTGAATTTATTCAAGTCTGAAAATAGTCCCCAATAAATGCACAATTTATTCCGTATTGAGTAACGTTTGCTAGTAATTACAGGCCATCTGTTTTGGAAAATTACTGAGTTTTTCGATTTGAAATGAATACGTATCTGTGACCCATTATAAAAGATTTATGTCTTTCAGGCAGAAATTGTCGGACGCAGGCCTCCAATTCAGTTGTGGGAAATGTGTGGGGGTAGGGGGTTTCTGAGGCTATTCAATCATCTGATAAGCAGTTCCGATGCAGTATACTAGTGTCTTAACATTTAGTTGGTTTTGTTGGTCTTCACATGAGATTTGTTGACAATTAGAAAAATATAGAACACTCGTCTTGTTCTTTAATATTTATATTTTTAGGTTTCTACCATTTAAAAAAGGAGGGGCTCCAACCCGATAGCTTACATACATATAATATATGCTTGTTCTGATATATATATGAACGTTACATTAGTAATTACAGTTTCCTTTAGCATACACAGGGAAGTACAGGATTACACAATGTAATAAATCTTATCTAGGGTTGCGATAATTAGTTGATTGGTCAATCTGCAGACACATTAATCTACAAACATTTAATAATTTATCAACTGTTTAAGCAACATGAGGATTATCTTTGTTTTCAAACAGTGTATATACACTGACTATTTTTGGGTTTAGGACTGTTGCTTGGATAAAACAAGACCTTTGGTGACGTCATCTAGTACTCAGGATATGCAGAAGGCATATTTTTTTAATCTTTTGAGATATTTTAGACGAAAACATTAACAGTTGAATCGAAAACATACACCAGCAAATTAAAATATAATGAAAATAACAGCTAGTCGCAGCTAGTCTTTTTTTATTTTACAAGGCTTTGTATGATTAGGGATTTGTTTGGGTTTCTTTCTGCAGGTCTGTATATCATTTCTAGTTTAACTAGAAAAGGCCTTTCCATCCGGTAGGTTTAGTATGTGAGCGATAACTGTGGCAGCATTAATCGTCGGTTCGGTGGTTTGACTCCTGCCCACATGTTGATGTGTCCTGGTGCCAGACATTAAACACCAAACTGCGTGTGAACGTGGGATATAAAAATCCAAGTCATTTCGGGTAAACACATAAAGAATTAATGTAATGTTATTAGATTCAACAGAGAGAAAAACATTAGGTTGATTTTGGGTTTTATAGACAACAATTTTATCTGTGCTGCTGAGAACATCAACTCATTTTGACCAAAGCATTAAAATTTAAAAAGCAGCCATCTGATCATATTTGTTTTATAAAACATATGACCTAAGACATTTTTAGGAGACGTTTGTTTTTCTTTGTGATGATGCTGTGGGCCTATGGTTCTGAGATAACACTCAACAGTCACGCTTCATGGTGCTAAGTGGATGTTCTGTCAGCCTGGTGTTACGTAAGAGCTTCTCAGTGGACATTATCCAGATGAACAGGACAAAAACAAAAGCTGCTTCCCTCACTCTGACTCATAAATGTTAGTGAACAACTGCATGGTATTCAGTAGGAGTTCAGATTACCTTCCTAAAGTCACCCTCTCATGGTCAAAAACAAACCAGAACACAACTCAATTCAATAAGACATGGAGCCTACTGTTCCATCATTAGACCTGTCGAGAAGATGGAAATATCACACAGATATTAAAATAGAGAAACTCAATTATAATTCACTTGAAATTTAAAGTTATGACAAACTGTGTCCACGTGTTTACACTCATACCCCCACTGCCACCCCACCCCCAATCTCTGACCACCTGAGGTTGGC
This sequence comes from Euthynnus affinis, assembly GCA_029490765.1. Classification (NCBI taxonomy): domain Eukaryota; kingdom Metazoa; phylum Chordata; class Actinopteri; order Scombriformes; family Scombridae; genus Euthynnus; species Euthynnus affinis. The sequence continues at coordinate 10,753,088 of CM055850.1, read as the reverse complement.
TGTCTGCGTTAAAACCTACAAAATGTTGTTTTTTAGGTTCAGTCTGGTGTAAGAAACCCGTCACCTGTCAAACATATCATGCTGGTCGAGTATATAGCATTAAGGACACGGTAAACGCGAAAAAAAGGTGTAACTGGAGCGAGAAACAAGGCCACAAGCTCCCTAATGTGCTGTTGTCTCGTACACAGTCAACTTAAAGCCAGACTCCATTAAAAAACAGGCAGCTTAAAGGTGCCTCGCTTATTTGGAAACACAAATAACTAAAAACACTGTGACTTTAGACTTTTAACAACTCGCTGAAAGCCACGGTTTGATTCGGCTTACAACTGATCCTCCAAGGAGCAGTTGTTCCTTAACAAGGAACCGGTTTTCCTGGTTTAACTACCCCACTCTTTTACCAAACACACCGATGACGGGCGGCGGCAAGCGGCGTAAATCAAGCGGAATTCCACGTACACACGGCCATGTAAGGTAGGTTTTAACTTTGGTGCACAGTAACAATACGCCGAGCCTCTGGCTTAAGTTATCTCTACACATCTAAACGCTTGTGTTAAACCACCATGGCCGCGTGTCCTCGCGGTTACACACGACTCCTCCAGTTGTCACCGCAGCTGTGCGGGGCACCAACCTTTCTGTGCTCGACAGCCCTCCTTGGTGAGAATGATGAGAATCGACAGGACGAGGACCCCGGCCCCTGTCGGTCCCCTGCCCACCATTACCGCTCTGCCCATAGCAGCCTGCAGTCTGAATGCATAATGCTCGCTTCTGGACCGGCTGCACCGCTTTCAACCTGTACCGAAGAACATTAAAAAAGAAAAAAAAAACTAATCTTCAACTCCTCGAGGGCGAGTTAGCGCGTGGTTTCCTCTTGAGGATGTATTTTGTGTCTCCTTTCACGATCCAGTGGTTAGCGACACTCTCACTATGGAGGTAACTGCTCAACACACATACACACGCATCCAATCTGTGGAGCCACTTCCTCCACGGAGGCTCCTCCTCCGGAGCTGGAGCTGGATGTGCTCTGAAAAATCCCAAATTTACACCCCCCTCAAAGCCACTCTTCCCCACAGAATTACAATAAAAACCATCCCAAACTCCACATTCTTAAGATCTGCAAACCAGAGTTATTATAGCGTTGTATTTTTGATTAGCTTTTATTTTTTTATTTATTTTTTAATCGTTGTTTTCATTTCATTTTCTTAGTTTCCACAGTGGGTTTGCTCGTTTTAGTGTAGTTTTTATTGTTTAAAGATTATTCGTTTCGGTATTAATTTCAGTTTTTTGTTATAATAAGGGCAAGATTTCCAAACACAATACTTTGTGTGGGCGATTGACTCAGTTATATCAGGTTGGTCATGTGGTTCTCAAAGTGGAGTCCAGGGACCCCCAAGGTTCCTTAAGTGGGTTCCAGGAGGTCCCCAGCAAAAAGGTGAATAATTTATTTTCACTATAATTCCATCCATAAGTAACACAATGATTATTGGTCATGGGTTTCATACACTTTCTGTAATAAAACATCTAAAAGCATCGTAGCAGATGGGGGTTCCTGGTCTCATTTGTGTCAATTTAGGGATCCCTGACATGAAAAAGTTTGAGAACCACTGATGTAGACCTCCCAGTCTCAATAAACATGCACCAGTGCCTCCTCATGCTTGTTGCATTGACATATTTGACCAAACTGACAAAAACTAAAAGTAAAGACACTTTCTGTATATTTTTTTATTATTTTAGTTAGTTTTGTAAGTACACAATATCATTTCAGTTAGTTTACATTTTTCTAGTCTATAGTATAATATTATAATAACTATAATAACCTTGCTGCAAACAGAAAAACCTCAGACAATAGCCTACAGACAGTATAAAGGAGGTTTTGTCTGAGAATAGACATGTTGTCTCAATTGTATTCTATACATAAAAAGTTAGTTTTAGCACAATGGGATTTTGGTGGAACCGAAAAACCTGAAGTATGTTTTTTGTTCCTAACAGTGGCCCAAATGCAAATAAAGGTAAACACAAGTGTGTAAACACCTGGTCCTGACGTGCAATTCAGAATAAAAACACAATAAAGCTAAATGCTCATGTCTAATGTAGTACTTAAACAATTAAACTGTAACTAAAGATAAAAGCACAGAGAAAGAAATCAAATTCTCTACAATGACAGAGAGAGGACTCATATGAGGGCAGTAAATTTTAGCTGAAGACATGTTGACGTCACAGTAGGAAAAGCACAGGTGTAAACAACAAAATTAACGAAGGCCGAATTCCATTTAGCTGCTTCAGATACAGGGTCCTGGTGTTGTGCATGCTGACCCACTGTCCCACTGTCATGGCTGACTGCAACACTTGAACAGAACAGTCATTATAAAAGGATAGATTCACATTTCAAGTCTGTTTCAAAACACAGATTTTGCTTGCTATGATCAATCCTATTCTTCATACTGGACATTGAAATATCCCTTTCCTAACATGTTTACAATGTAAGTGATGGGGGACAAAATCCACAGTTCAATTCAATTCTGTGCAAACATACATTCCAAAGTTTATCTGAAATTAATATGATACTTCAGCAGTGTGAGTTAATCAGATTTAGTGGGTATCTTCCAAAGTTACAGTCCTCTTTGTGTTTTCCTGCACAGTGTTTTTGTGCTGAGCTGCAGCAGAGGGATAATAACACAACAACAACATTTTGTTCTAAAAACTCTGTAACTTTGGAAGATGGCCATTTCATGTGATGACCTCAGACTGCTGAAGTCTCATAATAACATCAGATTAATGTTGGAATGCATTTTTTTTCACAGAACAAGGACTACGGATTACATTACTTACATTGGTAGTGCATTATGAAGGAATCTCTTATTATAAACAAAATGAATGAATACAGCAAGAAAAAACTGTTACAATGTTCATATTGGCACCATGAAATTAGCTTTTTGTTCCATTCCCATTTCTGCATTAAATTATTAAGCAGCATTATAATGTTGTGAGTGGTCTAAAGAGCTGGTTTTAATGGAGACCTAAAGTGTTCCATGTAAGATAAGACATAAATAATCGAATGAACAGATACAGAAAAGTATACCGTATAACCATGACATTGCAATATTATCCAATATTGTTCACAAAAAAGCTTATTGCAGGTCTTTCTTTCATTATTTCTGTCACTTTTTATCACAAAGTCTTTATCTGTTAATCAAGATAAACAGAGGCTTTATTATTGTAGAACTACTTAAAATACGGTGTCTATTCATATTCCTGCTGTTTTTCATTCAGTTATACATTATAGTTCCTACAGTGTTACTATTCCATTCATTATGTTTCTATATTAGTATCACATTATCACATTTTCCTGCACAGGTTATTGATTTTAATTTTAAATACTGTAACTGGTACCCTACACTTTCATTAATACATTAATTGTACTCTCATTTGTACTTTGCACTGCCTTTTAGGTTTTTTCTATACTTACATTTTTTTTAATTACTTTATCTATCATTTGTTGTTTTTTATATCTTGTTTTTGTATATTTTTATTTGTCTGTACTTTGCTATGCATGTACATGACATATTTATACTAGGCGACATGTGTTTATTTAAAGTATATTGGGCATACACATTTCTTTTGGGATCTACACTCACCAAGCACTTTATTAGGAACACCTGTGCAATCTACTGCAATCCAAAACAACAGCTCTGCTATAAATTCTATGTTTACCAAGCTTATACATTTTCAGTTTTTATTGACATCAGATTTGTCAATAAAAACTGAAAGGTGATAATTCTACTTTATGTTTATTATCGTAGTGGGTGGTAGTGGTGCACTAGAGAGCATTACATTGAAAAGTCTTCTTAATATATTGTCCAGTGCATGAGGGGTGGACGGACACAAGGTAAAAAATGTAAAGTCAAACAAAACAAACTTCATATTAAGAACAAATTAAGCACAAATGCCTCAACATTTTAGTCTATAGTACTGGAGTAAATTGAGGACAATAAAATCAACCTAATCCTCCTGTTGATGGTCATTCGCTGAGACTTATGTAATAACTCCTGTGTGTTCCTGGAACTCAGTTGTTTCATAAATCATAAAGACCTCAGTGAGCTAATAAACTTAGTGTTTCTTACCCACCCACCCTGTATTATTCCAATAATGTGTTTTCTTTCTGTACACCCAAATCTGGCTCTGAATCGACTTGCTCGGGAAAAAAGGCAACCCTTTACAGTTATTAAAGTGACACTGAACAGAAAGAAGTTGATTGTGGTTGATTAACGACTGGTTGGCACACATCATGGGAATTTTCAAAACATCCAGGCAATGTTAAGATACTTAAGAAATATCAACTTATTATTGTTATAAAATACACCCTCGCTTGGCAAAGAGCTTGGATGTGATGCAACTGTCCGAGTAACCAATAGTAACCTGTAGCAACAAACACAGTTTTTAGCCTGTAGCCTGTGAGTAATATGTCTGATGATTCAGAGTTTTTTTTTCACACTAGATGGATGACCCTGTGTGTGTGTGTGTGTGTGTGTGTGTGTGTGTGTGTGTGTGTGTGTGTGTGTGTGTCTGTGTGTGTGTGTGTGTGTGTGTGTGTGTGTGTGTGTGTGTGTGTGTGTGTGTGTGTGTGTGTGTTTCTACATCTCTTTGTGCAGTGTGCAGATGTCCATGAGGGAAGAAGCCAGAAAGTCACTCGTGCTGAAATTGTCCACAACTCTGTTCTCTCCCAAGCACACCCCTCATCTTTGTCTCTCTGTTTTCCATCCTCTATCTTTATTTCTATGACACATTTGCACAAGGGAAATTCCAATACATTCATAGCGGCATGCTTGTCAAGATATCCTGAGGGACCTCCTTACAAATCCCCCTAAAAGTCCAATATAGATAACATACTATAAGAAAGTTTGGAGAAAATATGAATGTGTGCTCAATCTAGTGCAGTCCAATGGGACAGCCCTGCAGCAAGAAAAGTTTACTTTTTTGAGAATGTCAGAAAAGTGTGGATTCATTGTCACATATGTTTGTGGTTATTTATGGTGGTGATGACATTGTATTGTGTTATGGTTCTATTTCTTTCCCCTAATAGTTAAAAAAATAGATTTATTAGTAAAATTTGAGTTTATTCAATACCTTTCTCAACAAATATTGGTATCCATATATATTATTTATACTCATTTGATGCAGGGCTACTGTATTTGATTTTAATGCATTACACTATGCATTAAATTGTTCATGACACCATGTCTAATGTGTGTAACAGCAGGTCAAAATTCTACTATTTCTTCAGACATGCTTCCTCTTCCTCACACTTAATGTTGTTTTATGCTTAAAACTGACATAATTCAGCCCTGGAGGTTTTTCCAATATAAAGGCTAGTCTCTGTATTGGTGGGATGTTGCTTTGCCAAAGCTGTGATTTATTTTACAAGAACAAAAAGTCTCATGTCTATATACACATTATTAATGCACACTGTTTTTTGTGTCTTGGAGCTACACAATGAATTTCTGATCTCATTAATTTAATGATACTGGCTAAAGAGCTAGTAAACATTAATAATTTTACCCAGCTGTTCTCATAAATATTGTGTTACAGTTGTTTTGTGAGAAATGTGGTCCAGTCCACTGCTGAAGAGTTGCTGAAACTAGATTGTGCCACTCAGTGGTCACAAAGTATTATAACAAGGAAGCAGCCAGCTGGCCGTTTTTATTCAGACCCTCTATTTGGTTGTTTTACAGTATCAGCTTTATATGCATTTGTTTTATACCATGCTCAGGCATACTCAGTCCATATCCAGTTTTGTTAAATGCAAGCCAAAACTTTGCTTTGCTTGACATTACATATAGTTACAGAATTGTGTGTGTGTTTGATGGTGGCGGTTAGTTGATTATCAGTGTTTTTTTTTCCTTTTACTGTTCCCCATATCAGATCATTTGATAAGAGTTTGGCACAGGCTTTTGGGAAAAACAGAGTTAGTGACAGAGTTAGTCATCACATGCTGGGGTCATGTCTGTACCTGTTGCTCCAGGTCTGGACAACAATCAACTCAGGAACTAACTCAGGAACAAAGTTTCCCTGCACTGTAGAGTAGACAATACTACAAAATCCAGCTGCAATCAGGGCATGAATCACCATTATAATGATACCAATAGTCAGCTAATGCACTGTCATGTATAAGAGTGAGTCATGTGTCATGGTTTATGATTGATATGTTATGAATGAATGCATTTTTTCATGGTAAATAACAAAAATGTTTACATATTCATTCATGTACCCTTCTTGTGTGTGAGTAACACTAGTATTGATTTTCAAAATAGGTCTTAGTAGTGGTAGTATCAATAGTTTATGTATCGACCCTCACAGCAGTATGTGTATTTCAGTGTGTTCAGTGACTGCTGAACAGTGAAAAAACAGAAACATTACGACAAACACAACCTTTAAAGGAAATAATCCAAAGAGCATGTGACACAAGGTTATAAATGATATTGATCTGTGGGATGGGAAATGAATGGAAATTCCTGTAGATGTTAGAAGTCTCAGCATGTTGCTGTTCTTGGCCGGTCAGTTCGCGAAGGTCAACAGATGCAGGCAAAACCTGATTGGTATTCTAATTCTAACTCTGCTGCAAAGGGACGATTGGACTTTGAAGAATTCAACCAAGGTCCTGACAGTGACCACAGGGTCAAGAGTTTCCATAGTGATACCGACCCAAGGGTGCTCTCAAAGCAGGACTGGCTTTCAATGGACCTTCATGATGAATCCGAATAAATTGTAGGAAGGTTGTGTGTCAAGACCTGGATGTAGAGTATTTGATATAAAATCAGTGACTTGGAATACATTTTATTTGATGTGTTGCTATGCCAACTTGTGTTGCAAGTCAAGTTACAGATCATCTGATCTACTGCTGGGAGTAAAATATGTGCACTAAATAATATCTCCACTGGGAGTCGCTATAGGGCCCAGACAAGTGCAACACAGTAGCCAGAAAATCATTCTTTCCCTATTCAATGATTTAAAAACATTGCAGGAGCTTCCTGCTCTCTAACTAGAAATATCTCCTATTACCACATATTTGCAAAATAACCTTTGAGTGAGACCCAAAATGAAGATAAGCAGATGGTTGTCTCTTTTGAACTGTTCAGCCAATATAAGGCCAATGTCTGGTAATATCATATTTGATGTTTCATTTCAAGGGCAAGAGTCAGGCCTGCAGTGACCAAAGTGAGAACCAAATGTTCTCTCAATGACAGCAAAGAGAGGAAAAAACTTCAAAGTGACAAAATCAAAAATTCTTCTTCTTCAAAAATTCCTTTGGTCAAGTTAATTCAGGTTATTTCAAGTTCAGGAGCCTTTAATGTGTTTGAAATGGGTTAAATGGCATTGACTGCTCTGAGTTTGAGTTATTTTGGAAGAGTGTTGCTGTGGGTTTGTGGTTTATTTTAGAGAGAATGGATTGAGTTGCTTTTTTGGTCAACAAAAAGAATATGTGAAAAACGTGTGTGTGTGCGCGCGCGCGTGTGTGTGCGTGTGTGTGTGAGAGAGAGAGAGAGAGAGAGAGAGTTTGTCCAATAGTGTGAACTGACAAAGGGTGGACAATAATTTTAGCCAAGTTAATTCCAGGATATTTTCAAGTTTACAGACTTTAATTTGGTTTATTTTGGGAGATTCAGGAAAATTGATTTGACTTGACTTGTGGTCATAACAAACGTCTATGAGAACATTATATGAGCGAACATGCACATGTGTGAGATTTAAGCTTACCTTATGAATCATATTAATCTGTTGGTGCAGTCTGTTTTGGTTCAGCAGGGAAACTTTTAATAGGTAGACGTTAGGCATCAAGTAATTTTTTTCCATCTCTTCCAGATTCTCTATAATCTGATTAAGACTTATCACTGCAAGTAGACCTTTGTTTGACATGGTTGTTGAAAGCCTTCTGGGTGATGTTACATAGCAGCATTGCACACATGTGTTTCAACTCTGATTAACGTGTCCAAATGATTATTTTTTCCCCCTCAGATTTATGTTCAACATAATCAGTGTAGCTTTGGTTACTCAGACAACAGAATCCCTCTGTGAGTCTTTCAGAGAGTGACTGAATCAGCGAGTGTTTTCCATGCATGTGTACCTTTGTTTGTGTGCATGTGTCTGAGTGTATACATGAGTGTGTGTGAGTTATGTGTCATCCTTCATCCATCATCACAGACGCTGGGCAGAGGAACAGTACAGTCTAATGTATATAAGGGTCTGTGGTTGTCTGTGGTCTTAGCAATGTGGAAGGAAACGTGGTTTTCTTGCAACCGGTTTCTTCAATATTTTTTGTACCATAAAATAAACATGTGTGACTTGATGAGTCCGTTTCAGTATCCTGCCCACGGCCTTATGGGAGATCATGGCTGGTGGTCTGCTGCTGTGTAACCATTAACCACAGTGTCTGTTCACACCACAGCACCCTCCAGTGGGACAGTGGACATATGTGCATACATCACCTATAGCTTCCTACATACCTACACACTCAAACAAATAGACAGTTTATGGAAGACATACCATCTGGGGTAATCAGACCCAGTGCACAGATGGTTATCTTTTAACTTGGCAAATTTGCTGTAGTTTTCAATGGGAGCTTTGGGAACAAGCTCTTTTTATATGAAGACCAAATAATCAGCAGCAGACTCTTCAAACCAGGGGTGACTGTAAATGATGGATGTCATTTTGCCTTAAAAAGGATTCCTCTTCCTGTGGGGAATACAAACCAATAAACGTGGACAAGGAGCCCATTCAACATTATGTGCATACATAAAAAACACATACACAAAAGACTAAGAAGACATTACCAGTTCAGGTTTTGTGTAACGGTATCATGAGATTGGACAGTGGTTTAGATATAATGGTTTAATAACTCTTGACATGTTTTGCTTGCATGTGAAGGTTGAACTGCTTTAATGAAGCCTTTTCAAGAGAACCTGGTTACATTATTCCCACAGGTGCTTTTCATGATTCAACATCTGTATCTGTGTTATTTGTACCTTTCTGTCAGGGTTCAGTATAGATCAACTGGTATATTTTTTAGATTTTCATTAAATCGACTCCCTGTTTGTTTGCAAAGTTTTCAGTTCCTTTAAGAGTGTTGGTTTCCCAAAGAGAAAACTATGATTTTGAACAGCTCACACATATTTTTTCCTTTTTAAATCTAGCCAAGAGTATCGTTTCAGTTTTCTGTGTCAATCTACTCACTTCCACCTCTCTGGTATCCCATTCAGGCTTCAGGGAGGCACATTCACATCACATGTATCCACACACATTTTTAGTTTAACCTATTTTCTATTTTCTTTTATTTAGTATGTAAGAGCACATTCACTAAATGTGCCAATCAGGTGTTAGATAAAGGTGAAGAGAGATCAGGCCACGTTCATGCAAGTATGCACAGTGATGCCTTTTACAAAACTTGAGAACAAAAGGAGAAGCATTAGTTTACTTATTTAAATGTGACCAAAAAAATCTCTGTAAAAATGAACTCATTATTTGTTTAAAGATGTAATACTATAGGTCTACATTGATCAAATTTAAAATAGAGTTCCCTGTATCAACATAATCATCTATGATTAAGAATTTCTGCTTTACTGGAGACTCTCCCTCTTCCTACACTCTCCGTCCATCTTTCTTCTTTCTCTTCCTCCTTATGTTTCTCCTCCTCTTTCTGACCTCTGATTGTCCCCCAGTATTAATTGTCAGCTAAGATGAATTGTGTTTGTTACACACACTAGTGCTACAACGGGAGAGAAATACCAAAGAATGTACATCAGCCATCCTCAGTATAGAAGCACTACAGGACACAAACACATATCAGTAGCTCAATCCACAACACACTGTGTGCACATGGCAAACATTTTGCTTTGAACAGTTGAACTGAAACAGAAAAATGATCTTAAAGGTGAAATTGCTGCAGTTATTGGATACACTGGGTGCAACCAAAATGGCTGATTTTGGCTTCTGTTTTCCACTGCAGTTCCGATTGGCAGGAGAAAACACAGACATATAGTACCTGAGGTTTGAAAAGGAGCAGTTTTGAGAAACATAATTATTGTAGATCAGGCATTGATGCTCAGGATGGGTGGGTCCTATGTGACCTCTGACCTTTTCTCTGACTGGGTGTTTGCTCCAGATGAAGAGGAATGCCGTGTATGCTTCTTTCCTGTGTTAGTGGTGCCACATGGCACATACACACCCATCACACATGCACATAAACAGTGTAACAAATGCCACTAAGTGTTCATATAATGAATATGCATTAATCAGATTGCCATATCTGTTTTCTTGCCTGTACCCGCACACAGATTTTAATTGTAGGGGTGTTGATATTAGCAAACAACATATACTATATTATATTTAAGTCAATTAGTTAGAGTTTATTTTAGTGTTAAATTAAGGCTGTGCACTGAATGGCCAGAAAAATATCCAACATCTTTGAGGTTGTGGTTTTCACCATACAAGCGTTTCTGTTTTTCTTGTCTCTCAGTGTACAGTAGTAATGGGTAGATGTACAGAATGTGATTGAGGTATTTAAATGCAAAAGTTTAACAAGTGTAGTTGGACTGAATCTGGGAAAGGAGTTTGAAGCAGATTTTTGAAATCTGCGGCTTTCTGTCTTGCTAAGTGTTATAGTCTTGGTTCAAGGTCCGGATCTTCTCTTGTGGCTAAAATACTTGGACCTGAGCTGGACAAACTCTGTCTGACTGCCCAGGATCCATTCTCAGCTCCCTGGGCACATTCCTGGTCCAGGTGCTGTGTATTTTCTTTTTCATTCTGCATGAGCCTCCCATGTAAACTCTGCAGGATAAATTCATTTGTTATTCAAACACACAATAAAAAGTTTCATCTCTCTGGAAACCTGCCCAGGACTTTATGTTTTTTTTAGAAATTCTGGTGAAATCGTCTAACCAGAAGAAGAATCGTCTTCAGAAGAATGGAAAACATTAGTTAAGGGAAAATTTATTTGTTAACTCATTTAATTAGAAATAGTTTTCCATTGACAAAGGCAGCAGGCCATACTTCATTCATACTCAAACAGAGCTCACATTTTGAGGTGGTACAGTTTGTTTCACTATCAGTTTTTAATGGGGGAAGAGAAGCGTATTTTATGGGTGTTTCATCTTCCAAGACAGAGTAAATAAACTGCAATATCTATACTTCTCTAAAGTTTAGAGGTCAACTTGTAGGAGGTCCCTTTTTGCCACACTCAACTCCCTTGTACTGTATATGGAACATGTTTGCATGTGCATGTGTGTGTGTGTGTGGTCTAATGTTTGCATATGTACAGTGTGTTTCACAGCAGCTCTCCAACACATTGTTTACAATACAGGTTTTATTGTAAGGTCTCCCAAGTAGCAAGTAGCAGTCCAAGAATATGTCAGTGATTGATTGATAGATAGAGGGAAAAAAGAAGGGCCTGAACAGTGGAGGACAGTAAGCCGTCGCTCCTGGTAGAGTCATATATTATATCCAGTACTGTTCCATAACTTAACACACAATTCTCTCTAAATGTAGATGCTGGGTGTGTCATCTCAGGGATAGAGTAGCAAAGTGGAAGGAGATGTTTTGGGTTCCTGTGGGTTTCAGTATATCTGCATATAGAAAACTTTCTATGAATCAAGCAGGAATTAACTATTGGCTTTTAAATAGGAAGCCTCATGTTATTCTTTAATTTTCGTTGCGCCAGCAAATCCTTTGAAAAAACTAAAACTAACAAGCTGTTGTTCAATACTTTCCACCCACCCTACCCTCTGTCAGAGCTCAGCCTCCACCCCACTGGTTCAAGATAAACTACTGAAAAATATGGCACAGTAAAATAACTTTGAAACATATTGTTCTTCATTTCTCACTTCCCTTGTCCCCTGTAACTCTAATAATTACATAAAATGCCCCAAAAATACAATTTTTAACACCTTTTGGACAATACTGGTCATTTATGGCACAGACAATTAATCTATGTCAGCCTAGAATCAATTAATAGTTTTTTTGTATATATATACAGTATATGTATTTGTTAACCATTTTTAACACATCCTGTGTGTTTTTTGTGTATCATCACAGATTTTAGACAATCTCCAGCACCAATTACTGGCACAAAAACTCTGAAAACCTTTACTTATCCTTTGTGGTATTTAGCCTAGCAGTTTAAATTTTCTTTGGTGAGGTTTTGAGTTGTCCACCACCCAAGATGTCTGCCATCATCAATATATTGAAGGTGAACAGCATGCTCAAGCATCATTAAAAGACATTTGATATGCTCAATAGGGTGCATCCTTCTCCGTGGAGATAGACAATTGGCACTTGTACTTTAGTAGAAACTGCCCAGAATATATCTCATCTAATCTAATTTGGTTTCTCCAAACTGAAAAGTCTATATAATACAAATTAGGGCTAATGTCTGTATGTATATAATCTTATAATCTGTATATGTTTAATCTTGCTACTATGATAATGAATCCTTCACTATAGTAAAGACCATACTGGCAATATGTTGCTATAATATTATATGCAATATTGTGGTTTACAGACCATAGAGGTGGTTTGGCTTAAGTGGTGAGTCTGCACTCACACTGAGAAGAGAACAGTAAAAACTGTTTATAGAACCTGAGAAGTAGAGTGAGTTTTTGGCCCGGACATCAGCACAGTTGGGCTTGGTTTGGTTTTCCCTAAACATCTTTTGTTCAATGTGCTCTGTTATTATGAACAAAGCACCTGGCAAAGATTTGAATAAGTCTCATCAAATGCCTGTCTTGACATGTATGTAACCGAAAATGCCCGAGGTGTTTGGGGAGGAGAGATGATTCAGCGGGCTTCAGGATGAACATATGGGGAGTAAAAGGTTTCCAAAAATATTCACAGAGGAAAAGAGAACAAAAGAAGATTGTGCCCTTAAGTGTCGTATCTTATAATAAGTGTTTGTTCTCCAGTCAGTGGTAGAATTAACACCCATAAAATAAAAATGCTATGGGCCATCAAATTCAAGCTACTTTGATTAACCCCTGGTGTCACGTTATTCCCACTACCAGCAGTTAGTTAGTTGATCATTTTGTTCCTTGTAGCAACCATGAACCATTTTGTAAGATCTGTGACCAAGAACAGACTGACAGGCATCTTTTATCTACTCTCTAAATGCCCTTGTTGGAATTAAATTAGTGTTTCTGCTATCAGTTTAGAGCTAACCAAGCTTGGCATTATTAGCTGTCTGAGGCTAATGCGGTGCTAATAGCCTCCAACACTCTAGGGTTGTCCTAATGTTTCAATCACGCTCCAAGCTGCATGTCAACCATGGACTGCTAAAGACTGGGCGATTTGCCTACAGATGGTGAGCTGCCACATCGCTAGCTTGGTACTACATTTCCTGGCTGAAATTCCACTTTTACACCATCATGTGTGATTTTTTTAATGATGTTTTACACTGATTACAATGCAGGTAATCATGAAATTTGAAACAAAAGATTGAAAGTAATTCCTCAGTTTAATGAGCTACCCCAGACAGCACTTTCTTAACCAGACTGTGGAGGTCAGACTGTATATTTCCCGAAGCCTGTCTCATTTCACATGAGGGTTGTGAGACTGAATGATTGCCATGTTCACACAGACAGTTTTCATCTGTCAGAGAGGGCAACTGCCAACCATAATAACACAAACACTTCTGTTGTCAAAACAGCAATGTCGCTTGAGAACTTAACATAGCCAGGTTTGTCTAAAGTTCACTCTTTGGTGAGCAATAAACTGAGTCTACAGACACGCATCATTATTTTGCATCAGTGCTGACAGATGCTGAGAAACTTGCATCTATAAAATGTGGAGGATTGCATTGTGGGATCCTTAGAAAGTAGTATAAATGCCATGGACACCTACTTTATTCAATCCATTGGGATTTTTTTGAGGCCACTATAAGTGGTTATATTTACACACTCTATTCAAACACTCAAATGAAGTGGTGATGGGTGAATGTAGTACACTATTGAGCAAACAGGGAGTGATGCTGGACACTGTTCAACCAGGTGTTTATATAATTTATTTTACTCTTCTTTTTCTTGTTGACTTTACATATATATTTACTAGATTACATTGTTGCACTTCCTGTGGAGCTCTATGGGAATCTTTCAGTGGTGGTATGTCTTTCTTCCTGGCATGAGGGACAGTGTAACTAATTTCAAGTTCTTTAACTTTTTATTGTATACAATCTTTTAATGATTTGAAATCACTAAAGTTTGTTTTTCATTCAGTTCTGTTTTCACTGTTTCACAATTGCTTCCAAATCTTTAAAAGGTTAACTCCTGTCTTCAGACTTTATTGGAAGTGTGTTTAGCTTTCTGCAGATTAAGTAAGGGCAGAAGAGCAACTACTACTATTACAACTGCTATTATCATTGCACCACTGCTACCACTGCTACACTGCTGTTGGTGGTACTGCTGCTGTTCCTACTGTTGCTACTGACAAAGCCAACTGTCTTGATGCCACAAAAAAACAAATATTAATTTAAGTAACATTGTTATCAGTTTATTTCTCTTACAATAAAACCAAACAAATACGAATTATGTTTTATATCCTACTTTCCTTTTTAGGAACTCTGTAATTACTGACTCCTGTAATAAAATGTTATGTGAAGTTAATGTGTATAAAATTCTGTAAAAATGTAAACAAACAAAAACTAGTAAAAAAGGCATTTGTTTCATGTCTCAGTTTTGAGAAAACATTTTGGGGCTAAAACTTACTTTCAAGTATATTATATCTGGCATACTTGCCTGCCATGTCAGAGCCTCTGGTTTGACATTTAATGATGGCAACAGAGAGTGTAGGGTGGAATAACATAGGGTAGAGCAGTGGACTGCCTAATATATATGGGCCATTTGGGACTATAGACTGTACATTAACTGTTCTCCTGACTACAAGGAGTGCCAACTTTTACAGTCATTCAATGTGCTTTAAGTCACAAAGTGGGCATTAAATAGTGCTTTTGTGTAAATTGAGTACCAGTTGACAGAAACCATGATGGGTGAGTTGGTTTTAGAGTATAGAGTGCATGAAATAAGGTGAGGTAGAATTTAAATACACTCATTGTGTGCAGTTTGGTGTTACTATCAACATGTGGCACTCTTTCTGATTCTTGTTTTTGATAGACAATGGAGCTATCTTAAATTAACTTGGATTCATTACCCAGATTAAGTCATTTATTAATCTGTTCATTTCTTGTGTAAATACTTGTAGCTTGAAGAAAATCCTAAAGAAAATTGTGTTTTCGTCACGTATGCAATAAGATTGACACACATTTCAGTTTCTTTGATGTGTATCATTTTCTGTTTTTTGTCACTTGCAGGATTTTTACCTTTTTTCAATGCACCAAATGCATTGATCATTTTCTTCTTTGTGTAGTTTTCTGTGGTTTCATCTTTTTTCAGTGATGAGCATGGGAGGACATGGCAAACTGCCTCAGCCAGAGCTGTCTTGTCCCCCATATGCTGTATCCCAGCATGCTATCTGTTTGTCCCAGGTCAACATTGAGTCCTATGAGCATTCCTCACATACTAACACCTCACTGCAGAATACCCTACCCACAATGCCTTTCAGCAAGCACCTGTGTTTATGGCCCAATACCTTACCCTTTCACCCAGTGTGAAATACAGCTTTATTTTTTAGTTAGGGAAAAAATAGAAGATAACAGCAGAGAAGAACTCAATGAGAGGAGAGTCAATTTCATAAGAAATTATTGTTATTAATATTAGGCCCAACCTTGGGAGTCATACTTAACTTCACCTTTTTATGTACATTGGTTTGTGTGAGAACAAGATATTTTATAACACCGTTGTTAATCATTTGTACTGTTTAATCATCCTTGAGGAGCACAAAGTGAACAATTTGATTTGTACCAGTTCTTGCTGGTACTGCCTCCAGAAAATTGCCATATGCTTGCACTCTAAAGGTCTTCTCCTTCTCCTTCTCAGCTTGTATATTACCAAAGTGATTGCCAGACATGTAAATGGAAGCATGAACAATCTTAAATAATGTTACAAATGAACTTACTGTGTGACAAAGTTTAGATTTAAGCAGTGCAGTTGGTGATAAAATGGCCTGACAGCCTGACTCAAAGTGTTGCCTGGAATGGAACATCCTCAAGCCTTTAAATTCTCCTTAAACAGGAAGGAAACACACTCAGGCAAACGTTTCAAGTGTGAATAACAAGTGTTGATTGATAGAGCTGGTATCGATTCTCACCTCTCATCAAAATGTAAGAATTGGCAGAAAACTACGAAAGCTATTAATCACACTAAGGCAAACATAAAAATTGTATTTGTAAAGGCTATTTGTGTACAGTATGGGTATGTATATGTGCACATGTACTTCACATTCATCTATGAATGTGAAGTAGAAGACTGAATAATTCTGGTGAGCCAGAATCCAAGAAAACATTTCTGTACTGAATCTGATTTACAGAACTAAATGTACATTTTCATGTCAAATGTCAAGTTAATGAGTGAATTTTTATTTTACTCAGGAAATAATTAAAATACATTTTTAAGAGCTTTTTGGATATTTGAATGAAAAGAGAAGAGCCTAGAATCCCTATGTACATCTCTGTCCATGCATGACTTTGGATAACCTTTTACCCTCCTCCACTACAGCTGTAAATATGTTTATCTGTCACTCTGTTGTTTCTCCCACACACCTAAACTCTGACCATAAAACCAAACATGACAGACATCTACAGACTGTCTGTCTCCCTCTGACATGTCTTGCAGTATATCACTAATATGATTCTGTCTGTTTTCCAAGTTGTGGGTGCAGGTGATATAGAAAGGAGGCAGTCGTACCATGGTGTGATGAGGGAGTATGTGGGGTTCTGTACATAGTATGTGTGACAGGGGGGTGTTTTGGATTATCTAATAGGTGTGACTTTACATTCCCATAAAGAGTTTCCTCAACGACAAAACCTGTGCACAGGGGTCACAAAAGAAGAAACATGTTAAAGGAACAGTTCAATATTTTTGAGGAATTATGCTTATTTGTTTTATTTTCCCAAAGTGAGATTAGAGGAGCATTAATATCATTGAACAAATCAAGACAAATGGATGATTGTAAAGTTGGTGGTGAGAAGGTAGAATAAATACTACAGCACTATATCCTTTGCGTTTGAGTTTAATTAGCTTGAACATAGACGTTGGCTAATGTGAGGCATCCACTTTTCATTTGTTTTTCAAGCTTATGCTTTTTTAATGTTGGATGTAATTCCCTGTTGGAATTACGATATGGATGTTGATGTGAACATCATTTGCAAACAGAAACTGGTAATTACACTAATATTACATGAACTGGCATAAATATGTAGTTGAAGTTAGCCAGATGTGGATGTAGCACTTTCATGCAGCATTTCTGGCATGAGATGACAGGTACAACTGGTGAGCATAGATTTTGGTCTTCATCTCTGTATAGTCGCTCAATCACAGCAGTTTAGACAAAGTGATACAACATGTTAATTACTCAGCTGTAAAGTTGGTGGTAGGCCATTTTTTTCACTTTTCGCCACTTTTACATCTATCCAGTTGGCTACAGCAGGCATCTGGTTAGCTTGGCACAACTGGAAATTGGGGGAAATGGCTAACTTGACTCACTACTACTCAGTACTTTACATATTATAACTTGATTGTTTAAACCTTTACAAAACCTGAAGTGTGAAAACAACAAGTTGCTTTGGTTATGTATCAGACTATTTCTTTACAAGGTGCAGTGACTTCCGGGAGTCTTTTCATCATCATTAGGTTGCCAGGCAATCAGCGACTTTGCTTAGCCAAGAAATAGTCTGACTCATAACCCCTAATCTGTACCTCATGAATAAAGCAATCACATAACATTTATGTAGTGGAGACCTATGTTGAATAGAGGTGGGTCCCTACCTGCCATCTTTATGGTAAGCTAGGCTAACCACATCCTGACTATAGTTCCAAATCGACACATATACATGAGATTGGTATTGATCTTCTCATCTCTTTCTTGGAATGAATAAGTGTATTTCCCAAAATGTTTAGCTATTCCCATAAAATCTGCAGATTACACACATGCTGCACCAATGCTGACATTCCTTGCAGACAAAGGGTCATTCCATTAAAAACCATCTGAAAAAGTTGATACATTCTGTTTGTTTTTGATGTCCTGTCAAATGTTTTATTTGGATAAACTAGTGTTTTTTTATGGGGCCCATGAGAGAGAGAGTCTTTTGAATCAGATTCGACCCACCAAGCCACCTCATGCCTTGTAAACCCTTTGCACGTCTCTTTCGGTGCAGTGATGTCATCGCTGGACAGCCCTGGGTGAGAGACTGGAATTTTAGAGCCTGTTGATTGAGGCAAAGGATTGTGGGTGCTGTGTGTGTGTGTTTTAACATGAGGAATGAAGAGGCTGTGCATGTGTTTGTGCATGTGTACTCTTACATGCATGTATGGAGGCTTTGGTGCGACACTGCTGTGTGGGGGCTTGTCTTCAGACCAGCTGTGAGCGGGGGAGTGTGTGTACAGTCACTGCAAAGTCAAAAAGCTCAATAACCTCACTACTCAGTTAGAGGCACAGATTCATGTACGGTAGGATGAATATGTTATTGTGATTGAGCACAGACTGTTTGGAATCATAATGGCTGGTCATGGTGTGACCATGGGAGCCTCCAGTGAGGGATTCATTACACATTTAGTTCCCCTGTAAGAGAGAATTAGCCTAAATATTTGATCAAGTGGTTTGTGTTGTCCTTAACCCAAATTCTGTAGTGTGTAAAAATACTGTTCACATGACAAATGACTGAAATTTAGAAATAAAGCAAAGGTTATGGGATTTTGACCTTATTGGAACGTCTCACTCCTTATGCCCACAGTGTGCATATGTTTCTTGAGGCGGAGGTCTGTGAGAGAGGGAGGTGGTGGTACAAATCCTGAGAGCCCCTCTGCCTGAGCAACAAGGTTGTTTTCATAAAAAACTGAATAACAAACCTCTGGCCTTGTTGGTGGTGAGAGGGGCATTTTTGAAGTGACACAGGGGGCTCTTAAACCCAGTGATTTATTGCTGGACCTATGGTAGGGGGCAAGGAACAAGAAGTACCCACCCTGAGTGTAGCAGGTGTGGGCTGAGTAGTGTGGTCATCACAACTAGAAATGGAGGGGGCAGGGGCTGAACTAACTTTAAGGCAACTAAAAGTCATGTAGGCAAGTGTGGAACATTTGTTTTACTGCTTGTATGTGCAGTATGATGGATAATTGAAAGTGATAAGTGGTACAGCAAAGGTGACCATTACTCTTCAGGAATCAATATGGTGACAGTATTATCTATTATTAACTATACTATGTGGCATTTAGGCAATACATTTAGGTAATACATATACAACAAGTGATTACCTCAGAAAAATATCAACCCATCAAGTCTTATTTGCCTACTTCCCTATAATAAACAATAATCTCAGTGTAGTGCATGTCCATTCATTGCCAGTAAAAATGAATTTGTTTCAAAATTTTGTAGAAATTAGGGTCGGTATCTTTAAAAAAGACAGAGTAAAGCAAATGGTGGCACTAGCATCATGGAAAATGGCACTTCTCAATTTTCAAAATTCCTTTAAGCAATTTTATTTTTACTGGCACTGGCCTTTTTAAATGTATTTTGGGGAAAAAAAGAATAAGACTCAATAAAAGAAAGACATACAGCTTTACTTGCAGCTTGTTGGGCTTTAATCAGACACTGCAGGGCTTTTACTTAAATGCTAATATTATTATGATAACATGCTCATGATAACATTTCTAACATTGTTTACCATGTTCACCATGTTAACATGCTCACATTTGCTAATTAACACCAAACACAAAGAACGACTGCATGAGGCTGGTGGAACAAATACTTTTAGTATATGGTCATAAACCAAAGTTTTGGACAAATTTAAATTTTGATGGGCCTAAATGATCAGGTATTACAATACATCCTGAGGGGATCATGAATGTCGGAACAAAATTTTGCTGCAATCCAACCCACAGCTGCCAATACTTTTCATGCAAAACCCCAAAAAATGGTGCTATGGGAGAATTCAGCGAGATTCATCCTCTGGGCAACACAAACGTCTGTACAAAATTTCATGGTAATGCATCCAACCGTTTGTTGAGATGTGTCAGTCAGGATTAAGAGTTGGGCCAACAAACCTACATTCCCATCCCTAAAGCATAACTAAATATGTCCTGTTGCGGCAGTGTCCATGCAACCACGATTTGTGTAGTATAATGATTATTATTCCTGACATAGTTTGGTGTTTCTTGCTTTACTGCTCTCCATTGTTCCTGTGGGTTAGTTCAGTGGGAACTAGGGTCATAGAAGGAAGGTCAAGGTTCACTGTTCTGGGCACTGGGGTAAAAGTTCAAAATAGTAAAAGTCTAAAAAGACAGAAGCTGATCACACACTTGTTGAAAAGCAGTGTAGGTACAACCCTGATTTACTTCTTGTCCACTGAAAGGATCCCCCAGTAGCTGGATGCCCCTCTGTGACATCATGAAGAGGTAAATATTAACCCAGTGTGAGATCAGATTCTGGTATTTTTCAGTATTTGGGGAATTATGCAGCATAGGGACCCTCTTTTTTTTTCTTTTGTTTGTTCCATGGCTGAGCAGGTAGGTAATATAGCCTCTCAATCCCATATTGCTGACACTGATTAATGGATCAGTCATATTTTTAGGTGCTTTCTGGCAAAGCTAAATTCCACAGTGCTCTGTCCCTGCAGGCGAGGTGACATGGACACTTTCCGATGTTTACTCCTGTTTGCACTGCAAATTCCAAGATTGCCTCATGGTGAAGAGGGAAGAAGTAAGGAATGTGGAGGCCTTACAAACTCAGATGTCGTAAACTCATCTGAAAATGTGACAGGGCTATGGGACAGCTCTTGAAATGTTAAAACCAGATTCTTGACGGTGAGTTACTGTGGTGATGGCCTGATTGTCTCTGCTTTATGACTGTAAAATGTAAACTCTGCAAATATTTGTAAATGCATCTACATTTGCCACATTGCACTGAGCCACAACCTGGGACCCCGTAGTCCTTTAGACAACACGTGCATGCATACACAACACACAAGCCTACACAATTTGAAGAGTGGAGGTCACAGAAAATAGTCTGTGAAAGTTGGTGCCTAAGAGCAAGAGACAGTGATGAATAGCAGACTGGGCACAGATTTCTCTGTAAAGTTGCAAATACATCTGATAAGAACACTTCACTAAGAGAAGCACATTTCCCCACACTGACATGTATACTTGTACTCTGTTCAAATACAATTCTGTCTGTCATATACTCTTTTGGACTATTAATAAGCAGTATTTATAGTACAACCAAATTAGTGTTTTTGTTCAGCCACTAAGTGGTGCTCCACTGGAATGCAAAAACACAAATACCTAGTGTAACTCTCATCAGGGGTTCTGGACAATATCATGCATAATACGCATCATAAACTTTCTCAGGGCACAGAGGAGGCTTGCCAACTGGTGGGAAAACAAAGCCACTCTATCTTCTGTGTTTGGATAAGTGTGTGTATGCACAAGGGCTAAACATGTGAGTGATCTGTACATGCATTCGTGTGTGGATTCTGGGGTAGTTGTGCTTGCTATGAATAAGTCCCACTTGGGGAGCCATGTTCTTATTTTATTCTCATAGACCATGGAACGGCACTGTGTGTCTGCCATATACTTCTAATACTCAGGCTGCCTTGTGGGAGACAAACTGTACAGCTTTAACTCTCAAATATGATAATTAGCTGATTAAAACTCTCTTAGACTGCAGAGCAAAATAAAGAGTCTATGGCACGAAGTCCTTCCATCTTTTCTTTTTCAGAACTTAAATATTCTCTGAAATTTCTCATGTATGCACTACATTTGAAGTCTTGTAGAACATCTTATAGGTTTTCTTCATCTCCAGAATTTTATATTTTAATCACATCACCTACTTTTAAAAAAGGCCCTAAAACTTAATTCACTATCACAAACAGAAACCTGGACAACCGCCCTTGTCTGTATCAATAACTCGTCTCTTCACACACAAAATTCAACAAGAATTATCATTAAATTTTGCTTTGTATTTTGTAGCTGTTTGATCAGTCAATCACACTTGTCTTATATGGTTAATTTATGCTGTGTACTGTATGCAATATGCAAAATAAAAAAGTATGTGTATGAAATCTGTATGAAAGTAGCTAGAATATCATGAATTGTCTTCTTTTGCATACATCATAGTAATGAAAACAGCTGTCTGTTGTTGCTGGAAACAAGGTTGATGGGAGTGAACTAAAATAATAAATTCACATAAAACCAAGACAACGAGCTGAAAGCTGTGGAATACTGGTGAAGAGTATTTGTAGGTTCTCTTCTATGAGCGAGACCTTTGTGCAGGTTTAAGTTAACTATAAGTCGTGGAGTTCATCAGAAACAAGAACAAACTGAATGCTGACATGAATCAAAGTAGGGTGCGTGAGAGTCTGGAAATAACAGGACTACATCTGTATGCAGGGTCTACTTTCACGTGCAGAAGCATTAAGTATAGCAGGTGCAAAGTGGCTGATGAGAGGCCGTTGTTAGGCCCATTGAGGCTTCATTAATGGAACAGGAAGAGAATTGAAGCACGAGGGCAAACACACACAACTCATTACCCCCTGGCTATCGTGTACCTTTCACACCGCAACTCAAAGTGTGTGGGTGTGTGTGTGTGAGAGAGAAAGAGTTTGTGGTGCATTTATTGCATTTATATGAGTTTTGTGTTTGAGTGGGCGGGTAGAGAACAATGACAAGCTAAGCTCCATAGAGATGAAAACTGCATTATAGTATTTGAACTGAAAGTTGTGGGTTACATTACATACAGTAGACTTTCTCATTCAAGTGAATGGGAAGGTGTGTCCAAACTTTTGACTGGTACTGTATATAAACATCATAGTAATGTAGTTTCAAACTGATAACCTCATTAATGAAGGACAACAACTTTTGTGCATTATCATACAGATAACACAGAGAGACTGATGTTCCTTACTGTGTTGCATGCATTCAAACAGTTGCAAAATTTGTGAGACTACTGAGAACATCATCGCGTCAAAAGACTGTCAATCCTCATTTACCAAATCAGGACGGGACCAGTAAGTTGACTAAACTGACACTTGGCTGTTGGAGATGGAACAGTGCATCCACCCTTTTACACCACTGTGTCACTTTAGAACCGCATGCACCCACTGCCTCTCACACACGCACACTTTAAGCCACCCTCAGTCGACACGACACAGTGCCGGCCTCTGTTCTGTATCTAAAATTGTGAGAGGAAAGAGCAGGGCGATTTACGCAAAGGAAATAAAAGAGAATACACAGTCACAGCAGAGGTACAGTACAGAGAGTCACGCTGTATGTACATAATATATATAGTAACTGTGCGGACACGTCAGAGTTACTAAGTTGTTGTAGACAGGTGTCAAAACTGCCCTGGAAAGTGTCTGTCGTCACAGCCAACAAAGAACCTCTGAGAAAAAGAACATTTTTAGTCTGTGGCTGCGACTGAATGCTCCTTCTAAAGTACTCATCAGACAGCTTTTCACCACATTTAATGCTGGCTTAATTTTTCACACTTTTGCTACAACAGGTATGAAAGCACGGATGTTATTTTTCCTTCTGCTTTTAGATGAATGCAGATGTAAACTTACAATGATGGATGATCCTCACATGATTGAAAGAAAAACTCTCACAAAAGCTTTCTATGAGTTATTATAAGTATACAGTATGCAGTGGGGGAAGACTCAAATTACACAACTGAAAATAAAACTATTATAAGTGAGAGTGCTGGAAATTTTACTTAGGTAAAAGTATGTAAGTATTAGCAGTGAACAGTAAATGTACTGTATCAAATGTATTAGTAATAACTTAAACACCTCTGAGCAATGGTGGAAAGTAACTAAGTACATTTACTGAAGTACCACACTTAAGTACAATTTTGAAGTAGTTGTACTTTACTTGAGTATTTCCATTTGATGCTACTTTATACTTCCACTCTATTACATTTCAGAGGGAAATATTCTACTGTCTACTCCACTACATTTATCTGACAGCTTTGACAGTCACAGTGGATAATATAACAAGCTTTTAAAATATAACACATTGTTACAGATGGAACCAGTGGTTTCCAACTTGTTTGGCCTTTGACGTCTTACAAAAAGCAGTGTGTAATCGGGGTCACATTTCAGATGTCTATGACATTTTAACAGCTCCTCAAAACTTCTCACATGGTTTCATTTCAATAAATGTTCAAATGATCCAATATTTCACCAAAAATCAGTTTAGAGAAAAAAAAATCCAAAAACTGAAAACAGATTTGTGTATCAGAACTTTGTTTTTTCTTCTTTTCTCTCCCATTAATCATCTCACGACCCCTCAGATTTATCTGGTGACCCTTTGGAGGGGCCCGACCCCTAGTTTGGGAACCACTGGACTAAACTAACTGTATATAAAGTAGTTGAAAGTAGCTCCACCTACAGCAGCTACAACAGTAACATGCTGCTCTAACACTGATGCTTCAGTATTAATAATCTAATGATGTCATATATAATAATATATCAGTCAGAGGGCCCAAACTACTATTTTTACTTTAATACTTTAACTACATTTTGCTGCTAATGCTTATGCACTTTTACTTACGTAGGATTTTTGATGCAGGATTTTTTAATTGTAATGGAGTATTTTTACACTGCTGTATTGGTGCTTTTACTTAAGCAGAGGATCTTAGTACTTCTGCCACCACTGCCTCTGAGTATGCATACATACCCATATTTCTGCACACACTTGTTTGTATGATTTATTTTGGTCTGTTTGGCCTGTAAATGTTTAAGAGTGTTTTTTCCCAGGTGTGTGCCAGAACAGGTGATCTTAAACAGCCAGTCTGGTTGTTTCATACACAAGAATAATGAATTACTTTGCTATTTACTGCATTCAGAGACCTGTACATCACAACATTATAATGAGGGAAAAATTTCGTCTTTATTATCGTCATCCATCTATAAATTAGCATTGGCATAACTTTTCAGGAGGTTATATTTACTCTCACTCTATACCTCCCTCCTTTTCTTTCCTCATCTCTCTGTCTCCCACCCACCCACCCACCCGAGTGGCTCCACCCTACAGCAGATATAAGCTGTGTCCACAAGGTGTGCATCTGTTATGAGCACATATCCCAGGGTTCCCTCTGTGTGGTTGTCTGTCTGCCTGCTATTCTTTCTGTGAGTCTTCAGTGATTATTTCCCCATAAACGGCCACTCACAAAGGTAAGCACGGTCCTATTCTTACTATATCCACTTGAATTTAATCTCTATTAGCAGTTTATTCGTGTGATTTTTACTACTTATATATTTTGCACAGATGAAAGTCATCTTACAGTATGAAAGTTGTTTTATTGACTATCAAGAATTGCTTGTGCACTCTGTTAGCTCAGTGTCCAGTGTTGTTCCTCTACTGTACATCCTTTAAAAAGTTTTGTTTGAACTGGATGAATTGTTGATCAGAGATTCATTGCACCATACAAAATAACTTTTTTTAATCCAACATGACTGTCAATATGCATTTTTAATTAGAACACAACATTTGTTCACTGGTGTTCATGATTCTTGTTATTTTTAGTCCAAAATCAGTTGTGTTTTTTTTCTGAGGGACAGAGTTTAAGTGATTTTGTTTGGGATCTAATAGGCCTCATACATATGGTCTTTAGCTATGGCATCATTTCTGCACATCATCATCTTGCAGTGAAGGAGGCAGAACAGAACATCTTCCCAGCTACAGACTGGTGTCTCTAGGCTACTGCCTGAACAGTATCCCTAGTTAAGCTGCTTTCTCTGGGGCTCCAGAGAGCTGAAGTCCGCACTACATCCCTCTGTGAGAGAATGCCTGTGCTGAAAGCAAATACACATTCAAATGTGTGTGCATGCAGAGAGCTGAAGCCAAACTGTCAGATGTATGTGATGGGGGCAAGAGCAGCAGTTTGGTGAGAAGAGACTGCGAGCAAACACCGTCTCAGGCTCTGAGCAGCTCTGCCTCTCTAGCCTGATTTGCGTTGTAATGCTCTGCAATTCTCTGACTTTGCTCGTTGAATTGATGCCTTATCAGTCACAGCAGCAATTTGATTTACCTATTACAATAGTAAATCTTCATGATCTGGATATAGTCTGGAGCACTACTCCTGATCAGATATTCAGGATGGATGCACAAACTAAGGAATGGATCTGAAGTTTTAAAAGTCAAGCTTGAGGGATTACATATTTTTGTTTCAGACTTTTTACAGTGTTTTGTGAGTTTTCAGAAAATCTACACTGCCTCACAGACTGATGCCTTATACATAGACCACAGCTCATCAGTTGCGTTAGTTTGAATGAAAACAATATGATGTAAATAATTCAGATTTTTGGGGATTGGCTGTGGATATGTGGCTTCACCAAAGAGCTTCTAGTCACCTCAGCAAAATCAAATGTTTTCTTGATTCACGTGTTATCAGTGCTTTGTTAGGATGAAGATTGGGTCTTTTTTTGTAGTTTTGTCTTTGCTCTACTCTTATGATTTGATTTGTGTGCGTGATGTTCAGGGACCTACAGTAAAATACACATCATATTGCATGGATCAAAAATCTTTTACTGTAATGTTCCTGACTTTCCTTTTCCCTAATTTTCTTCTGATCTTCAAAATCCTCCTCTATTCCTGCACACAATTTATTTCTCTCCCCCTTTTTATTTCTCTCCCTCCACTTTTTGCCTACCTAGATTTGCACTGCATCATTGTACAAAATCAATGTATTAACCAAGTGGCAAGTGGTACAGAATACGAGACCCTCAAATATAGCTGGTCCTTTGCACAAATACATTCAACATCTTACCCTCCTGTATACATTATCCAGCAAATGTCAGGAATGCCTAGGAGACAAAAGGACAAAAGGACCCTATGAAAACCAAGAATGATGGTTGGGTAAAGCAGAGGGGAGGAGGTAAACACTTTGGTCATTTAGCTGCACAGCTGTGGCAGAGTACGTGTGTGTATGTATGCATGGAGTAGCTGTATTCCCCTGGTTTGTTTGAACGAAGACGTTTGCAGCGTGACTTGAAGAGGTGTTAATTTTACGAGGTGTGCTTTGTGATAAAAGCTGCGTTTAGGGAGCCGAGGAGCTGCAAATGTTTTTCCCTTTCACTGAGAAACCGCAACGTCAGTGGAGTTACCAAGATTGAGTGCAAGGGTACTGCTGGCTTAAGTATAAATTTGTTAATGGTTTGCGGTGCAGGAGAGGAAGGCAGAGTGGTTTGCCAAACATGTTCAGTGGGATTTAAACGCTAGCTTTTGGTCAGACTGTCTGTTTTTTATCCGGAGAGACAAAGTAAAATCTAATTTGGGTGAGAAGGGAATATTTTAGGCTCTAGATGATTCTTTTTTACATACACAACATGAAATACACATGCACGTGTGCTCACATAAGAGCACTTTACACACCAACAGATCTGCATGATCAATACCATTTGACCTCCCATATCTCATCAGTGTTTGATTTTCTGTAGTTCCTTTCCTTGGTCTGTTTGCAAGGTAGTTTAGTCTTGCCCTCTAACCTCCACGGCAGTTGGCAAGGTCACTGAGTGGCTTCAGGTCACTGAACCGGGATGTTTCCAAAGGGAGAGAAAGGGCAGTGAGGGCAAGCACACAGATGGAGACATAGAGGAGATAAATGAGAGAGAAGATGGTGCCAAACAGACATCGCTCTGTTCACACAGAGACAAAGGGAGACGGTGAGAAGAAAGCTGTCTGTATCTGACAGAAGAGAGAGTACAGACAGATGTGTCTAGAGACATGGGGATAGTGTACACAGAGCTAATATTTCTATCTTATTGTAATGCTTGGGAGGGGAGATTAACAAGTGCTTTCGAGGAAGAACGTTGCACAGTGACTCCTCAGTCTGTCAGCTGACCTCATTTTCATCTGTCACTGTGTGCGTAGGAGTTGGTGTATGCTTTTATGACAATATAAAACCAGGTGCGTTTCCATAAGTGAGGAATCAGCCAACTGCCACTCTCATTTATTATCTTTAACTCTTCTCTATTTCCTGTCCTACATTGTTGGGTGCAAAGGAATTAATAACATTTACATGAATTACATTGAGCAGAGCTTCATATTTTTGACACTGGCAATATGATTGTAGCCTGCCTTCCTTTCTTACTCCAAAATAACAATATCTCATCCTACATTACAGAAATAAATTAAATCATTCATTTTCTCTTAAATCCAGATATGACTCTTGAAACTAACTTAACGCTACACAGAGATCAGTGTTATACAGACTTGTTGTGTGTTTGGAGTTATACATTATCTCCACAACATAATAATTACACCCTGATCACTATGTTTAATGATAGTGCTAATAAGCATCATATCATATGCAGAAAATAAGTCATTCCTAAGCAGTTCTTTCAAACTTTCAGTTTTCTCTTTATTTTAAGTTTAAAACTTTTTTGCAGTGAATCTAATTCAAAAAATCATGTTTGAGGGTGCCTAATGAAAATATCTGTGTGTAATGTTCTCGTTCCAGCCTGTTATGGTAAATGGAAGCTGGTGTACATTACATACTGTACTTTTGATAGCTTTATTCTTTCTTTACACATTTGTTCAGGGGGTTGCACAGCTGCTGTAGTTTTAATGAGATTCTGGTGATCGAAGCTTATATAAACCTCAGTGGCCAACACCTCAACTTCCGCAGGGCGAAGGAAAAGTTAGCAAAAAAACAACAGCTTACAGACATATGATGCCCATGAGTCCTTTCTCACGTTGCACACCTGATGGACAATTTACTGTGTTTCGTTTATGTAAAATGTCAAAAAGATGGACATCTGGAAGTAGTCGGGAAACAGAGGCAGACACACATACACACACACACACACACACACACACACACACACACATACACACACACACACACACACACACACACACACACACACACACACAGTAGACTACTTTGCTTATTTTTGAGACTGTCTGGGCCAAGCAGGACATGCTGAGAGCTTAGTGGTGTATGACCAGCCACACATGATTCTGGCAGCAGATGTAGGTGCATGTCCCCCTGGGCTAATTTATCATATATTTAATTTCAGTGACAGAACTCACTCAAGATAATGGGATGTGGCAGGTGTGAAAAATAGTACATTTTATTTTATAACCATATATTTAATTTTATTTAGTTTTTTTATAGACTGTTTTATAAGAATATAAGAGTATATTACTGAATATTCTACACATATCATAGCATCCATAACCTGAACAAGTGTTACTAATTGATACCACAATACCAGGACCCTGAACCTGAAGCAGTTAAACGGAATTCAGCCATCATTATTTTTATTGTTTACACCTGTTCTTTCCTACTCTGACATGTCAAAATAATTTTAGAAAAAATGTTTAATACATGTACCATTCATTCAAAAAAAAAGTCATCTACATGCCTGATCATTTTTTAAAAATAGTTTCAACTTGGTGTTAAACCAGTTGTGATCTATAATTGCACAAATAAATGTCCATTGTTTGTTTGTTTTTTTGCCCACAGTCTCCTCAGTATGTGTGCATGTGTGTTTCATAAGGAAACCAGTATGGAAACATGTGTGAAGTGCGTGACACACTGATGACATCTGCCTGGCATGAAAATGTAGAACACGATTGCTGTTTCGGTTTAGTCACTGTTACAAACGACTGCTTGTCAGAAAGTCATCATGTGGAGTTAAATTGATTTTGCACCAGTGTGTGGAAAAAGTAAACTGTAAATCCTACAAACGTGAGAAACGACTCACAACACGCTGCTCACGCCATGTCTGCGCACAGCTGTGGCACATTTACTGTATAAGTGACTTCATGTCTGCCATCTGTGTGTATACAGATAGAGGGAAGACACTGGTGCTTAAAAATAAATGGAACAGGTGTAACAAGCTTCTTTGCAGTCACTTTGTTGGAACTGCAGCCTTTTTTTGTGTTTTCTCTAATAACAAGTTAAGACGTGGAAATTGCTGGTTAATGTTTATGTCAGAGTCTAAAAGTGACCCTACTGTATGAATAAGTCACTTGGGAGGTAACACTTATGGTGAATAATGTGTTAGAGAAAAGCACACCAGGTAAAGACAGAAGGTGTTTCCATCACTATGTGATCACCTTGACGACGTTATGGTGTTGCTATGTGACATTGAACAGACCCTCGTTGTTCGGTCCTTCTGATCTGTAGTCGCAAGTTTTTTGTCAGAATATTTCCACCCCTTTAAAAACACACACACGTACTGACACTGAGCCGGCACCTTCCTAAAAGCTAGTGAAACTGTCACATTTATTTACTTAAACCTTTTTATGTATGTATACACGGTCATGTTTGGGCACACACTTACGTTATGTATCATTATCCATCATGTATTATTTCAAATATGTTGGATATTACTGAGGAGCCTGTTGTCTCTTTGCTTTTCTGAAATCAATAATAAAGCTTATTTATAAGCTGTTATAACATTACATTATTATGTCCTTTACATTTTCTGTTAAATAACAAGTTTTAGGCTGTTTGGTGATTTCGTTAGTAAAGTGTATTTGTCAAAAGTGCACTGGATGCAAGCTCAGTGCCATTATTACTTAAATATTTTTGCAATATTTGAGGCTTTTCATTTTTTATGGAGATACTTAATTATATGCTATTCCCTGATACCATGAATATGAACCAAAACAGCAATATTATGTCATGTATGTACACATAAATTTTGTGTTCTGATTTGAATTATCATAACAGAATTGTATTGCCATTACCCCATAATGACAAAAATGAGATGTCGATCATAATTAAATCAAAATTGTTCAGCTGTCTGATCTAACTGTCTTGTCATAATACCTCTTCTGTTATAATAATGAAAGTGTCTGTGTTCGGCATGCCAATAGATAGTTGGTGAATATTTACACCTTCCTCACAAAACCTCAAAACACTCATAGACTCTGTGACACTTTTGCTGGATTTCTGGACTCTGAGTGTTTGTTGGCAAAAGTGTGTCTGAATATTTTAACCTGACAAATGTCTCAGGATCAATGCACCTCTTTCTTCTAACGCTTGCCGCCCAACTCTTAGAGGTCTTTCATTTGTACCCTGCTTGCAGTATACATACAAGTATATGTGTCACCCTGTGTGAAGAACTGTTGATGCTTTTTGTTGGTATAGAGAAATGAATTCTAAAATATTACTATGCAATGATAAAGCGATTTAATCAATGTAAAGTGTCTTTGAGTGCCATGAAAATCACTCTTTAAATAAAATGTGTTACTATTATCAACCATTAATTTGCTTATTTAATTAATTAGACATATCTGACGGTGTCTTCCATACCTTAAACATCTTCAAGGCCTGTCTTGGCTCTGTATATAAACAGCTAATCCTCACACATAGAATGGAAAAAGCTTGTTGCTCAGTTTAGCCTGTGACACACCTTGCAGTTAGAGAACAGTACTATACTCATCCATCACCCATCCTCCACTTCTGAATTGTCTGTAGACCTGACAGATTCAAATTGTTGATAAGGATACTCGGAACAGTGGACAAACATAGGTTCCATCTCTTTTTGGGAAAAAAGTGACATTATTCTGGACTCTTTGGCATGTCTGGCTTTTGCCACCATAGAAACTGGGTTAGCTTCCTTCAAAGGCCAGCTCTCATCAGGGGAGACAGTGGCACGATCATGTCAAAATCACCAGTCCACTGAGAAAAGGTCAAAGATCTAAAGAGCCAGTGATGGAGTGGACAGTAAGGATGTGGTTTGGGAATTGAATTTGAAAAAACACACGAGTCGGCTATAATAAAAATGGGAGTGATCACGTGCTGAACCTGGGCGGAGAGTGTGGTAGGAGATGAATAGACTAACACTGAGATGGAAATATCAGTTGTAAAGAATGATAGAATAACAGAAGTAAACCACTCAGAGGAGCAGCTGAGAGCCTTATTCAATAACTGTGGAGCCAAAGAAAACCCCTTCACCTTGCAGAAAGCTTAGGGGATAAATAATGGGTGTAAAGCATATAGTCTGAACTGCACAGCTGGACCGTAACTCTGTTTGCTCAAAAATGTACTTGTTCAGCCAGACGTCTGAATGCAGGCCAAACAGAGAAAAAAGACATCAAGCAGGCACCGTCACATGAACAGGTTCTTCCTCACTGGTGATGAGCTGAGAGGACAAGCACTGTTTTGAGGTCTGAAGGGGGAAGTGTGTTGTTTGTACAAGCACTTGTAGGAGGCTGCTATTTCTAACTATTGCTGTGCGCCTTCTAGTCTCATCATCTCACTTGACTTTTAATGATGATTTTAATGATCTGACTGAATAGATTGCAGTAATGCAGGTAAAAGGTTAAAAAAATAGAAGAGTGTCAGGCCATTAATATATGTTATTTCATATTTGTCATTGTCCATTGTCCTGTCACACAGTCAGGCTATGTAAATCCTCTATATCATGTACAAAACATTATCCTTAGACAATTATAACTATATTAGTATACCATGTAATAATATGCATATCAGCATGATTTCACCTTTGTGTTGTCATTCAACACAATTGAATATAGCAGTGTTATTTAAACAGTTGCCCCCAAAGCATCACCATTTTTCTGCTCAAAATTTGTTTTTTAAAGATTCTTGCAGAGAAAGTTTCAGCCCAATAAATTGACATCAGTAGAAATTTTATACTCTGTCTGGCATTTACTGTGGCTCCCTCTTGTGGACAACTGTACAAACTACAGTTCAACCATGCTAAGCCTGTGAGTGATAGTTTGTAGCACAGATGTCAACTTTAATCAACTGTAACTGGTACACACTTAAAGAATCCATTTATTCCTTTAATTTGATCTGTTTTGATACACCAGTCCTGAAGTTCAGTAGACAAAGAAATGTTCTGATTCCTGGAGTCTGTGATCATATTTCATAGTTGACAGGCTGTAAGCACACATTGTAAGTTCAACTGAAAAATCAGTCCACCTTGGCATTGTGTAGTTCTGAGGTAAATGCAGCAGAGGGAGACAGAATGTGGCCTCTTACTGTCTGCACTTTGCAAATGAGGCTGTACACTAGACTCACACTTGAAGATACTAATGATATTTCAAGAAATCTTAGACTAATACTTTGCCAATGTTTGATCTACTTGCCAAAAAAGGAAAAGTATCTAAATACATCTTTTCTCCTCTACCTTCCATACAGGCCTTGGCCATGCCTCCCCTCCCTGCCCCCCATTTCCTGACACTGCTACAGCTTGTAGTTCTTACTTATGTGAGTGGTGGGGCATACTATGGACACAAGCAACACCCTCAGCCATACCAACCCATGCAGCACCTCCAGCACATGGGCATGACCAAAGAAGGCTTTCCCCAGCAACAGTACCATGGTAAAGAGGTGCCCTATATGCAGTATCCCCACTACAGGAAGGAGCTTCCCCAGATGCCCATGCTCAAGGGCAAAGAAAATGCTCGCAAAGGGATCGGCTATAATGGTGGACAAGACAAAGGTGAGAAAGTCAACATTTTAAACAAACAGTAACCAACAAATTTCTGAAACATATACACTTAGATCTTTTTTTAGAATGTGACATGCCCTGCTGGAAAATGACAAGGGCACGTTATTGCTTATATTGTTCATGTGCCAGAAAATAAATATTTATGGGTAAGTGTTTTTATACTCAGTTGTTGTCAAATGTGTGTGTGTGTGTGTGTGTGTGTGTGTGTGTGTGTGTGTGTGTGTGTGTGTGTGTGTGTGTGTGTGTGTCTGTTTGCTCTTGTGGCAACCAAACTACCACATTTTGCTCATGTATTTTCAAATTAATCAGTTCTGGGTGCACATTCCTCACAGGTCAGACAATCCCCAGTGGTGCTGAGGGAATTCCTCAAGGAGGGCAAGGCTCAGCTGGACCACCTGGACCAGAGGGACCTGCAGGACCTGCGGGACCACCTGGACCTCCAGGGAATGGACAGCCAGGACCTGCAGGGAGACCTGGACCTTCTGGTCCACCAGGAGAGCCTGGAGTAGGTAAACCAGGTTTGCCAGGACTACCAGGCAAACCAGGGGGAAATGGTGAGGTTGGACCACAAGGAGAAATGGGCCCAAGGGGTGAAGCAGGGCCAGCTGGACAGCCAGGGCCTCAGGGTCCACCAGGACCACCTGGGCTACCAGGAATAGGTAAACCAGGTGTACAGGGATTGCCAGGCCAACCAGGACCCAAAGGAGAGCCAGGTCACAAAGGTCTGCCAGGACTACCAGGATTACCGGGACCCAAAGGAGACAAAGGAATAGGCCAGCCAGGACAACCTGGTCACAAAGGGCTTCCAGGGCCCCCAGGACCTGCTGGCCCTAGAGGCCTTCCTGGTTTTGGAAAACCTGGGTTGAATGGGATGCCAGGCCCACAAGGACCACCAGGAGAGAAAGGTCATCCTGGAGAAAAGGGACCAGCTGGGCTACCTGGTGAAGGAGGAGAGCCTGGCCCACCAGGTCTACCTGGCCAAGGAAAACCAGGTCAAAATGGCCTGCCAGGACAGCCTGGATTGCCAGGTGGGAAAGGTCATCCAGGACCACCAGGCTTGCCAGGAAAGCCAGGACTGCCTGGATTCGGTAAACCAGGACTCCCAGGACCAAAAGGTGATAAAGGTATGGGTGGGCCACCTGGACCTCCAGGACTGAAAGGAGATAAGGGCCATGGAGGACTACCTGGTATGCTTGGTCCCCCTGGACCAAATGGTCCTCCAGGTCCTACAGGCCCTATGGGACCACCAGGTGGTTTAGGTGCACCTGGTCCAAAAGGGGACTGTGGAGAAGGAGGACCTAAAGGGCTTGATGGAGCCCAGGGTGAAAGCGGCTCCCCTGGGATACCTGGTAAGGATGGTCTACCTGGGCAAGGTGGAGAGCCAGGTCCAAGAGGTCCACCAGGACCAAGTGGTCCAAAAGGCGACGGTGGACATAAAGGTCTACCTGGTCCCCCGGGTCCTCCTGGAATTCCTGGGCCGAAAGGACTCAGTGGATTACCTGGCGAAGTGGGACCCCAGGGTCCGAAAGGAATTCCTGGAATGGATGGTGCAGCAGGACCAATTGGGCCTCCTGGTTTTCCTGGGCCAAAAGGAGATAGTGGGCAACCTGGTCCACCAGGCATCGCAGGTGAGGGGAGTCCAGGTCTTCCTGGTCCCATAGGACCCCAAGGGAAAGAAGGCCCATCAGGACCTCCTGGACAACGTGGTCAGCCTGGCCCTCCTGGACCACCAGGCCCACCTGGATTACCTGGTCTATCTCCTGACATGGCTGGAGTGCTCTCTGAGATGGGCCCTGGACTAGATGGTGTTAAGGCAGGTAGTTATGGTAAGAAAAAGTATGGAGGCACTGGGGCAGAAGTAATGGGTGCCAGTGGGTTGGAAATGCCAGCATTCACAGCTATAGCAACAACCCCATTTCCACCTGTGGACACTCCAGTAGTATTTGACAAGCTCTTGTACAATGGTCGCCAAAACTACAACCCCCAAACAGGAATTTTCACCTGTGACATGCCTGGCATTTATTACTTTGCCTACCACATCCATTGCAAAGGAGGTAATGTGTGGGTGGCTTTGATGAGGAACAATGAGCCAGTGATGTATACATATGATGAATACAAAAAGAGTTTCCTAGATCAAGCATCAGGGAGCGCAGTATTACCTTTACAACCTGGGGACACTGTGTATATTCAGCTGCCCTCAGATCAGGCCGCAGGACTATATGCTGGGCAGTATGTGCACTCTTCCTTTTCTGGGTATTTGTTATATCCGATGTAAGTCAGGCTTTAGTCATAGTGGAGCACAAATGGGAGCACAATTTTCTGTGATATAAAACATAATTATTGTCTTTTCATTTTAAAGTCAAAAATCTGTTAATCTTGTCAGTAAAGATGAGAGGCCAGGATAAAATATCTCAAGGGAAATCTGAAGTGTGATGTTCTGTATATACAGCAGCTTTAATACTGTAGAGTCATATAGCCCTGTTGCTCTGAAGATATACAAGAACGTATGAAAAGGCATTCAAAGAACACCTCAAATATTACTTATTTTCATGATTAGTAAAAAAAAACATGAGTGCAATTTATGATTACAGTATGTATCAACAAATGAAGGGGAAATAAAGATAAATCAAACAGTATTATTCCAGTAACACTATTGCAACAGTGTCCCTGCTCCTCATTTCAAAACTGGCAGCTACCCCATGTGGCGAAGAATGTGAAATACAACAGAAAACATGAAGACATATTCACTTTGGTGGGAAATTTTTATTTTTTCATGCATACCTTTGTGTAAATACAGTTTTTGTATTGATTGATAATGGCAAGATTGTAAAATAGGAATGATGCAGATCATTGAAGGTTGGTATTGTAGTTCGTACGCGTTTTAGAAGAAAGAATTTTCTGGTTGTGTAGCATGCAAACAACTGAGTTTGGGGAAATAGTTAATTTTTATACAATCTTGGTTGAATGGATTATTTCTGATTCTCATGAATTCCTAGTGGATTGTCTAAATTAGAAATAAATACATATTTATCGTTTTACCAGCATTGTATCAATTATATCAAACATGAATAATAATTACAAATGAACAATGTCTAACTATTATAAGAACGCCAATGAAATATTGTACCAAAAAAGGCTGCATTTGTGTTAGCTTGCTCAATAAATGTACCAGTTTTTCAAGGAAAGTTAGGTAGGGGTGACTCAACCTCACAAGGACAGTCAGCTTTTTTAAATCCAGTGTGGGCGTAATTATATCTACAAAATGGAAGGATATGAAAGTAAATTTGAAAGTGTATGATGGCACTACGTGTACCAGTTATTGGTGTTTCACTGTATGGACGTAGGATGGTGTACATTTGGGCAGTTACCACATATGATTACAATTAAATGATTAAAATTAGATAATGACACACATTAAATATTACTTTAGCAAGTGTGTTGCAAACTGACAATTTCTCCTGTGAGTAAGCTTCGAAGAATAAGAATGTTACTTTGATTTTGTCTTAATGTTTGCTTAGGCCTGCTCTCACTAGCTGTGATGCTGCAGGGGATTTTAATACATGCAGAACAAAGGGCAAATAAGCTGTACAGGTTTATGGGGGTAATAGTGCTTTAAAGAAATCTGTTTATGTAAAAACACAGTGGTCGAACAACCACATAATTTGGCCCAGAATTGTGAAAACCACTCTTTTTACTACATTAAACATTAAACATTACACCACAATATATGTAAAACCGCCACACTGTACAGCATTTCTCTTTGACTAAATAACCTGTTGTACTCTACAAGTATAACTGACATGGTAAATATCAGAAAGCACAGACCCTGCCTGTGAATATGTACAGATGAACAGTTATTACTACAATATAATACTCAACAGGTACTAAGCAGTGTTCAAGTCAATCTTGCTGTTGGAAGAAAAGTCAAACAAATCTCTAAAGATTCAATCCAATAACTTTGCATTTGACTTTTATTTCATAACACATCAAAACCATTTCAGAGGTAAATTGTTACCTTATGTATTCTTACTTACTGTATGCTGATTATATTCTGTTACTGTTTTGTAAGCCAAGATTTTAAATTAGAATCATATGTTACATTTTTACTTGTAATGGCAATTTCACAGCATCCTGGTTTTGTTTCATTAGTATGTCTCGCTGGCAGATTTACGGAGAATATAAACTAAATTTGCCTTTAAAATGGATCAAAAACAATGGAGTCTAAGTACTCACTTAGAGAGTACTTATTGAATATTGCAGCAATTCATACAATGATTATGTCCATAATTTATTATTTCAACTGTATGAAGACTTTTTTAAGCATGAAAACTTTTAAAGGAAAATAAATATTTATCCTTTTAACCATGGTGCTAATATTGTCAGTGTAACCAAAGAACTTATGTCTTTATGTTTCACATCTGTTATTGTTGTCTATGTTGTTTTTTCTAAATAAAATTTCTTAATTAAAAAGAAACTGCCATTGACATATTGTATTTCTAAACTCACAGAAAGCAAATCAAATTCCATTTGACCAATGCTGGTACAGTAACAGAAAACTATTTGATTAAAATCACTGCAGGAGCTCATCCTCATCTAAGTGTACTGAAAAATGTTGACAAGATTGTCAGGTCATACCTGTTCTGGTTGATCCTTCCACTGAAGTGTGATTTCATCATGTAAAAGTTTCTTGGTTGGTTGATGATATTTCAGTCAGTTGGGGAGTTGGATGTCAGCAACCATGATAAGGTAAGACAATGTAACATCCAAGACACTGCTGAATCATTTTTGCTGTTACACTATGTGTAAAGTTATCTATTCCAGCTTTAAATTGTTCTCCTCATGATGACTGCATTAACTAGTGGGCAAGAACAACTAGACTGCAAAACAACATGATTCATGTATCACGTTGTTTTGCACGACAAGAAACCTCTGACTGATTGTTAGCTGAGGATGCAGATATATCTATGATCACAACCAATGGTGTTCCAGCCCGATCACCAGTAGTAGTTTCCTGTAATTTTGAGATATGATATATAGTATATAATGTGATATTTATTGATGCTGAAATGAGATTTGATTGAGCGAAAGGCTATAATAATAGATTAAAAAAACATTTTGGGAACAGTGTGTGGATCTACTTCTTGGGTCTAGCACCTTTTGAAGGGTTTTTTGGATGTATACTTTTTAATCCACTGTAGGCCACAAAATGTGTCAAAAAAAAAAAAAAATGTTTTATGACTTTAACAAAAATTTCTAAATGCCTGGAAAGATATCATTAGTGCAAATCAAGTTTCAGGAACATATGACAGGCAGTGTGAGAGATGCCCAGTCTTGCTTAAGGAACCACGGCTATCTGGAGTCAACATTCAAGTTTCAAGATTCACAGAGTTTTGTCACATATATTTCTCAAATGTGCAGGAAATTG
This sequence comes from Euthynnus affinis, assembly GCA_029490765.1. Taxonomy (NCBI): domain Eukaryota; kingdom Metazoa; phylum Chordata; class Actinopteri; order Scombriformes; family Scombridae; genus Euthynnus; species Euthynnus affinis. The sequence goes on along the minus strand of CM055850.1, from coordinate 10,714,089 downwards.
TGGGGATCGTTTACTCTAGATGATGTGATTAAAGGTTAGTGTGCAATAATAATAATAATTCTTTGCCTCAGCAACTTTGACTGCATGTCTCAGCCTCCCCTTTATCAGCGTGTGCTGTATAATTTATGTCAGTGAAATCATCTCCCTCAAGCAAGGCTGTATTACCAACCAGACAAAGTAGGCAAATGCCTCCGGAGCTCAAAGAACTCTGGGCTTCATACTGTACCTATATGTCAAAGGGGTTGTGCTAATTTAGCTGAAAGTTTGTTTGTGAATATACAGCACAGACCACAACATCTGACATGGTAAAGGCTTTAAGGTGGGGGCTTCATTATCTCAGTTTGTTTTGTACGCACTAAAAACCCAGTTTGGGTCAATTAAGCACCAACACAACAATGAGTTAAGTTTACCCAGCAGCAATCTGTTATTTTTACCCAGTCTTTCCCACAAGCTGTAGATAAAACTGCCACATATTTAATTCATTAACAGTCAATAACAAACCACGACATGTACATTTAAAAAGAATAGAGTACATTATAAAGCTTTAGTTTGGGTAAATAACCCAACAGTAAATTGCAAAGTATAATACTAAAACTGGGTCAAAAGAACACCTTGTCTTGAGTGGCTTTCTGGGTAGCATTTACCTAGTATTGCGATGATGCTATAGTGACCTAAACTGGGTCAAATTTAACCCAGTGATTTGTGTGCATATTCCTACAGGTTCCTGGTGTGTCTAATAAAATTACCCAGCAAATCGGAGGCTGGGTAATATTCTTGCAGAGATAAAACATTGAAAAACTGTATATATTTCAGAGTGGCAGAAAATGGTTGGTTAATAAGGATTTTAACCAACATTTTAGCCCTGGGGTCACACAACCATTAATCCATCCATTCAATAATTATCAAGAAAACAAAGTTTAAATCACTAAATGGCTTCTTGGGAACAATCACCAGTCCTTTCAGTCTATAGTTCCCGTTTCACATCAGGATCTCAGCTGTGTGGTCTGAGGAGGGGTGCTGATGCTGCGGTGGGAGGTCTTTAAAACATGATCAGATCACGCGCATGCGCACAGCTGTTTGCAACATCCATTCATCTCATCTTTTGTTAGAGCAATTTAAACAACGAGCTTGACAAGAAACACGGAAATACGCGTTGTAAGTAAGCATCGTTAGCAAGCTAAATCTAAATCTGGAGATGTAACACTCCACTGTCAATGATGATAATGAAACGGCGTTAACCTACTTTATAGGCTAGTACGTATGTGTCAAAAGGTATTTCTGAATTAGGTTAGCTAGCAGCAGCAGCTAATTAACGCTAGGCTGTTATACAGCCCAACTAATCTGTATTGAATTAGTCCTTTTCAAATCCAGTAGCTGTTTAGGACTTTTATATAAAAAGTAGACATAATGGCTGATTTCATGTCAGTTTTTATTTGCTTGATTTTCTTTCTCTTCTGATGGCTTCATCTGATAGTACTCGAATTGTGAGAAGAGCAGGTTAAAATATTAATTGCTGTGTGTCTAGAGCTGAAACAGATATTGGATATGAAATAAAATTAATTGACAACAGTTTTGGTAATCAAATGCCCCAAATGCCAAATATTATTAAATATTATTATAATATTTGTTTCTTTATTTTGTCTTATGTGAAAGTAAATTATGTACCTTTCAATATCTGTAATATTTTTGGATTTTGCATTTTTCAGTCAAACAAGCAATTGTACACATCACGGTGGATCTCAGGAAATTATAATGGCCATTATTTTGTACTATTTGACATTTTACAGACCAAATGATTACTTTATTAATTGATTATTGAAATCATTGTTAGTTGCAATCCTAGTTGTGTTAATTTTTTCTGCTGGAATACAATTTGTTTTGTGTGTCAGTAGGTTTCTCTCAACATGACATCACGCGTTGGCCCCAGAGCTGTTGGCACCAATGGAAGTGACTTTAAACACAGAGAGAAGGTGGCCCCACATTATCAGATGAGGCAAGTAACTCTATGTTTGATACCAAACACTAGATATGAATGTTATCTCTGAATAGCAAAAAAACCCCTCAAGAATCTCTGACTCTCTGTCTGCTATCTGTTTTGCAGTGCTTCCTTGAAGTCAGAGGTACGGAAGTTAAACATAGTCCATCTTCTGATCTGGCTCCTGGTGGCTGCACAAATGACTGTCAGCCACTTAAACCTGGTGTCACATGACACAGTGTCCATGCCGTACCAGTGGGAGTACCCCTACCTGCTCAGCATCCTCCCTCTGCTCTGCAGCAGCCTGTCACTTCCAAAGAACAATATCAGCTACCTGGTCATATCCATGATCAGTGCAGGGCTGTTCTCTGTGGCACCTCTTATTTACGGTGGAATGGAGATGTTTCCTGTAGCTCAGCAGCTCTACCGCCATGGGAAGGCTTACCGCTTCATTTTTGGCTTCTCTGCAGTGACTGTTATGTACCTAGTCATGGTGGTTGCGGTACAAGTGCACGCATGGCAGTTATATTATATGAAAAAGCTTTTAGACTCATGGTTCAACGCCACTCAGGAGAAGAAGAAGAAATAATGAAAGAAAGCTGTGACTGGGCAAAACTGTGTTTTTATCTTAATTTATACATGAGTTATGAGTCCTATTTGTGTTAAGTTATTCAGTCATCCTTCATCATGGAAAATCATACCTTAGCAACTAGTGCTCTCTGAAGATTACACATTCACGCAGAAATCTGGAGTTGTTGTTTTTTGAACATTTAAAACTGATGATAAATGTCTAGCTCACACGATCAGGAGTGACATTAAAGCATCATCCATTCAACCACCTCACACCCTGTTCAACAGAGTCTTGGCTTCTGCTTTTCTCCTCACAGAGAAAGAGGTAATTTAGGACCAGGACATTGTTGTCATCTTTCTAAAAAATGTTGCCATGATTGAACTGATGTGTGTCTGAGTTGTTCATACTTACAGAACAGTGACAGCATGCTGACAGAACTGTTCCAACACATACATTTTGCTTAATGTATTTATTAAAAGAAGCAGGTTTGCCTCTGCTGCATATATGCTGATGTAGTCTCCTTCATTGTTAAGTCTACCTTGGACATATTTTTTTTCAAAATGCATCTTCGCCAGTGGTTCTCAACCTGGGGGTCATTGGATTAATCAAAGTGGTCACAAGGTGATAGGACAACAGAAAAAAAAAAACAGATTTATGACACACAATTTTCTCTTTTTTCTTCAAACTTTTGTCAAACCTTTGCCTTTACCCTTATTTATCATACATAAATATCTCCTCAAGCCTCTAATCTAAAGATTTTTCAAAAAGCTCTCTTTTGTTTAACTGGTAGACATCACAACATGTGATGAGGGGTCCCAGGTATGCACTTTGCTTTATTTTAGGGAGTGTGAATGAATAAATGAATTCATTTGTTGATTTAAAATCCAAAAAAGGATACAACCCAAAAAGGTTGGGAACCACTCATCTAAGCCAAGGTAATCATAGAAACTATGTGTACTGTTATTTGTTTTCTCCTTCAGCATCAGAAAGCCAAAATTATATGTTTGTGAGTATGACTAAAATAATGCATTGTGAACGGAATAAAGAACACATTTTTGCTCCTGAACTTGTTTGAGATTGATGTTTGATCATCTTTACTCATTAATGAGTAAATCACAGCGCACTTTGTACTGGATTGTCTGCGGCTGCGCGCAGTAAATGCCACGTACTGGGTGACGTTGACAGCCGAGAGGACACTTCCTGATGCTGGCAGCCTGGTCTAGCTAGGCTAGCTAACAGATTTCATTTTCACAGTTTGGGGAAACCTGTGAAATACAGCGTGGTCTAGTCGTCAGATACAGGTGAGTGGCATCTTGGGTTTGGTGTCGAACCATATTATAATGTAGTTTTAACAACTCAACAGTTTTTAGCAGTCATTGATTGACTGTACGTGGCTAGCTAGCAAGCTAACTAGTTAGCGTTAGCCGGCTAATGTTACGCTAGCTCACCCAAACAGGTGTTGGGAGTGATTCGTAGGAAGTATTTACAAAAAGATTCATACCACGACTAGTGGTTAATCTGTTCTGATGAAGGAAAGTGGTGATGTTACATTAAAATATAAAATGTGTTGGGTTAACTAGCTCTGAATGTTTATTTATGATAGCTGTTACAAAGTTAGCTACACTGTAAATCTGTTTTTGCTGACCGGTTGCTAACAACGCGAAGTTGATGTCGAAGCAGATTATTTTGTTATTCAGACGTTATACAGAGGACTGTTACCCATATTGCTCTTTTGCTTAAAGTATAGTGTATAGTTTGTACTGTCATCGTTGACACTGCAGTGAAACGGCCTAGCAAACTTATAAGAGAAAGCAACGTTATGTGCGCCACTGACAGATGACTCTGCGATTTAGCGTCATTGAGATAAATAATGTGGGACACATTTGAAACGTTTGATTACGGTTTAACAATCGTTAATCTCAGTCCAAATTTGTTTGTTATCATAGTTGTTCCGCTAAACGTTAGCTACCACACAATCCTTAGCATCCAGCCAATTAATCATCTGGCCAGGACAGGCAAAGCCGGACCATCTCTGAGATTGAATTCACAATATACTATTGTGAAATCAGTCCAACTGATGACTACATATAATCGAGCAGACACATACTCATATACCACAGACAGCAGGCTAACTTAACTGTAAAAGATACAAGTTACAGTTAAATGAAATCTGTAAGTTTTAATAATTTGACTAATGATGTCATATAATGACATAGATAATGTGTCATGTATGATCCAATTACATTGTGCTTAAAGAGCCACTAAGCATAGTGGAAAGATTAAATTATTTAATTAATTGGGCTTGCATTTTGGGTCAAAGTCTCTTAAGAGATCTGGAATAGTTTAGAAGAGACTTTGCCACATCACTTGGTGACGTTTGACCCTTAGACTCTGCAGATAAAGTGAAATTGCATTGTATTGTAGCTGTATAGGCTTAGCCTTGATTGGATTGTCCTCTTATTGTGATAAAGATTACAGTCAGTATAAATTGACTTCAATAAACATGTCACTATCCCTGGGGGGAGATAGTCTGATTCTTTAAATGTGAACATTGCCAAATCAAATCCTTTTACCAGGCTCTGAAAGTAAGGGCAGCACTCGCCCTCTGTTTGTAATTGTCAAGGTGCCCTCAAGCAAGTCAATAAAACTCAGTTATAGTCAAGAGCAGCTGCTAATTTCATCATAACAGTTGTACTTGTTAATGTAATAACCACATTTTAATCAAAACAATGACTTACACAAATCCATTCTTACCTGAGGCCTCAGTTTTACTGCTATGATGAATGTATTTTGTTGTTTTTATGTACTGTGATGATATTAAAGACATATGTTTCATGAAATCCCTCTTTATTTAAAGATTTAGGCATTCCCATTGTACCTATTAAGAAAACTTGCATTGAAAGTGTAGGTTTTCTGTTCATTTTGAATGTTACTTTATTCCCAGAAATGAACGCACATATAACTGTGAACAATTGAGAACTTTCAATACTGAGCTAAATAATCGTTATGATTGTAATAACCATAATCTTAGTAGCCTTACTGGTGCAGCATGTCGCTGCCATTGCAACTTAAGAGGCTGACCACTCTCTCTAGTGTTCAAACACTTAAATTACATCCCTACAGGAAACAGATTACATAAATATCTGCAATTTTTGATTGATAATGTTAATAATTGATTGATTAATTACTCACAACCTCCCTAACCAATTTTGTAAATAACCATGCATTTTATCCATCCATCCATTCTTATATAATGTAAAGTAAAGTTTATGTGGGAAAGGAAAACCAGGACAGCACGGTCATTGTTTGATTATTTTTAAAACCACTTCCTGTTTGTCTCTGTTAAGTGGTTGGAGCAGAAGAGGTCGGACGGCACAATGAACGGCCAGCTGGACCTGAGTGGGAAGCTTATCATCAAAGCCCAGTTGGGCGATGACATCAGACGCATCCCTATCCATAATGAAGACATTACTTACGATGAGCTGGTGCTGATGATGCAGCGTGTCTTCAGAGGCAAGCTGCAGAGTAACGACGAGGTTACCATCAAATATAAGGATGAAGGTGAGTTGGGACACTCAGGTCTCCACTGTCCTAATTATTCCCAGGAGTCAAAATGTCAGTGTTGAGTTTTCCCTTGATCAGATTATTGTGAAGTAGCGTGCAGTTGTACTGATGACATGAACATATAATCTGTTCACTTGTTCACGTAATTCCAATAAGGGAATACATGTTTGGGTTTTTGAGGGAGGTTTTGGTGTCTTAACATATTTTCCTTAATAGAGATAATTTGCTGTACTGTGGATCATCTGCTTTCGCTTTTCCATTTTTGTAGATGATGACCTCATTACCATCTTCGACAGCTCTGACCTCTCCTTCGCAATCCAGTGCAGCAGAATACTCAAACTGACTTTGTTCGGTAGGATGTCAAAGTATTCCTTTTCAACTGAACTTTGCTTTGAGAAATCTCAGCCTGTAGGTTTTTAAAGTCTTTATTTCATGATAAACTGTACACCAAGATGTTTCTTCATCTGCTGTGATTGGAGATTCATTTACAGCAAGCAGTCACTGGAGGGCAGTCTAGCTTATGCTTCTCACAACAACTCTCTGTGTGTCTCCATCCAAGTGAAAGTTGTCTGCCCTCCCTTATGACTAATTTGGGGTGGAATTTCTGTGTGTCACTGAGGGCTGGTTCAGCAGACAAACAATATAGACAGTAGATTAATGTGTTCACAAAAGATCTTTATGCCAGTTATACTGGTTCTTTATTTCAAATATTTGCCACTTTTTTTTAGTCCACAATCATCCAGTATCCCTGTAGCTGTGTGACTTCAAGTGTAGGTCATAGAAGAATTAATTACATTTTACCAAACAACCAGTTGGGCACACCCTAACATGTCGGGTTGATGCTTGTTTTTCTCACTAATAACAACAAGTTGCATCAAGTGTTGCCATGTTTCAGGGTTTTTACAAGACTATTTGAATGCAGTACCTTACTTGACCTGAATTATAATTTGATCATTGCTTGAATCAGAATCAAAAAAATGTTCTGTTTCTTGAAAACAAGACAAGCCCAGCAACTGCATGGCATACACATGAAGCTAAGTTTTTCAAGGAAAATTTGATCCTTTCCAGACATAAACAGACAAAACAATAAATGCATAAATCACATTCAGCATTAAAATTTAGTCTTAAAGTGCATTCTGCCTGCTTTGTGAAAAAAAAACATAATTAAAAGTTATGTTATCACACATAAATTATGAGCATGAAAGTAAAGAATGCAGACACATGCAAAGTTGATGGAGAAGTATATTGCACATCATTAATTTAATTGTACTGATCAAATATGCCATCTGGGACTGTTTTTTTTTCCTCAATTGCAGCAAAGAATATATGTCCATATAAGGCCATAAACAGCAGAGGGTCAGCATCTGTAAATTTCTAAATACATATTGACTTTACTGATGAAATGTCCTGGCAGGCTGTTTCTACATTACATGTGTTTTTTGTTCATGTTCATGAATTATTCTATTTCCTGTAAATGTTATTCATTTGAAGGCAGGAGTATGCTGCAGTGTTTTGCTATTATATAGTCTAATTGTCTCTCCATTCTGCCAGGAAACAAACTGTGGTGGGGATTTACTGGTATGACAATATAGACATAAATAAATGTCAAACTTTAAGATATTGAATCTAAAAAAATATTGCTGTCAGCTATGAAAATGTCTCATAAGCATAGCACACATGGACTTTAATCACTATAATGTAACAATCTAATCTAGATCTAAACGTCAATATGGCTTGCACAAAGTTATTCATACAGTTACACACACTCACTCTACTCTTGAATGTGTAATAACAACATGTTTGCTGTGCTGCACTTCTAGCCAGTCTGTCCTCTAGTTGCTGCTATTATCAGCCAGGCATCCGTAAGATGTTTGTTTCTTTTCTTCTTTTAAAAATATTTTACTTCCTCCCAACCGAGACTGAGCCATGGCTCGTCATCACATGTCATGACCTCACGTGGAACTGATATTCTCCGACATGTGTCGATATTCAAAGCGAGTGAGAGTAGATGGAATCTCATGGCAGCTCGTGTCTCAGTGCAGTGCTTCATGACCCCGTGCATCTCTGTTCAGCATTATCCACTCAAACTCAAGAAACTTGTGTGAGAAAGGAATGTCCGGCAATTTTCACTCTCACATTTCATTGTTTTGCAATGGAAATTCCACTCCTCTATCATTTAGTATTAGGAAAATGAGAGTTGAAAGTAGTTAAGAGTGACCCGTGTGTTTCAGGTCACGAAGGGTCACTCTGACAAGCCACAGTACCTTATGAATCATCATGAATCATTTACCTTTTAATCATGATTAAAAGGTAAATCTTACAGATTTACCTGTTTGCCTGATTGTTTTAATATCATCTTCAGATATGCATTTAAGCACTCTGTTATTTTTACTTTTTAAATATACACACAGTAAGAGGAAAGACGAGCTGGACTACAAGCTGCTGCCTTCTTGCTGAATGCACCACAGTTTCATTGTTTGCTGGATGCCTAGCTGGTAGGGTGCGGTGATGATGACGGAGCTCCCTGTGTTGGTCTGGCTTTTGTTGGGAATGGCTTTGCGGACTCAACCATGTGATAGATTATCCCTGTAATACCAGATATTCAGACTGCAGAGCTAACAGAATTGGGACAGATCATCATTTAATATGCACACATACTTAGTTTAGAATTAACAGATTTTCCAGGTCATTTAACTTGATAATTTGGTGGTTGTTTTACATGATGCATGTTACTGTGTATCACCATGCTTTTTTACCAGTTATCTACTAATGAATTACTCTACATTAGGACTTTTTAATTAACTATTAATCAATATTTACCAGTCTAATAGAGTGAACAACACTTGGATATTCATCAGTGTATACAACCCACAACAATTTGCCTCAATATGAGATGCATACACACATATTCATACATGTTTATTGGGAGCTGTTAGTCCCTTATAAGCAGTTATGCAGCTTGATTTTTCTGCCACTTTTGGTTTGGTTTACTATCTGCCAGCCTGTTGACACTCCTCTATATAGACTAACCCAGAAAGTCTTAATAGCTCACTGCTGCAACTAAGTTGTAGACAATGATCTATGTCAATGAGTGGTTCAAGTTAAAGACAGCATTGCCCCAGGTGGGGAATGATCAGAATTAATGAGCTCCAGATTCAGTAATGAACAAAAAAAGCCCCATTAATAATGGTACTGACCAGGGGATTGCTGTATTCTGTAAAAGCGATCAGGCCTCAAGCTCTATCCATCAGCCTCCTCGAAGTCTAACACGCAAAGACTGTGCAGAGATGGAGAAATGTTTGACTTTGCTGAATCAGTCCCCAAACAGATGACAAACGGATATTTAATTTGCTCCCTTGTGTCCCGTCAATTCATCTCTTGTTATCTTCAGTGAATGGTCAGCCACGGCCTTTGGAATCCAGTCAGGTGAAATACCTGCGCAGGGAGCTCATTGAGCTCAGGAATAAAGTCAACAACCTCCTGGACAGCCTGGAGCCCCCAACAGAGCCCGGAGTGGCTGCTACAGCACCTGACAGTGGTAAGCCCTCCCCCCCACATGCGCACACATACACACACACACACACATACATACACGTATACACATTGTAATGCCTTGAGTCTTCCTGCAGTATGCGTGTGTGCACATCTGCTCTTTGGATTGTTTTAACACGAGAACTCTTAAACCTGCAGTGCATAACTTTTACATATAAATTAATGTCCGTTACATTCAAGCCCTTGCCAAATCAGTCTATCGCTGCCAGATAAATCTCTCTGTACTTCACAGTATACCAGAGTTTTTATTCTGGCGTTGGGTTTGACATTCCTGTGCTGGCTGGATGAATACATACTGCACGTGCTCTATGGGCAGAGCAAACTTCCACCGGCCAAGCCACCCTCTGGTTAGCTCTCTGCTAACTTAAATGGAGATAAAATAACTTAATCATGCAGCTCTTCTAGACTTTCCAAATGTTATCGGACCGAATGGATCAAATTCTAATAGCGAGATGAGTCATATCCCTGGGGTTGTGTGACACTCAAAATAATTTATCCACCATTTTACAGTAGCAACTACTGTAGGCTACAGTGGAGCCTATGACGTCAGCGTTTGTCAACAGTGTTTTTGTAATTACTCTCACTGCTAGAAGGGGGAGACATAAGTCCCGCACTCCAGCCTCAACTTCTGCCTTCTGGTGGAAAAACTAAGATTTTAAATCGATAGACAAGATAAAGTTTCTGAATCCACAACAAACATTATGTCCGATTATTTAATGGAATGTGTGCACACGAACAATCCAGATGATTTGATTTCTCTTTGTGTTTTTGTTTTATTATGGTGTTCTTGTTGTTGTTGTTTTTTATTATTTATTTTTAGATCACAAACCTTGTCTCTTAATCCCACAGATGGATATTACAATGCCTCCTTAACACTTGTTCATGTTCCGCATACTCACTGCCAGAATCATAACATCTGTATCCCACAGATACAGACACAAGAATGAGATAATTGATAATAGTCAGTTATTGTTGGAATGATTTCATGTGAATATTTCTGTGGAATTATACACTGCTTTAATTACATACTGCATATGTTGTAGTTCAGTCCAGTCTGACTGTGGTCACTGACACCCACACACACGCTCTTCCCTCACCGTCATAAATGACCAAAGCATTTACTTGAGGACAGTGCGCAGTCATTTTACAGTATGGCAGTTTGCTGCTGTATTAAAACTCATTTTGTGTCGCCATTTTTAATTCTCTGTGAGTCGTAACTTTATGCAGCTTTTTATTTCTGCCCACTCCTGAACAAGTACATATTCATATGTTATTTGGCTTGAATCAAGAAATGAAGTGGACAGGGGAGCTCTGTAGTCTGCCTTTTGGCTCCCTACTGAGACAAACAGGTGGATTTATTTTTCGCGTTATAATCGAGGTCAACGTTTATGAGGCTTTGGCAATGATCATTTTCAAAAACCTGTTTGTGAAGATTACTCATACATCGTCACATACCCCTTTTACTACATGTTTGTGTTCATGGTGTAACAACAAATGTGTTTATAATTGACAAGTGCAAAATGTGGCATATGTGTATTGCAACACTGCAATCTGCTAGTGCTTACTCATTTTCCTGGCTCTGTTTCTAGAATCAGTGGATGGGCGTGAGGGCAAGGTGGTGACAGCAGAAACCACAGTGAAACAGGCAACCCCAGTAAGCGCAGCCAGTATGTCAGCCTTCGACCCATTAAAAAACCAGGATGAGGTCAACAAGAATGTCATCTCCGCTTTTGGTCTGAGCGAGGACCAGCCCCCAGGTATCACACACTAACCAACCGCAGAAAATTAAGGATGCTATTGTAAATTAATCTAACTTTAATCTTTGCAATTACGACTGGTGCGTCACTTTTAAATTTAACAGATGTTCTTTGGCTTGCTTGCTGTTTTGTTTTAACTGTCACATAAGGCATTCATATTTCCAGCACATGCCTGTCTCCCTTTGTGGTGTCTGTAGCTCTGCCAGCGGTTGCACCAGAGGAGCGCTCAGGAACTCCTGACAGCATTGCTTCTTCCTCGTCTGCAGCCCCTCAGCCAGGAGTGCCCCCCCAACCACAGGCTCCCTATCCTGGAGTGCAGCAGGCACCCCAAGCTGGCATGGATGGTGAGACACATGCACATGTTTAACACAGCATAATAGGTGAACAGGCAGGTACACCTCTGAGGTATGCTCAATGGTATATTGTCCAAAAGACCACGTGGGGACCAGCAATTCTGAAAAGTCTTCAGAATAGCTGATCCAAGCTGTAGGTCAGTCTAGTCCACCTTAAGTGAACATGGTCGGGTTAGGCTAACCCACTGTTGCTAACTTTGGGGCTAACCCACTTCATTTTTCTAGCAGTTGGGGAAACAACAGAGGAGACTTTTCTTGGTCTTGAGAAGCCACAGCATTTATTATTTGACACTGTAGCCTATACTGTACATTTACTCACTTTTCTGCCACACACTCACATTATGCACTACCCTATTCTCTGAAGAAGCTACGTTACTCCTATAACAGTACCGTTCCCAGTCTGTGCTTTCACATAGATGTCCTTTTTAAAGAATGATGAGAGGGAGGATTCTGGGATTTGTTGCACTTGTCGTTGAGTCAAAGCAATCCCACGATAATGTAGGATGTTAATCATGCTCGCACAGTGTGCAAATTAAAATCATTAGTAGCCCATTGATATTAATGATAGTAAGAAATTTTAGCAGTGGCACTCATAATTCAGAATGAATACAGAGGATGCACTGCTCCAGGAACATGTGCACTCATGTCACAATCACTACACTCCTGCATCTGAGATGTAATTTCATGCCACTCCATGACTCTTGACTATTACATATCTATGTGTTATTTAGTAACATGATAGACTAGGACCAAACCATTATACCATTGTTAAGTGTCTATGTCACTTGCCATCATTTTATCTCTCATAGGATTACAGACGGTATCACTTTCAGCAGATTAGAAAATGAAATGATGAAATATTTATTGAGTGGAAGAATGTTGTATGTGATGTGATATGTAAAATGATATGAGCAGATCAACTGAAGGCTGATGCAACAAATCATTTCAATCGATTCAATCAATTAGGAGGAGCTTAATTGATGGGATGAATATACAGTTAGTTTTTTTTACCAAGTTACATTAACAGAATTTTGCAGTTTACTGCATCAACTGTAAGCAAATGCTTGTTCCCTTTTTTTTCGTACATCTGCTCCATTCTGTGGTTGAAACAGCAGGTTTCGTTGAATGAGAAATAATCCATCTTAATCATCAGTATGTAAACAAGAGTATCCATGGAATTAGCATTTATCTTCATCTGCAGAGACCTTATCACAGCTCTCCCCTGTGTGCAATCTTTAACACAGACATGTTGGGACCAAACCCAACTTCTAAATAAAGATAAATGAACCAAGGATCAGGCGGTATGATGGCAAAAACAAACCTTATTTCTGCCTAATTTTCTCACCACAGTATCTGGCAAACAGCTTGGGGGAAGTTTAACATGTCCATTTATTTTAGCCCAAGTATCTTATTTAAAGGATATTTTCTGCAGTTTTCTTAATGTCAATAAATCCTCTGTGCTGTAGACATCTCACCCAATGCTGTGGCTCATTGATACATTTTTAATAGTTGTTGGACAACAACGGCAGTCTACGGCAGTCTACTGCAGCCAGCATCCAGCCTTACCCTTTAAAATAAGGGATTTTTTTGGCTTGTTTTGTTTTCTTGTAAAGAAAGGCCCAGTCATGTGCACAGAGACACAGAGAGGTGAAACCTTCTGTTTTGATTACCACATTGATGTAAATGGGCTGAGTTGATTTCAACTTGTGGTTTGGTCCAGCTGAATGTGGAGACCACTTGAGCATAGGAGATTCCTTTTTAATGCAGCGTGCGAGAGGCATTACATTCATTCAAAGCAGTCACACGGCTGAATTCTGACCACACCTGCGACACGATCAGCACACATGTGGTATGAGTTCTCCCATTTAACTGGTGGTTTATGGTTTGGCCTGGTTAGCACTGCAGGACCAAACCGTAGAGCTTCATAAGAGTTTAGTTGGTCCAGAAGGAAGACTTATTCTGTCAGTGGGTTGGCCAACGACACATCATGTTGCACACAAACAGCCAGCTCAACAGAAAGCTGTTCATAGTTCTTTTTTTTTCTCCTTCCATAACAGAAGGACTTGGGGAAAACAACAGATGGTTTAGTATCATAAGTAACTTGGTCTTTCTTATTTATTATTTGATTCTGACCGTTACTTTCAAGCATTACTAGATGTAGTGACTCAGGGATGCCATCATGGAGGTCAGTCAAGCTTACTGAAATGAAGATGGGATTTTTTTTTATGGAATTGCTATTGTCGAGGAAGAGTTTCAAATTCCCATTTTTGTGTCAATATTGGCTGTCAGTAGCAAGACGTGAGGTAATAAGTGATTCAGCCTAACCCCCTGTGTGAGCAAGAATTTAGCAAGACTTCCTCCCACCTCCCAGGGAATTTTTCTGTAGCTGAAGCTGGACTCAGCTCCCTGCGGAGAGAGAGAGAGCGAGAGAGAGAAGTAAAAAAAGAAAGTAAAAATATATTTTTCCCCAAGTGATCAGTGAAGTATCATTATTACACAGATTTGCAGCTCTTGCTAGAAACCATCTTTTAATCTTTTGATGGGTTTTTAGATATCTCAATAAATCTCAAAGCCCTGAACTTTGCAGCAAACAGGTCATCCTCTCCTCATCCATTCCTTCATCACAGTATCCCTTCCATCTCTTTCCTTACACCCAAGCAAAGCTGTACATGGTTGGCACATAGAGAAATTAAACCATATCCTGCCCAGCCACCTCTCCCAAATGACCCCTCCTCACTCTATCCTCACATTCTTCCTCGCTCTGGATGCAGAGATTGTTTGTCAGTATGACAGCCTCTAGGCAAATCAGAGCAGCCAGTCGATACAAGAATTTATGAAAGGGTTATACATGAGATTAAACGCCAACTGAGCATGTGTGGCTTTTTAAAAGCAGCCTTAAGCTCAATTTTAATGCAAGCTTAGATTACACGTTGCCATGAGAATGCTGCTAACGAGATCCATAAGCAGATGGTAAAGATTTCAACCTGTTGTCTGTCAGATGCCGACGGACCCTTGGCAATAATTTACATCTGTGCAAGAAACTGTAAACACATACATATGTTGCAACGACTAAGACGGTTGCGTGGGGCTCTTTATCAGATGGGCAGACACGTGTTCGGTGTGACATGTTTATTTAAAAAATAAGGCCATGTTCTTATGACTCCTTTATAAAGGCATGCTCAGAGGTCAACAGAACTACAGCCAAATGCTTTGTTCCAATGAACATCATTTTCCTAACTTCGGGTGTCTCCACTTTTGAAACAGTACAGCTCTGTCAGCGAGCCCCGAGTCATGTCTGTCCCGCGATCGCTTAGCGGGCCGATGGCCGAACTCTTGGCTAAAGTGAGGTGAAACGTACTCCTCGTGCCAATGCAGTTTAACGGCCACGCATCCTTCTGTCAGTCTTACATAAGACTCCTGATGGATTACAGACCAAGGAGAACAGGAGAAGCAGCCAATTTCACACACATGCCTTTTCACACAATAAAGACCATGGTGCTCATGTTAAAAGTGCTGTCAGTGAAATAACACATGGTTGCCACATCACTGCTTTGCTTATATAAAAAAAAAAGACACTATACAGAGGAAGTGTTTTTTAGCGATATTTACTTGTCAAGTTTCTCTTTGACGAATGCAAAGCGAAATATTAGCTTCCATCATGCATCCAAGCCTCTTGGACTATATATGTTTATTTAAATATAAAAAGTAAATTTTCTTTCAGACAATATATAGTAAGTGTCATGAATCATGAACCACTGGATAGAAAAGGATCATTTTCTTCTAAAGTGTGGAGTTAAAATAATACCATTAATGGTTATTCTTGAGTACATTGAGGTTCTTTAACATTAGTATAGAACCATTTGTTCAGCTTTGCTCTATGTGCCACTCTATCAGACCTCCCAAAGAGTGGAAAAGCACTAGTTCTTGAAAACCAGTCGACTCTGATGCGGCTCTCTTTCACTCTTTGTGCTTTTCATGTGTAGTCACCCCAATTTATATGCCAGGCAGGCGATCTGGGGGGAAAATTTGGGCCTTGTATAAGGGGGACCATTGGTCTGCCAAGTCTTCATTCAATGGAAAACTTTGTAAGCTAATTAAAATAAAAAAGGAAAAAGTTTCCATATTTTTGAAACATAAAAAAGATGTGCAATGGCGTCCCTCTTGAGCAAGATAATATTGATTATTCGTCATGCTACTCAAACGTGGCTAATATGTCTAACATGATGTTCCAGGCTTCCTTTAGGTGTTCAGAGGTCTTTAAAGGATTACCATTTAAGTCACAACACTGAGTCAAGTTAAGAAGTTGTAGAGATGATTGTGACCATCCTCCACATGTGCATGTAGGCAGTGTGGACTGGTGAAGTCATGGTTAATAAAAGTACAGCAGGAAGTCTCCGTCTGCAAACATAGACATGTCTGGTGATGAGGACGGCGCCTGTTGAGTTGAGTTGTGCATGTCCGTGTGTATACAGCATCTTGATAGTGGGTGTATGCGTCAGCCACAGTTTTAAGAGGTTTTGCATCTTTTCTTTGTGTGTATGTGTGTTTATGTCTACTCGAGCACCTGCACGCTGCTCTCTAGCCTTAAGGCAATTCTTACTGTAATGTGCCACAGAGAGATTTCTGTGGGTATTGCACTCTTAGCAACAAACACTTATATCAAAGTGGTTGCAGCTGTTTCTAGTGAAGCATTTGTGTTTTATGCTGTCCAGCTGCACAGGTGTTTCCATGCAGATACAGAAACCATATTTACACTTAGTCACTTCACGTGTCTTGGGTGCATCGGAGAGCTATCCAATATCGCAAAAGCCAAGTGTAAATGCATCCAAGAAGCATTTGAGACACATTGCAATCCCACTGAACACATTCTTGCCAGATGTTGAAAAGGGTTAAATGCATGTCACTCCAAGACACTTACGCACTCCGCCCAACTGTAACTACATCAGTAAGTGGTCTGTTGAAGCCTCCGCAGTGTCTGTTCTCTGTGATAATGGAAGCTGAAGTTACACTGAAATTAGCCGTTGTGGCTCCAGAGATTTCAACATATTCGATCATATTGAAGTGGCTGTTGTAGTGTGAATCCGATCCCTAATCAATTCAACCATTGAATGATATGTGTGGGTGACAGCATTGATCAGTGTGGGTTAGGGAGCAGCCAGTCATCCATGACTGTGTCCAAAATCATTCCCTCATTCAGCGCTCAGCGTATAATATACACTTCATAGTTTGCTCAATAGAGAGCAGTCAATTAAAATTTTCATCTTACTAATCGCCCTCATTTTGTCTCATCACTGACAGATGTAGAGTCACACTACAGTAATTTTCACATCTGTAAAATGCAGTCTATTGGATTGTGAGATTGTTAGCAGAAACTAATGTATATGTCATTGACACTATTTTTTTTCTTTCCATTGTGTAATTTTTGAAGGCGCTGTGTAGTTAAGATATTTGTTTTAACTAAACTTTGGCAGCTTTAGGTGCTTTACCACCACTCTCTGGGCTTGAATGGGGTCAACCCTGATCAGAACAACCAAGATGCATTACAATCAGATTTCTGATTTGAACAGACATGTATACTATATGTGATTTAAAATGTCTCATATGAGACACTCTAAACGCAGCTACAGCGTCACATAGATGAGTTAATAGTGGCTCATATGGATGACATTTTTTTTCTGGCTTGTGCTGTGTTCAGGTCAAGTGTATCAGCAGTACCAGGCTCCAGGTGGATACCCACCTCAGCAACCAGGAGCCCCACCACCACAGCAGCAGCAGTACGGTATGCAATACCCTGGTAAGAGCAAAAATGGACAAAATTCAGTTTGTGGTTTGTTGCTAAGTGAGGTGGATTTCTTTTCTCTCTGGAGTAAATTAAAGAGATTTTCCTTTACTTCCCTCTCTCAGCAGGATACAGCTCCCAGCCCGGAGCCCCTCAGCCTGGTCCACCACAGCCGCAGCAGCAGTTCCAGAACTACGCGCCTCCCTCCTCCCAGGCTCCTGCCCCCGGTCCGGCCCCAGCCCCAGGCTTCCAGGGTGGCCAGCAGCAGCCTCATCCATCTCAGGGAGCCCAGCAGTACCCACCAGGAGCGTTCCCTCCCCAAAACTATACCTCTCAGGCCTCCCAGCCTGCCAACTACAGCCTACCGCCCAGCTCCCAGCCCGGCTCGGGGTATCAGCCCCGCCCAGGATACACCCCGCCTCCTGGCAACACCGTTACCCCTCCACCAGGAGCTGCTAACCCGTACGCTCGCAACCGCCCCCCTTATGGTCAGGGCTACACTCAGCCAGGCCCTGGATACCGGTAAAAGAGGATAGCGGACGATCCTCACACACACCCAAACCCCCCTAACCTCTATGTGGCTCCAACTGTTTGGACTGGGTGCAGGAAACATGCTTTACTGCTCTGCATCTCCCCTCGTACAAATATCAAGTCCAAATATGAAACAAGCAAACCCCACCCCAAGTCTGATGGTTAGTGTTTGTATGCTGTCTCTCCAACACACCACTCTGTTCTGGCCTTGGCGTATATTCCTTGTGTTTATTTTTCTTTTCCCTCGTCTCCTGTCACCACCACCACCGTCCGTCTGCCCTCATGTATCCGTCTTTGTAAAAAATGTAACCAGTCTGTATGCACACATCTGGAAGACCAAAACAGACTGTTTCACAAACTCTTGTTTATTGTTCTTTTCATGGTAACACTTCATTTTGCGAGTGAGATCAGCATCCTCGTACTGCATCTGCGTCATACGTCTCAACCATCAATGTTTGGTTTACTGGATGCATTTATAAGACACTACCTAAATGAAATGTTACCCCTTGTTGTTATGTTTTTGTCTGTTTCGTTTTCTTTCCTTTATTTGATCAATTTCACCACCATGTCGGTATTAATGATTTGTCAATGAAACTGCCCCATGTTGGGAACACTAGCTAAGTGATGGCTTATGGGAGTTGTAGATCCCAGTGTCATGAAAAAAAAGGTTTTCTTTGTTTAGCTCGTTCTATCACCTCCAGTAAAGCTTGCTATTGCTCTGTCTATCTCTTTCTCTTATCACTGGTTTTTACTAAAAAATCAAGCAAATTCCACCTTCAAGTGAGATTAGTTGTTTATGTATAAACTGTAACATTTTTTTCTTGAACCTAATAAATGATTGAGACCCAGATGGAGTTTGTTTTTTACTTTTTGTTTTGATTCTGTGTTGCTCTTGGCGCTGTCAGCTTGCCGTCTTTCTCTTAACACTCACACACTGTTTGTGGTTTCTGAGTTCATGTCTGTTAAGTTTGGCTTCATCTTTCTCCTTCTTCTCCACCCGGATATGGAAAACTGTGGTAATGCTGGTGTCCCTACTTTGTTTTCCTGTCTGAGGGTTGTGGTTGGCTGAGACATGTGGCATGGGAGTGTGTGGCTGGTCTTTCATGTCAAACTGTCTAACTGAGTGAGGGCAATTGAGCACAAAGGGTTTATTAAGGATAATTTAGAGAAGTTGTTGAACATCCTCATTATAATCAGTGCCAAGCTGAAATCACTGATTTTATATGAGTTTGACCACTGTACTGTAAGTGGTCTGCAATATTGATAGCACAGTTAGGGGTTTATTGTATAGCCTTTATGTCTACCACTGGAGTTAAATTCTCTATTACATACTTACTATTACATGCACTCTGATCAGAATTTGAACACAAAAACAGTGCTAGTGCATCATAAAAAAAGAAGTTTGACATCTTGGAAAATATACTTATTAGCTTGCTTGCAGAGAATTAATAAAATTGACACTCCTCATGTGTCTGTGTGCTAAGTATGAAGCTATTTTCAGCAGTTGGATAACTTTGCTTAGCATAAAGACTGGAAACGTGAGAGTTGCTACCCTGAATCAAGAACTAATTAACACGTAACAGGTATAGAAATAATAATTAGCTATTTTACAAGGGTTAAGAAATAGTCTGTACTATTAAACAAACAAGATAAAATGTATTGAGTTTAGAGGTGTGGCAGGCTAGCAGCAGTTTCTCCATGTTTCCAGTCTTTGTGCTAAGTTAAGTTAGCTTCATATTTACTGCAAACACATGCGAATGGTACCTAAATGTAATGAAACTCATGGCAATAAAGGAAACAAGCATATTACCCAAAATGTCAAACTTTTCCTTTAAATGCAAGGCATTTGGATGGAAATGAATATCGGTAAATATAAAAACAAGATTTATTGCTGAACATTGTCTACATGGTACATCAAAACAACTGCAGTCATATAACAGATGTGGAAACTTTGTTTCTCTGTAGTTTTATGTACATTTTGCATGTTTGAACAGAAACACATAAATTATCATTTCACAATGAAGCACAGTTTATTGTTTTTAATATATATTTTATTCTTTTATAAAATACCAGAAAAGATTGCATGGGCATTAAAAAATACAAAAGACTTCTGTTTCCAAGTTATCCCATAGAACCTCTGGGCTCAAGTTTTGGCTTTTTCACAACAGATCAACAATTTGGCTGAAGCTGTTACATCCATTACATGATATTCAAACTGGAAAACTATCATCTGTAATCTCTGGTACACATACTGTATTTCACACCATATACATATATGAACAAAAGTTTAATACTGTGCAAACTGAAACTGCTAATAATCTCTTAGGGCCAGTAGAAGGTATATTCTGCGTGTCTGTGTGTACTTGTGTTCTTGTATTTTACAACATCCAAATGTACAATCAATATATGATTGGTACCTTATTTCTGTATACAAATGACCAATCTATATGTGTGTTCATAGCCATGCAAGTATTGGGAAGTATTTTTACTTTCTCCTCTAAAAGCCCGAGCACACACAAGATAATCAATAACAATCCCTTGATAAATAATATCATACAAGTTATTACATTTTGGGAGCCAGCTTCCCAACATTTTCTCTGTTATTACTGTATATTCAACGTTTTGGTTCACTCAAACTCCTGCATTCTTTCATCCATTGTGACATGTTTGATAAATAGAGAAATTAAGACGATTGTTACACCCCATAGACTTGTGTGACACCTAATAGTCCTGTACAGGTTCATACCTGGGAGAGTCAGCTGATTTCAAACAAACAGACCCATCTACAGTGTCCATGGTAACATGAAAGAGAGGCCCACTTCCCCTTGGGCCAAGTCAGGCGTCTTTGGTACTCCTCTTCTTCCTCACCACCAAGGAAGTCACCCTTCCTGGACAGCCCTGCGGAGGGCTTACCACTTCCCAGGTATGGGTGTGCCGCACTCATACCAACCTACGTAAGTAACATGTGACTTTCCTCCAATCTCTCCAAAATTAACAGGTTCCTGTCTCATCGCTCTGTAGAAGCCTGGAACAAAAATAGAAAGGATGAGAGTCTACATAATGAAAACCGGTATTAATGATTTATTAATGGTTATAGTAAACCAAAATACCTTGTCTGCCTGGTAGCTGGTCAGCTAACATCTGGGTGCCAGTCCGTCCATCCAGGAAAGAGTCCACAAACTGACAGTGGTCCTCACCATGCCCTGCCTGATCTCCAATGTTGTAGAACTTCCCTGCAGAGATGGAGGAGAAATTACCACTTTTCAGTCTGGGTCTGTGATTAGTTTGACTCAGTGATTCATTGGAAAAAGTCTTGGAGGAAGGCGTCAGGAGAAGAGTTCAAACTATATTTCAGTTTATTTGGTGTTTAGAAAGTGTCAGATATGAGTTGTTGAAAGTTGAAAGGTTTTGTTTCCTCTGTATTCTTGTTAACTTTTAAGTCTTTATTTGATATTTATTATCTGTTTAGTGGTCCTGTATTCAGGTGAATCACTCATGGTTGGCCATTTATTTTTTAACTGATGATTGTATTAAATATATTACATAAACACACAAGGAATCTGACTCTGGTTTTTCAATGTTCTTGCATACAATGTACACTTTTTTTAAACATACAGCCAAAGATGTACAGCAGGGTAACAGAGATCACCAGATATAAACATATAGTTGTTATGTACAGACTTGTGACTGACTGACTTATTTTGTCACTGTGGCCAATCTAATTCTCTCTAGACCATCTTGAGATTAATAAAATTATCTAATTTAACATCATCAAGATTACATAACTGCAAATTCATTAATGCACACACAGTTACCCAAACCAGTTCAACCGTGTTTCAAATCCACTGCAGATCTAATAAGTGAAATAAGTGAGGAATGACATTTTCCTCCCTGGATTCAGGACCTTTTAACCGCTAATAATATTGCCAGAAATGCATACTTGTTAAGTAAAACAAGGAAGTTCCCACAGAGCTGATATTTTGGAAAATGAAATGTTTTCAAAAGTGATTTGTAATTTGCTGGTGGCCATAAGGAGCTGCTTAGTTCATTAATGTTTCAGTGGGCTGTAGTTACCATTGAGAGAGTCACTCAGGTAGATCTTGTATCTCAGGGAGTTGCACAGCTGGATGCCCACAAACTTTCGGTACCAAGTTCTCTTGACATACTGCTTCCCATTGCATTCAGAGTAGGCATCAGTTTTAAATGGGAACTGAGTCCAGATAGCATCTTTTCCTGTGAGGAAATCATTAGACACAAAAATACTTAATGCATGTTATGTATATGACCAAAACCTAGGGAACATTCAACATTTTAAAATAGCATAAATTTTCTGCAACATACTAACAATGAGAGAAAAGGACTATATTCACCTGAAACATGTTCGCTCACTCGAGGATCCGCTAAAAATGAGAGGGAAAGTTGCAATGAATAACATCATCAGAACAACATAGAATTAAAACAGTCATGAGACATCTTGGATATTGTGCTAGATGAACCCAAACTTGTATTAGAGCCGATTTGTCGTAGTATTTACAGTGTTTAGCCCAAAAACACAAGGCTTTGATTGCACAGGGACGCCACAAGACACCAATTATGCACAGCATTCCCTTCTTAGTATTGTCATCATGAGTTTAAAAACATAACAGTTGATACTTCAGCTGCACTATGATCAGTGCAAATTTAGCTTCTAAATTAGCTTATCCTAATTACCAGGTGGATGATATGCCTCTGTTAGAAACCTCAGAGGACATCTGGTGAGCTGACAACACCCTTGAGTCTTAATCAGTCAGACCCCTTTACCATGTTGAAATCATTACACTAACAACTGCCTAATAGCCCACCCTCTGGGATGCTAAACAATGCTAATCATAGTCTGATGATTACCTACATATACAGTGGTGTTGACATGCAACTAATTATATAAGAGAAAACACATTAGGGTTTATCAGGGATTTCCTCTTATGGTTAAAATGGATTAAATGGTTTGTAAAAACTTGCCTGATTCTGTGCTGAAAGACACAGCCTCACTGGAGGGTCCGCTTCCCAGCTCATTCTTTGGTGTAACTTTGAATTCATAACTGAAACAAGAATTACACAAAAAGAACAAGAAATTTGAGACATGCAGAAAAAGGAACAAAACGTGTAATCCAAACTTCGAGGAGTTTTCAACCTGAATTCCTCCCTCCTCCAGAACTAAGACTGAGATATTTTCATGCCTTGGACAGCAAAGTAAGACGGGTCACACACACACACTCCGTCTCACACACTCACGCACAAACACACATAGATGATGGTTATTCCATGTGCTGTGCTCAGATGTCCTGGCAATCGTTGGGTTAGCAAACCCAGCCCAAGGGAGGGTTCTGGTGAGTTTTGAGACTCCAGATGCTGAGATCTAATTAAAAACTCAGTGACCCATTCCAGCCAGATTTACTCAGCTTTCGTGTCTCCTTGGACATTTTGCATGTGCAAAACCAAACGTGATTCACTGCATGAACTGTGAGAGTGCAAGGGAATTTGAAAATGATGAAGTTTATAGTGAACCATACTAATGTAATCAGACAGTATCTCAAGCCTAACATATTTGTTGAGCAAAAGGTTTGTATTTAAATCCTGTAAACATGGTGGTTGTTTCTAATCTGTACTGTTGAACACATGGAATACTTCAGAAAGAGATACATCCTGATGAGTTCAGATACATAATGATAAAAGACATATTAAAAGACAGGTCGACAGTTTTTCAAGTCTGTCTTAAACAATTCTCAGGTGTCCAAATGAACACTGACATAGGTTTTTATAATCATTAGTCGTAATCATTCCTGCTGTTCATACTGACCATTAGAAGATCCCTTCATAATGCACTTACAATGTAAGTGATGGGGGCCAAAATCCACAGTCCTCCTTCTGTACAAAAATGTATTCATAAATGTGCTAATCTGAAGCTAATATGAAGCTTCAGCCATCTAGATTATCCAAATCAAGTAGATCTCTTTCAATGTTACAGTCTTTGTGAACCGATCATTTAATATCTAGCAGCAGTCTTGTGCTACATACCTGCTCTCTGGTTTGAGATTCTCTACTGCCGTGTGTGTCTGGTTTGTCGTCAGTATGGACACCTCCTCTCCATGAGGTCCTTTAGTGGTGGATATGACTTCATACTCTGACAATGAAGAAGAAAAATCCTCAATGTGCTTTTAATAACACAAACATGCTCTACATTTCAACTCTAAACAACTACACATTATCAACACGATTCATTTGTCAGGAAACGATTTCTTAAAGTCCCCCTCCAGTCAAAAAGATTTTCTCCTCTTGGTCTTTCAGTTGGATGTCTGAGCTTCACTGAGCAGAAGGATGTAGAGGTTATTACCAAAACCTGTTTTCACATTCATCTGCTAAAGCTTAAATCTGAGTTTAAGGCGTGTACCTATAAGCATGATTTGTGACATCACAACTAGTTTGGAGGCAATGGAGGAGATTTTTCAATGATGAAGACGGAGTCAATTTTATTTTAAGGATTTTTTTACAAGGCAACTGAACATTTTTGTGGAAAAAACATATCAGATACAAGGTATTGTTCCAAGCAGAGGATTTTTATATCTCCTGGAGGGGATCTTTAAACATTAGTAAAGCCAACTTATAAACCCTTTCAATAAACCATCATTAGAAAGTAATAGTAAAATATATTTGGATGCATTAGAGGCCTTTTAACGTCACATTTCAACCCTAACCATCACATTTTGCTCTAAGTTCTCACTTCTCTCATCAAAATAACCAACACTGCACTTGCAGTGACGCAGTGTCGCACTATCTGTACAAACTCCTAAAATGGACTCAGAGCATCACTAATGGCCATCACTTTGTCACTCATAACACATGTTTCCAAGAGATTTATTGGATGTCATCACCATTTTAATCATTAACTCTATTTTTAAAGTGTCCACCTTTCATTAGCATTTGCTGTACCTCTGGTTTCATTGTCGGTCTTCTGCCAGTCAAGAATGACGAAAGACGGGCAGCCTTCCACCGTAACCACAGTGAGGTTGGAGGGCGGTACGCGGGGAGGACCAGTTACGTTCTGATCGCTGCCCTCCTCCTCATCAGGGAAGTAAGCAAGGGAGGAGGTGATAGAGCACGGCTCATCTGGCTTTTTATCTGTCTTATAGATCACATGAGGAGCTGTGGACAGGCAAAATAAGAATATCAGTAACAGTATTCACATCATATCCCAACCTTAACACACACCCTGTGTTGCTACAGAGCTGTTGATTTTAGTAATGAAGCATTTAAATCTGCAGTGGAAATGTAAAATGGCCTGATGAAGTCTTACCCACAAAGCGCTTCCTGCCCATGATGTCTAAATCTGATGCAGGCAAGGGCCTGAATATGGAGGAGTTGTCATTTAGGTCAAAACGGCTGCCTGAAAAGGAAACAGAGAGAGGAGTTGGAGTTAGTTTGATGTGCCAACAGTCCCTGGCAGCTCTCTCTGTCCTTATTTTTACAGCCCTGGCCCAGGTCAACGACCAGCCCGCCCAGCACCTGCTCTGGCCGGCACTCTGGCTCTCTGTCTGCCTATTCATATTCAACATTTTCTTGTTTTTCCATCTCTATTACTAATATACAACACACACCTGCAAGTTGCATCACCTGATTATCAGATGCATGCAATGTCTCATACTCACACTCACAGCTTTTTCAGTTACACATGCTCCCACATTCATGGAAGTAATTTTGCTATATGAAAGCAGCTATGATGATGATGATGATGTAATGCTCCTCTATGTTATTAAAAGTATTCATACTGTTTATGGCTGGGGCAGAGGAGGTTGTCTGCTGTCTGCGTTCAGGTTTAGGTTTGGCTGTGACCAGTGGGAATGGCTTCAAGATGGACTCCTTGTCTCCTTGTTTCAGGTCCATGGGTTTATCTGAGGACAGAGAGCAGGAGGAGGAGAGATCAGTTCTTCACCCTCATCATCTGACTCACAGTCATACACAGTTGCGATCCATCTGCTCTGGCCATCCTCACTGAGCAACTCAGTGGCCTTTTCCTGGCTGCTGAAAGATCAGAGATTACTTGTTGTGTAATATCTCTTGTGCTCTTTATAGGGGGAAAAGATCTGCCAGGATACATTTACTGACACCAAGGGTGCCCAGATGCTCAGAACCATAGTACGGTCTCACACACACACACACACAAACACACACACACACTGACAACACAAGTACAATTATTTGAATCACCGTGAGACAGTAGAGTGAGAAAACAGTGAGTGAAACAAAAAAAGCCTCAGTGTCAAGTCATCTGTGATGAACTGTAATGTTAAGGTAAATGCTGTTTTGTGCATTAGGACACCTTGTACATTTTATTGCAAGCTACTGTAGTTTGAGAGTTGTGAGCACTTTTTATTTGCAGAGGATAACTTAAAGCAGCAGTTCTCAAACTGGAAGGCGTAGAAGCAATGCAGCATTACAGCATGACCTTGTGGAAAAATGTGGAGTGGAACTAAAGTTGAATAAATTTGATACATGTGGGACTAATAAACAAACAAGAGTGCTTTCATGCTAGCAGATTCATTTTAACAAGCTTCATTCAAACAACAAAATAAGTGTCATGTTTCATAATATTTTCTGCATTGAAAGGGGAGGATGGAAAAAGAGGTTTGAGAACCACTGGCTTAAGGAGCATCTTAGGTTAAGCTGTTGTGTGCATAATTACAGTATATAGGACAAAGTGCAGCAGTGTTCAGTGCAAGCCATCACTGTCGCCCTCACCATGGTCATTAGGGTTTCCCACCAGGTTGGTTCTCTTGAAGTCAGTATTAGAGGGACGCGGAACTGCTGGGAATCATGGGAAACAAAGTCCATTTCAGATTTAGAATCACAACTGAGACAGAGCAACAGGTGGTCGGCACTGAACAGGAGATACACAACTGAAAACAAATGATGGTTATTTTAATTGTGCAATAATGGTGATAGAATGTTGTGTTTATGGGTTTGAAAACAGAGAGACGTTTAGCAATGCAGTATACTGCTGTAATGCTGTGGGCTGTGAAATGAGTGTACACATACACACACACACACACACACACACACACACACATACACACAGGCATAATACAAGGGACAATAAAGCACATAAAAAGCCAGGCAGATTGCATGTGAAGTGCTGCCGCAGAGCATTGCCATGGTCTATGACTGATGAAGACCATGTCAGTATTAAACTACCTTGAAACCCGTTTTATCCACTCAACCTAAAAAAACACTCCAGAGGAATAACCAACAAATTATAAAAAGTTATTCCTAAAGGTGATAGCTAAGTAGCAGATCAAATAACTTTTTTATAAGATTTTGACTCTGTTCTATTAAAAATTATTTTGGATCAGATGCAATTGGACCACCAAATTTTCCACAAAATTCCTGCATTACAAAACTACAATAAAATAAAGTTCAAGCCAAGCTATGAAATGAAAATCTAAACTGAACACAAGGAATGAGTTGGCTTTAATGAGCTGCATAAGTAATCACAAGAAAGTGCAAGGTTTTGTAACGAAAACAACTTTGTTACAAACTTTCAAAGTCAGATTTCTTAATGTAATGGTTTTACCATGATTTAATGTCATTAAACAAGCAAATCTTACTAAATCCTATTGTGATATTTTAGAGAAGGAAGAGAAGCCTTGACATATGAAGTTTTCTTTACATATTTCATATCTGAGCTGGTTAGAGATAATAGTTTTAAGAGTTAGATTAATTTCCAGAGTATTCACTCCCTTTTTCCAGTCATCACTTTCTTATCTCAGAGATCCATTAGTGCTCATTGTGACAACATAATTCTGTAGTTGTCTAAATTATCCATATCAAAGTTAAAACACCTCTTGGATTTGTTTCCTCCCTGGACATTGCTAGAGTTGACCTCACCTTAGCCTGCATAAATCAATGATCTCTGACTTATACTCTCAAGAGAAACAGAACATCATCTGCCAACAATTCTGACCAATGAACGTTGAGAATACATCCTAGGAATGCCTCTGACTCACACATGATATAGCTAATGGCAAGCATATGCTTATACATGAAGTCACACAATGGTGATGCAGTAATTTGAATGCCAGCCTCAACATATACAAACAGAGTGAAGTCATGCTTTAACTGGGCAATGAATGAAAACAGAGCCATAGTGATGTAATGTGATATGATGTGATGTAACAATGCATATGTCAACAATACATCTACACGTTTATAATATAGTCTGGCCAATGTTCTATAGTTTCTACAGTGGATGTTTTTGAATTCCTGTTGCACAATAAACTTCCCAAATAGCAGGCTGAGCCTCTGATGTGCTGAAGGCCTCAGAGTCAGATCTGTAAATGAACAATATATTTGAGTGCTGGTCTCTGTCAGATAACTTCTTCTAGCATCTTCAGGGTGAGAATGTGAAAATAAAAGCAATCAAAACACAGAGATTTACGTTCAGTCTTGGAAAATATTCCTGCTGAATACATACCAGTGTCTCAGGGGTTGTTGTTTTTGCAACGCGCACTCACATTTTATGGATGGGATTCATGAATGGACACTGTCCATTACACACCTGCAGTCCACTATAAGCAGAGCTTTGAAATAAATTCAATTTGAAATGCCAATATGAAACTGAGCTCTATAAAACTGTCAAGGACACGCTCTAATTCGCTTTTCACCAAAGCATGCTTTAACTTTTGTTTACTGTACTAAGTAGCAGAGTGCTGTTCAGTTTAATGAGTTAGTAATGAAGATATTACTAACTCAGTTTCATGTCATTAATTTCCTTCAAAATGGTAGCAAGGTGGACTATGTGTAAATTCTGTCTTTGAAAAAAGGTACAAATGGTCATTAGGAGCTTTGTGCTTTGATGTGTAGCAAGGTGGCAGGCTATTCTGTAGAGGTGCTTCCAGAGAGCCTTGCGACTCCTTAAAGACCTCTGAAACCACCCAAGTTTCCAGAAATAACACACACCAGCTGTGACATGGGACTGAAGCACAACCTCTCTTCACAACTCCAAGCAACAAGGAGTGAGCGAATCGTCACCATTAATTTATGCGGTCCAGACGTGGTTTGCATTACTACTTGAGGTGGATTCAATTACTCTAATTAACCGAGCCTGCCTGGCAGAATGGAAATAATGTGATTGACCAAGAAAAAAGGGTAGACCACATTCACCTTTCGCAGCAAGCAGGCTGAAGCTGTTCTAAAACTAATTCAAACCAGTTCCTGATTACAAATTGATATGTGCCATAGACTAAATAATGTGGCGAGGACAAGTATATGCCAAAATTAGAGTTGTGTGGCTTCAGTCTCAGTCAAGTACACGCTACTGGGACTATATATATTTGAAATCACAGACCACAACTAGACACAGAACATCACACTGACAGGCAAGTTGAAAATCACAAAGCATGAGAGGTTTCTGACAAAAGCACAGATCAGTGTGACTGTGTGGGACAGGACATAACAGCGCCTCATGGGTTAGTGAGTGAGGAACACTGAAAGATGATTATCTTGGTTTGTCTTTACCAGGTTTGTCTTTGGACCACACCATAGGTTTAGGAAGAGCATTGCCCCTATGACGCACACCATCGGCTGTTGGAGGGAGAAAAAGGTCTGTTATAAAATGTTTTGTGTCATTGTAATATACATACCAAATAAGAAGAAAGTCAGAAAGGGAAAAAAAAAGATTTCACTATTGAATGTCAGCTGGAGACTTGCTTGTGTTTTTAGCCTGGTTTTACAGATGTGCTGGATATACAAATGGAATTGGCATGAATTTAAAACATAAATTCTATCTTTTGGCATTTTTCATTCTCCATTCTTCTATAACTCTTTGGGGAGTGTGCGGGTGTGTTTGGGAGAGGAAGAGATACAGAGAGAGGTAGAAAAAAAGAGACTGGCTATGGCAGCTGTACTGTCTGCCCAGTGCTTGGCTTGGCATGGCTGGTGTAAAATGTGGTGTATCCTGGCCAGTGCTCTGGCCAGACTTCCCACCAGGCCAACACGAGGTACCATAAATCATGTTAACGATCATGACCCCAGAGACGCCACTGCTGCTCGTGGTAAAGGTGTGAAATACACACCAAAAGAGAAGGCCACAGAGCACATGTGGCAGAGCATGGAGAGCATATGGACTGTAATAGGATATAAAGCAGAAGATAGAGTGAGAGGTGTAAAGGTACAGGCATTCTATTGTACGCATTAAAACGCAGATCATGTGTTATATCAAGAGTCTGTTTGAGTCTGTTTTTCTTCTTCTGTAGATGCACAGCTGCAGACAAAAGAATGAGAGAGTGCTGACAGGAGAGGATAATCTGAGGTAGCTGTCTGGGAAGAGGGACTTAGAGGAAAGGAAGTGAGTGCTCCATTACCCCCAGGTGTGCCGGAGCTGTCAGAGGAGGGGAAAGTCTTGGGTTGAGGGTATGGTCTGACACCATTACGAGGGAAATGAGGAGGAACTCTGGTGCGAGACAGCGTTTTGTGTCTTCCTGCTGGAGGAGCTGATGAGCTAATGGGAAAACGAGGGACTTCAGCAATGGAGGGTCTGATGACGCCAGTACCTAGATGAGCAGAAAGGCAATTAAGGAGGTTAGGGTTGATCCACTTCCAAGCTTGATAGCTTTACCTAGATGGAATAAATGATAGTGCACGTCAGTGAAAAGAAAGTAGAGGAGTGGACGATGAGTGAAATGACAGAGAGGCATAAATGAAAATCTGAGAAAGAAAAGTTAGCCAGACTGCACTGGTTGTGAATGGGCAGGAGTGAGGTGAGTGTTCTGGGCTGATAATGAAGGCACACATGGAGGCAGGGTCAATGATGGGGTAGGGTGTGTAGGGCGTAAGAATGGAGATGGAGATGGGGAAGCGGTGACATCATCCAATGGTTTGAAGTACAACTGAAAGCGTTGGGTTCCATGGGTGGCTTGACGAAAGCAGAGATGGTAATGGGACAAACTTGTCATGGTGTTTACCATGATTGTAACTACCAGCCTTCTCTGTAGCCAGGGCAGGTCTTGGTAGAGGCTTGCCCTCTTCTGGTGGACTAGGAGCTGTATGAAAGAAAACTCACTATTCATTCACTATACACTATTAAATCATTATTATTTAAGATAATATGTATACAAATATAGTTTGACTTTTAAAAGGGGCATTTCCTACCCCTATTTCTTAAAACACAAAGAGATTGTGGCTGGTTTTAAATCAATGGTAACAAGAAAGGACATTTTTTGTGATTTTGACTCATAAAGAGTCAACTCTTACATCTAACAACACAATACCAAATTCTGATTGGCAGATAAATTGATTGCACAGACTAACTTTGTTTTACCAGTCGAGAACATTTAATAAAGGTATTGAAGGTTGCTAAACATTTTAGCAACTCATTGAGATTAACTTTTAATTCAACTGATTTTATTTACTAGATTCTGACAACTATCTGGTAAGTTTTCCTTGAAAACTCAATACATATACAACAAAATTTTAATTAATATGCCCCTTTTAAAATGTAATTTTAGATAAGGTCTTAATACTTAAGTGTGGATTGCTGATGGGAAGAAAGTAGGGTCTTTACCCGTAGGGACTCCCTGCCTTGGAGTGACCTTGGTGAGATCAGAGTGGGTCCTGTTCTTAGGCTGAAGCCCAGGTTGAGGTTGTGGTCGGGGCCTAGATGCAGGGTGTGGCTGGGGTAGAGGTTCAGAACGAGACCGAGTCTTGGCCAATCTGGGTTGTGGTAGGGAAGTGGGTTGAAAATGAGGTACAGAATGGGCTTGGGTCTTTGCTGAAGGCCCTGGCCGGGTCTTTGGCTGAGGTTGTCGATCCTTGGTTTGGGTCTTTGGTTGAGGTTGTGGCTTTAGCTTCTTTTTTGACTGAGGTTGTGGTTGGGGCTTGGGTAGGAAAAAATCACTCTTTGGTTTAGGTGTTTTATGTGGTTGGGCCTTAGACTGCTGCTTGGTGTGTTTTGGCTCTGGTTTTTCTTTTGGCTGTGGCTGAGGCTGTCGGTTGGTCTTTGGTTGAGGTTGTGGTTGGAAGGTGGGATGGATTTGGGCCATCAGTTGAGGTTGTGGCTGAGTTGTAGATTGCAATTGTGGTTGAGGTTGGGATTGGGTGTGAGTCTTTGCCTGTTGTGTCTGAGGTATGTGCTGTGGTGTTGGTTGAGGTGTTTTAGGATGTGCCACAAATGTGGGCTTGGAAGTGGGTTGAACTTGCAGTTGAGGCTTGGTCTGGGTCTTTAGTTGAGGTTGTGTTTGTGTGTGGTGTTTGGGCTGTGCTGTTGAATGAGGTTGTGGTTCAGACTGGAGCTGAGGTGTAGTTTGAGGCTGTAACTGGGGACTTTGCTTTGGATGAGATTGTGACTGAGTTTTGATGTGAAGTTTGGGCTGGGTTGTTGCTTGGGGTTGTGATTGAGGTTGGGTTTGGGGTATGGGCTGAGATGTTGGTTGGGGTTGTGTTTGACTTAGGGTCTGGTATGTTTGTTTGGAGTTGGGTTCAGTTTGGGGATTGTGTATGGGCTGGGATGTTGATTGAGGTTGTGGTTGAGTTGTGTAATGGGGTTTTGGTTGAGGTTGGGGTTGAATATTCTTCTGGGGCTTTAGTTGAGATTGTTGGAGTTGGGGCTTTGGTTGTGGTGTAGGTTGATACTGCGGCTGTAGCTGGGAGTTTGGTTGAGGTTGTGCATGAGGTTTGGACTGGGGCTTTTGTTGTGGTTGACTCAGAGGATATCCTCCATGTTTCTCCACATTTGTCTGGGGGTCTGGCACAAAGGCCATGGTGGCTGAAATGTGTAGTGGAGGGTGTAGCTTGGGAGCTAAGGGGACCTCCAGGAGAGGAGGCAAGACAGATCTGGACAGGTCTCCTCCTCCTGGGTGGTGCAAGAGAGAGAAAATATGGCCATGATGCCACAACACTGTGCTGTAAAATATTATTTCAAATATTATATTCTGTAGTAAAGGTTCTTTTATAAAATGAAATAAAACATAATGTGATTTTATTATCTAGAAAATGACAAAAGCAAGACATAAAGGCAATAGCTGAACAGCTGAAATTTAGATCAGCAGGAGTGCCAACAGCTACTGGCCTCAGAACTCACAGATAATCTTGGACTAAAGCACAGGTTACACAATGACTTCTACCTGGCACCAGTCTGATAGAGGGGATCCAATTTCAAAGGCATACAGACCATATGGAGGTATTTGCAATGTAACAACCGTGTTACTACAGACAGACTCAGCTACCACGGCCAGGATGTCTGTGAGCGATAGCCATCCAAATTCATTGGCTGTGCCTCTAAGAAGCTATGACACATGAGGGTTTAATAGTTGCTGATTGATCGTTTGCTGTGGGATTTTGATGGACCATTCTAAATTGATTGTTCAATCTGATCAGATGCTCATCTCAGTAATAGTGAATGAGAGAAAAAGAGAGGAAGTCAGAAAATAAGAGACAGATAGTGAAAAAACAAAAGTAAGGCAAACAAGCAATAGGTAACATGGCACTCTAGGCCTTTAGTACCTGTACTCAAATTTATGGCCATGTAATGTTAAAAATACCTCTGTTTTGAGGATTGTTGGTTAATTCAGAGGACTCTGAACAGGAATCACAACAATGGTCATCTGATTTTTTCCTGGAATTACACTTAATATAAGAAAAGAAGTCTAGCTGTGTCTCAATTCAGAGACTGGATCCTCTCAACAATGCAGCTCATCACAGTCGGTCCATCAGAGAACCAGATGGCCAAATTGAGCCTGAGCTCTTACTAAATGAGACAGTCTAGTGTCACAAACACCAAAACTTTGGTGCATTCAGGTAATCCTCGGGTCAATCATTCTTAAGTTAATCACTATGAAGTTGACCTCAAATGCTGAACAAAGTACTACAAAATACCAAATTGGGCTTTGTGATACCCAAGTTCACAGTTTCACTTGAACACAAGGTGGACAACTGATCTATCCAATTGTATTTGGACGTATCCAGGCCTAAATTGGGATAGAGTGTATGTATGACAACACTCTGGTTTTAGGTAATAACAATCAACAAAGGTAATTGCAATATACAATATATATAATAAAATATGAATGTGAGAGAAAAGGACAAAGAGAAAGAAAATAAGAAGATAAGAGAGATTCTGCTGGAATTCCTGTTGGGGAGAGAGAAATGTTTGGTGCATGCAGTTTGTCATGCAGCCTTACACCTTCGACTGCACTGCATTGAAAGCAAAAGCTTCAGGTTTGTAATCAGCAAAAATGGTTGATGAACAATTATACTGTACATACAGAAAGAGCAAGTCTGAGTAGTCAAACTGTGTAACATATGGACATAAATAGTATCATGGACTGATGGAATTGGTACTGATGAAATTACCAATGACAATGAGATAAGAAGATGGGAAATTTAAGAAATACAGTGCGTATATTTGAGATACAACTGATCTGACTGAAACGCAAGGTTTACAAGGTTGTCAGTGCTGATCAAAGGTCACCACTTTCTGGAGGGCTGGGAACAGGAGCCCATGACATGAGGTGACTCTCAATAAATGGTATTTATATTCCAGTTCTCTATAGTACTGTTGGCTGGCAGGCTTTTCTACGTTATTTACAGTTTGAGTTATGATCTGTGATTAATTTCAGTAAATAGATCTTGAAAATCAATCACTGTAAAAATAACTGACAAATATAAAAGAACTTTAAAATCATCATTAGAAATCACTATGAGCTATAAAGTTTTATGAAAATGCCATGCAGCCAAGGCCACCTACCTTACCCTTATTAAACAGCTGACACCATCAGCTCACATCCAGGGAGGGCTGAGCTACTGTACTTGTTCAGAGCATGCCACTCTTGCTCATGCAGCTATCGAAAGCCTCTCAACTATAGTCTGCCGAGTCTATGATTGCACGCAGCGGGAATGAGAGCCATGAAGCTTTTTTAAAACCATTATTCACTGTTTACCGATTTGCTGTTTGGTGACCAAAGGCACTGTGGGTCCGGGGGTCGACAGAGAATCCTGTCTAGTGGTTGCGGGTGGAGCTGAGAAATATAGTGTATGTTAGTAGATCTGGGAGAAAGCTTGTAGCTGTATGTCCTGTAGAATGTACAAAAACTAGTGTCTGTTAATTAAACAACAAGCTAAGATTTCCTGCAGGATAGTGATAGAGAAGTAATAGTCAGACATAACATCAAGATTTTTTCCGACCTCTGAATTAAGCTTTAGGTCAGAAAATGCATTACCAAGAGTTGTCTTTGGGGTTATGTTCCGGGTGATGGGCACTCTGCCCTCGGTCCTGTTATGGGGAGCTGACAAGGACAAGGGAAGAGAGATTAATGTCAAGGAGTCAACAGTGAAGATGCCTTCAGGGTCCTGAAAAAAAGAGTTAGGTAGAGAAATTACAATAACAAAATATGTTTTGGAAGGAAAATAATGTCTCCATATTACAGTATAGTTTTCTTCAACATTATCAGGCCAATAATGTACACATCAGCCAATGTTTATTAAATGTTTATTCTTGTAATATCCACGCCAGGCACCTAAGGAAAAATATGGTTAATGGTAGGAAACCAAAAGATTTTTAACACAAGGTAAAGTAGGTTCAATCAGTAATTGAAAACAAACATAACTTTTGGTAGACTGGGTTAAACATATTGTCTATATATATTAGCATACTGGTCTCCACATAGTAATATTGACTACAATTAATCTCGTGCTAAGTCTTCATGCTCACATAGTTTGAAAACAGCCTTACTGGTCTTGGAATTTGCAATAAACCAGCAAAACAAAAACTGCAGATTTAAAAACGTGAGACTGGATATGATGAGGTCCAGTCTGCAAGTTAAAATTCTTCCAGTGCTGAGTCTTAAAGCAGGGGTCAGTGAGAAGGGCTGAAACAGACATTTCTGGGCAGTGATAAATCATAGTGCATTATAAAAATTCTGCTGCTGTATTAAATAGGGTTCAGTGGGTTTGACCAAAAGCAGCGTGTCTCTATTGGCTTACCATGGCGAGGAGCAAAGGGGAAGGAGTGTGGACCTGGCGTCAAGGGTTTCTGGTGGGTGAAAGACAAGAAGACATGGAAGAATTTGTGAAAATGTTAATACAATGTAATGTAATGCAATGTAAGGAGGTATCATCATAACAAAATGTCCTACTTCTAAATGTACACTCTGTCTTCAATACCATCTTTTTTTCTGCCTCTCTCTTTTGTTACACAACTCTTAGGCCTTCAACTCCATGTCGAATTGGTAAACTCCCTGGCGAAAAGATTGTTATTCAAAGTTTCTCTCTTGAGGGGTAAGTGTTGTGTCTGATTCTCAGCAGCTGTGACACTTTATGAATATGAAGCTAGCAGCACATGATAGAACAGCACTGCAGTGTCCGAAAATCCGTGCCATCTTTCTCTGCACAACTCCTTTCCACAGTGTTATCGTTCCTCTGCTGTCCTTCATTTTCTTTTTTTCTCTCTTTTATTCCACTCCAGAAGTTAGCTAGCTACAGACTGCTCTCTTGGCTTGGCCTACCCTGGCTGCACTGATGCTGTTTCCATTCAGCAGTTGGATGGAAAATTAATTAGGCAAACAACCCTGAGAATAACATACACTTACTAAAGTGCACAACATGGACTGTATTTCTTGTTCCAAATACACACCCTGTTCCTGAAATATTTATTTTGAGAAGAGGTGTACCTTTGCAGTCACACCAATCTCGCATTTTTCATTTAGCATTTTTGACTAGTAATAGCACCTGTATCCACATATTAAACCAATATGACCATGATGTAAAAAAAATACTGCAAAAAGGCCAAATTATAATATTAAGTTATGATGCTTTAGTTATGCTTTGATAAGAAATTAAAAAGAGTGAATCCAGTACATACCACAGCATTGACAGGACGTTTGAAGATTTTCCGGATGGTCTTCTCTAGAAACACAACACAAGATTTAAAAAATCAGGAAATTAATAGAAAGTGAGGGAGCTAAATAAAACCACATTTCAAACATGCTTTGCTCAAGATGTGTTTCATATTAGATGACTGAATAAGAGGGTTCCTCAGTAGTGCGTTAATACAAGTAAACCACAAGATGATTCACTAACACTGTTCAGGATCTAAGGGTTTATATGATACCGTAATGGCACGCAATGTCACTGTTATTACTCCCACTTAATTGGCGGACACTTAGTCAGTATCTGCCATCATGTATTCAAATTAAAAAAAGATGGAAAACATTGCTCAATTAGTAAAAGAACTGTTCCATAATAAACTGAACAAACAGATTCACGCACAGGTTTTTATAGACTGTGAAGACTAGAAATAACAGAAACAGACAGATACTTTCAAGGGGGATGTGTAACATTAACTAGAAAAGTTTTTCTTAAACATGCAATAAAATCTAAATATTTTGGTCCACAGATAACCAGAATGGGAGGGATGGTGTCATGAAAAACAAACATCAAACATACCCTCTGTCACCATGCTGCTGTTGTGAATGACTGGCTTGCTCCACACTCCAGTGCCATCCTTAGTATTGGGCTGGACACCAAACTCATAGACTGTGTTGGGCTTTAGATTGTCGATGACCGTGTCACTCGTTGGGCAGGTCTGGTAGTTCCACTTCCTGTTCCTTTCCCGATAACGCACTGTGTAGTGTCTGGGCCAAAGAAAGATCAGAATAGAGCACACTGATTGCAGATGTAAATAAACATTACATCTAAATTTGTCTATGAAGAATCTCAATCATCCAGGTGATGTGACACCTAGATGAACAAGAAGTTTAAAGAAAAAATAAGTTTTATCAGTTCTGACTTGTGAGGAGTTCCCAGGCATTTAAACTGTTTTATGGACATTCACACTTTAATGTCACAATAGAACTAATGAATACATGTAGATACTGTAAAATCCTGCTAATTCAGTGTTGTATACCTGTTATAACAATGTTAACAATGTTCTAACAATAGCAGGGTTGAGGATTTGATCTCACTGTATGTTCCTTTTGAGAAAAATGTATGCACTCAATACAAAAATGTGCATCTCAAGGTTTCCAACATCAACGTCTTGATGCTGTGACAGAAAAACTCTTCCCACAAAAGGACCAATGTTTCTATTCTTTTATTCAGAAAACACACATGAAACTAATATTAGAAATAAAGAAGCGATTCATTCCAAAAGGCAGAGCAGGAGATCAAGTTTTTCATCAGACTCTTCCAAAATGGCTTTTTGCATAAAGTTTTGATTAGAGCATTTTGTTTAGAGAAGGAAAACTTTCTCATATAGTACACTATGTGGGTGGATTCTCCTAAACACCTGTGTGCACAGTCTGTTAGGGATCCACTGCTTAGTAACCTGAGAGACGTAAGGGAGTCATATACTGTTTATACAGTTATACCAGAGTCTCTGCACCAAATGTCTGAGAGAGAGAGAAAGAGAGAGACTTAAGCTTCCACCATCTGTTTCTGTGCTTTCCAAAACTACAATACAGCCAGTGGACATGAAATGAAAAAGCCTGAAAAATAATCTTCATGCACTTGTGCATTCATGTGATTGTCTATTTTTTTTCAGCACATCGATGAATCCTTACCAAACTGTCTCTGTATTTGCAATGTGGTATTATAATCAAGCTCTCGAGGACAACATGCACGTGTGTTAGTGTGCAAGCTCACCCATCTTCCAGACAGTCGTTCATGACATTGCCTTCATAGGGGGTTTTTAGCAGCGTTCCCCAGGACAGGAGAACTGAAGTGGGCGTCACTGACCCAATGACCAAGTGTAGCGGCTTCTCCAGTTCCACTTTACCTGAGAACAAACGAACATTAACATCCACGTCGACCTCAATGCCAAAGTGGCCATGTTTCACGTCTGAATTTCCTATGAAAGCATTACCTGTGCACTGCTTTTTCACCTCGTTGGTTGGGATGGGCTGGACAGCAATAAGGTACTTGGGCTCAGCATCTATAAAAAGAGGAACAGAGGTTAGTTTTATGGATCCTCTGAGCCTCCATAGTCATCTGGTCCTTGTGTCTTTATGGAACCCACCAAACTCAGACTCATAAGGCTCTCCATTCTCAGGCAGCTGAATGAACTGCTTGGAGAACATGCTGCTGCCATAGCCCAGGATGTAGCCCTCGAGCTTTGTGTCAGTGCTGGGACGCAAAAACTTCATCACGATGGTGTCTCCTGTGGCACTGATACGGACTTTCATGTTCTGACGTCTCACTGGGGAGGCAGGAGAAGACACAATTGTTTCATGTAACATTCAAGTAGGCTTTTACTCTTGTTTTGTTTTTGAGAAGTTCACTGCACTTGTGACTCAAGGCTATGGCTTCTAAAGCGCAGTTGCAGTTTTTCATGGAAGTAGGAAGTGGGAAATGAAATTTCACAGCAACAGCAACCAAGAAATCAAGATAATCAAAATATTTAGCAGATGTAAAGGAAGGTAATAACTGCACAACCATAGGGAAAGCTGTCATAAAGTGCAGTACCTACAACCCTCAAACAAACTTCTTTCTTCATTGTAGTCTTGTTTTATAAATCCAGATTGAATACGTCTGCTCTTACCAAGCACTCTAGGAGTTCACACAGTCAAAGCAGGCTTGCTGCTGGTTTAAGATGTCTGCTGAGGTTTAGTTTTTACCAAATGCTAATAGTGGTGATTTTATTAAGAGAGTACAAAACTAAAACACGTACCTAATAACACTTTTTATTGTGTGCTTTCTAATTGGGTGAGAACATGACTTTTATAGACACTGCAGCTTCCATATGAGGTGTTAGTAGGCGCAAGATATGTCTCTGCTCTTAGAAATGGCTTTTGAAACAGATATGCTGTTAAATCAAGGTCTTATAAAACCTTGAGGTCAGCAAGGCATGTATGATTCAAATGATTTGATTTGACTAAAAAATAGTATGAGATAATACAATGCACACACAGACATTTTTTTGCTCACACACATACACACGTTTTACAAGAAACTGCATATTTCCTGCCAGAAGGGACCTCCACAGAGCACAGGCCCAATCAGCCGAGCCTAGGGACAGATTTTAGATGAGGACAGGCACAAAAGGGTGGAGCATGGTAATTCTGAGCCAAGCAAGGCTACAGATGAGCTCATGTTTACTGGTCAAGGCAACCATGACAACTTGAACTTGGTCTGACCAAGCACGTGTAAAATCGGAGACCTGCAGAGTGTCAGTTGGAGAAAAGAGAAACAGGAGTAAATCAAAGGTAGGTCTGTGTGCTAGTGGCTGTAGCTAGCTTGTGTTAAATGTTAAGCAACTAAGTCTTGGTACTATGAAGCACATCATAACAAGTGAACTGACAAGCAAACTTTAGGTCCCTGCTTGCACAATCAATTGATGAATTTGCTTATTTTTTTCTCATTACTTGCCTTTGCCATGTGGCCTTCAACACTAGCCAATAACTTGGCACGCTAACAGTTAGTCAATTTATTACAGGCATGCAAATCAATATCAGAAAACTCAGATGAAGACAGCTGGGCCAGAAGTGTGACTTATGACTGACAGTTGGCAAGTACACATGTAGAACAATAAATAACCACTACTGCAGACATGATACACAAGTTTGTCATATTAAGCCTGTTTTTATTAGATTGAAGTGTGTTTTATTTCGGACATTTACATCTTTCTCAAATCAACTTAGAATTTAGAGCATTCATACATTTAATTATATTTCCACAAGCTCTGTTTTTGTCATTTAAATTTTTTGAGGTCTTCAGTGGAAATCAAATGAGTCTATGGAGGCTTAAACTTTCACCCCTCATTGTCTTCGAGGCTTAAAACAATTGACTTTCTGCCTGGGTTATGGCTTGTACTATACTCTCCACAGCACATGTCCTTGGCTCATATTTCAGCATTAAATGAAATAGTGGAACTTTGCATGAGGAATAATGCCAGCAGCTGCCAGATGCCAAAACAGACACTGACAGTGAAAGAGGGGGAAGCCCTGAATTTGAAAAATACCCTCGCACTTTTCCAGCTATGTGTTTCCCATCAAAACTGCATTTGTTTTGCTTCTCCCATCAATATTTCCGATAAAACACGAGTGAGGTTGGCTCATAGGGCGAAGGGCTCAGAGCATATGAAACATTAGGAAACTTCTGGCAGCACGTTTTTAAAACTCCAGTACAAGAAAACACTGGCTTGCTCCCACGACAACCCATCGAAAGCCCGACCATTTGGCCCACACGACGCTTAGGGACTGTTAAGACTTATCAATATTTCCAGAGTAAAATGAATAAGGCTTTGGGAGCTGATCCAGTCACAGCTTTAATAATCAATCAACTACAGTACAAAGGAAAACTATTGACATTTAGCTAGCCAGAA
The DNA here is from genome assembly GCA_029490765.1 of Euthynnus affinis. Classification (NCBI taxonomy): domain Eukaryota; kingdom Metazoa; phylum Chordata; class Actinopteri; order Scombriformes; family Scombridae; genus Euthynnus; species Euthynnus affinis. The sequence goes on along the minus strand of CM055850.1, from coordinate 10,672,666 downwards.
AAAATCTCTAAGCCACAAAGTCATGTTGTGTGTTTGCGTGGGTCTGCAGCGAGTCATGTCAGATGACTAATGAGGAAAATAATGGCTGATTATTTCAATATAAATTCATCCTGAGAACAATTGCACTGGTAACTTAGAGCCTGTCAAACTAAAAAAAAGAAACCCAGTGATTTACAACCTCATCAAATGACATGTAGCCACAGTGTAATTAAACCCATAACCTTAATACCCAATCAAAGCAAACATTCATTCTAACAGAGAGAAAATGGTACAGTGCCATGATATAGCCGACAATGGATCTGCCTTTTAATAAATTTCATCTGCAGGTTATGAATTTCAAAACAGCTTCACAAATGTCATTACTAATCACAATTTTGGGTGGCAGTATATTATATAATATACTGTAAATCTCACATTGAAGACTAATCCCTTCAATTAAAACATCATGACATAAGCAGACTATCCCCACATGCATCCCAAGAGAACATAACCAATTAATCAGCGCTTACTGTAAGAGGAAATCCATCATAACACTGGGAGGCAGCCAATAAACATGTCAGATTATACAATAAACAATGCCACATCATTCAATAAACATTTCACCCTTGTAGTCATCCTGTTTTCAACTAATATCCAGAGAATGTAATCCTGCTGGCTTGAAAAAGAGAAACACCCTCAAAGTGGAAATTCAAGCTTGGCTCAGCAGAGCGGCGATCTTGGATCATCAGCTGTGATGGATGATCCTCCAGGAAACTGAGTAGGTTAATGGGGTTGTCAGCATAACACACTCGCTTCACTTTCAACTGTAGTGCAACATGATATTTTTATGCGTGTTTGGTGTTTGGAAAAAAAAATAAAAAGTGTATCTCTACAGTATTCACAGCTTTTTGGCTTCAACTTTCCACATGCTGATTTACTGTCATTAACGAACCAGAGATCATCACCGCTGCAAGCTCTCTCCGCTGACTCTCTCCTCTCTCTTTCGATTCAGATGAAGCGGACTGCATTCAAGTAAATGCTCTAGAATAAATACACTGAGATCATCTCAAGACTTTTCCACTGAAGCCGATGTGTGAACTAATGAACTATAAATATCCAAAGCAAAGCCTCAAAAAAAAAAAAAAAATGGAGCAGGACTACAAGGCTTGTTTTGTTTTCAAAATATGCAATGGAAAAGAACTTTCCTCTCTTTGTTGAAATGAATGTGGTAGTTTTGGTGGATGAAAGTGACACCAAATAATGAAGTCATGTCAGTTTGTCTTGAGTCAGAGTGGCTGAACATCACAGCTGGGCTCTACAGACTGACCAAATGAGGGTATAAACACTTTATAGTGCCCTACAACCTGTATTTATCAAACACATAAATATCCATTTAAATCAATTAAACTGACAGTAGATGCCATACACCGACACGTATTCTGGCTTTGCATGCATGGTGCCCTGAGTCTCAAAGTGATTTTACGCAGCTCTGGCGTACAGTATTTCGCCCTCTCAGGTTTCTGTCCTGGAAGAGGAGACTTGGCTTCATGCACCGTGGAGACAGAGACAGATGTTTTATGGCCCTTGGTAAAACAGTCACCTTCATTTAAGGCAATGAAGTGTGAAAATCTCTCTGAGCCCCATGCCAGCCGGAGCACAGAGGGTTTGAATTCATTTAGCTGGTGCGCAAATGACAGCTGAACTGACCTATATTAGCTCTAACGGGAATATCCAGCACTGCAGACTAGTGTAACTCAGCCCATCAAATATATACCGTAATTCAACTGGAGTCTTCTTGATCCCACCTCTCAGGCTCATAGAAGGGGATGCCAGGAGGCCTCACCTTATGGTGCAGCAGGAGAGAGCTGTGCCTGGGATTATACTCCCACATTTTCCCCCACCTTGGCTGCTTCCATGTTGGTCTCTCCACTCTCACACTATATATTCCCTTGTCAGAATCAACTGAGCAACAGCTGTTTTCCTTTCCCCTGTGGCACAGCTCCATCCCATCCTTCTTCTCCTTTACTCAATCTCTGCTGTCCTGTATGTGTCACCAGCCATCTTTCCATCAACCTGATCCTCTCTCAACTTCCTAAAGTGCTTTGAATTTATCTGTCTTGTCCTCTAACCTCCTCTACTTTCCTCTCTACCTCCATATTTCCCTCATTAATCTGTGCAAGACATGTGGCCTTGTTTTGTCTGGCTCAGCAGCAGTTTCCAGGCCATATATTGTCCTGAAGTGGATTGGTAGTAAATAATGTCTTGTATTAAAAGAAATTCAACTCATTCAGATGCAGATATAATTACCATAAAGGCCGTGGGAAGTACAGATCATCTAACAGCACATAGGCCTGTCAGCTCTGACAACACTGTGTTGTCCGATAATATCTTTAACAAAAGAAAGCAAACACACGTCATTGCATAACATGTTTCATTCTAAAACCAGCAGCCTGATCCAAGAAGAACAGAGATACAGACATTTAACTCTCCTCCCAAAGCAAAAACACACATTCCCCCTTTCATCTAGTTCCCAAAACTACACACTGTGATTTGTCTGCGTGCCAAGTTCAGCCAATGATGTTACGCACTGGAAGCAGCCTTTTCCACTGTACTTACCTCTTTATACTCCAGTCTGCTCACCTCAAATCACTTTTACTACCATCAAAGTCTTCAAAGGGTCCCCAAATTAAACTCACAAAATAGAGCATGGCTGGAAAGCATAGAGTCAAAGATGGAGAGCAGGGGTTCAGTGTGTTTGCAGTAGGATAATGAGACTATATAGAAAACGTTTGAGGAAATATATTGTTTTAAAAGAATGTCCTGAGAATCCTAATCAGACCAAGAGAGTGTAATATGCTACTATCCACTTATCAAAGTGCGTCTGTTCTATGGTTTCCTTTATGTTGGAAAAGAAAACTCTGCATGTAACTGTGACACTGTTTATCTTCAAACTGATGATAAAAACCCCCAAATAGCTATTTGTATTTTAACTGGACAGCAATGGTGTGTCTAGAGCACTGCTTGTGTTTAGTTTTAAAGACTCTCTTCAGGTGGTTTGATGAAAAAAAATCCATTAATGAGAAAATGTAAAACAATAAATATTTGCTTGATGTGACAAATCAAAGTAATTAGCAAAATTATACACATCTGCTTTGTGGGCACAGTTCCAGGAAAGTCATCCTATCAGGTTGTCTACAAGTCTAACCTCTAACCCCCAACCCGGAAACACTTTCATTAAAACCTGTGAGCAGTAACTGACCTATTTCACTGTGTCTGCTCACCTCATTTTAGGGAAATGTGGATTAACGACAGGGATCGTAAAAGCACACAGTTTCTAATCAGGGCAGTTTGAAAGTCTGACAGTTGGCCGTTAAGATGAAAAACTTACTTCTCCTCCTTCCCTTTTAAGATAATCCAAGAACTTTCATATCCCTTATTGAATCTATATAGGTGACATGTTTGGAGGGAGACAATATATAGAGAGTTTATTGCACTCAGTGCAGGAACAAAACACTTTACAATTTTGGGAAACAAAATATATTGATAAGGTAATATTTAAGAACTTTATCTCTATAATTACTTGAATGTTTTGAATCAGCTATTGGAATTCAACATTAATCCTTTTTAACACCCAGCTTCACTATACTGCTGCATTACCATATATGTATATGCATATGCAATGCATATGTACTGCAACACTGATAAGTTGCAGCTTGCTGTTGTTTCTGGACACAGAAAACAAGTTTGTTGGAAACACAAGACTACTTTTGTTAATCTTTTGCTCATTGTGTGCATCTGGGGATTTCTGAAAATCAGAGGCTGCAAGATGCTTCTACCTTTTTTATCATATTGGAAACAAGATTTGTAAATGACACCCATCAATCAATCACATATCATTAGTACAGAGTGGTCTTGCTTAAGTTACAAAACCTTTACTGTTGTCATGTATTCATAAGACAAGTATGAATCTTACTAACCCAGCATGCATTTGGCAGAAGGCAGAGACAGACTATGGAAAAGTCGTCAGTCCATCACAAGGAAAACACAGATATGTTCACATCCAAACATACAGTATGAGCAAACTGAAATCTCTGGTCCACGTGACTTGCATGGGTCTTGAGACTGTGTAGGGACACCATGATGATGAGCAACCATCATCATGGGGTCCCCTCACGTGCACACCAGGGTGAGTGACTCATATGCATGTCCAGAAAATGTATATGTCACCTACCTCTGCTTCTGCGTGGAGTTGAGGGATCAGAGAGAACTATCCCAGCGATGAAGACCATGAGGAGAAAGACCAGAAGGCTGTGTGAGTGCTGCTGCATCCTAAACATCATGACTGCTGTTGTCGGCTGTGAGTCTCAGGTATAACAGCTCAGAGATCTCTCAACACGGTTGCTCAGTGGTACCTTGCTGACTGAATAAATCTTTTGTAACAGATTGAGTGTTATGTGTGCTGCAGCTGCAGGACTGCAGTGGCTGGACTACTTCTCTGAGCTGGTGGCTCTCAGGACTAGTGCAGCTCACTGGACTGGACTTCTGGATGCAGCAGGCTGCTCCTGCACCATCTATACCTCTATAATGGAGGGAGGGGACAGAAGGAGGCGCACAAACCCACTCTCCATACCCTCCCCCATCTCTTCTTTTCTTTCAGTCTCTCTCTCCCTCTCTCTCTATCTCAACACTCTCTTTCTCTGGAAAAGGAGTGTATGTTTTTTCTCCAAGCTTCCCGCCCTTCTCTGTCTCTTTTCTTTTCTCTTCTCTTTTTTTCTCTGCTCAGTCTGGTGTGTCCACACCAATCCCGCTTTCCATCTGCAGAGGCCTTTTGACACCTTTTTATTGGTTTTATTCCTTTTCTTAAGTTTTCTTGCACTGAGTATGTTTATATGCACACAGACATCCATGTTAATATTTGGAATATGAAGGTAGCATGGCATTTAAGAAACTTGGTTATTTATAGCCATGTACATGTATTAGTACCACCCACACAGAGACAAGAACATTCATTGCCAACAATTTTTTTATGTCCAATTAAAAATCTGTACATGGTAACTACAGTATGCTTAATGTAAGGGAAATAGGTTATTGTGAAAAACAATGGTTATGGTATAGATTTATGCAACTGAAGCATTTTATTAAGGTAAGGGAAATGTGGTTAGTAATAGTAAAATCCTAGTCTCCTGCATGAAAATTTGACATGGTACATGAGTCCCAACCTTGATCTTCACACCCTTGCTTTGAGCCTCACTACAGATGCCACATTAAAGCCCACTTTGACAAAAACTGTGAGGTGCAGAATTGTCCAAAAAGAACATAATTCTTAATGTAGAGTGCTGTGTTGCTGTGCCCAGGTGTGTGGGGGTGAGTTACAGCTGTGGATGACCCAACATTAGTTTCTGGCTGGCTGGACTTTGATGCACTTCCCATTCTTTTGGATCAGGCTTCTCACTCTGATCGACAGCGATAAAAAACAAGAGTGACAACGCAGTTCATCCTGCGCATCACCAGTGTCAGGCTTTCACTTCACTCTGCTTTATTGGCATGACAGATTTTCCCTTTTCATTTCAGCACGATCATCACATTGTTTATCACTGACTGTCAACCACATAACTCATAGTTTGAGGACGCACCTGCAAACATTGCAGACAGAGATCAGAAATCTGGATAAAGTGTTTACATACCACAGTATCCTGGAGCACTCCAGCTCTTATATTAGGGTTTCTCAAATCCAGAATAAGATCATGTATCCTTAGACTCTATAAGGAAAAAGGGGGACTTTATAAAGTGCAAACAAAGAGGAAGAATACAGATGCAAGAAGATATCCGCAACTTCCAGGTGCCCAGGTTTCAATAAGCATTGTTAAAACAAAGATTCCTAGACCTGGAAAGAGTATAGACTACACACACAGCAGGCAAGATTCAAGGGTACTATTCACACAAAAGGGAAAGACACAAGAGGTGATAAACAAGGATAAGCAGACAACAGGTAATGTGATAAGTTATAATTTGATGTCATCAAGTCTTCCAGGGTTCTGAAACCGCATGTGCAAACACATAACTGGGATACCTCAAAAAAAACTGATCAAGCCTAAGGTACCAGTGCACATGTTCACCAAACCATAAAATAGGCTGTTAAACTTGAGAAGCCCGGCTTTTTGGTCCCCAGAGAGAGGTGGGGTCATGGGTCCCCGCAGTGTGAGTGGGCCTCCGGCTTTGGGTCCCCACAATATCACTTAAACAAAGACACACATACACACACATTGGAGTCTGGTGAAGTCTAAGGGTAATTGGAACAGTCATACAAGCCTTGTGTATCCAAAAAGTTATGATTGTACTGGGTATGGCTGTCATTATATTAAATGAAAACAATGTCTCATCATTCTATTTATAAATATATTCTCTGCCAATGGCAAAAAAAACACACTAGTGTCACGTGCACAACAGACCAAAACGTGCCACTTGCAGCCATGTGTCACACATTCAGACATGACTCTCTGGTGCATCACAAACACATGGCGACAGCATTGCATTAGGAACTTTCTTTGAGGTCAAACTCATAAAGTATATCAAGGTTTACAAGCAATGACTTCAATTTTTGCGTCTGTTTGTGTGCAATTGAGCATGTGTTTCTTTCGAGCCTGGTTTAATGGTGGTCAGGCAAGACTCTCCACCAGAACTGGGCCTCAAGGACAAGAAGTGTGTACATTTGTGCAAGGCCCACACATGTCTGCTTGCACGTGCATGTGTGTGTAACATCTCCACCCTCCAATGCAGTCAATTATATCCCACATGTCATCACATGAGACAGGAAATGATGGCACGCACCAGAGGAGGTGTGTCTCCCAAGGAAGTCCCTAAACAGATTGTTTCAGTGGAACCCCAGCCTTCATTGTGCCAGAACCTATTAAATACAGATGAATCATAGTCTGCAGTCTGTGAAAATTATAGAAGTTTGTGGTGCAATCAGCCAGATCTGACCTGCTTTGCTGACTGGATTTGTTAGTCGTTCTGTTAAAGATAATTGCATTTGTGATCCACCTTCTTGTTTTTTCACCATTCACAATTTGTTCCTTTCCATTTCATCTTCTGTCTTCTCTTCCTCCCCATCTTCTCTTCATCACTTCTTCCTAATGTTCCCACTTCTCTTACTCATTATACTCCCTTTCACCACCACCCTCACTGTGTCTGCTCCTGTCACTTTCCTCCTCCCCCTCTTCTATGCTCTCTCATCCCACTTTCTCTTCTTGTGGAACATAATGTGGCTTGTATCAACAGAAGAATGTATCTATTAGATGCTCTAAATGTTGGAACCAGTCATAATTGGCCTCTAACTCTCAAATTGATTGTGTTACCAGGAGTGACACCTTGAGGGGCCTTGGAATGGAGTCTTTCTCTCTCTCTCAGGCTTTTGTTGTGGCAAAAAGTGGCAAGTTTAGTTGCCAAAACTCCACTTTAATTCCCCCTCTTTTTGTCTGGATATTCTTCAAGCAAGTGTTTTCAAGTTTCTATGGCTCCTTCATGACAGATGCACAGCTCCCGAGCAGCCATGTCTGCCTGTACCTGCCTTTTTCTTTAGCTAGATGACCAATTGCTCAGTCTGATAATTGTCAATGTCTTATGCAAAACAAGTTAAAAAGCTTACCTGTTTATTGTACACAACAAGGGGACATACATTGCCAAAAAGTCATAGCTCATATCAAAAACTCTTGCAGCTTTATTGTATGGTACTCAATTGCCAAAAAGTGAAGTTAAATACACTATGTGTAGGATTTTGGAAATTTATGATTTTGGCAGAGAACAGTGAATGCTAATAGCCTCTCAAATCCAACAGAGTCAAATATTACTCTGAGATTAATGGACTGAAAGCAACATTTTCTCATTGTTCAGAAATATGGTTAGTCCTGAGAGCTTTTTTGTGTTTAAAGTCCAAGTGAAATAACATTTAATCATCCCTGTTTTCAGTCAAAAATAAATGTTGCATACAATAAAATGTTTTTTAAAGGACCAGTATGTGAAATTTAGTTGCATCTAGCAGAACAGAATAAAAATTGAATATAGTATTCATAATTATGTTTTAATTAGTGTATAATCACCTGAAAATAGGAATCATTGTGTTTTCATTACCTTACAATGAGGTCTTTATATCTACATAGGGAGTAGGTCCACTTCCATGGACCTTACCATGTTGCACCGCCATGTTTCTACAGTAGCCCAGAATAGACAAACCAAACACTGGCTCTAGAGAGGGCTTCTCATGCTTTTCGCAAGTTTTGCAGCCACCGTCATTTCTCCTACACATTTGGAAGAGGAGGGTGAGGGGAGGGGTACTCAGTTGGTTGCAACCTCACTTCTAGATGCCACTACATCTGACACACTGGTCCTTTAAATATATTATTAATAGTATTATTAAAACGGAGAGAGAGGGTCTTTAGTGAAGCATCAGAAATGTTTCCTTTTGTTTCCACAGCTGGTGGGTTGTGTCGGTGTTCATGTTTGATTGACAGCAATTGGCAGGCAGCCAAGGTTCCAGTGCTACATGAGAGACAAAGTAAACAAACTGCTGTAGCAACATGTCACGTACAGACATATTGTTATTTGTAGTTATGCTAACATCCTATTTAATGTGCTGCAGCTGAGCAGACAAATAGCTAATTAGCTACCTAACCTGCATTAACAGTACATGTGAATGTGGTGAAGGTTGTTCTGTGGCTTGTTCAACAAGCCAAGGTGAAGGACAAGACGTGTCTATGTTTGTAAGGCTTTAGCAAAAAAGCTAATGAGTTTTTTAGTCTGTGGTTCTTGTGTTGTGAAGCAGGATGCAATCAGGCTCAGTGTAAAAGTTTGCTATGCCTATGATCACCACATTATTGCTTTATTCAAGATCTGATTTGCTGTATCAAAATAAGGTCTCCCTCTACATAGACAGATAATAAAGCAGTATATCATCAAAGTAATGCAAAGCTAGGGGGTGTAATCATTAAACAAAGAAATCAAAATATAATTTTCTCCCTTTTTAAGCATCATCAAGCATTTTGTCAGGTCTTCCTTTATTTTACTTCTTATCAGATCAGAACCTTTTTCACATTTCATGAGAGAAGATATATGTGTTTTTAACAAGTGTTTTTAAGTGTTGATGCAAATTTGTTATTCTTTGTTATTCTATATACTGATTTATTGCACCAAACTTCCACTCCTTGTCTACTTTCTCCATTACTTAAAAATGATCATTCATACCAGAATGAATCAGTCCTCCATCCTCCTTTTCTTGTTCTATCTTTTATTCCCTTTGTGCAACCATGATCCTTTTCCTTTTCCTTCCTATTTCTTTCTTCCCTCAGGGTTTGTGAAGGATGCTGAGGATAGTGGGTCAGACACGCTGTACTTGCTCTGGTTTTGTCATCACAGATTTGTCATTCCTTTCCTTCATTTTATTGCTTTTCAACACATCATCAGCCCCACCTGCCAACATGCGCCACGCAGCCGGAAAACTGTGTCAGTGATGGGTACCAAAAAACAGAGTGGTAATAATCAACGTGTTCAAGCACCCAGCAACACACATCAGTTTCCGTAAGGCTGATTATACTGAAGGAAACAATAGGATTTTCTCCTTCCCATCTACAGGCAAAAAGCCACCACACTCCCTGAAGAAGGATCACCTTTACTCAAGTGGAAAAGCACTCAGTGAAGGCATCAACAGAATCCTTCCCAATATGACACTGACATGTTCAATTTTAAGGTTGTTACTTTTTTTTCTTTGCATTCTTCTCAATTTCTTTCTTCCAGTGGGCGCCGGCAATTGGAAAACGTTTGCCTCTGTGGCCAAGAGCAGAAGGTCTTTCACAGCTCAGTCGAGTGTGCAAGTTTCCTCACTTGGACTGGTTGTGATTTTGAGTATGGAAAAAGACAATAATTTAGATTATTTTTCCACTCACTTTTTCCAATCTGCTGATGCCATGAATGGAATGGCTTATTAAGTTACAGCGTTCCATACCAGGTCAGAGCAGTTCGAGGATGAAAATGTTGCAGACATTAAAAGACACATATTCATACTTCTCATACTCATACTTCATGCCACACCACGCAAATTATTCTCTTGTGTCATCACTACATCATCACATTTCTATATTATAACCTTTATGCTTTTATTGAAAGAATGTTTGTGACTTCTGACCCTGCTCCATTTTTGGAGATTTATTATGTGGCTGTCAGGATGTGTGGTAGTGCAGGGAGTCACGATATCCTGCCAGATAAACGGGCTCTGCAATCTGCAGCAAAGTGGAAAATATGATGTATGGAATGTTCTTCCAAATATTCACACAGTTTTTCAGAGATCACATGCTCATTCAGTTTCACCTTTGCATATAATGTGTGCACGCACACACTTTCTTTGTTATTTGCAGATATTAGCAGTCTATTATACAGATCACTCGTCACGTTGTTGATAATAAGATAACAGCATAAATTTCCAAATTGCAGCAGTGCCTGGATCCACCCTGAGGATGACTTCATTGCTGATTACTGTAACAGTTGTTGTGGTTGTTGCTGCACAACTAAAACATTACAGAGGTTAAGATTTCCCATACTTCCACACACACTCACAGGAAACAGGTGAACAGCACGTGTGTATCTTCCCACATGTGCTGATTTTTTTTTAAGTTGAAAATAATTCCTGATCGGTATGTTCAAAAACATTACCCCACAAGCCAGGACCAGTAATTCCTACGGGGGTCGCAAAAATAAGGCCCTCAACCACAGTATGATGACTTCTGACAGACAGGCAACTGTTATTGCCAACTACCATGTGGCAATCAGCAAATCTTTTTTTCTGGGAAGCCATGGGGGACAGCAGTGCTGTGGATGATGAAGCAGAAGGATTTAGGGGGACTAAAGGACAGAGAAAAGTGACGACTGAGAAGACAAATATAATTCATCCACTTTTGTCTCAGAAAGCAGAAAGCTCAATGTGTTTCTCATTTTGTGTGCCTTTGTGCATGTGTGTGTGTGTGTGAGAGAGAGAGAGCGAAGGAGAGAGAGAGAGAGAGAGAGAGAATGTGTGTGTGTGTGTGTGTGTGTGTGTGTGTGTGTGTGAGCATGTTTGTACAACATACTTTATGTATGTTGGTGTGCTTGTCCGGATGAATCTTCCGTCTGAAAGATAAATAACCACATTACATGGAAGGATCAGCCTGCAGCTTAGAGCTGACAGCTGATAGGATACTAGACAAATCCACAGGCATAAAGTGAAAATCTGGCCCCGATGTGGCAATAAAGAAACACACAGATGTATGCATCATAAAAGTTACACTTTTTACACACTTGAATGTGTAATCCGAACAATTTTTTTAAATTCTGCAATACAATTGTAAGGTAGAGTAGATGACTGACCTGCATACAGATGCTCTCTTTCCATTTAAAAGTACATAACATGCAAATTTCCAGGTCTATATTTTTATTCTGGGGCTCTGCTGGAATGTCTTCACATGATTTACCATTCAAAAAACTCCTTATTTATCTTATACTGTACGCAGCCCCTCAGTTCAGCTCCTGTCTCTTTAAGGTCCCCCTCCCAGTGAGCTCACTCTGTTCTGATTGGCCAGCTTCTGGAAGCTGCCCTTCAGCAGACTTCTGGTGGCTTAGGAGCATAAACAAACAGTAGTAGTTGGATTTCACTCGTACTTCATTCGTAATATAAGCCTTTTAAATGCATCTGTACCTGTTCAAGCCTGAATTCGATTCAAAATCTGCAAGTGGACAACGCAAACAACATGTGGAACAACCTTAGCAAAAAAGGCGATGGGGAATGAAAGGTAACTTTGCAAACAGAGCATTCGAAGCAGGCTCAAGCCTGGGCTTTTAACTTGAGGGCAGTATTTTTAAATATGTACATCATAATGGTATATGACGCCCAGAAATCCCCCAGAAATGTCCCCTTCAAAAAATGAAATGCTTCAACATTTTGGGAAATACATTTTTTCACTTCTTGCAGAGACTTAGATAAAAAGATTGATACTAGCCTAGTATTGATACTGATACTATCATAAATAGTGGAAGCACCTCTAAAGCTCATTAATTAACATGTTACATGTTGATTTTTTGAATACGTGCAAAAACCAAAATGTAAAAACAAGAAGTTGGTTTTACACTATTTCTTAGTGTAGGGACTTTCTCCAAAAACTTTTTTGCACTTTGACATATAAAGTGTAAATTAGTGAGCTGTAGAGCTGCTGGTAGGTGGATTTTGTTCCATTTGGACAGTTGAGCTAGATGTTTCCCCTTGTTCCCCCAGTTTTTATGCTAAGCTAAGCTAAAAAAGATAATTTTTGCAATGTGAATAATAGAAGAGGTATTCATAATGAAAAAAACAAACATAACTTGAGACTCAATGAGGTGTGTTATTAACCACTTAACCATTATATATTACTATGTGGACTGGATTCTCCATGATTCCACTAGTCCATTAAACCATCAAATGCAAAATACAGACCGGTCAAACAGGGAAGATGATGCATCCTTGACAATAGTTAAAACAGCTACTTTACATAACACATTGGAGACTAAAATCACATAGCAGATGCGTATCATGCTAAAGTCATTTTTGGGGCCTGACACACTGAAAACCACTCACCTCTGCTTCCTTTGGAGTAAAAATCCAGCATCATATTTAGTTTTAAGGTTGAGACGCATTCATGAAATAATGTTTTATGATGGAACATTGGCTGGCTATGAGAGGGCAGTCTTGTATTGTACACGAGTCCTGCAGAAAAGGTCAGTGTGCACACAGCGGAGAAAATACAGGAGGCCTTCGGCAGCCAACAGATAAACTGTTTAGATGTGTTTGTACACAGTACAGGTCTGCTCTATTCATTCCTTTCCTGCACTTCATTCTGTGTGTTATTGTGAAGATTACCACTGTACTTTTGTGTTGTTAACAATTCTTTCTCTAGAAATAAAACAAACATTGAGAGATATGACGTTTCAACAAAGGTCAGAACATCAGCTACAGTATCTATTGTCTCACCCCAGAAAATTGTTGGATGATGATGAAAAAGAGTAAATGTTTGTGTTGGCAAAATGGCAAAAGTGTCATGTATTTTTAATGCTTTCTTTCTGATCACAGTGACATATTGCCCCATGTTAATCTGGTTGGGAACCATCTTGAAATAGTGTAAAGCCTCTTGTCACTCAAAAACAGGAAAATAAATTGTAAGAAAGAGATTCAGGGAGAGAGGTAGACAGAGGAAAAAGGAGACATAACCTCTGATTGAAGTGAGTTTGTTTTCCTGGCTTGCTGATATGATTGTACTAAAGCCCTCTTTGGTCTCGGCTCCGTCTTTGTTCCTCCGGGTGATTAAGACAAATAAACCCTGGGATCAAACTAAGACAGGCTCTGGAAGACAGAATGGAGGAAGACAGGAGTGATTTGGACATATGTAGTACAGCCCGGTTCAGTAGGTGAAAGCAAATAGGATACTAGTGCACAGGAGTGTGGAAAATAATCACCCACTCCACATCACATCATCACATCATTTCACACTTACCGAACAGAATATGAACACCACAGTTTACAGTAAATGATGTAGCAGCCTGAAAATTGCCGGTATGAAACTTTCTAGTGAAACTAATTGCTCCTGCTTTCCATCTTTCTATCCCTTCATCTATCTGCTAAACCATCTGGTAACTGTGAGGTAAAAAAGAGCTCATCCAATGAAGAATTTTGCTGGATATGGACCACAGTAAATCAACATGTGACAGATAATAAGGAAAGAGACGCTATATGGATGCATGGCAGTCCTTGTTCGACCTCGCAGGAGATCCATATAACTCTCAACAGGTGTCTGTGAAGGGTTTCATCTATTTGTCTTTATGTCAAACGGTGGATGGTTGGTGCAGCAGCAGAGCTGGTAAGTGGATCGTGCGCTGGCACAATATTCACAGAATGATAGATTGAGGGAAAGAAAGAGGAAAAGACAGAGAGAATAAAATTGTTCAAGCCATAGAAAACAATAGTCAGAGAAAAACAAGTATGTGCCCAATGTGAAACAGGAGAAGTACAGACAAAACCACATTTTATCATAGACTGCCTAAAATATCTAAAAAGAGAATCAGATATGAAAATACCTCCAACTTTGCCTGAAAAATCCCAGATGTACTTTTCCTTACAAAAGAAGAGCCTGATTTCTCCTTGGTGAAACTGTTCATGCAGCAGAACAATTCATCACAGATAATTTAGCAATATGTCTTTGATCAAATATACTTACAGAAAAAATCCAGTTTATCACAACTTAGACCTTTTTTCATAGATTTAACCATCATTTCTCTTGGGAAAAAATAACTTTGTACTCACCAAAGTGATTCTTGAGATCTGTGAACAAGGCACCATTATTTAAAAGAAGTCAAACAGGGCAAGAAACATGTTCAGACATATTCTAAATAAGTCAATAGTTAACTCAATAATCTAAAACACTTTATCTGGAGGTGAGCACACTGGAAATGTCTATAAAGTCTATGAAGAGTTCAGTCTATAAAGAGTGATGAAAATTTACAACAGACAATTAGGGACATAATTATACAGTCTGTTGGTTTCCTTCTTCTTCTTTTTAACAATTTCATCCCAGATCTTGTGAGCACAATATCAATCAACCAATCAATCAATCAATCAATCAATCAATCAATCAATCAGTGAGTCACTTTATTTCTCCCCAATGGCCAATTGTAGCTGTCACACCAAATGGATTCAATGGATGAACTGTTTGTTTTGTTTCATACAGAATAGACTTTTCTGGTGAATACTGGGGATTCTGCTGCAGCCTTTTACCACCCTATATTGCACATTTTTAGTATGACAGTGAAAGAAACATACCACAGATTGGATCACTTGGTAAACATTGGCAAAGATTTTAAAAATCATATTTTAAAAAAAACATAAAAATTTCACAACCATACCAACTGACCAAACAAACACAAACACCACACCACGGCTCCCAGTTGCTGCATGGACTGGCCATCAGGAGCACCAGTAGACATCTCAGTGGGCCAGTTCCTATGTGGGCCATTTGAGCACTATGTGGGCTGCTTGAGCAGCCCATTATACAAAAACAAGAGCAAGGGAGAAGTGTTGTCGGGCCACCAGAGCAGCTTCTGCCCCCCTGCATCAGCAGGCCAGTCCATGTAAAAAAGTAAAAGGACTGTTTTTATGTCCCAGTCCAACCCTGCAGAGAGGTATCCTTCCACGGCTGGGCATATTCATGAGCCAGTGGCCTGTGGTTGTTTACTATGTTTTCAATCTCCTCTAATGATAAAAACACATTCTCATTCATATGGACTCACATGGAGAGTGGATTTTCTGCTCTGCAAGGGACAATCATAAATGATACAAGCTGGGGAAAAGTTGTCTTTTAAACAAAAGAACAGTCTTGACTTTTTGCATTTGGAATATATTTAACATCCAATGATAAGTGGAAGAACAGTGTCCACACTGCAGCTCCTTCATAAAAGAGCAGCAACAAATCCTTACATAGAATGTAAATGGATGAGAGACTGTTTTACAGCCATCAGGGTTTAGAGATGCTCTGGTGACCACCATGTTGCTCTGATGACAAAAATCTCACTTTTTTACAGCTGGATGTGTCATGTCACAAGTCCTGTGACACAAGCACTCAAGCAATCAACACGAACCATGCGCATCATCAGCATCCCAGAAAATGCTTCAGGTCTATTCCTGTGGCTGGAGGAAAATAACATCTTCCAAGGGCCTGAAAATACATCAAGGAAAGAAAGGGTACTCAAGGCAGGGAAAACAGGGACTTTGCATTGATAAGTACTTCCTCAGAAGTCAATCAAGTCAGTCAAATGAAATCCAGCAACAGGAGTCTCATCAAAGTCCGCAGGACATCAGCCTCCTGAGGAAGGAAATTCAAGCACAGTGATGGAAGCAGAGGAATGTCCAGCCAAGAAAACCAGCAATGGAAATGAAGACTTGTGGAAGCTGAAGTGACCTGGAGCCTTGGAGAGGAAAGAAAGAACTGTAGATCATAAACACAGACCTGACCAGTGTCCTACTAGGGATGAGGGGCACAATCGAAAGAAAGCTTTACAAGATGGGAGACATCATCTATGACTATGGAGCAGAACAATATGGAATAAGGAACAAAAAGGAAAAGGCACCAGTGTTGTAAAGCAAGTCCAGAAGACAATAGGAGATGGAGTGCCTGATCTGAGAGAGAAGGTGACTCAAGAAGCAGTGGAGAAAGGCCTCTGTTAGTGAGAAGGAGGCCATCAACATTGTCCAGGGAAACATCAAAGGCGGTTTAGCAGCCCTGAGGTGAGTGGAGAACTTGTGGAAATCATGAAAAAAGAAAGAACGAGCAAGATCACATTTCTTCATGGACCCCTTCAAGTTAGAGAAATCACTTTTCATCAACGAAAATGAATGAAACCTGAAAACATCAAGGCAGGAGTACCTGGAAAGAATGCATGCGGATGACAAGAGACATATGCAGACAGCTATTCTATCGGACATTCCACCATTTGAACAACCAGAGCACCAGAAGGACTTTAATCCTCCAAAGTGGAGGGAAGTGAAGTAGGCAGTAAAGTGGGCAAGAGCATCATGAGGCCCAGGGCCAAATGGGGCTGACATACCATATCAACTCTACAAGAATCCTCCTGATCCTCATCACTTCCTGTGAAGGCTAATGAGAGTGGCTTGGGAAAGGGGAATCATACCCAAAGCATTGTCGGGAGGAGTCCCAATTCTGAAAGAGAAGGAATCCATAGATATCACCCAATTCTGCCCCATCAGTCTCCTCAATGTAGAGGGTAAGAATTTCTTCAGTTTCTTCAGAAACAACTCTGTGGAACAGTCCAAAAAGAGGGCATCCCATGGGTCTCAGGATGTCTGAAACATACCAGCATGATTTGGCACTTAATCCAGACTGCTAAGAAAGGGAAGAGTGATCACCATATTATTTTCCTTGACCTTGCCAAAACATTCAGATCTGTCCTTCCTAGTTTCCTCCTTTGACATTCTTTGGCATCCTAATTTCTTTAGGATACCAGAGACCATCACAAACCTTGTCAAAGCCTATTTCCAAATCTTCAGCTCTGTTTTGCCACACATAGTAATGCATGGTGATTGGTATAATGGCAGGGTGTACCATCTCCCCATTGGCTTTCACCATGACGATATTCACCATAAAGGCCTCCAAGTGGGTAGAGGGTGGCAAGCAGCTGTTGTCCATCTACCACCCATCAGAGCCTACACGGATGACATGACAACCACGACGACAGAACCTAGCACCAGATGCCTTCTAGGGAAGCTTCAAGAGAACATCACTGGGGCTAGAATGAAATTCAAGAAGAATCTCTATAATCAAAGGCAAACTGACAGAACAAAGGTTCTTTGTCAATTAAGAACCTGTTCCAACTGTGTCAGAGATGGCAATCAAAGGTCTAGGAAGATGGTACGACTCAAAACTGATGGACACTGATCGGGCACATGAGCATATTGGCAAGAAATCATTAAAAGTCTGGAGAACATCAACTGATCTATGCTGCCTGGTAAGCTGAAAATCTGGTGCCCACAGTTTGGGTTACTACCTGGCCTTATGTGGTCACTAACCATGTAGGACATCACCCTCACAAGAGTCGAGATGATGGAAAGGACGATCAGCTCTTATGTGAGAAAATAGTTAGGTGTTCCTCAGTGCCTGATCAGCACAGGTCTGCATGGTCAGGGGCTGTTCCAGCTGCCTCTCATCAGCCTCACAGAGGAGTTCAAATGCATTACATTGAGGCTAAAGATACATTGAGGCAGAATCAAGTGATCATTGTAATTTGAGCTGCTGCCCCAAACCTGGCAACAGGAAAGAGGTGGATGGCTAAGAATGCACAGCAGGCAAAATCTTGCTTGGGGTTTGATGGAAAACAACCTTGCTGGAAAATCATTGCTGGCATCCTCACAAGAGTGGCAGAAGTTGGTCATGGCCAAAGTCCACCGACAGGAGTCGTTGAGTAGGTATGCCAAAGCTGTGTCACAAGCTAAACAGGGCTAGTGGATGAAATTGGAGAATGTGGAAAAATGGGAGATCAGCTGGAAGGACGTGGGAGATGGAGCCAAGCACGATAAGTTCACTCATTTGAACAACCTACAATTTCCTTCTTAGCCCTGAAAATATCAACAAATAGCTAGGCAAAGATTCATCATGCCCTACGTTTTCAACACCAGCTACACTTAGACACATCCTCACCAGATGTAAAGTGAGCCTCTCCCAAGGGTGATACACCTGGAGACACATTAAAGTGCTCAAGTGCCTGGCAGCAACTCTGCCTTTGCTTGGGAATGGGGAACAAAGACAACGGAAGATTCCTCCAAGGACCAGGTTTGGACAGCTGAAGGCAGCCCAGGACTGGCAGATGCTGGTGGACATGGGTCAATGGCTTAACGTTCCATCAGAGATAGCCATCACCAACTCGAGGCCTGATATGGTCCTGTGGTGCAACTCTCATAGTTTGTGGAGCTCTCAGTCCCTTGGGAGGATGCTGTGCACGAAGCCTTCAAAAGAAAGAAACTACAATATATGGAGCTTGCAGCAGAAGCAGAACAGCAGGGCTGAAGGATAAAGATCTGCCCAGTAAAAGTTGGATGTTAGGGCTTCATGGAAAGTGTCATTGGCACTTTGGATTTTAACATCACATCCTGTGTATTTGAAAACAAGTCAGTTTTTGGTAAAAGGGGCAAAAGATAGGAGCAAATTTAAAATTCATACAGCCACATGATATAAAACCATCCAGCCATTAAAGACCTTTAAAGGAACAGGATTTAAACGAGAACAAGTTAATTAGTTATTATTAATTCTTTGGTCTATAGAAGCAAATGACATATATGAGCAGCCGCAAAACAGGCTGCAATGTAATCCTTGGGGGAAATTGCATCCATCAAAGTATGTTCACTAAAAATGCTTGTTTTTGCCACTGACAGACTCAGATTGATATTATAAGTGCCTGACAACTAAAGTAAACAGGAACTAGCCACTTGTAGCAGCATTATGGCTAACTGCATAGTAAATTACATCCAGGGCATTTTGCACATCGGTTTGTTTATGTCTGAGGCTGTGGATAGCTCAGTGTCTGTTCATGCTAGAGAAGTAGTAATTTAGTAGATGAAATAAAATTGTTCATGTCTGCAAGTTTCCAAATTGCAAGAGTAAAATGACCAGATCCACACTGTACAGTGACAGCCTTGGGAGGATACTGTGCAGGAAGCCTTCAAAAGAAACTACGATGTACAGAGCTTGCAGCAGAAGCAGAACAAATTGCAAGGATAAAATGACCAGATCCACACTGAACAGTTTTCATGGATTACTGTAGACTCACATCAGAAATATATCAGGCCCCATTACCTGCTACATCAACTGCATCTTTGTTGTTTGTGATAGCGTGCCAGCCATGTTTTCTGAGGAGATTTCAAGTAGGATACTTTGTAAAATAGCTAAGTTAAAGAATTTGTCACTTTAACTATTACAAACATAATACCTGTCTACATGTGTACTGCAAAAAAGCTGTGTGTGATCCTGTCTATACTGTAAAACTGGTTAGCTGGGTCATACAACTCTGGGTGTTTTTCAACTTCAGTGATCAGATTCAGTTGATCCATGTTTATGCCTACAGTAAAATGTCCCTCTGTGACCCTACCCTCTCACCCTCAACATACTTGCATCAATCCTGCTGGCTACATTGCCAGTATTTTTCCACCTCGATGATCAGCTTTACTGCAGGCATATTGAGTTTTGCCAAGTGATAATGCAGTTGGTTATGCAGGATTTGGAAGTATAGGCTCTATTAAATAGTAGTGAATTAATTAACTAGATCACTTTAACTACAGGATCATGGATACAAATTGATTGGATTGATTTATTTTAATGTGCAATGAAAAAACAAACCCACAAGGTTGCACTGCTGCACCGCATTACCTTTGATACAACAAGGTATTTATTTTAATCCCTTATAAACAAATTGTACTTTTTTTTACACAATTCTATGTAGTTTTTACCTGTTGGATGGCCGCTCAGCCGTGTGTAGAGAAAAAAAAGCAATTTTTAGTAGTTACACAGCTGGGATGCTCTCCTCCGTGGATACTTCTAGATTTTCTGAATCTGGCAGCAACAGGTCCCACTCTGCAGCAAAAGATTTCCTCTTCACTCATCAGGAGAGCAGTGACTGCAGGAATACAAGCAGCTTCTCCGAGGTAACCGTTACTGTACATTGTCTTCCCTGACAGTCCTGTTGCCTTTCTGCCTCTTCATTTTTCACTAGTTCTATCTCCTCTCTGTGTACTCCGGCTCAAATAAATATAGTTGGCCGGTCAAAGTGAAATGACTTACAATCGTCTTCATGGTAGTCCACTGGATAATCCGTCACTGCTCTTAGTTTTTTTTTAGTTTCCTTACTGTCTAACTGCAGTGAAAGTCAGCCTCATACATGTAAACAAATCGGCATGCGCAGATGAATATGTGGGTGGTTCGGTTAGCCGAACTGCCCCAGATGTAGTTTCCCATGCAGTTAGCCATAATGCTGCTACAGGCAGCTAGTTCTTGTGTTTACTTTTGTTGTCAGACACTTATAATAACAATCTGGTCCTGTCAGTGGCAAATTGCCATTAACCTTTAAATTATAAAAATCAACTTGCAGAGATTTGCTTGAGATGGGTCAACCATCACAAGGAGCATTTGTCATCAGCATTTTCCTCCGTATCCACTAGCAGCATGTTACCATTTTCAAAATTCCCACCACCACAGGAAACAACAACAACCTCTGAGTTAGCAACCTACCATGGTAATCAGTAACAGTCATATCACAAAATACTTTTCTTTTTTTCTTTTGTGGGAATTTAGCCATTTTAATGCAAGAGCTCAAACAAGTATGACCCCCTCCCCAACAGTATTTTAGCAATGGGACCATTACTGCATTCTAAGCTTAGCGAAGATGATAGTTGGTGCAGCCAGACCTTTGTCCAGTGCTGGCACAGGGCTGTGGAAATAGGTCTGGCTATACAAGACTAGCTGCTGCACAAACTTTAAAAATTTAAGAAACAACCAGATTCATGTGATCTCTTTCACAACATCAATATTTACTAATTGTTCGTTTTCCTGGTTTTGCTTTCCAATAACACAGCTTCTGAGCGTGATGGTTTTCATCACCAACATCATCAAATATTAAGACATTATAATTGTCAAGGAGAAGTGAAAATCAGAGATTCTTGGAAAGAGCTAACCTAACCTACCTGAATGTGCACACAAATACCCAAAAAAAGACTGCCATAGTGGAATAGGTTGCCGTGAACTACAGATAACCTGATATCATGTGCAGCATGTGGGAAATATTCTCCATAGCAGCAGTCAGAGCCAGGACTGTAACGACCATGCTAATGCCTGATTGCATTTAATTTGATACAAATGAGCACATTATCCAGCAATTTACCAGGAGCAATTATTACATAATTCCTCACTTCATTACCAAACAGGGTATTATGACTGGCATGTCACATGAAACACAAGTGTCAATTCTGAACTGGGGTCTTTTTTAATCCTCTCCTTTGTGGAGAGATGTGCTGCTGGTGAAATAAACTATGATTCCATGAAAAACTGCTGAAAGATTCCTGACAGAAACAGGCCAACATCTAATTGGTCGTAGAGAAGAGGGAAGTTCTAACTCTCAACTCTCGTTTTTTTTATTATCCATCCCTGTGTTTCCCATTAAAATAGTTTCCAGCCACTGAAAAGTGGATTTGAAACAGCCAGCCTCAGGTAGTACCTGCTGGAGCATTTTGCCAGACAGTTGGGCTGAACTCTAGACCCTGGTTCTGGTGCTGAACTCTTTCCAGTAACTCTCCAACTTGTCAGCTGCCAAAACTCTCTAAAGTTTACCATTGTCTTATTCCTGATTTTGTCCCACAATACACAGATCACTTTGCATTTAAAAGTTCTGTGTTTCAGAAAATGAGTCGTAATTCTGGTTAAAATCAGACGACAATGTGAATCGTCTGTTGTATGATGCAAGGCTGAGCAAAAACAAGCAAACCACAGGACTGTCTGCAACACATGGTGAAGACAATAATCTACGTCTATCAGCTCTCTCACTTGGAGCTGGACACAAATAAAGCCTATTTTTTGGACTACAGTAAGTCTAATTTTAAATTAGATTGTTATAGACATTGAACTTTACCTGTTGTGTAACTCATCCCTCAGATGAGACTAATACAGACAGCTAGATCCTCAATGTACTGTTGGTGAAGTAAGACATTTGACATAATAAAAATGTATGCCAAAACTGTTCCATCTGTGGGGGTACATGAG
Source organism: Euthynnus affinis (assembly GCA_029490765.1). Taxonomy (NCBI): domain Eukaryota; kingdom Metazoa; phylum Chordata; class Actinopteri; order Scombriformes; family Scombridae; genus Euthynnus; species Euthynnus affinis. The sequence goes on along the minus strand of CM055850.1, from coordinate 10,650,332 downwards.
AATTGTGCTTAGAGGAATTTCTTTTTTACATTTTAATCAGGGGTAGGGCAATTCAAAAAGACATTAAGTTTGAGAAAAATAACAAGGTAAACAGCATAAGCCCAGTGAGAGTCAGGCAGACAAAATATGCTCACAGTGTTTTTAAAAATACTGAAGGAATTTCCTCTTAAAAACATCTTAAATAAAGTGGTAACACTTAACATAGGGTACATGATGATGACGAGAGAACAGTCTGGGAGATAATGAAACATTAGGTTATGATTAGTTCATAAATATTTGTAAGTCAACATATTAACTACTTCATGATTCAATTAACTCTGAGCCAGATGCTAAAAACTAGTAATGACCCGTTTATTACTGATTACTCTTTTTATGCACCCTCGAGTAAAGTGATACATCATACTGAGTAGTTACTAAGTAGTCCCTCATTACTTCCTGATCTCTCATGCTAGCACAACATGATTAGCTGCTTATCAGATTGACTTGACATATAAGTAATTTGTTGCACTCTTTATTACAGTATTTCTAATATTGGGGGTTGGGGAAGCCATCAAGTCATAAGACACAAAGCCAAAGTCCAAGAGAAGTTGTCAAGCTGCAGTCTGTTGTTTTGATGTTGTCAAGTTGAGTCTGACGCATAGTCTGTATACAGAGATGGACGTAGCCAGATGTGACAATACTCGTTGGTTTGCATTGGAGTTGGTTGGTGCCACCTTTTCTTTCTTAACATAATCAACTAACATTAAACTTACTGAAATATTGTGGCAATAGTCCGATTCAGGAGAGCAGCAGGTGAACCAATTGTCAATCACAGATGTCAACACCCACACGGCAGACATCAAAGCACCTAGAAGTCTTCAAATCTTATTAATGGAGCAATACTATTAGAAATGGCCACCAGCACACTTATTAGAGGGTCCAAATTTAGTGATTGAGACCATTGGATTGGAGCCAGCATGTAGTGGTCGTCTGTGGCATTTCACTTTGAGGTACTTTGGAATTGACTTCAGCCTCAAGCCATGGTAGTTGCTGCTTTGTTTAAAATCAGTAGATTTATGGCTCAAGACGGATTGCAGTCTAAGTTATGTCCTCACTTCTGCAATGAAGATAATTTTTGAGAAAATTTTTAATGTCTTTTGAAATTATATGTAGTGCTGTGCCTTTGATAGCAAGACCACTGACATGATGGTGGATTGCTCAGTTTTATTTTACTGCCTTGCTTCTCACCCTTGACATGTGTGAGAGAGGCCCTGTCTGGACATTGATTGCTGAGGCCATGGGAGGAGAGAGGAGCAAAGATATCCAGGCCTAATTGCGAGCAGGTGACCAGCAGGCACACAGTGGACATACTGGAAAAACTGCCCCTTCTTTCAAATGCCACAGTCACCCCAACTAGCCCTTTTCCCTCACAGGCCTTTTTAATTTTCCATAACATTCCGTACTCTACCTGGCAGACTGAGCGCACAGCATACCCAGACATGCAAATATACACACACAGTCACATTCTGCTTCCAAACTTGCATTAAATTCCCTGTAGATGGGTGTGTGTGGGCAGCTTTCACTGATGCATGATGCACGCAAACCCCACAGTGTGTCAACAAACAATGAAGAGAAAACAACAATCAGTGAGTGCAGGACAACCAGGACACAAACCAGTTCATGTTATATACACACATAGATGTTACACTGTGCATGATACAACATACAAGAGAGGGTTGTTTATCTTCAGTTGACAAGTTGGTGTGTAAGCCACAATCTCTTGATTACACACACTGGTCAAAGCCTTGGAAGATTTGTTTGGGCAAAAGCCCATCTGGTTTCCATATGACTGTCAGAAACAACTCTTACTATTGGCTGGAAACCAAAAACTATCAGCATTGCTCAGATCAGCACTTGGCCATGGGGGCTCGTCGTTTCCTGAAGAGAACAGAGAACCCTCAGATCTATTAAAAACCCAACATAAAGATGGATGCTTCATGGAAGGGCAATCGCACCCAAGTTTCAAAGGCATGTTTTGCATTCAATTCCAAGTACATTTAATCTTACTGGGAAAATACATCGCAAAAAGAATTTGTTTCAATGTATTTATTCTACAGTTGAGTCTTGTTTTCTTAAAAAAAATGTCCAATATTTTTGGAAATGTTCTTATTTATTGTCTTGCTGAGAGTTAAATGATCAATAGCACTCTGTCATAAGAAGCCATACCAGCACCTCTAAAGCTCTGACATCTTACAAAAAGTGTTTGAAAAAATAAAGGATAAAAGTACATGTTGTGGTTTTGCAGTGGTTACAGTGACTTCCTGGAGTTTCTGTTGCTTGCCTGGCATGCCTCAAAGTAATTGTACCCAGCCAAGATATAGTCCAGCACATAACCTCCCATAAAAGCACAATGTGTAGTTTTTACAATTGCATTTTACAATTGAGAAGTAATTGAAATCACCTATTTCTCAATTGTAAAAATCAACAAAGGTTAAGATTAGTTCAGACACATCCTTTATGAGGGCTCCTCTGAGCTCTTAGACATCTAGCCAGATCTGTCCTCCAAGTTATCAAAGAGCTCAACAGTTCTGGTCACAGATGTGGAGAGATGTCACTCAGCCAATGGGACTTGAACACAGTGAGAAATGGGTCAGGCTACAATATCCTTTAATATTTTGTGGAGAAAATAAAATAGGAGCATAGGAGCAAGCATAGCATGTACGATAATGGGGAATCAGATTAAACAGCAAGAAAAGGAAACATGGAGATCTGAAAGGAGAAAGTAAAGTGGATCAAGAGATTCTTTAAAAAGAGCATTATAAGCACACATGATTTAAAACATTGTCTGCTGTTGAGCCCAGAATGTTATTGGCCGGTAAGCCACAGTTTCCTCCACACAGCACCATGTATATTAAAGATTATCACTGTCAACCACAGATATGATGAGAAATACCTCATCAGAATAGCCAAGCAAAACAGGGACTGAAACACAGCAGGGCTGATATAGAAACAGAAAGAAAAGCTATTCTCTCTGCATCCAGAATCCTTTGTCATTGTGATGAAAAGACAACTAATTGATCAGCTGGACATCTGAATGTCTTCCCTCTGATTCTTAGCAGAACAGTAACAGTTTGAAATGGAAAGACATGGGCTCACATTGAATTGAGTTTTGGAATATGTACCAGCCTTTTTTCAGTAGGTTAAAGGAATAGTTCAACATTTTGGAAATAAGCTTATTTGCTTTCCCACCACTCTAATGTTTATGCAGCAAATATGAGGCTATAGCCATGAGCCAATTATGTTAGCTTAGCACAAAGACTGATAACAAGGGAAAATAGCTAACCTGGCTGTGTCTGAAGGTAACAAAATCCATCCACTAGCATCACTGAAGTGCATTCTTGTTTGTTTAAAAACTGAAGTGTAAAAATGATAAGTTGTAGGGTTTATGGAGATTTATGTGCTTGTCTATTTTTTGGCGGGGCACAGTGACTTCCTGTTGAGCTGTCTGACTACGTCTTCAAAAGAGACTCTCCACATACTCCTCATTGAAAGATTAACAGGCTGCATTAGAAGACAACAGTTTTGATGATAATGGTATGAGTTTTGTGATGTACTATTGTTTCTGTTTTGCTGTACCATGGTGTCTGTATTGCGGGAAGTGGGATTCGTCACTAGTTTGACATAGTTATCTGTTGTATAATAGTATCAGGTTGAGTTATGGTAACTTGTGCGTCAATTTCAAACACCTTCCAATAATCTGTTGATTTCTCTGTGAGCACAGGTGAAGTAAGAAATCTTTTATTCCCGAAAGTTCCAGGGTGGTGCTAGCGTACAGAGATTAAAAACTAAAAGCAGCAGGTAAAAGCAGTCTTTCACCCAGCGCTGCTGGTGTAATCTTTGCTTCTCGTTTTCATGTGATCTCTGACAGTGTTTTGCAGAACACTGCAGCAATAAAACCCCACGGGATTTATTGCTGCTGTGAGGCCCAGAAGAGCAGCTTTTCTCAGGAGGAGCACGGTTTGACTGACACAACTGAACTGTCTGCTCCTCATCTGTTACATAACACAGTCTTTGAACCTGCCACACAGAGGGTAGTCTCTTTGCTCTCAATAACTCATCTGTGACATAATGATCTGCTATATCTGTTTAAACTAAAATTGTACATTTCAATAAGTTGTCCAAACATGCAGTAAATACAAGATAGTTTGTTGTACATTCCTGTAATGTGTTGGATAAATTGGTGACTAAAATTGATAGTTGTGATGCAGCTGAACACCCTGGGGGATGCAGTGTATACAATCTTTAGCCAAACCCTAAAGGTGCATTAAAGAGTGGTATTGGTACATTTTTTTCTTGCCGCTTTAACCATACCAGTAGTTTTGTTTGCTTTATCCAAAAAACCAACAATATTTTACACTGCCACTGACCATCCAAGTTTTTAGATTGATGTCCTGCTTTCAAACAATCACTTATGTCCACAATTTCAGCACACTATGATGAAAACTTGGTTGAGTAGGCGATCGATCACAACATTCAACGTTTAACTGGCTTCATTTTTGTCAAGGTTGATGCATTATAATGTAGTTGCAAGCTGGGAATGTTTCTGGAACATCTTCCTGTGCATTCAAGCAACATTTGAGGTTTAAAGGACAGCTGACATATGCAAACTTTTTTTTAATGCAGTGATATTTGATTTGTGTTTGATTAATTACCTCAGTTAAGACCACGGGGATGACCCATTAATGACAGCTTGTGGACTATATGAACTCAGTTATTGACAACGGGATTAAATTGCCAGAGAAGGAAATTATGTTACCATCCATACGCATGAGGATGGTTGCTTGATGACTTTGGCAAATTTGTGATGGTCATCTGTGGAATAGTTTGCATCTACCAGTGATATACGTTTTTGTATTTTACTTAGAGCTACTGTAAAATACATTACTGACTCCTGTGTCAGCCAACCAAATTTCAACCAATTATCTGCACTTTTGAAACAGTACTTTAGGCACATTTAGTTGATAATGCATCTACTTTTATTTATTTTACTTTGACTTGTAATGGAGAATATTTACATTGCAGTATTGGTACTTTTATTTAAACTGCAATATGTTTTTCTTTTCTTTTGTTCCTTCAGTTAAATATTTGAGCTTCAATGTGTCTTTTAACAAGGTAATTCAACTTTTTGTGGGAAAACCATGTTTTACACAAATTATTATTTCAAGCAGAGTATTTTAATATGCCTTAAAACCTGTGTGCAGGTGATCTTTAAATAGAGAATCTGAGTGTTTTTTCCATCACTGGACAGTTCTGCTACTGTCTGCAGTTTACAGCAGACACTCCTCTCTCTCCATCATGCCTCAGATGAGCTGAGGGCTTCTCTGGTTTCTACACCTGCACTCTGTCTCAAACTGTTTTCCTTTTCCACTCAGCTTCTATCTCAGCCACATGCTGCCTTGATGCTCCTGCCAGCAAGTCAACAGTCATACACACACACATACATCAACAGAGGGTTAAAAATGGAAATGAAGAGCTGCAGCTGATCAAAACATAAATAATTCTGACATTATTTGGGGATGGAAGTGGGGGCTTCATGAAATGATTTTTCACAAGCTATCAGCAAACTCAGATCTAAATTTGTCCAGGATTCTGTCTTGTCCCTCATTAACAGTCTACATGGAGCAGACCATTACGCAACCAAAACAACAAAAGACCTCCAGATGATCAGTTATGATGTGACAAAACCAATAGTGTAAAATCATAATCTCATAAACAGAGAGCACAGTTATTTATCATAAGGGAGTAGAACTCATTAAGGTTTTCGTCACAGCAGAAATCATTTCCAATATTCAACACTGTGGCCACTATAAACCAACGTGAATGACATCAGACTATGAGCTCAGTGGATATGTGAGCAGAACACACACACACAGAAAAGGCATACCTTTTCCTCGCTATACGCAGAGGCATTGATGGGCCAGAAGAGGTTTCCTTGCAATAGCCATTCCCTGCGAGGAACTGTTTGTTCCCACCAGCCCCTGCCGAGGTCTCCGTTGACAGAAGGTCTGGAACGAGACAGCTGAGATCATGTTTTTCACACTCTTGATTTAGCAGTACCAGTGCAGTTATAAATAATGTTGCAGAGTAAACGCTCCATTACACCCGTATAATAGCAAAGGAACATGATTGAAAAAGAGAAAAAAGAAAAAACAACCAATACTCATTTTGCATTTTTTTATGTCATTGGGGACAAATGCCTCATCGCATCAAAGGGTTTTTTTTGCACAGACTGTCCCAGCCTGTTACTGTGGGTCCAGTGTTTGTACAACGCAACAACAATCACCAAAACAGAGGAGTAACCGGTGCCAAATATCCAACTGATACTTGCTGATAAATAGCCCACTGGTTAGTACTGCTGCCAAAGAACCTGGTCTGAATCTGCCCCTGATTAAAGAAGGATGACAATAAGAACTGTTTTTGACTATAAGCCTCATCCTGCAGTGTAGAAGCACAGGTCTTATCTTTAAATATATCTTCCTGCTTGAAAATGTATAACATCAATCACTTTAATGAAGAAGAAACAACTTCCTGCAAGGTAATACATATCACATCTGCCGTTGCTTGATGAGTATACAGTCTGATATAGCAGGCACATACTTGTACCCCAGGGTACTTCTGTAGCTGCCAGGAGGTCCATAAAAAGATTGCGGAGAAGCTCAATTAAGTTGGAAAAAATAGAAACAAGAATTTGATTGTAAAAATATATATCCACATTTGAGTAAGATGTAATTCCTGAACACCACAATGCAGAGAGTGCATGAAAGCTTGTTAGCAAGCGAGCAGAGAACTTGAAACTTTTAGCTAAAAGTAATGGATAAATGGTTGATTAGCTAAAAGGAATAAATAAGCAGCTGAAATAGTAACCTAAAAGTGGATAAATGTTTGAAATAGTAATTCATAAACAGTTGAAATAGTTATCCAAAAGTAAAGGATAAATGGTTCAAATGTACAGTTTCTACTACTCAAAGTGATATTAGCAAGAATGCAAACTTGACTAGGACTGCGACTAATGATTTTTTTCCATATTGATTAATCTGTCAATCATTTTATCAATTAACCGATTGTCTATAAAATGTCCGCAAATCATGAAAAAGGTTGATCACCAAAAGTGCAAGTTGACCTCAAAGTCATCTATTTGTCCCAACCAACAGTCCCTTAACACAAAGATATTCAGTTTACTATCATAGAAGACTGCATAGACCAGAAAATGTTCACATTTGAGAAGCTGGAATCAGAGAATTTGGATATTTTTTCTTAAAGGTGACTCAAAACAATTTATTTATTATCAAAAATATTTGCCCATTAATTTTCTGTTGATCTACTAATTGTTGCAGCTCTAAACTTGACCAAACCAAATGCTGACAGTTCAATTGTATGAAAAAAATATCCTAACAACACAAACCATTACATACTTAAGGGTATAAAGCAATATCCAGTTTACAATCAATTCAGATGAACACATTTGGAACAGGACGGGTGGTGGTAATGAAGGGTTAATCTGTACAGTATCTGCCTTTTTCTGACTGTTATAGTCAAGAGAATGGAACCAAAATCTCCGAAAGGGGAAAAAACAAGTAGAAAAGCTTTTTTCATTACAGTGCCATAGGACCTTAAGTGTTTCCCCTGCAGACTACATTGGACAGCTCTGTGTCAAGCTAAAGGCATTACACTCTTCACACAGACACAGACACACACTACTTCCCAACAGGATAACTGCTCATCCCTGAACATCTGTGTGGTATAAATCACCCTCAAAGAGGTTACCTCACAAACCACCAAGCCTCAGAGTGACAGCGAGAGAAGCCCTTGGCAGCGATCGCCAAGCAAGAGAAAGGAATTTAACTATCACAAACTGCAATACGTCATTTTTTAATTGCCAAAACACTGAAATTATGCTCAGAGGGGGATTTGGAAGTAGAAGTAGAGGTTGAAAAATGGGGTGATGCAACGGCAAGCTGAAATCAACACTCCATTATGCTAAATGTATCTCCAGAGGTCCGTATCATTCTGTAGATGTTAACCTGTCTGCCTTGGATGCTACTGCGCTAGTATGGATTATATGACGCAAATAGGTAGTCCAAACACACTTGCTTGCTGTGTCTAGATACCAAAACCAAAATTTGGTTGGTGTTAAATCGTTAAAACTGCAGCAATTGGTCTTTTGGGTGCAGCACACATAAAAGACCGAAGATATGGTGAATGTGTTAGCAAACAGTTGCATATTTACACTTCCAGAAAACACAGAGCAACATGTTTATGGCCACCTGATGAATGTAAGTCAAAGATTCAATCTCCTTTTAACTCTGTTTTGGTCTCTACCAACTCCTGAGAAAAATATCTGTCTCTTAAGCTGGTTCTCTTAAGGTTTAAATGCTCCACTATGTTCACCAGCTAGTTGCTACCTCTGTCTGCCTGCTGTTTGGTGCTGGTCAAGAAACGTACAGTGGGTTTATCAATTGTTTTCACTGAAAACAGCTGCATGCTGCTGCTGGAATCTGAGCTGATGAGAAACTAAGATGATGGGCTGTGAAAGTGAACCAAAACTGTAAAGTTGTGGACGGTAAAACCAAAACAATGAGAAAAAAATGCTAAAATGCTCCACAGAGATGCAGGGAACTGCAAAGTCAATTGATAATTCTCTGTGGGCTTGTTGCTATGAGCAACCCCTTTCACATTACGCATATTTTTATCCATTGTTAATATAAATATGTTGATTATTGCAGGTTTAATATCCCCAGTGGCAATTATGATGTGAAATTACCAACAATATAATATATTTATACCCCACAGATATTTAAATAGGGATCAAATATAATTGGCTGAGATGGAAACAAACTGGGGCAGGAAAGGAATTCTGCTGCTGGTAGATGAGGTATTTGTTTGCACCAGTGATAAATGTGTAAAAAATGGCTGTAACATGTGTGAAAAACAGCTTACAGGGACTTAAAGTGAAAGATTTTTACTTGTATCATACACTTGTGCCCAAAATGTATTTTTAAAGAAATGGTCTGGTCCAAGTGTTTAATAGTGGACGGATTCGGGTATGTGTCTGTGTCTTATCAGGCTGGCAGAAATTGGGAAGAGCTAATGATGATTTGCACACTCAGCCAATGAACTCTTGTTCACCCATTACATACAAAACACTGTTGTAATGGTGAGGCACATGGGCAGAAAAGAGAGCAGAAATCCAGCCATGTGCCTTTTCCGATTCTTTCACCCTTGATCCTATTCACTCTCCCCTTCTGTCTTTCACTCTCTGACACCCCCCACCCTCCACCACCTCCACAGAAAACATACTGGAGACATTTATGGCTCTACATCAGGCTGAGAAAGAAAATACGGGGTCATAAGATATATAAGAGAATGATGGGAGGGACGAGAAGAGGGAGTGGTGCAAGTTTAGCAGAGACTGAAGGAGAAAGTGCTCTTCCAAATGGCAGAAAGAGATGAAAGTAAGTATATATGTGACCATATGATCAAAAAACCTGCCATATTCCATTACTTGTTGTAGTCTGACATTTCATTAATTTAAGCTTATTTGCTGTTCACAGCAATTATTGAAAGTCTTAGTAGTAAATAGGGTCACATTCGGAGACACTAGCTTGCCACTACATGTTAAATTATCTTCCACAGTGAAGCAAAACTCTTTTATGCTCAGGTTCAGGAGATAAACTCCATAGTTTCTGCGCAGTGTTTCACAGCCAACTGGTGAGGGTCCAGGTTGCACTTCCTGCTCACTCCATCATTTATCTGGTCATAAATCAGCAGACTTTTATAAGACACTTAACAAGAGTCTGCATGGACACCAGGAAATGAGCTGCAGACTTATTGAGATATCAAATAACACCTCTGCAGGCTTATCAGGATAATTACCCGCTGTTGTTGAAGCAGAGGAAGGAGGACAGGAAAAGATCTGTTCACTAACAGAATGGTACTTGGTAATTGTCTTCATGAAGGAGCAAGGATTAATTACAGTGTTGCTATGATCATGGGTAACATCCATCACAAGGGTTATTCATCACCAATCATTCTTGGTGCTCCTCCAAACTAGACTCATTTCTAGACTTGAGACTTAAATACTCTCACACACACATTTGTCTTATGAAAATACAACAAAGTTAAAATGACTCTAAAAGGTTTTTTAAATAGTGCATTCAGTGGCCTTCTGTGTGATATATATTTTACAGTTAATTTCAAACCAATACAAAAGCTGAATTTTATTGAGTTGAGATCAATGCAGCTTTCAGTTAAATGACAAACAGATACATGGCCCTCTTGTGGTTGTACAGTATACAGACACTTTGCTCCCTAAAAGCAACAAAAACATCTCTCTGTTTCTTTTGCAAACATAAACCCCTTTATAATTTTGCACACTTGGAAGATCTGCAATTTCCCATCCAGTTAATTCCCACAAAATCCCATAAATGGAATATAAAACTGTCCTCAAGAATGCTGATGTCCAGATGTATTCATTAAATTAATAATTCCTTAAGGGGAACTTTTGGTTCAGTTAAAAAAAAATAGAAACAGAAACAGCTAAACACTAAGTTGTGACATCAAAACTGGAAACATTACAGAACCGCATCAGTATTCATCATCGATATAAAAGAAAATGTGTTATTATTGTAAATTAAAGATGCAAAGAGATGCATGTATGAGAATAAAACACAAAGAGACTCTTTATACTATTATCCCTAATGTTCTGTTTGGGGTCCTGGAGACCCTGAACCTCTTTAACAGCTCAAAAAACATACTTAACATTGTTTTATCACCTTTTATACTTCATGATTTTTAGTTTTGAACCAATGACATGTCTCAGAAGTCCAAAAACCGAATCACAGCAGGAAGACACCAGCTATGAAAAATGGTATAATACAATAGATGTTTATACTGTTTATACTGCTTTCTATCTTCATATGTGATCTGTGCTGACAGTAGGTTTTACACACTACCTGTTCCAAATCCCAAATAAGTCTATTTGGATTTCTGTTATTGACATTGCATGCTGTTGTTCATTAGAGCTCTAACAGGGAGTTAAAGCTCTCTGAGGTCTAATTTTCATACAGTATCTGTGTAGGATAACTGTACATGTCTTGGTCTGTGAATGACTTTCTGGCAAACAAAAGGAAATGAATGTAGAGTGAGATCCAAAACTCTGAGACCAGTAGGCCAAATACTTCCATTTTGCATTTGTCTTGAATGTACTAATACTCATTTTTTCATCGCAAGTGATAATATCGGTTTAACAAAACAGCGCTCACACCCTACTTTTCCAACACCATGGCCATTTTGATCTTATAATAATAAATTAAATGACACCATCACTGGCCACCAACACATATCTGACTTCACTAAACCACACCAAACATAATCCAAACCTCTGGAACAATACTAAAAACAACAAAATATGGGCAGCTGGATCCAATTTTTTCAACACAGTAACACGTCGATTTGGGCTTGTTCGCAGTTGTATTGTTTCACCAGGCCGATGCTATGTTGACACAGTGTCTTTTACTGTTGCATAGGCATTCAATTACGCAGCCAGTTCCAGGCACATGTGTATATGTGTGTGACAGAGGCCGATTACTGGTACACACTCTTAGAAACTGTCACGGCCACAGACAAACCTAATCCATACCTGCTGTGCTGAGGATAATCTGCTTTTCGGATTAACTGGGAGCGGCTAAACACCTGGCCCAGCTAGCAGAGTGGAAGAAGCCAATATGTCAGTGACTCCAAGAGAGAAAGCAAATCTGACAAGAGTCTCCATTTTATAGAAAACATTTTATTTTTATTGTTTATTAGTAATTTAAACAGCTGCACGGTGTAGTAACACTGTTAAAATGATGAATGACACAGTCATCAGTAAAAAAAAAATAAATAAATAAGTTTATGTTCATATATTGAAACATTTGGGACACATGATTTACATGCTACAATGCAACTGTTAATAATATCTTCAATGTTATTTACATGACAGAAAACTGTATGGGATGATTGGCCATTTGTCCAGATGGCAGGTGGAGGACGTTGACAAAAACTGTATGCAGACACCAAAAAAAAGCATGCATGTAAAAAATAAAACTGAACACACTGATCGCAAAAGGCATGACACTGTCACAAGAGCCTGCTTCACCAGTGTTTATCACTTGTGTAGACCTCTAAAAGAAAAGAAGCTAGGACATGATCTACGTGTCTGATTCTGACCTCCTAAGAGAGCTGATCGGTCACACTGGCCGACAACAAACAGAAACCTACAGATTGTAATCAGCTGCAGATGTGAGGGTCCACTCAAGGGACAAGAAGGGTCAAGCACAACAAGTCCATGGAGGAATGTCCGAGAATACCAATGAAAACACTGGAATTAGTCTGTCAGAAAGTTTCAGGTGGAGGAGCAGGATCATGGCCAAACAAGTAGTCGCAGGGCAGGACAGTCTTTTTTTTTTTTTTTTTTTTTTTTTTTTTTTTACGAGTTGCTGGTAACCTTAAAGTTTCTCAACAGGAGACGCAGCTTGAGCTTGTCTTTCCAATGAGCACATGTTTTTATCAGCTTACTTTTTCCTGTTCTTTCAGTTGCATTACATATGACATCTGAAAGCAGACCATTTGATCAAATCCCTGGGCCGCCTGCCCCGGAGCATTTTTCCACTGAAACGTGTTTTCACTTATTTCTGGATCCCAGAGCTGGACCAGGTTTATGCTCTCTGCCTTTCTCCATCACTACTTTTTTGACTCTCTTGTGTCTGCCACGCCATACATTTACAAACAAACACCAAAGTTTCTGATTGGTGGAACCCTTAAAAAAAGGCAGAAAAATCCCTTGCCAGGAGAAAACTAGCTGGAATCACCTTCTACTCATAGTTCAGACAGTGAAAGGCTGCTTTTACGGAGTTGAACAGTACAACACATACACTACAACTGTATTTGGCCACCTTAATGTATAGTAGTACTCTAATATACAGAGCAAATTGTAAAATAAGTCATAGACTACATTTCAAAAATATTTTAAATCAATATAGCACCATCGACTAAAGAAAAGCAGCTCTTTCATTGTCTCCATCTTAAAGAAATGCCTCATTTAGAACTTTGGAGAAAAAGTAGAGACAACTGTTAAAATAATATCCTAACTAGCAAACATTCTAATAAATACACTATATACATATTTACAGTTTTATGTTCTTCCATTTAAGAATGGACAAGTAGGATATGATGAAACAAAACTATTATGCATCACTAAGCAAAAGTACCACAGAGCATTATTATATGTCCAATAACATTTCAAGTAACAGGATGTGGTCCAGTTTTCCCCAAAGGGAGACGTCCAGTGAGCGAGCAGCTAACACATCCCCTGATGTCACAGCCAGCTCACCCGATCAAGAGAAGGCACCGAGGAAGAAGGAAAAACAGTCGACACCACTGCCCACACAGGCGGGGACGGACGCAGACGCAGGAAACTGTGCGAGTTGAGATTATAACAGTAGTGTGCTGCATGACAGTCCATCTTTAACAGTGCAGTCCAGGCGTTTGTAATACAGAGGCATATTTCTGTGTAGCAGAAAAAAGTGTCAGTATGCGAGTTTCAAATTCTGCAAAATATATACACAATGGAAATATATACACGTATATTACACATATATAATATCAAACTACACAGCCACAGTCAGCTATTCTAAATTTTTTGATTTATTCTTTTTTTGCCAATTTAAGCTCAAACTTATAAGTAGACATTAATAATTAAATAATTAAAAAAGGTAACAGACCTTTGTTAATAATATTTTTCTTAAACAATACTATGTGTGAAATAAAACTTTTCCATTTATGAATATCTGCCATGATTTTCTTGTTTAGAGGTCCATAGCTTGTGCTAACTTTGATCAATCTTTGGGTACATATTGTAACGCTGGGTATAAGTTAATGTTTATGTGTGTTATTTTGCAGTGGTTTTATTGAAGGAGGTGTCCACTATTATGGGTAGCTGAGAAGTAGTTCCAAGGAGGGAAAAGGAGGTTCTGTTTTAAGTTGCTACATTTCGCGCCAGTTCATCTGAGGCTAGAGAGAAGACATTCAGCAAACGTTAATGGCTATTTAGCTAATGAGAGATACAACTTCAGAGGGTTAGCCACCCAGTTTGTTGTTTTTCTGGGGACACCTCAACCTCGAGTTAGCTGTTGCTGTGGCAAGGAAATAAATCTGGGCTCTGTTGAGCTAGCAAACGGCAATGTTGCTTCCTTGTCGTTCTTCCTCAATCTGCCTAGCCAGCCCGCAACGCTACAATATGTATCCCTAAGTGTTTTTAACAAAGATCTTGACAGGGATTGCAATTGAAATTCAGAAGCCACTGCTCCAGTCTTCAAATGAAGAAGAAATACCTTGTTGTTCACAGGAGAGTTTCATGTCTATGTCGAGGAGCTCTCTCTGCGGGTATCCAGGACACTGCAGCACACACACAAATATATAAACACATTAGATTTCATGCTTCTAGATGATCAGTTACTGCATGTACAAACAAGTACCCACAACATTATAAAGCACAAACACAGCTCTATCTGGCATGAAGGATCTTCATGGCACACAGAGTAGTGAGCTCCAGCCAGATACGACTTAAAAACAGTCACTGCCTTCACACACACACACACATTTCTACTGCCAGACTGTTGGCAGACAAAGGAGCGTCTGTGTCTCGTAAAGGTTTCTGTCTCACTGTATCAGCTCCGTGCCTGGCTGGTGAAGATTTAGGAACGATCTGTTTCCACACTGTTTTGGCATGACTTTAGCTCCTCGTCTCCTCCGGCTCTTAACTGACAAACGTATCGTTTTGGGTTTTTTTTTGTTCCAATCTCGCCAGTCTCATGTATCTTAAAATCATTTCCCTTTTTCCTCGTATCTCGGTTTGTTTGGCACATGCCTGTGTGGTTATCTCGTTACCGTCTGAAAAGGGGGAAACAGGAGAGGCACTCACGCTTGATGATGCCGCACAAAATCTGCAAACTGCCGGTCCTTAGCGTAGAGCTCAATGATGCGTATCCTGTCTTGGATTTCCTGCAGAAATACATATCAGTCAAGGGGGGAACATAACATTACATCACATGCAGATAAACAGTAAACTGAACACACTGAGGCTCAATGAAAATGTGACATTTCACTCAAAAAACTACAATAACTTTCTGAGTAGAGGGTGCAATAGCCAGTTGGTGAGACAAGTGTGCAGTTTCCGATTTGAATCCCTTTCAGGTAATATTTGGATGTGAGAACAGTATTGCAACTGTATGACTGTCTGTGTGTGAGACAACTGATGAAATGTCAAACAGGCACTTAGGTTTTACTGGAAAAAGAAGCTAATACAAGTTTTAAAAGACACAGAAGGTAAAGGGTTTCTTAATAAGGCTAAAGATTCTGAATTATACCAATGAATAGTGGCACACAAACACACCTCCTTGGTCAGTTCACTGTTCTCATAGATATGTCGTATCTCCTCGCTGCTAAAGTCAGTAGAGGCTTCAGCACTGGCACTGCTGTAGACAGGAGCCTCAGGATAGCGACGATAGTAGTGGCTGTAGCCTGTGGTGGCTTCACTCTCATACATAGGGTTGTACTTAGTTGCCCTCTCTAGAGATGGGAGACTCTCAGCTCGCCTGCAGAAAGAAAATAGTAACAATATAGATGCACGATAATAGACAGGTTGTCCAGCAGGCCAAAAAATAAAATTGAGCTGCAGCGAGCAAGACTTCAGCATTGATTAACCTTTGTTAACCTTGAATAATTCCTTTCATTTATGCATGAGTTGGACTCCAGACTATCAGAAAGCCTATTGTGTTAGGTATTTAAGGCTTTTTGGAAACAGATCAGCAGCATATCTGATCGGATAATTGGCTGAGGTTAACACAGTTTTTCTCCGCAGGCTGCTCTGGGAATCACGCCAGACAAACACAAACACACACACCATGATGGATGGAGGAGAGATACTTTGTGCAAAGGGGCAAAGGAGGACAGGAGGAATGAGACACCCAGGCAGAAGGAGAGGGGGTGGCCACACTTCAGAGAGTTAAGAGGAATAAAGGATGGTGCAAGTGGATAATTTTTGGCTGACTAAAGAGGATACAGTCATGGGATGTCTCAACTCACTCAGTCCGCTTAAGAAAGTAACCAGACTCTTTTAATCCAAAGCCGATCACGTGGAGGAGTGAAAGTCTTCAAACTCACTAAATGTAAGCATCTCTGTTCACTATCAAACTGAAAAGTACGGTTCGTTAATGTGCAGGAACAGAGTTAACAGCTTTTGCAGGCTGGTAGAAATCTTACAGGTTTATTCATTATATACTGTTCATCTTACTTAGCAGCTTTATGTAGGTTATATGCATATATGATATATTAGCCCTTTAAGTTGATTTATCCCTTAAATTTTGTCAGTATCATATATGTCAAAGTCAGGGCTACATATTCTCCACTTCATTGCAGCTGTGTGCAAAGCCAAGACCAAAGCCAAAACCAAGAGTTTTTAGGATGTAACTTCACGTGAAATAGAAACAATCATGGTCTCAATTTAATATGTATTATACTTGAAATTCTACCTGACATATTTGGTTTCTATGAAAACATTTAAGATCTCTGCTTGAATTTAAAATACAGTAGATCTGTAACTTCGTAAAAGTTGGTAAAGATCTCCAGATTATGAAAGGTCAAAGAGGGAAGATTTTATGTCAGAACAATTACTTGCTTGTACATATTTATTCACCTTATCATTCACTACTGTGTCACTCACTGATAAACATATAAAATCTAAGTACTGTGGAGAGACACAGTGAGAATGAACAATGTGTAGTATATGGCATATAAACATGCTAATAAACTCTTATGACAGTATGGCAGAAAAAAGTCACGAATATGCCCTCCATCACCCACATTAAACTATACTTATATGCTTCTCTAGTAAGAATCCCTTACCGAATGGGGTCCTCTGACTCATCCTTGTCATACTGATCACGTAATGTCCGGGCAAGGAAGAAGATCACACCAGAGGCCACCAATAGGAATCCAGCAACAGAGGCAATTGCTATACCGACCACCAGTGGCTCGGACACGTACTCCTCACAGTGCTCTCCTCGGTACCACCAGTTCTCCCCAACACGACACCTGTAATGACGATGGAAATTTATCATCAAATCATTCCCACTCAGGTGCAATGACAAAAAAGTGAACAACACAGACTGATGTATGTTCCCTGTTTTAAATTCATGAAGCATTCAGGGAACAGCAGGAGAACAAAATGTTTCGGAAAATATTATTCACTGTTCTTCTGTTTGTTTGTTTTTTTCTGAAATCATTTAAGAATGTAAAAAAGGCACGACTGCATCCTTGTCTGTATTCGTCCTGACATAAGTAATAACAGGTCTGCAATTATAACGTTCTGTATGTGTCATTAAATCATTAATGCCTCATTTTGGAATTTAACTTTTCAAATGTTTGTATCCTGTCTCCATGGAGCACTGCAACACTTCTGGTTGGACGACGTGAGGTAAACAACTATCCAAGAGCATCTGGAGCTGCCTGCATGTTTTATGATGTGGTAGTGGGTGTAAAACAAAGGTCACACTGGCACACAATCTCCTGTGTGTCTGTTCATAATCATTCTGGTTAAAGCGCACCACATATAACATTCTCAGCAGAACCACCAGACATGTCACTGATTTGGAGTATTGTCATCACTCGCATATATTCATGCTTAACTACAAAAAAACACAAGTGCAAATGTCTGCTAGGACATGGAAATACATGCACAGACACCAGGAACACTAACACACGCATTAAAATTGTTTACAAGTAATCCTTAGACATTTTTAGGATAATTACCAGAAAGTGTGGAAAAAGAAAAGATCCATGGTGTTCCAATAGCTGGTTTAAAAACAATATTTCACTAAAGAAAAATGTGATAATATGCATTCTGGAGTTGGAAAATGGATCATAATACTAATCAAATCTTTGCAATTATGTCTCTCCAAATGGTACTCATTGTTTTGATGCATGTACAGTAAATTAAATGCCAGAGGGGGCAATTAAATTAACATAGTAAACTGCCAAATGTTTGAGTGCAGACTCAAACTGTTAACATGCCAAATTTATTTAACAAAAATCTTAATCTAGGCCAAAAAATAAATGTTTGAAGATGGCTAATTAGTGTTAGCAGCCAACTAATTTGTTTTGGGTTTTTTTTGTTTTTTAATTCAGTTTAGTTGGTTATGATTATATTTCATCAGGGCAGCACAACGGGAACTACTCTTACCTCCAAAGTAAGAGGTTGACATGTTTGGACTGTTTTTTTCTCTTTTTTGTCTACATGATCAAAACACAGCCAAACAGACCACATTTAAAACTAGTAGGAAGGATTCTGCCTCCTGCATGAAGTGGATTTGAAAAAGCAGTTCTCAGTGCTCTGATACGCAGCATTAACCTCGCAAACCTGCAAACTCACTCTTAACCACACAGGCTGATCATTTCCCCCTAATCCCCACCCACCTGCAGATGGCTCCCTGGCCTGGGATGATGTCACACTTGCCATCATTGAGGCAAAAGTCAGTCTGAAGCTCACAGATACTCTGACAGGGCAGGCCGTCCACGCTGAAGTAGCCAGCGTTACAGACACACTCCGTCTCCCCCGACCACTTGTTCACCTTACACTCTGCATACTCGTTGCATGCCTGGAACTTACAGGGATCTGCCTGGTCTCCTGGAAATTAAAGAACCATGAGTGTGTTATTATGTGTATGTGTGTAGTGGTATTAGTAGAAAAAGTAGGTTGAGTACAGGTTTTTAGAATAATCAATTAATCAATTAGTCAATTGACAAATTAATTACTAAGTAGCATTTTGATATTTTAATACTTTGTCTTTTTAATAGTTAGTCTTTTTTATCAAATATGCCAAAGGTTTTGTTGATTTTACCTTGCCAAATGTGATGCTTTAATGCTTTTCTTTGTCATACATGATAGTAAACTGAATATTTTTGGGTTTTAGACTGTTGTTCAAATGAAATTGAATATATAAATATCAGAAAATACAATTTTCTGATATTTTATAGACAAAACAGTTAATCAGTTAGTCAACCAATCACTAATGAAAATAATTGTTAGTTGCAGCCCTACAGGATTTTATGTGCTTGTAATGAAAAGCATTTAAAAGTGATGAGTGAATTCCTTCACTTCTGTTATCTCAAAATGTTTATCTCTAGGCAACAATGATTCCAAAGCAACTGGACTTAGATTTGTCTTATGAAGACGTTTCGCCTCTTATCCAAGCGGCTTCATCAGTTCGTAAACTGATGAAGCCGCTTGGATAAGTCCAGTTGCTTTGGAATCATTGTTGCCTAGAGATAAATATGACCTGGACAAATGAGAATATACACAGCCGCAAAATGTTTAGAAATATCAATATGCATAAAAATGTTACTCCAAAATGATAAATACAATTCAAAAAAGCAGAATATACAGACCTAAAGGAAAATTAAGACATTTTGGGAAATATGCTCACTCTCTTTTTTGCTGAGAGTTAGACAAGATCAATACCACTCTCATCTTTGTAAAGAAAATATGAAGCTACAGCCGGCAGCCAGTTAGCTTAGCTTAGCACAAAGATGCTACCTGGTCTATCTGTAGACCACCTGTTTCTACGTAACCTAGCTCTTTACAAAGGTAATAATTTCACCTACTAGCACTTCTACAGCCTAGCATTGTGGTTGTTAGATGGATTAAACAAACAGATATAACAAGATAGTTGATGTGTTGAGATACCATATTACCTAATGAACTTTATAAGTAATTGAAGGCAGATTTTGTTATGTGCAGGCTAGCTGTTTCCCTCTGTTATAGTCTGTAATAGTTATTTATAGATATTTAAAAAGAAAAAAAAAAAGAAAAAAACCCTAGTAATGTTTTTTTTTTTTGGTGAAACTGAAACACAGACATGATTTTTTTTTTTTTTTGTTCTTCCACACTTTCTAATGGAGCATCTGCCTTTATGCATGCTGGGTTCCAGCACTGAGCGCTGGCTGTGACTTAAACACATTATGACTGTAAACACAACCATAATTCACCGATATCATGAAAGGCCGATTACAAGCTGACTGATGATCTCGCACAGTAGCCCTGACCACATGAGGAAATTAATAAATGTGTTTAGGAAATGTCATGCTGGGACCATAATTTAGCCATATATAAAAAAAATGAAAGCAACATAATACACACTCTGTGTAACACTAGAGCGGCACACTGTAATCGCTCCTTCAGTTAATGATGTGTCAATTTGGCTGCTGTCCATGGAAGCCCTGATTATCTAATGGTGACATTCGCCTCTTCAGACCAAGAAGTGTCACAACAGGGATTCAATACTTGCTTTGCAAGATCCTTTCAAAGTCAAATCCAATTTTCCAGAGTGATTTACTGCAGTTATTTTACCAATGTTCTGATATTACATCCATTAAGACACATTTGGCATAAGTCATGATTACAGATGCAACATTTTACTTTAGTGAGTGCATACCTGACTCGACATCCAGCGAGTACTTATCGATGGCCAGGTTCATGGTCTGGTAGGCTGTGTTACAGAAGTCTTCCAGGATCAGATAGACGGTTGTAGTGACACCGCGAGGGACAGGCTTGCCAAATTTCATCCGGCTGTTGACCACAATGCTCCCATTCCTGAAGTTCAGGATCTCCAGGTTCTGAAAGTTACTCAGGTTGGACTGCAGGTAGGGCACAAGCTGGGAAAAGATTGATGAATGTACAATGTGGCGTTAAAAACCAGGTGTTGACACAACAGTGGGAATAATGATAACCACAAGTAAAATGTGAGATGCCTACCAGTTCTAGGAAGCGTTGCTCCAAAGCTTTGTACTCTGGGGAACTCTTGTTAAAAAGATCATCTGAGAAGATCATGTTGGTCACCCTTAAGCTGAAGAACACCATCAGTGCTCGTCCAGGATTTACAGGCATGGCGATACTGGCCTGGTCTGTGCCATGTGCCACACCAATCGGGAATCCGGTGCTGCCCTCCTCTGTGTGGTTGACCAAACCGAAACCATAATGAACCACATCAAAGCCCTGGTCTTCAAGGGAGGCATCATCCAAACCTTCATTAGAGGTCTGGATCTGTGGGATAAAAATAGTGGATGAGTTTTTAAATTAGAGTGGGCTACAAGCATGCTTACTTTGACTTATGGATCTGCTTTAAATGACAATAAATTTACAGTTGAACTCAAATTAAAAGAAGTTGGTATATATCTGTTGTGTTGAGCACTCCCTACATTACTCTGTGACTCCATACATCGCTGAGTTTAGTCCTTTGTCATCACCACATTTGAAGACAGTATAATGTGAAATGAACAGCTCTGATTGTGCAGGAGTTGCAAATGACTCAGCAGGTCTTCAAATAACATTTAAAAAAGTAACGTTTAGTGGGAATTAGTGTTACAGTAATGTCAGCAAGCTAGGCTAACTAGCTTCCAGTTTCCAAGTGAACTACAAACTTAACAACCCAATGGGTCCGCCCAAACATTAATGTTGTAAAAGGACCATGTGGACTTGTTAAAAGGGGAAAGTCAAACAACTTGTATCAACACTCGTAAGCTACAGATGTATGACATGCTCCAGTATGTAGAGCACCCCGGAGGTTGACAGCGTATTTCATAGCAATGCCAGTCCTTAAATGTCAGTGTTATCCTCTTTTGAAGAGTGAAACATTATACACTATACCTGCAGTGTCAATTTAGTTTATATTTCAGTGCACAAAAATGAGGACAATTCAATTTTTTTCAGGAAAAGCAACACGTGATTCTTATTTTTTTGTATTCAGTATTATTTTCTTGCAATATAAACATTAGGCTAAATTCTGTTTCAATCTTTTGCTTTACCTCCACCTCCACTAGTGATGGAATGAAGATGTCAGGTTGCCCGTCAGAGGCAGGGTTAACATCAGATATATAGGTGAAAGGTGACTCCATCTCTGGAGACAGGGCAGTTGGTTGGACAGGACTCAGAGAATCTGTCACTGATGGTTCTGGTTCATCCTCATTGACCATTAAGATCTCATCCTCTGTAAGATCCTCGGTTGAGATCTCTGGAGCTTCCGGGCCCTCTTCCACTACAGCTGGAGCTTCAGATGCAGTCTCCTCCTTCACCTCTTGTCCCTCGCTCTCTGTTGGGGCTTCCATGTCACCCTCTTCAAACACAGGTTCCTCAGGATAGGACAAAACCACATTGATGGCTGCGTCTTCCTCAGGCTGTTCCGCGTTAACTTCCTCATCTGCAGGTAGAACATCTGTGAGGTTTGAATCCTCTGCTGACTCCACTGAGTCTTCACTAACAGGAGGCAGAGTAGTTTCTGCTGCCTCTGGCTCTGATGCTTCACCTGTTACATCTACAGCATCGGGGTCTGGGAGTAGTGCAGGTAGGCCTTCTTCTTCTGCAGTCTCAGTTGAAATTGTGGAGATCTCAGGCTCTTCTGAAATCTCTGCCTCACTGACAACAACCTCATCCAGATGCTCCTCCTCTGCAGCTTCTACATCTTCAGCAGTGGGCTCCTCTCCCACTGCAGCAACCTCAACCTCCACTGCTTCCTCTTCAGAGATGTCCCCTGCATCTATGACGACATCTTCTGTTATCAACACATCTTCTGAAGCACTCTCCTCATGAGAAGTTTCTTCCTCTGCTGTTGTGGATGCAGACGACGGGAGCATGTCGTCCAGGTCACCTGTGCCTGAACCAGAGGCCTCTGGTTCAACTGGCGGTTCAGGCAATGTGATGCCCTCTGGCAACTCAGAAGGGGGGAGCTCAGCTGGGAGCTCCTCTGGTGGGGGGTCCTCTACAGCAGGAGTCTGCACAATGTCCTCCAGCAACAGACCCTCCTCCTCAATGCCTGAAAAAACAAAGAGAAAGGAAAGTCAGTGTGCGTGTTTAAGTGGAAACTTAAAGCAGTAGATAGTTTTTATATAGTATGCTGTGTGTGTGAGAATTCAAGATAAACACTCACTGCCAGCTTCAGGTGCATCAGTGGTCAGAACAGGAGCAGCAGGTATAACAGCACTCTCCTCCAGAACAATGACATCACTTTCTGTTGTCGCCTCTGTGTCGCTTTCCGGCAGCTCAGGCAGGAATTCATCTTTGTTGACATCCTCCGTGTCCTCCTCCAGGATCAAGACCTCTGGTGGCTCATCGGCAACATTCACCTGCATCACAGACACGCTTCATTATCTAAACCTTTCAGCACGAGTCCACTTTGGCACAACTTCTCCTTCAATATGGAGCCTAGAGTGTGTGTATGTCTAATTTTCTTATATTTCTTTATCTATACAGTATATCTTGTTCTTTGAAGTTATCACAAAACCAAAACTGGAATTTCATAGGTAGACACATATGAAAACGGAATAACAAAAAGTATCAAAAAGCCTTTTTCAGTTCCATTTGGTTTTAAATTTCAATAATTAATTCATCATTAAAGGCTAAAAAGATGTTTCACACTTTGGTTGAAGGTTTCAAGCATCACTGTTGAATATGTTTTGAGGTGCGCTCTCTTACACCTGTAACCACACCCAGCAGTGATATCACAACACGGAGTACATTTCTTGTAAAAAGAGTTCAGCAAAAACAAGATTTTCAGAGGGTGTTGCTCTTTAAAGACAGAATAAGGACATAGAATTATTCATTGGTATTTTTAACTTAGAGTTCATCAATGAATCATTTAAATGCAAAATGAAATCTTTTATTTATATCTTTTTCATACTTAGTATTAATTTTACGTTTTACAATTGTCTCAGTGGCACACTTCTGGCCTTACACTTCTGATACCAACTCAAAAACCAGCAGCTGAATCTAAAATGTTCCAAATACAAACGAGAGCAGCAAAGTGCTTTGATGGCACAGTAGCTCTTTGCTCTTGCCTGTAAATCAATTCCTGATGAGGACTTTGCCAAACTCTCCCAATTCCCATAATGAGTCAAATTAATCACTTAGGGTGCTGAGCTATAAAGTGAACCAGCAGACACATTTAGTGCAACCCAGATTCTGATTACCATCAAAGGGTGCACTCAACCACAAGACAGCACAAATAAAGAGAGACTTTAGATGGTATTACTTGTCTGAATGAACTCATATGTGCCGTCTCTCCTTACAGTGCACCATACCACCCGCTGTGGTGTGGTGCACTGTAACCCTTGCCCCAGAATAGCAGTGGATTATTAGAGCAAGAGCCAAACTAATCTTCAAAGCTGCAGTTCATCCTTGCTGGTGAGCTCATCCCCTACCTGCACTGGTGTGGTCTGGATAACATCACAAGCCAGTTACAGGTTATTGCAACATCCGTCAGACTACAAGCGTCAGATTCCATAAACAAAAGTGACATATCAACTTTGTGGGGCAGCTGGAAGCAGCTGGATAGCCTGGAGAGAGATAGTTGTGGAGGTAACTTGTTACTCACCATGGCTCCGTCTGCAGCATCGACAGACACGGGGATCTCAGACACTGTGGAACCAGTGGTAAAAACAAATATTAATACAAACTGACACACAAAAGGCAAACGTGCCAAATAGTTTAAATAATCCTGCCTGCCAGAGTCGACAGAATACTTCTACCTTCCCGGCACTGACAGCCTTCATTCTGACAGCACTACTTTTAGGGGTAAATAGCTACAAATCAGTGCTAAAATCTGGAGAGAACATCAGACGCTGTGGGCCAAGGCTATTACTGCATCACCCCCAAAGCTGAATAACAAAGCCAAGCTGCGCCTTTAAGTTCCCAGCCACACATGTCAGCCATATGAAAGTGTTTAACCATCATTTCACACGTCTCGGCCTATAACTAATGTGAGCATCAGGTGGCATCCATCTAAAGAGGAGCTTGCTAACACAGTAAACTAATGACACACTTTCTATGAAAAAACATGGTCAGGGAGAAATCTCACAAGAGAAGGAGATATAGGCACATCCTTCAATTTCTAGAGAAGGCTTCTAGCCAAACACAGGAAGCAGCTAACCTACTTACTGACAGAAGCAGTGGTTTAGATCTTCCTACAGCGTGTGTGTGTGTGTGTGTGTGTGTGTGTGTGTGTGTGTGTGTGTGTGTGTGTGTGTGTGTGTGTGTGTGTGTGTGTGTGCATCTGAGAGTGTGTGTGTGTGGCTGTGAATTAAGAGTTAATTATAAGACCTCCTGGCTGAAAGCCAAAATAAAGGACTAAAGTGAGGCAAAAAAAACCCTGGACTCTCTGGATTCAAGTCCTTTTTGCTGAGGTCTATTTCGCAAACCATTTAATGACAAGGATTTAACCGCAGCGCAGAGTAAATACACCGTTCCTGTAACTGATGACTCTGTTATTTGTTCATTAAAAATGGCCCACTTTCGAGCTGAAATTTCTGCTAAATATGTCTCTGTCCTCTTAGACTGAAAGAGCCGACAAATAAGAAACAGATGAGACTATTAAAACTCTGGAATGTTTTCTCAAGTGGTGTAGCGTGTGTTAAGTGTTGGGTCTACCGTGTCTCTATTTGATATGACATTTGGAGGTTTGCCAAATAAATACATAGCAATAATGGTGGCACGTGTGTTCTGTTATAGAGCATGTTGTAGTGAAATCGTCATACCGTTCTCCTCTAGCTCGTCATTATGCAGGGCTTCAGTGACAAAGTTTTTAAACTCGCTGAGGGAGTAGACCACTGTAGGAAGTTCTTTGACCTCACGGTACGAGTTCTCCACCCGGTTAGACTGCAAGGTCAGGTAGTCCAGTTGTTCATTGCTCACCCCCGCGCCATCCACCACCACTGTGACCGCATAGTCCACCACAACACCGTCCAGCCTGGAGATACACATATGTCATCCAGTCAACACACAGAATAGTCTCAGGGCTGGGCAATAATTTTAATATGATCATGTAATGACTTTTGTTAGACTTGTATTGTGATAAAAAGTATATTGTGCTATTGTTCAATTTATGATGCCAAAAAATGTTTTTAAGGGTTTTGTTTTACATGTGTGAACTATTGGAAAAAAGAAACAATTACATGTGATAAACAATAAAAACAATTAATTGGTTATTTTTTTTAATGTAATTTTGCATGTTTGCCCTATTGAGATACATAGAGTTATCAGAACATATTTGTATTTCCATGAGGCCATAATTTTGCAAACAGTTTAAGTACACCAAGAAATATATTTACATCTCCCCACATCTGGCCATAAACTAAGTGAGATTGTTTTGTCTACTAAAACTACAGTTTCCAAGGTCAAGAATGAACTTTTAATCTAAATCTTATTCATATAGTGGTATTGATTCCAGATGGATCTTTTTCAATCCATGTCCTCTGCTTGTGGTCACTGAGCAGCTACACTAGAGCAACTAAATTATTGAAATGCTTTGCCAAAGGACACCTTGATAGAAGTTGTTAAGCAACAAGAGATATTTCTTGTTATTTCTTCTAATGCAAACTTGGTGAGGCAATTTCCCAGTCCGTACCTGAGCACCATTTTACATTCAGTTTCTACACACATTTACAATAAGTAGGAAAAAAATGTCTCCTGGATGAGAGAGCAGTTCTCTAAGAGGATGGAAATTGCTCAGGCATTAGCTTGATTTAATGTCAAACCTGTTAAAAGAGTTGTAGAGCGTTCACAGATGACTGATGACTCGAGTGATTTACACCAGCTTGGAATGCACAGCACCACTGTATAGGCCAAATGCGCCCGAGTCAGCAGAATGATCAATATCATCATAATAAACATGGAAACCTCACAAGACATTCCAGGTCATGGAAAAAAGCTATCTATCAGCCTTCATTTGACTACTGGGAGCCCCCCACTCTGACCTAGTTTGCTGAATTTCTGGCAGACAGTTAAGCACGTGCCGGTCTTCAGTTAGACCCATTTAAAAGAAGATCCAATTTTTCCCTCTTTAGTTTCACACTCCGGCAGATGAAGCTCTTCTCCTGATGTGCCCCGAAATCCCCAAAATCTGCACAGCATCAAAGTGGGAAGGTGCGAATATATTTCTCTGTGTGCTTAATGTATATATGTTTGCATAATTATGGCCATGAGATATACAAAGTGGAGTTAACAATTAAATTTGAGAAAATACGGACATGTGCCTAAAATCTTTTTACTTATTGTTTGCAAAAGAGGAATTTTACTAAATGCATTCACCATTTTGAGACTTTTGTACTTTAATTACCATTTTTATTCCTCACTCACAGTGAAATATTGTTTTTTACTTGTAATAGAATATTTTTACACTGGTATTGCTCCAAACTTTAGGGTCTAGATACTTTTTCCATCGCTGTAAATACAGTAGCAAAAGAAAATAACCCGGCAAAACCTACTTCTCTGCCTCCATTTCCCTATCTTTTCTAATTCATCTCCTCTGCTCTTTCTCACCTTCGCTCCTCCCATACACATAATATCTGTCCACCCTTCTCTCGATCCCTCAACCAAAGGCTGATTGGTGAGGTCATAAAGCCCCGATAATCGTCTCTATATAAGAGCACCTGCTCACTCGGTTGGACCCATCCTGATCCCACTTAACAGGTGAGTGACCGCACTAAGACCATTAACACAGGCAACTAGTGGCACACCTTAACACGTGCCTACGTTCACAGGTAAACACACAGTGTGAGATGAAGGTGACCACTCGCACTCACTCAGCTCTGGCTAAGGAATGGTTGATAGGGATCTGTGGGCTTAAATGCAAGACAGGATGGGGAGCACAACAGCTATGCTTTCAAGAACTAGTCAAGGTCAAACTACCACAGCCTGTACTGATGACTCACCCATGGGTATCCTTCTGGGGCCTGCAGGAAACAAGGAGAAGCAGTTAAACCTCTGTAGAGACCTGAAATGTTCTTAATGCTACACGTTCAGGTAAGTTTAATGTGAGGACAGTTCATTTGTCCAGATGAATAACAGGAGAGAAACTGACCTGAAGTCCAGCACAGACACACTCTTAAATCCAGGAAGCCCCACCAGTGCATCCTCTATCTGCAGAGATAAAGATGATCAGACCTAATAAAACAAGCCGCAGCTCAGGTTTGTTTCATATTTTGAGAGGTTACAGTGAAGTTATTTGGAAAAATAAATCGGATTTATTATTCCGATGGGACAAATTTACTTAAAAGCAGTTGAAAGGTCTCGGGTCTTTGTGCAGTGGCCCAGATCTTTATCCTTGGGAGGCAGGCTACTGCATCATGGTCAACTCATAAGAAATAATTTTTATGAGTCTACAAGGACTTCTGTGCACAAACAATACATACACTGTTCTGCAGACTCACTGACCCAGTTTATTTAATCCATCAGAGAAGGAGGATACAAAAAAGGTCTCCAGGGTCTAGTGTCTCCTCTCTAATCCCTCCTTCTCTACACTCGATGACTACCTCAGAGTTTTCAGTCCCTGTTCTCCCCTCCACTTTCTCCACACAGACTTTTAATCTCTTCAAGGCATGTGAGCTTGTGTGTACGTAGTGTTTGTGTTGGTCTATATCTGACAGTATGCAGAGATCTCCACAGAGAATACTAAACGGTTTAGCAATTAAGAGAAATGTCTTCTTTTGAAAACACATTTAGCACAAGGGCGTACAAAAACAAAAAATCAAGTGTGTGTGTGCAAAAGCACTCATGAAAAGGTACCAAATTTTATTCATGATGATATTTACAAGGTATGTGCATGTATATGTGCCCACTAAATTTGTGTGTCAAGCTGACTGCCAAATAAAAAAGTCCTTGGACAAATTTATTGAATTTTCCAAGTACCTGTAAAACTAGTGAAGTAGCTTCCAAAGGTGAGTATGTGTGCATTCATACACTAAAGTTGATCCATTCCCAAGAACATCGTAAAGCTGTATTTTCAGCACATTGTTATTTCACCAAACCCAAATGTGTACCATAAAATCTGTGTGTTTTCTGAACCCCTGCCGAACACTTTGTGTTTCGCTATTGCTGCTTTTAAAATGCATGTTATTAAAACTAACAATGCATCCTCACAGACCATAAACTGGGAGATATAGCGAGTCCAGGCAGCACTAAAATACAGTAGCACTAAGGGGAGTCATAAAGAATGAGAATGAGCCAGGGACAGAAAAAGAGGCGAACCTTTTCAGCAAGCTGTCTGCTGAGTGTTTGGTACTGGAGGCTGGCTGGATCGTCGAGGTCGTCGCTGTACATCTGTCCGGTGAGGAGGATGCTCAGCTCAACCACCTGCTCCAGCACAGCAGGGGTGGGAGGCTGCATGGCAATGTCATTGTCCAGCTGTGACAAAACAGATACAGTCACATTGGTTTTAAAAATTAATGTAAAAAATATATAAATCCCAATCTGTAAACGTTTAAGGTGTGTGTGTGTGTGTGTGTGTGTGTGTGTGTACACTCACTGGACTCTCTTCCACCTCTGAGACAATGACGACTGCTTCCTCCTCTTCTTCTCCATCATCTTTGTCTTCTAGGTGTTTCAGTTCAGGTGCAGAAAAGGGATTGTTTTTTTTATTTTGAGTGGATGTGAACTTAAATTTCAGGCAAGTGCCATGATTCGTAATGGCTGTTATGTATGTCTGGACCCTGACTGCTTTCTATATCTCAGTATGAACTGGCCTAAAGCCAAACTCACTCACCTACAGAAAAATACAAAGTTAGCAACCAAGAATACAGTAGGTATATGGACATGAAACTTCACACTAGATAACAGAGGAAAAGCAATACTTGTGCACAGGTGCAGATATTAAAGGGTGTTAATATGATGTATACATATGTATATATATACATTATATACATCACTGTCCTGCAGCTGACAGTGACCTTCAGAAGTGTTGTCGGGAGTGACACTGACCTAGCTCAGGAGCCTTTGAAGCTTCCGGTGTATCTGGTGTTGGAATGCTGTGAAACAGAAAAGGATTGTTTCAACAAAAGTGATGTCACTTTACCAAATCATTAAAAATGAAATGGATAAACAGCACACTGACTAGAGATATGATCTGGGTTTTGAAGAGTAGGGCTGTTTTTTTTTGTCTTTTTATTTTTTATCAGCATATCCTCTGAAGAGACCAAAACCAACAATGGATTTATTCTGCTATGTGTCAGCCAGTATGCCTTTACAGCCCTGTGTCATTGTTTATGTCACACTGTGTCAACACATAAAAGAACCATATGGTTGCATTGAGGGACATACTCCTTCATTTAATTGAGTGTGCAGTTTATTTTCAAACAATTCCATTTTCAATTTCTAGAGAGCAGCTTTACGTTGGGCAGAAGTCAATGAGCATACTCAAAGACACAGTTCAGTGTTTACACTGCTGAGAGGAATAAACTACACTGGCAACAGCGAGGAAGGAATATGCACGAAGGCATAAGCTTTTTCAGGCTATGCAGACAAAACTTGTTAGGATTAAAGCAAGCAAAAATTCATTTGTTAGTTTTGGCCTTTTCAGGGGATTTGTTGAAAATAATAAAAAGATAAAATAATGCCACTGAGGGAAAACAAACACGCAACAGAGCTTGGACAAGAGCATCCAAGTCTAAGAAACACAAATGAAACAGGAATAAAAGAAAAGCAATGCAATGAACATGAGATATCTGAAGTCATGTGTCATAACTGACAAGAGGGAATATGAAGGATGAAGGTAAGTGCAGGTAAGGTTGAAGAGTCTTGACAACCTTACCTGCACATATGTTGCCAGGACCTGGTGGGCTCACTACAGATGGTGGGAAGAATGACACATTTACAAAACACAGACTTCATGATGACATCAAAATTGTGTAATTGAAATGATGTGAAAACAGAGGATAGCTTATTTTACCTTTTCGAACCTGGCCGTGACATTCTCTGGAAATGGAAAAGAAAATGTTAACTACAGTATCAGTCACCTGCAGAGTCAGTTATCAAAGTCTTTAGTCACTTTTTTTAAGTCACCGGTCATCCACTAACCTTTTTAACCAGAGCCTGATGCTCCTCTGATTGGCTGAAGTAGGTGCCAATATCTTGTGCATTGACTTTTCCCTCCTGGCACTGGTTCATCCAGCTTTGGTACTCTTCTTGCTCTGGGAGGCGGTCCCAGAAGATCTTGAAAGCCTCCCATATGGTCTCCTGGCACACTGGTCAGATCAGGAAGAGATCCCATCCACTTAATGCAAACTTACAGAGCTCTATGTAACATCTACATAAATGTTTTCCAAGTTTCTTTTCATGAGGTCTGTTATCGTCAACAACTACACAGACTGTTGCACAAATTTAATCTTGCATCTTGGCTACAAAGACCTACTCTGTTGGTTCATTAGCAGGGGAATGTTACAGTCTCTAATTCACTGAAATATAATAGACCTTTAACAAAACTAGGTAGTAGTGGCCCAGAGAATCTCCAAAGAAAATGGAGCCCAAATCTACTGTTAACTTCATGACATAATTCCCTTTCATGAGTCAACCCAGTGCACAGACATATGCTTCAATCTTCTTCACTAATCAGCACTGTCTGTGAGGCCTTAAACACCAGTGGTCACCTCCAAATCGTACAAAAAAGCTCACATAACAAACCTCAACATATTGGCACCAGGTAGCGTGTCTTTCTCTGAGTCTAGCTGCCCAGAAGTTCAATGACAGGAAACACACCTTGATCTCTGCCTGCTTTGTCGCACACATCACAGATTTCTCTAGCAAGAAGAGATCCAACCATCTATTCTGCACATTAGATCTGCAACTCCTGGCCATCTTCAGCCCTCCTTGCATCTGTTTCTTGAGGTGTCAGTTCACCCAAATCACATGCATACACACAAAGAATCTCTTACCCTTTGTCGTATTTTAATATGCTGATAGTTTTGGTTTTATGTATCCAGGTCATGAGATATGTGCCTCTAAGGTTTCTGCTGCCACTCTTACTATGGTAGTGAAGGGAATTTTGTTTGTGGTCAAAAAGTATTAGAAAATGACATTTTAAAAACTTGCAGATAATCCAGACATTGTTAGAGACTGTTAACTTTGGAACTACTCTCTACCAAAGAAATAGTTACTATGAAAACTCTACATGGGATATTGTCTCTGGAAAGACATATTGCTGTTTTTACAAGTATTTTTTCAATGTTTTAAACAGCACAAATTAACTTCCACTGACCTTGTATACTTTGGTGCCACCAGAGGTTTAAGGGCATATATCTCAAGACCTGTGTGGCTAGATATCATTGGGGTAAGTGAGAAAATGTTTTTGAAATTTGGGTCAACTGACCTTGTAAGGAAGCACATGTATCTTATCTGTCGGCTTGAATGTAAATCTCATGAGGCCTAATTGCAACAAGTATCCACACAGATGTCAACTGACATTCTTCTAATTGACCCATGTGGCTCCTTCCTACAATGGTTAACACCCTTCCCTATTGGACAGTTAATTCCCAGCACAGGTAGAGGTATTGTGAGGGGAATGGAAGGGACTGAGATAGGAAACCATGTTGGGAACAATCTCCAATCAACAGAAGGTTGTTTGTGTCCTAACCCCTTCTCCTACTCAGTGATGACAGCATGGGTTTTCATCTACAGTGATCTACTCCTATGTCTTACCTCTAAGATGAAAGTAGCTCAGATGGGTTTCAACCACCTGCTGAGCTGTGTCTTGTGCACACAGTTTGACTCCACTTGGGAAAAGGACGTTCCGTTTCCGTCGAGTGATAGCCACATGGCCTTCACGAGATACCTTGACATCAGATACATGAACGATACGTGGAAACACCACAGGCTCTTCACTATAAGGCAGATCTAGGTAACCCATAGAAGATCCTTCCAATGTTGCATCTGAGTTACCACAAAAAACGCATTTTAGGCCAACCATACTTTGTATAAGAAGAGAGTAAGAAACGTAAAGGTTAACTATTGATACATACCTGCCCTTATGTCCAAAAATATGACCACAAAACTAAATACAACAAAATAGAAAACACATTTCCAAAATATGATGCACATGTTAAATCCGTGACTGTGTTTAAATCCTTGGACTTGGAAAAGGATCGAGTGGATATGTACTTCCTCTCAAGTCATGTAACAGCAACATAAACAGCGTCTTACAAGTTTGCATAGTTTAGAATTCTCCAGGCGCAGAAGAACGACAGAAACTCCATACAGAAATCATTTGACGGTACAATCACATAATGTTTTCCTGCTTTCCTTCGCAGCTGAAGAGAGGTGTGTCCCATGGTGCTGAAAAGACAGCTCCTGGCTCAGGTAGATAGGCAGATGGCTCTTGGAGAGAGGCGGATTTTTTAATACTCTCTAATCCTGTTTACTCTAAGCCTTTTAGAGGAGCTCGCCAAGAAGTTACTGGAGCAACACTGGGAAGGGAGGGCGCTTAGTGCGGAGGAAACGTGGACAGAGAAGGCGACAAAGGCTACAGAGTCAACAGCAAGCAGAGACGCATCAATAGGTGCAGATATTAAGAGGAATATAATGAATTTTAACCTGAATTTTAGATGGATTTTTTTTTTGAGAGTTGCCAGTTCAAGAACCGTTTCACCTCTACGGTCTGGAAAGCAGATACTTACAGACAATTATGGCTATTTTCAAGAAATCCCACAAAAAGACGCTACCATACACCCACCCACTAAACAAAAATACAGTGCTTAAGTATCAGGTTAGTCAAGGAGCTGAGGAGCAGCAACTGAAATCCTCTCAGTATGTATCTATTGACAGCAGTGAGAGTTAGGGGCTTAGTCTGGAGTTGACCTTTAACTCCTAACTGTACCTTATCCTGTTTTATCCTGTTTTTAAAAAGGGAAGTCTGCCTTGTCTTATCTTTAAGTAGGTGTATTACATATGTGAAAATAAAACAGTTAGGGTAACACTACCACAAAACTGAACATACAGTAAAACACTAACCAGTGCTTACACAGATATTTTTAAACCAGTGATAGAATATTTTACTAGCATTTTAAAGGTACAGTCCATCTGCTACAAGATGACAATGCATAAATAATATACCTGTTTTAAAATATGTCTTCCTCTTAAATGCTCAGGCAGAGGTGCCACATTAAATTTGATTGGCCTGATGGCCTTCTTCATGGTGCAAGTGTCCAGCCAAATACCTGGATAGGCATGTCTATTTTGCAGCAGATGGCTGAACATTGTTTAACTCTGTAAGGTCCAACAAGCCTGATCCTGTAACGTGACATCAGGGGAGCCAAGTAGGTCTACATGGCAGTGGCTCCACTCTGCTAGTTCACTTACTGTGCTATATGTGTGCATTCCTGGATCAAAGGTTTCAGTGATGCTGTGCAACGCATTCATCTGTGCCTAATGTCATCATTTCAAACACTGCATAAAGGCAGTAATGTGTGCTGACAGTGGACAGGGATTGTCATCCATGAACTTTTGGTAAATGAGGCTGTAATTGTGTTATTGGCTGGTTATGTGGCTGCAGCACACTGCACACCTGTGGTGGTGGTGGGGGTGGGGGTGGGGGTGGGGTGTGGGGGTGGGGAGGGATTACTCAGAGTCACACTGTGAGGGGATCTGACAGACTGAGACAATTAAAACACCTAAGCCGACCATGTAACCCTCTGAACAGATTATTTTGGCAAGCATTGTGATGTGCAAACATTTTCAATTGAAGCCTTATGGCCTAATAGGAAGAAAGTTGGCTACTTTGGTCATGACAAAAGAATTATAAAGGGTGATTGACAGAAGTGTCTGCAGAGCCAAGGAAAACTTGTAATACATAAAAAGAAATGTCAACTCTTACACAACACCGACACTTTGTCTTCGGTCTCTGTTTTAGTTACTAACCTCTAATCCTTGTCTTGTTATGAAAAATAGGGACGAGAGGTCAGAAGTCATGTAATACGTCATCGAAAACACACTGTGTGTTCGCTGCAACTATATCTAGGTGTGGTTCCAGATGGAAAAACAACAGAATAACAAGTGCAATTTCAACTATAAGCTTTAATGCACTATTGAAACAAAAGATATTTTGGAAGCGGCTCCCATACATTCATCCAACAAAATATCTAAAAAAATATGGCATCGAAGATGTCATTAAGTGTTAAAACAATGATCAACAAAAAGGGAGAAAACTAGTAGACTATCAAGACTGATCTCTGCAGAGAAGAATTTAGGCAACAGTAGTGATGCACTGCAATGTCCTTTATGGGAAAATTTTACCTTTGAGACTATACTGTTACACACACTAATGAATGTGCACCCCTGAACCTTCTGCAAGTTGCATTCTCAATAAAAGATTTAATTAACGATTGAGATTTGTTGTAGAATGGACGCAAGTAGTCGAAACTGATGGTGGAAAAAGAAAGTACTTCAAGTACAACATGAAACACACCATTTCTTAGATCTGGACTACAGGAGGTTTTTCCTGTCTTACACGGATCAGCAATGTCAAATTTGGTCAAATAAAGACCCTTAACGTCTGCACAGTGTCAAAGATGTTATGTTTCCAAACACTGATTAGAAATATAATGTATACAAACGGACAATGTGAAATCGGCTACACTGATTAATTAACATTTAGATTTGGTCTACCTTAGCTTATTTGTGCAGGTAAAGCTGATATCAAGTATCATCTCTGTATTCCATCATGGTTTTAGGGTC
The DNA here is from genome assembly GCA_029490765.1 of Euthynnus affinis. Classification (NCBI taxonomy): domain Eukaryota; kingdom Metazoa; phylum Chordata; class Actinopteri; order Scombriformes; family Scombridae; genus Euthynnus; species Euthynnus affinis. Next base: position 10,614,715 of record CM055850.1, on the reverse strand, counting down.
TACAATGGTTTGCAATACAAAGAGATACATGGTAGAATCAACAGTTCAGTTTTGTTGCAAAGAGGAGGTGAGTGAGTGACCCCAGTTAATCGTTATCTGCAGACACTTACATGTCTCCTATCTGGCAATAGGAGGCTAACAGGATTACTGAATGAGGCACTGAGTGACTGAAAACTTATTTTCTTGTTCCATGCATCCAACAAATGATGGAATGGCTGTTTCACATTGGGACAAATTCCAGTTCCTGAGGCTTCAATGTCAAAGCATTTGAAATTAAATGATTAAAGCAGGGAAATTGCCACACATTTCACATGAAGTCTATCTTCTAGGAATTATCATCTAATGTAAATCTCAGTCAGTAAAGAAGTCAGAATTAAAACTATTTTGATTAGAAACCATCACTGACACTGAAATGTAAAGTCACACATGACATGAAACATCAGCAAAACAAATAAACCCCCCTAAAACATTCAATCTGTTTACAGTTTCACTGTACAAACTATGTTTCACAATTGTTAAACTTTCACACACTTTCTTGTGGTTCTATGTAGAAAATTAAATACAAATACTTATTTCTATAAAATAATTTGCTACATAAGAACAATTGCTAAAAAGTCATGGGGTGTACAAACATTTGCATGTTTACATATAATCTACTTTCAAACTCTGTGATTGGATGGACAGCTACTTATTGAGCTTGAATTAACTGATGCCTTCATGTTCACTCACAGGACCCACAGATAGTCAAAGGTTTACATTTTTTGTTCAATACATGAAATAAAAACAGAAATATTTTCAATTCATGTTGAAATGTCTATCACTCAGTATGAGTGATGACTTATAACGGCTACAGGAATGTGATGCATTGAACAGCAGGGGTGTGTCTATCTGTTATCGTCCAGGTTCTGATGTCGGTAAAGGTTAAGTACCAGATCTCTGATTTCGTCTCGTTTCCTCCGCACCTGCTGCCGTGGAAACCAATGCCCTAAGTGTAAAGGGAGGTCAAAGTGCACCACAGGGTCCTGAAAGAAGAAGAAGGAGCAGAAACAATTCCTCATTACTCCGTGCCGACTATGTGTTCACTAGAAAAAGAGATGTTGACAAGCTGTTTACCTTTAAAAAACTCTCAACGTATTGCAGCAGGTAGAGACCACAGTCACTGCTATTGTCCTGAAGGGGAACTTGGCAATGTGAGCTTTTCATCTGATCAGGACCAAATTCCCTTGATGACCCACGACGGACCTCCCATTCTGACTGCAAGTATCTGAGGAACAAATACAAGTCGTCATATGAACATTCACACAACACAAACATACAGCTGCTGACAGATGTTTTCAAGTGTCATACTTACTCCCTTAAGAGTTTGAAGACTCGTTCATGAAGAGAAAGTCTGAGGGAATCCATGATAAGAATACACGGCCTACAGACAGGAGAGGTACATCTGTCATTCAGTGTTTAAATCCACATCAGACATGCATTTTATCTCATTTATAAGGGGACGTGCTTTGCAACTGCAAACCAACCACATTGAAAGACCACTTTGTGTCATAATATGCATATACAAAGACAAACCTCCAAAACATAGCCAGTCTCTCAACACATCTGACTTTTTCTGTGTACCTATAACCAGCCTGCAAATAACCCCCACAATCCTCTTCTTTTGCTGTACGACCAAACTTAAAAGGCCATCTTATCTGTTTAACAGCACTTGTAGTTTCCCACAGATAAAATCAAGTGTGAGCACAGAGATAAAAAAAAACTATTTGAAGAGTTCATTCAAGACATGCTACACACTCTAATGGCGAGTATAAAGTGTAATCCATCACAGTTAGATTTGTAGTATCTGTAAACGTACTGCAGGACTTGTATGAAGAATATTATGATAAATATTCAAAATACAGTACTCTGTACACACAATTCATATGTAGTACATAAGTAGGAGTATGTGCTGTGAATGCATAGCTCTGCACTTTTTTTAACCTCATTAACGAGGATCAACTTGTCTGTGTTAGTGTGTAAGCATTTTTAAAATCATGCAAAAAAAAATAAAAAATAACTGGACATATAATCTGAAGGGCTTCAGATGAAAAACTGTATCAGTCCAGCCTCTCATATATCAGACGGTCACTGGTGCCACAGAGTAGCATAACTCAGTGTACCTGAGCACTCACCTCTTGCAAACACTCTTCCTCTGGCAAGTCTGCTCTGTGCAGTTCTATAAACAAAGAAAAAAAAATAGACGGAGCAGATTTAGAAGAACAAATACAAATAAAACTGGTTTAAAAATGTCTGTGAACACAAAGCTGAATTATTTCTTACCACTGGACCAGATGGACTTTCTTTGGTAGAATCTTCTTGAGCATTTTCTAAAACACATGAAAACATTAACAACAGTGAGCTTTGCCATTATTTCTACAGAAATCAAGGAAATGTTTTTTTTTTTTTTTTAAAGTCACCATATACCATTCTTTGTGCCATTCTCTGTGTTGTCACTATGGTTCAATGTAGGTGGAGTCTCTGTACTATCATTTGAGCTTTTTGTTCCTTGAGCCTCCTCTTGATCCTGTAACTCTTCTGTCCCATTGTGACCATTTCCCATCGAGTTTGGGCCAGTCCAGGGCTCAACTTTTGGCTCTTCCAGTCCAGGAAAGCAAATGACAACTAAATACCAATGAGCCCTAAACAGACAACAGAGTAATGCAATATGGTTAACAGCACACCAAAAACATGTCTGTACCATACGCGTGTTCATGTATGTAACTTACTCCTGATTGACAGGCACGAAAAGGAAGTCCTTTTTGAAGATGTCCACATGGCGTGTCCACGTCTTCACCCGTTGATGCCGTCTCTGCCTCTGACAGCTGAGTGTACACAAAAAATAAAAACATGGACACATGTTCATAAACAAGTTTTTTTGTTTTTACAGTGTTTCAAATGTCATCACATACACAAAAATGTCTGTAGACACTTACGAGTCACTGGTGACGCCTTCACTGGCGTTGTCCCTCCGTGTCAGTTGCTTGTAGAAGAAGCTGCTGAAGATGTGGGAGCGCTCAGCTACAGAATCAGAGGCATTCTGGAGAAGGTATCTGTTCAAGAGACACATTAACACCATCAATTCAAGTGTGGGTTTCTCCTCCACAAACACACATGAGACCTTTTATTTCCCCCATATTGTGTCACTTACTTGAGGTAAAAATCTATGATAACATCATTGAGGAACTGCCCACTGTCAAGGCACTGCAGGTCCTCCATTGTAACAGTGATTCCTCCTTTTAGTGGTGGAGGAGGAAACTGGATCAACCTGAGCAGAGGTGAAAGAAAGAAGAATGAGTTGATGTACAACTGTGACATCAAAGATGTAGCGACAGCTGTCCATTCACAGAGCAACCATAGATTTGAATATTCTCATGCAGTGGCAGGTAGCCTATAATAGTGTTAATATGGTTTATTATTTTTTATATTCCTAAGAGGACACTGCAGTTCTATGTCTACCCCTGCTGCCCCAGGCTGCATGAGTAGCTGGACGCATTCAGGATACTTGCCTGCGAGCCAGACCCTGATGTTTATATTTAGTCCAGCTGGAGTCTGCTTTACACAGGGACACGGAGTACGATCCTCTGGTTCTACGATGGCACAGTGTGTATGCTGGAATAGGCTTTTTTTCTCTGCTCTTCTGTGGGAGGAAATTCATATCATTGGAGCATCTCATGCGATATTTACATAACAGCCATTCACCACTGGTAGATCACAATGACCAGTTGTGTCAGGACCCCCACAAGGGGACACAAGATAAATCTGAGGAGCTGTGAGATGATTAACAGGCAAGAAAAGGAAAAATAAACACTTATACCCAAAGAAATGATATTTTTTCTTTGATTTTACTTTTTGGAAGTGTATATAGTATTCAAATATATCAAGAAACATCATGAAAATTGAACTGGTTACAACCAGAAGTCATATGCATGCCCTGAGAAGGGATCACAAATAGACACTGCTTTATTTTACAGGGTAACAAGCCAAGAAAGATCCAAAGACATAGACCATTTACCTCAGAGGAGTGTTTGAGCTCTTGTTCTATCTGATCCTCATCTGGTTTGAGTTGCATCTCTGTGTCCTGCTCTTGTGGTGTCTCCAGCTCTAGTGCTGTCTCTTTCTGTGAGTCATCCTCCAGTTCAATATGTGGTGAGACGTTGCTGTCTCTGTCAGAATATGGACTTTCCTGGTCTGTGACAGGTTCAGGTTCAGGGTCAGGGTCAGGGTCAGGGTCAGGGTCAGTGCTCTCCACACCCAACAGGGACAGCAAATGGGGGTCTAGTCCAGTTCTTTTAATCAGCTCCAAGCTATCATCCAGAGAAAGAACAGGACAGTGGATGTCCTCCAAATCACCAACTCCATCTACAAAGGATTTGTCATGTCCAAAACTTTTGAGACAGTCAATGTCCAAGAAGGATCGCAATAAAGCCCCCTCCATTCCCTTCAGAGGATCTCTCAGAGTCAGCAGGATGAAGGGGCTGGCTTTGCCTATTAAAATAAAAAACAGAATTGTATTGTATTGAGGATAAAGTGACACACTGAAAAATATTGAAAATTATATCAGAAATAATTAAGAAAAACTTTCTGAACTATATTTGTGATCTCTAAAACCATAAAACACTCTGAATATAGGCTATGATATTGTCCTTCATAAACATAGTGCTTTTCACAAAAATACAGGCAATGAGATTTACAGTAAAGGGATCCTAAACGCCACAGGTCCAAAAAACATTTTGAAATAAGACGTACTGACTCCATGTGTGTGTGTTCTGAACTTTCGATCTCACCAGTGTTTGTGGTTCCATCCTGTTTGAGCTTACGGAGGTCCCACTGTATAGCAGCTGCAGCAGTTTCTGACACACAAAACAAAAGGACAGCAGCAGGAGGCGGGTCTTCATCATCCATACAGTGAATGCCCTGGTCCTCCAGTTCCTCCTGCTCCCAAACACTGTACCTCCTCAGTTCTTCACGCTCCAAACTTAACATCACCTCCACCTGTTCATTAATGTCTGAGGACAAGAGAACAGGTTAATTTGGCATCAAATTATTAAAACTATAACTTCTTAACAACAAAGCTACACCTAATGTGTTTCCCATCTTCTATATTGATTCAAGATTTATGCTTCTCTCTCCCTGTGTTTCAGTGGTCCCACTGTAGATACCCAAATCCAGTTTTAGAGCTTTCTTACATACAACTTACAAATATAATTCTTCTCTTATTTTAGTGTAATGGGATCTGAGCTGGCAGCTTTGTGAGGCTGTATTTAGGCATAGATGTGCTTTGAGATCAATGTTCATTTCAGGATGCAAGTTAACATGCTGTTTAGCAGGTATAATGTTTATCAGGTTCACCGTCCTACTTTGCTTATTAGCTCTAAACACAATGCTGAGGTTGGTGGGAATGTCATTAGTTTTCCAAATATATGGTCAATAGGGCTGTAGTCACTTGGAGAAACAACAGACGTGACTTTTCAACATTTAACTGACACACTGTAGTCTGTGATGTACATTTACTACAACTTACCACTAACCTTTTCCTCTGCTCCACTCATATCCACCGTCACTTTCTCTGTGTCCAACTTCCTAAGCAAACATACTACGCAATGACGTATAACACAGTTGCTCGTTTCCCAAGCAACAACACAGCGGTTGACTCACGCGCTGCACAGACTCCCAAATGCTAAATATTTCTGAATGAGTGGATATTTGGCGTTAATTCTAGTATTAAAAAATATTTTTTGGCCTGGCGGGGGTTCTTGTTGATATAATTGTAGGAGAAACGCTCAGTAACGGAGTTAGACCATAGACTGTATAAAGATAGTTAGAGTTAGACCTCCGGAGTTTGGAAGAGTCCAAAGTTGTGTAAACAGCGGGGGTGTTTTGAATACACCCCCATTTTCAAAAGGTAGTTTGTTGGTCTGTCAGCCCGCTGCAGGAAAATAATGGATTAGTCCCAGAAAGCTGCTGATGTAGCACTTTTCTCCTTATGAAAGTAGAGATAGAGATACACAGAGATAATTCGACCAATGAGAATTTAGTCGGATGAGAGAGTATCGACCAATTAATCGACTAGTCGACCAGCAGACTACAGCCCTAATGGTCAAACAAAAAGTCAAAAAGTCTGGGGTGACCAATCTAGTTAGAATTCATTCTCTGAGCATCACAGACTTGTGCCAAGTCTCATGGAAATCTATCCAATAGTTGTTGAGATGTTTGACAAAAAGCGAGAAATGTCAACTTGATGGTGGCGCTAGAGGAAAGGTCAGGGGATCACCAAAGTCAGTAGGCTTCAACCTCTGGGGACTATGAATGTCAAGACAAATTTCATGACAATCCATCTGGAGATATTTCAGTCTGGACCAAAGTGGTGGATTGGCCAACCAACAGACAGACACACATTATTATATTATATGTAATATAATATCATTATTATGCTGTGAAAAAATAGTTGCATTGCAAAAGTTGATTGTCTATGTCCTGAAATTCTTTTATTTGGGAGTTATTTAGTCTTTTACTGGGCATGATTTGTTATTCGAAAACAAACATGTGCTTTCTGTTTTAGAAAATATGTCTACACAAGAACAGTACTCGGTTTGTCCAAAATGTTTATACAACTAATATGCAACGTATTTTCCTTAACAGACAGATTCCCTAGTCACACATGGCCATGATCAAATCTCATGGAATAACCACCTTAATTCCCTTTAGGGGAGATTTCACAGGCTCAGAGGTGAAAGTGCATTAGGGTCTAAAGGGGTCTAATCCAGCAACGTTCACAGACACCTTTTTACTAGCTGAAATAGACCACTAAGCTGGGGAAGCATGGTGTGCAGACAGCGTGACCAAAACAAGATGAGATGGGCTCCTCTTGGGTCCAAGTTTATACAACCAAGGCCAAAGGTCACAGCAGGCTACAGTGGTCTTAACTGTCTACAAACATCAAGATCAGACAAGCGGATCAAGAAATATTTTCTCTGCAGTTTAAGAGAAACAAAGAATTTTAGGAGATTAGGAACCACCGGGAACCAATCCAGAAACTGGTTATATGAGCATTTTTTAAATGGCTCAGTACTTGTTAAAAGTAAGAAGTCAAAGTATTACCTTTCAATGGGATGATGATTTTTTGGTCTGTTATCTGTGAAGGGAGAGAAAACATATGTAGCACTTTATATCCTAAGATGAATATATGATTGATGAATGTCAAATGTCTGTAGCTTATGTAGGTTACCATGATGTCTCCATTCGCCTTCCCTTGGTAACCTCCACAGTGCAGTCTGGAGAAGGCCACACCCATGCAAGAGTGGTCTACAGTGGGCATGGGAGTAACCGGCACAGAACCAGGAAGATCTTTTAGAACGACATGCAGCACCTGCAACACAAACATACATACGCAGTTTGTAGAAAATAGTGCAAACAGGGCGGTGTGTTCAGTAGCCACCACAGTGCAATGAGATTTGGCTGTAAACCCTAAACCTTAAGTAATATGGTTTAAACCAGAATCACAACAGTACTAAGGTTATTTTTCCAGTTTAAATATTTTAAAGTCACTATGTTTAGGATTTCATTATTCCTTTCTTTGGTACCACCTAGTGGTAGTACCAAGAACTGCACCATGCGTTGACAGCAATGTATGGTGCTACTTTTTTTCCCACAAGCCAAGTTTCTTCTTCTCAAAATGTTTTATAATACTGAGCAAACACTGACGGAAATATCTTGGTTGGATGAGAAAACTTAACTATTACAGCAACAACAACTTTTGATAAGACAAAAAGCAGTGTTGCCACTACTACTGCAGATACAGATGAACGTAAGGGATGAAAACAGTGTCATTGGGGCTCATTCAAAGATAGTTTTGATCTATCCATAAATATTTTCATATATGTAGAATATATCAGTGGCATTTGCAGGTTTTGCAAATAGGACACAGGCTTTTCTTGTTTTTCTCTTTCAGTTTTACCAAATAAATGTCTCAGAAAAAAATAAACATTTGTTAATGAGACCCACTGAGACCCAGACTCTTTTCAAAAAAAGTCTTCTTTCTCTGGCACTGACAAGTCATTTTCTCACTCCCGTGAAGGACAAAAATAAATTATAAATTGGTTATTCTGTTTACTAAATTCATTGTAAAATTAAGTATGCAGTTGTGTTCACCATCATCATCGTATCATAAAGTTACACAAACAATCATTATGATATTAAAATAGCCTAGGTTGAGAATAACCAGAATTTTCCTATATATCCCAAAATTCTTCCCTTACGTGACCTCCTGTCTGTTCTCTCACTGTCGCAATTACAAGACTAAGTGTCTTCACACAGGTGAGTATTCTCATTTGTTCCATTCAACTAGCAGGTAGTAATCAAGACCCCCTAGGGTTCAGTAAAACCTTAGGCCCCAGCATGATGTCTGTGATGTCACGGTAATCTGGGCATTAACTCAGCTCAATTTAGGAACGGTGAGGTTGCTTTCTGTGTGCAACGTGCAGGGTGGCAGAATCTGTGCCCATTGAGAAAACTGGATTACTTTGGGCTGTAATGTCAAAAAGAAAAAAAAAAAAAAAAAAGAGAACCTGTACAAGGCTTTGAATATAATACACTCAACTAACCTCCTGTGTGTCAGGAGCTTCTTTCCGTTTGGCTGTAGCTTCCTGTGAGGATTGTCCCCGTATTACTGTGCCTTCCACAGTAACCAGTGTATGGACTGCTGGGCTGCTGGGTTGAGGAACACCACTACTGTCCTCATCATCACTAGACAGCACAACTGAAATAAAAGCATACAGAAAGCATTGGGACTGTGTGGATTTTATTTTAATAATTGGGCTATTTTGCTCCTCTAAAAGACAAGCATACAACCACACACACACGTCCTTATTTGACACTGCACGAAGGAAGTATAATGGGCTTTGAGGGAGAACAGGAACAGTAGTAATCCTAGAAAAGACACCTGGAAATAGCCAATAAGATGCAGGGCGCACACACACACGCAGCAAAAAGAAAAAGTTCAAATCAGGCCAACACAAAGACACAGAATAGATAGTAGTGAACCTCATGAACAAAACACTTAGCCATATGGTAGAGGAGGATATTTAAGAAACATAAATTAAATAGTTTACTCTGTAATTGTCATATAAACACAGTAATGAGTGTATCATTTTGGACTGAAGATGCATACACTGTTAGCTCATTAAACAGTTGCAGATTCTTGAAGTTTCTGAACACACTAAAAAAGGCCCACTGCGCACACGCTAGACAAGTCAACTGGATGCTTGTTTCATGTATTGTATGCATGTGCTGTATTTCCCATTCTTGGCCCGATTCTCATTACGCTGTCACATCTCTGTACTTTTTCCAACTTTTTCTTCTTGTTCTAATACAACAAACAAAGGAGCTCTTCCCTCTTGCTGTCATGAGGTTGTCACCTTGATTTCTATTGTGCATGTGTGGAGAACGTCTGTGTGCGCAGACCCTCGATTGTAAAGAAACCATGAATTGGCCTTAAGACTACGAGATGCAATTGAAAGCTCTGGGAAAAGCTAATGAGTGTCCCTTGGGTTATGTATATCTGGTTTCCAAGGTCAAGAATTAACTTTGTAGCTCAGTTGCAAAGACTGTTATGTAATTTGTTTTAATGTTTAAAACCAGTTTACCTCCGTTTCAAAGCATAGTGTGTTACGGGAAACACCCTCACCTTTACTAAGGTAGTAATTAAAGTATCCCACTTTATGGGTGACTGGTGCCTGTGTATCACAGCACTAACTCACATACATAAAATTAACAATAGCATAGTGTGAGTTCACAGCCATTTTTCACTGAGCCAACAACTATTAAAAGTAATGATAAAAGTCCAACATGATAAACAGGCCAACATTAGCCTATTGCAGAAATGTCAGTGAATAAGATACATTTGCAGCATAGAAAGTGTTGTCATCACATGTTCAGATGCCTCCGGGGGTTCTGTTTATATACTGATTAGGGCTGAAATACACACAACTAGCATACAGTATTAGGCTGTTTGAGCCAGTGTTTGTCTGTTGATACATTCAAATAAGTGATTCAGAAACAGACTAAAGCTCTCAAGTTTAGAAGATTATCTGGCATCAGTCATACTGGCTCAGTGTACTCACTAGGTTCAGAGGGGCTGGTCTTGGTTGTGTCGTCCTGGCTGGACGATACACGGCAGTTGGGGGTTCCAATAAAGTCCCCAGCCTCCAAATTAGGATTGATGATTGGGAGCAGAACATCTGTTCTCTCATCTGCTCCCACCGTGAACTGTACAATGCTACGGTCCAGGCTTTCCAAATCCAAGTCTTCTCCACTTTCTTCAAAACAAATATGTGTCTGGGCCGGTCCTCCATCTCTTCCGTCTTCCCCAGTGAGGCGAAGTACACTTTCACGGTGGCGTTTGGGACTGCCTGTTCCATTGCAATGGGTCCCTGCGTCCTTTCTTTTCCTCTTCTGCTGAGACAGCACAGAACACATAATATTGTTGGCTTCATCTATCTGTAAATTTAAAAGCTTTTGGACTTTAAAACATACAGTGAGGTCCAAAAGTCTGAGACCGTTTTCCCAATGGGAAAATGGTCTCAGACTTTTGGACTTCATGGTAGGTCTTTAGGCTTTAGTCATACATAACAGAGCCATGACAGTAAGAGCACCATTGCTCACATATTATTTGGCAGCTGTCAGTTGGTTAACCTTGGTGAGATTTTGAATTTTGAAACCTAGTTTGTGACCTTGTACGGTACCCACCAAACTTTGCTGTACTTCATTCTCTGTATCAGTCCACCTGTCCTTGATGTTAGCTGGAGAAAACTCATCACAGCTTCCTGTATCCTCAGCAGGCTCCCAGCTCACCGACAACCCACAGTCTGTAGACAAAAACACACATCAACCCATCATGTTGAAATACCCACTTACAGCAGTGAGAACTTGACTACTACTAAGGACATTTCCTGTTCACAAAGAAAGTGCCATAATAAATGGCTACAGTGCAAACTGAGATATGCAGAAGCAGAGCAGAGTAAATTCTGTTGCATTTTGTTTAATACAACTATTAAGTAACACATTTGTTCATTTACTCCATAAAACTCTTTCACTGGGAGAAAAGAAAGAGTAAAAGAGTACTCCATCGGTTTAACATTGTCTTCCTATAGCACTGTTTAACTCATGATAGACAGTTTGTTTTTTTAAGTAAGATAAAGATTGATGTAACCAAAGATACTGTCTTTTTTATTCCATGCTTGATTGATACAACCGGACTGTACAGACAAGTGCGCATTATGCTAGTAGTGGCTAATGTAGCCTTGAGTCACTAGCCTCAAGCTGAGATGAGGAGTAAGCTACAGCGATCTGGTAACCTCACTTCTTTCCAACTCCACACTCACAGATTTTTTTCATTTTCCAACTTGTAGTCTTGAGCCCCAACCAGGGTTACATCGATTGAAAACACTGGAGACAATTTATCAGACTTTGCACAGCTCCCTATGGAGCCACAAAAAGCTTCACACAGCTTTTTTTTTTTTTTTTTTTTTTTTTACATTTGCAGTAGGATTTCTTAAGACCTGTAAACAGACTTTAATGTGTAAAATGTGTGGAAAAGCAGGAAAATGGAAAGAGTAATGCAGGTTAGTGGAGAGGAGCGTCACATCAATAACACCTGTGTTTGAATTCCTCATGTTTACTCACCCACAACTTCAGCAAATTTGTAGTCTTCTCCGTTGTCCTTGCTGATTATCACCTCATCTATATCTTTGCTTTCGTCATCTCCATCAGCATTATGTAACCTTCTCCTGAGTTTTGACCTGAAGATATAAAAGAATTAAAAACGTTGTTCGGATTATGATGTACACATTATTGTTGTTTTTAGCAAAGTCACATGCAGTAGTGTAAAAGTTTAGTCCCAGGACATGTATATACTAAAACTGTACTTAAACTAAAACATCAGAGACAACAGTGTACATAAAAGACGAATGCAGAAACACTTATTTGAACCAGAATCTCAAGTTGTGAAATCTCTCTGTGTGGTACTACTCCAAATAAAGCCTCCAAGTTTTCTGCCTGGAAAATACTGTAGAGCCAAGGATGCAAACAGCAGTCAAGCTTCATTAAAAGGTCATTCCTCCTTAAACTACTCGAAAACAAACAGAACAAATTACTCCCATAAAAAAATACCTCCTATTGCTTTTATGTCTATTTTTGTTCATTCGTGACATGTCTGTGTGAAAAAACATCACACTATGCCTATGGCTTTCGAAGTTTTAAGAGTTTAACAGCAGTACCATCATCAAGATATTACTGTGTTGTCCTTTTATATGCAGTCAGTTGACCAGGCTCTGACAGAGAAAGACACTAATGAGCATGATTTATGGGGCCCGAAGTAGGAAGAGGGAGAAACTGTTTCAGCGCAGGCACTGAGTGAGCAGGTTTGACTGGAGTAAATAAGCTGTTGGGATATATTGACCATTATTGGGGTGTTGTGAGTTTGAAGAACACGGAACGAGGGGTTATAAGTCAGACAATTTCTTGGCTAGGCACAGTCACTTCCTGAAGTGTCTGCTGGTTGCCTGGCGACCTCACGGCGATGACAAGACACCAGGAACTCACTGCTCCTGGCCAAGAAATAGTCTGGTACACAACCAACCATAAAGTCGCAACTTTTTACACTTCAGTTATTGTAAAGGATTAAACTAATGAGCTATAATGTGTGAATTTCAACACAGTGAGCTTTGTAAGTTACCTTTGTATGGAGCCAGATTAGCAGTTTCCCCTTATATCCAGTTTTAAGCTAAGCTAAGTGGGAATAGATGCTGGTTGTAGCCATATATTTACCAAACAGATGTAAGAGTGGCATCAATGTTCTCATCTAACTCTCAGCAGGACAGTGAAAAAGCTTAGTTCCAGTTCCAGTGTCAAACTTTAGGTGTCCTGTTACCTTTGAGCAGATGAGGGGGTGGTCTTCTGGTTGCCTTTTGGTGTCGTGCTCTTGTTCTTATCATTCCTAGCTTCCCTCTGAGTAGACCTCGTGCCTCTGCGGATCAGGGATTCCTCCCTACACCCACCACTCTCCTTTTGCGTACTTGTCACTTGTCCTCTCTTTCCTGGAGAGTGATTTTGTTTTATCCTTTCTATATAAGCTTTACCCAGTTCTGTCTTTAAGACATCTGTCAGGATCAAGCGAGGCTTCCTCCTACAGGACAGAACAGAGAAGGAGTTATTCACAAACGTTCTAGAGCTGCGTCTTCTCTGCAACATCATGCCTCATCAAGGTATTCTACTAATCATTCGTATACTGACGAAGATCAGACTGCGCATATATATATAGATGATGGACAGGGAGGGGTAAACAAGTCTACTGGTGTAGATAAGCAATGTGTGCAGCCATGATAAGCTCGACCACAGCGCACTGAGCAAAATGAAGCCTGCTCACACAGTCAAGAGACAGCTTCCTGTTAGTTGTGTAGGGTATAAATAAAAATAGTAAAATTAAGCAAACGTACTGATTAGCATAACGATATACCATAGGTAGAATTTACATGTCATATTATCTTTTGTAAAAGTCCACACCTGTTAAACCACTGAAACTATTTTTATGATAGACAGTAATGCAACTGACTGGTCCAACAGGTTTGTAACGGGTAATAAGATGACGTACAGCAGTATAAGGTGTAAAAAGCTGTTCAATTTCTTGTTGTATTTTTAAAAAAACATTTTAATTGAACATAATTTAGATTACTTACCATTAATTTCATAACACTAAAGATATTAAAAACAAGCCCAACTGAGGCGCAAGTAAAAGTTTCAGTACCAGTTAGTCCACAATCAGCATTGTAAAAGGACTACTGCTGTGTAATTCCATATTATCCTGCAAATAGTTTTATGTGATCTTTTCACATTTAAGTTATTGTTTATTGTTATTGTTAAGTAGCATCAACGACAATCAAGCCTCTTGTAATGATTTATAATCAAGCGATTATAATTCTGGACAGGAAACCACACCATTCCCATCTTAAGAAATCAAATATTTGCATTTTTCATTTATTTGTATAAAAATATGTTAAGTTTTTATACTTTTATTAATTTGTTTACATTAAACTCATCTATAAAGGCCTAAATAACCAGGCTCCTCAGCTCTTCAGGGACCTGGTGGTACCTCTCAGGGTTTCTGGCTCAGTAACACAAGGTGCGTCTACTGGGAATTATAAGGTGCCCTTTCGTAAATCCTCACTTGAGACAGACAGCTTTTTCTGTTCGGGGAATCTACATGTGGAACTCTTTACCTAAAGAACTCAAAATGGACCATGACTGGGAACATTTTAAACCCAAACTGAAACACTTTTTAAAGAGGGATCAGTCATGTATTCATGACTTTTGTGTTGTAATGTGTGCATATGTAATCTTGAGTCTTGTGCAGTTTCATGTGTATTTTACCGTTGAGTTACATTTATTTTAAAAGCCCATCTAGGGACGGACACTACAAACTAGCTTAAGCTGTATGTGGCATAAGTTCATGTTGTATACTTGACCCTATAAAAATAAAGATTTAAATAAATAAATACATTTGCATGAGCCAAATAACACATAATGTTGACCAATATTATATTTTCATGTTAAATAATAATAATGTATTACATTAAATTGGTTTAGATGTGCAACAGCTTCAGAAATGTTTAATTCTGCTTAAGACACTGAACAATCAAAGGACCACTGCCGTCACCTCCGTAAGAGTCTTATTATTCAGGGTGAGTGCCCCATCTTGTGAAGGTTTAAGAAACTGCAATGAATTACATGGACAAGATAACTGAGCCCAGATCAGCGTAGACAACAGAACATATTTGTCATTTTTAACTGATGGGCAGAATAATAACCATGGACCGATATTTCAGTCTGCCATCGACAGCCTAAAAAGTTTGTATGTTTAATCGACTAGTGTGTGCTTACCCAGCTATTCCACATTCGACCATGGCTGCGTGGTTGTGCTCAAACAGCATGGAAGCATTTTTATGTTGTGAATCACAGTGTCTGAGTTTGCAACCTGCTATAGCAGTCCAGGGAACCTGTTAAAGGAAAGGAAACAGTGTGAGTCTCAAGTACTATCAAGAATAGTCATGTCGCATTCATAACATTTGTTCACACGGTCAGACAGAGATCAAAGATATCGCTGTACCTGTCTTTCTAACCTTCCACAGTCTGCTGAAAGACATGTCATGGGGATTCTGAGAGGGTTTTCCATCTAAAATTCACAGGGTGGTTAGTTACCATACTGGTGAAAGATGAATCGCATGCAATGGCCAAACATTTGTTAACTCCTTTATAGATGCAGTTACAGAAAGCGATAGTGTGCAAAGCTTGTAACTTTGATCTGTAATCTATTATCTTGAAATTATTGGTTATGTCTAGCAAGGATGTAGTTGCAGTTGTTTTGTCAAATATTATATATTAAATCAGCGTACAGAGGTTTGCACCTACAAACATTTCCAGTGTCCCCATGTGTAGCATTTAGAGATGAAATGATTAGTCAGTGAGTCTATTAGTTGATCATTAGAGCTCATTTTTCAGAAATACAAAAACTCTCCAGTTGCAACTTCTCAATAGTGAGGATCAGCTGGTTTTCTTTGGCTTATGTGAGATTAAATTTAGGTTTTGAAAAAGAAACATGAACTTTAAAAAAGTATATTCTATTTTTCAATATTCCATAGACCAAATGACTAATCAATTACCTAGAAGACAATCAGCATCATGAAAACAACTGCTAATTGCAGCCCTAGTAACAGCTTATAATAGCAACTGCAGTATAGTAGCAGCATGGAAGCAGCGTTGAAGGTATGAATATTGATTTGATATTGACTGCAGCTGCAAAGCTTAAGCTGTTTAATGTCCACCTGTGATCCACCTCTTCAACACTGGCAGTTTGCTTGCTGATCAACAGACTCCAGTTATAACAGCGATCGAAAGAGGAAGCCTTCATGTTAGCAACCACAGAGCACAGTCATTACACAGTGCAAGATCACTGTGCATTTGTGATCAGCATGCAGTTAGCAGCCATGCAGAAATCATCACTACCGTTGGGATCAGTGCAGCTGCATACTGAAAGCTCAGGGACAAAGCTGCTCAGAGACAAAACTGAATAAAACATGTGTCACACATACCATCTTATCTTTGTCGACACTTAATGGAAGAGTTAAGGCTCTCTGTCGCTCCGTCATGATCCACAATTTTGTAAGGCACAGCAGGAACACTACAAGAAACACAAACAATAATAAAAAAAAAAGTATAAGCAGTTTGTTTCTGTTACAAAAGTCAAATCCTGAACGACAAGGTGCTCTTTGACGTCCAGAAAGATAACTGTAAAATATAAAACACTAACCAAGAAAAAACATGTTGATAAATAAAGGGCTTTGTTGGTGGATTATCCATTAATATAATTCATACTTTTAATATTGTTATTTTCACAGATTGTGGCTATTTATGAAGACATGTTATTGTTAGTAACAACATGTACAATGACAGGCTGTTTAGTGAATTTGAACAAGAAACAGCCTGGATGTTGACATAAAGTCAGAGTGCAGTTAAATAAGCAAACATAGAAAGACGTTAGTGCGCCTACACATAGAGGCACACGTGACAACAGTGATCAACAGGGACAGATACATTTGCACTTGTTACTAGTTTTTAATGCATCATTAGCCAGTCATTCCAGTTTTACATCAGTCACGATGACGACATCAGATCCTGTATTATGACTATGTGTATTGACTTTCTCAAGGATAAGTCTGCAATCCAAAGCAAAACTGCGTTGGTGCATGCTGAATGAAAAACTTGCAGGAAACTAAAAGTCACCCACAATAACGTTAACAAGTTAACAAGCAGGACTCAAGATGTTTCTTTTGTCATTGACCTTGATGTTTATTCTCCAGAAAGAGAGAAAAGGTGGATTTCTTCCTGAACTTGGGCGCAACAGAAAGTGAAAAACCTGAGTAGCTAGCGCTAGCTAAGTGAGCTAGCCACGTTAATGCTATGTTGTTGTTGTAAATGGAGGAGAACTAAAGCTTAAGTTACCTCAGGCCAGGACTTCCCTTCCTGTTAACAGAGGATAAAAGAAAAGCGAGGTCAACTATTTTCCACTGAACGTTTCCACCAGCACCGTCAAACACCGGTCGGCACACATTTCTCTGGATTCACTTCTGTAATTAACAGGCGATACAATATTCCTCAGCAACATCCGGTGAACAGCGGAAGTGCGCCGGGAACCAAACAATCGAGGAGCACATTGACCACTGAGCTTTTTTCTTTTTTCTTAATTCTTTATTTTATAGAATATAAATACATTAACACGATGCACACACAAAACTGTCCACCAGGTATATATATACAAAGTTTATGAAGAAAAAGTCATATATAGGCTTACTCAAAATAATGTATCGTCAGTTCATAAGAAATGTAGTCAAAACACAGTTAGTTTTAATTGCCATCCTATTCTTAAGGCCTCTTATCGTGGTGCCATATTGTTGCAGTTATTGATATAAATGTCCAAAATTTGGTTTGGAGTCCAAGCATCTCTTCTTGTGAATGTGGAATTTTCCTAATAAGAAAAATTAACTGTACAAAACAATAGTTTTCAATCAATCAATCTTTTTCCTTCTCATTACCTTCGAAACATTTAAAAATGTCTCTATCCTGGGATTTGATAGTTTCCCCAGTTTTCCTTTGTATATAATGCTGAACTTCCACCCAAAATATGCTGGTATACATACAATGATAAACAAATGATGATGAAACAAATGGCTGATTGTCTTTTCTTCTACTCCACAGAAAGTGCAAGAATACTTAATATTAATTTTAAATCACTCTAATGTTTTTTTTTACTGGATATATTTGATGGAAATTTTTAAAGGAAACCTCTTTAACTTCATTACCAAGACAAAATTGTCCTCAAATAGCCACATTTTCTGCCAATTAATTTCTCCATAAAGCGAAGCCCAAAATAATCTTCCTGAGTTACAGCTTGTATGTAATTCCTGATGTATTCAAACATTTATTCTTGATAATGTCAACTTCTGAAAATAATATACCCCTATTGAATGGCTCGATCATTAAAGCCTCAATTACTGAACCTCTGAGAAGCTGCAGCACAGCCCCAATAAAGCATCAACAACCACTACATACTCTTTTTGGCATAACTGGTAACCTGAATTCAGAGAGGAATTCATTATATTAGTAACTGCCCATTAGCATTAACACGTTGTTTAATCAATACCCTACCACTGTCAACCCATTTTTCATAATATAGTGATTTATTTTTATATTGAATGTTCTTGTTGTTCCAAATGTAGTACATAGTTGATGAAAAATTATGTTTGTTAGATAGTTTGCAGACCAGCAGAGCTTATGTTGTCTTTATGAAAAACAATATATTTTATTAAATAGCGACATTTGTTCCTCCAAATGAAATTAAATAAACTAATCTATTTTTTTGTATATTTCGGTAGGCATATCCAATGATAAGGACACATAGACAGATCTGGATATTCCCCCAGAACTCGAACTTGAGGTCAACCTTTTTTGGGAACATTAAGTTGTTCCAGGTGCGCGATTTTTCTTTTCCCGGGATGGTGAATCATGGCCCGCCCTACTCTGCCTCTGACTGGTTTACCCTGATATTCTTACCCAATCCCTGACCAATCTTACTAGTACTATTAAAAGGGTAAACGGGCACTAGCCAATCATAGGCCAAGCAGGGCTGGTCAACTGTGGCGGTGGAGGTTAAAGATGTCTGCCTCCGTGTCCGCCATTTTGTCTGCAGCTAGACCTGCTTCCCTCTGGGGTCAGCTAAGAGAAGAAAAAAAAAAGCTCCAAATCTGTACTGACGGTTTAGAAATTTGCGCACGGTCGTACTTTTATGCATGTACTTTTACTTAAGTAAGATTTTTCATGCCAAATGGAGTGTTTTTACACTGCTGTACTGGTACTTTAACTTAAGTAAAGGATCTCAGTACTTCTTCCACCACTGGTCATATATTTTTGTACAGACAGATACAGATAGTCTCCAGACAATGAAAACTTTCTTCTTTGTGTCAGGCTGGATTACATACTGAGCAAGTTTGTATTTGCCTGATAATTGATCATTTGATTACTTGCACCACCAACATACAATATGAACTGTGTCCTGAATTATTAGGGAATATTTGTGGCCCTCTTGTGGACAAAGGACCAGTTCTATTATAGTTCCCTATTTGTACGTTTCCCTACGTAAAGTTGTGTAATAACTGAAAATAACTGATACACAGAAAACCTGACACCAGGTCAAGGGTGTTTATTTGGTTTTCATTTTTTGTAAGGCCTTTTTTTTCCCAGATAGCTAAAATGAACAGTTGTGTAGGTGCACTTACTCCTTTCTGTACTGTGAAAAAGGACTCAATGTCTGTCACCAGGAGCACAGTATGGACATTGGACTGAGACAAAAGGTGGACTAATATTTATATTGTAGCCAATAATGGTCCATGTGTACAGTTCTTTACATACTAAATGTTGATAGTGGATGTGCAGCTGCAACGTATCATCCAAACCAATGTTTTGTTATTGTGTAATGCAAAAATACAACTATGACAAATTCATTCCAGTGAATTCATCCCAATGTCCAGGTGTCATCAGGAGCCATTTTTATGCACAGCAGTCTCTCAAGATGTCCACAAGCCTGCTGCACCACTGACACCTTCATCAGACTTTGAGCTCAGTATGGTTGCAGGTGGGTGACCTCTTGAGACCACTAGTTAAGACACTATGCATTGCATTTGCTTCAAATGTAATACTATTTTATTACAAAGGATAATATCAGATTAAAAATCTGAGTGAAAAGTTGAACCTTTGAAAACTGAGATCATCTTAGTCCATTGAGTTACAATGGGACTAAGATCATAATGCTTTTGGGAAACAGGGGCCAGTTATTTTCTAGGAAACTATAAGAAACCATGGGAGCCTTAAAATACAGCTTTACTCATAAATCAACTGCTGCTTTTTGTCATTTCCCCTCTCATTCACTTTCCAACAAGACAAGAAAGAAGAATCTGGGTGATCCATGTAATAATTTATTATCAGGCATTATATTGTGATTTACAGATCTTCATTTATTCTTATCCAATCCTAACAACCAACACTATAATCAAGTATTTCTGCTATCCAATATGCATTTACCATTTGGAATTGAAGCAGGTTGAATCCTACCCGGAATAAACACTGCACAAATCTTTTCACATAACAGTACAGCAGTTTCTTATATAGTTGCATTTGTATTTTCAATATATACACATAAATTTAACTTAAAACAGTTTCACACAATAAGACAAGCACAACTTCACGCAGAAACCAGACAAATCTCATTCTTTCATCACATTACAATATTTCTTTACAATAAAAAATACAATTGCAATCATCAGGGGGGGGAAATGAAACATAGTTAGTGAGGAGTTAAAGTCGTAAGGAATGATGAGCCGTGGGGTTGAAGGGAGGAACTCTGAATTTCGTTCCGTCTATACACTAATAGAGGATGACATTTAACCTCCTTATGTAGACTAAATGAAGAGCCACAGCTGTAAACAAAAAGGTGATTCAGTACTACATCCGCCCCTCTACCCCAGAAAGCTGTCAAAGGTTTTTCACTAAACAAGACCTCACACAAAAACACAAATATTCACTTAGAGGGATCTACAGGGACAGATGGAGTGTTGCTGATCAGGATTTAGTCCATCCTGATCTTCTGATTGGTCATCCTGTAGATGATGCTGTCATATCCTGGGTCCATGTTCCACAGGTTGTAAGCAATGGCGATAACAGCGAGGGCCAGGGCGATCATCAGCCACAGCACGATGTTGAAGACTACAGCATAGTGGAAGTTGTACTTGTAGGCCAGGTTGTAAGGACTGTCTGGGTTACTCTGCAATACAAGTACAAGATTTAAAAATCAGAGAGTCAATGCATGTACACTTTAACCATATTCAATTATTCCATTTAATTTAATCAAATTTAAATAGCTTTTTTTAAAAGGTGTGTTAGCGCACAACACCTCTGACTTTTTGACCTCTCTCCACAAACCCTCACACACAGGATGTGAGTGGGAGACAAGCAGGGGGCAACATCTGATAAGACGCATTAACTGGACAATCAGGATTGTCTCTGCAGGACGCCCACCCCCTTCCCCTTCCCCGTTTTATTAGAGTGGATGATCAAAGCGTTCCTCGGTTCCAGACCCAAGTCATAAAAACCATGATTGACTAGAAGTGGGTTTATGCTTGACGCAGAGGGGTTAATGGCGGTCCTGCTATAGAGAAGTAGGTTTTGTTTTATAGCTTAGCATCAGATTTCACCCCTTAATAGCACCACTGCAACACTACAGGCAGGGATTAAAGCAAGAAAAGATTTGTGAGCCTCAAAAGCTGTCCAGAAGGTACAATGTATTGAATTAATATATATGAATTTAAAACTGCCTGAAATCAAGCACCATGCGTGAGAACTTTAAGCTTTAAGCATGTGATCAGGCTGTATCATGCTTTAATTATTTTCCCTGCAGTAATTGTGTTTATTCTTTCAGCTGCTTTGTGATATAGAACTAGAGTTACATCCGAGTAACTTCTGTTTCAGCTCACCCCTTCATATGCTGCCATTTCCCTGGCAACTAACCAAAACAATCAGTGGTAAAAATACTTAAAGTTCCCTCTTTAGCATTTATAAGCACCATATAAACATTTAATAAACGGTTAATTACACACTATAATGTAGTTGTGATCACACGTAAGGAACATTTTAAGTGTTTATTAATGTACAGTATTTGTCAACAATTATAACTTTTATATTATTACAACCTCACCTGCCTGAACACCAACTACAAAGACAATTTGCGACCTATTGAGAACTGTAAGGGACCATCAAAGTTTGTGGTATTGAATTTTAGTGCATTACGCTGAGATTTGTTTCTAATCTTTAGTCTGGCCTCACTGACAGAAATGGCATCGACGAAATATTAGAAAGACCCTTTAGTATTATGAATTATGACTGCCACTGAGTAAGTGTATAATTATTCTTTGGGCACACATGAGCTAACATTTAACTTCAGTTTTGGAAACATTTAACAAGTAGGTCTGCTTCAGACTTACAATCTGTTTGGATTCCAGGATCGAACGGGACTTCCTGGTCAAAGGAGCCTCAAAGGTCTTCACTGTCACAACCTCCACTACAGCGCTGTTGCCATAGAGACTATACACGTCCTCTCCAAACTACAATGGAAAAAAATACAAACATGGTTATAGAGGTTAAATCAATGATTGAGGAGGTTGTCTTTATAAGGTTTGTGACTTTCTCAGATTTTCTTCTTACCTTCTGCAGGACAGAGGCGAGAATAGCAGTGGCGTCACGGTACTGGGGAGAGTCTTGGCCGTAGACTCGGCTCAGCTCCTCCAGGCCAGACAGCTCTAGGGAGTACAGGTCAGGGGAGTGGTCCTTGGCCAAATGCCTGTGTCTCTGCAGCTACAGGGATGACATAAAACAGACATATGTGTCACACTTCAAGGAAAACTCACATTTTTCAGGAGGAAAAAAAAAAACAACCTTTTTTGCTAAACTGGATGACTTACCAGAGCAGTGATATCATGCAGTACTTGGACCTCAGACAAGAAGAGTAAATCAGCCTAAGAAGCAGAACATTAAAGAGGTAAGACAGGAAAGACTCCCGGTAACAGTCCTCCACATGGTGAAATTCAAGGATACAAATTGTCAAAAACAACATTTCAATCTGGTCACTTTAGCGCAAGAAGCTCCAGAGATACTGGATTTAATGTTGCTATCTGTATATATATATATATAAAAAAAAGTATATAGTAATAAAATAGTTAAAAAGTGACCTCTGCATTTCTGCTGAGGGAGTTGAGGGGCAGGGAAGCCAGCACAGAGCCGTCCTGGGACAGACGGGCACGGATCTGCTGTAAAGTAACTGGTAGGTCCTCAAACACAGCGTTGGCTTTGCCCAGCATATACAGCCTCTGAGAAAAACAACAGACAGTCAGGTAAAGAGAATACATGAGCACCTCCAGAGACTTGTCCAAAAAGGTAAATTTGCCTTGTTCGGTCTCAGTATATTTTCCATTACCTCTTCACTAGGGGCCAGCTGAAGCACTACAGGTGTGTCCTCAGCAAACAGAGAATGCACTGTCTCTGCAACACTATCCAAGGTGAAGGGTACCGGCTGGAAGGAAAAAGATGACTCATTGACAAACTACGCTGACTCATTCAAATTTCAGCCAAATTTTCAGTGATATTTACACCAAGGCCTAAATTTGATGTACAAAAGTGGTACAAAAACCCTTCCCACAGATATGTTTCTGTATGTTGCTATCAACATAGGCCAAAGCAGTATAACACAATCCTTCTAACTCACATTCTCCAAAGGATAGGAAGCCACACTCTGAGGCAGGGCCAGGCTATCAACTCCTCTAACCACCACCAGTACATTTGCCCGGGGACGCTGGAACAACGGACCAGCCTTGAGGCCTGGCCAAGACAGATCCTGCACAAATAAATACACATTGTAAAGGCTAGGTTAGCACAAGCACAAACTTAAGCTACTTCTGCAAAAGACATAAACAATAGTTTCTACAATTAAAATTGTGGAGCATTCTTTCAAATAGTAACTAACCTCTTGAACAGAGAAGCCCATGGTTAAAGCCACCAGGTCAGGGATCTTCTCTCCAGAGACAGGCCACTCTCCTTTCTGGAAGGACACAAACTCTGGAGTCTGCAGAACCGTCAAGACGTCTCCATGGACACCTGCCGGGAAAATAGAATCGACGGTCAAACAAAACAAACACAAGGAAAAGAAGAAGTCACGGACTGCATGGCAAATCTCCTAGCAGACTATATGCTGCCTACTGCACTATGTATTTACTTTGCATGACTTTTCTTTCTTTCTTTATTGTCCGATTTCTTAGTGTATAATATATGCATTATATTGAGTCATTGTATAGTTTTTACTTTTGATAAAAAATCCCACATGTCACATCTTTGATAGATGTGACAATTACAGTTACAAGGCACTACACTTGTCAGTGATGATGCAAAACGATGATGACCCATAAGTGTCCAAAATCATTTACTGCTCACTATAGAGTAAAGTATTGTGGAAATTCATGAGTGAGTGAATGAGGAAGTGATTTTGGAAACAGTGTTTCTTTGTTCAGATGTATTGTGTTTGCAGAACATTGGCTATCACATATGGGTTTTTGTCTGTCCAGACATGTTTTAAGACGTACATAAAACACTCTACTTTGTCTCCAACTTCACTGTAAAGGCCTTCCTCAGTGATTATACACTGGAGGCTTCAAGTATCCACATCAAGCTTGTGTAAGTTGTTTTTCGACCTGGATTGGCTCCAAACCATTTGTGATGTCACAAATCATTGGTAGGCTCAACCCTTTAAAATCTTATTTTCAATGAGCTGAGAGAAATTCTCCACTTTCAGCAGATGAATGTGAAAAGAGCCTTCTAGCGTCGAACTCTGCACATTCATCATTCCTCACAGTGAAGCTCAAACATTCAACTGTGGGAACAAGAAGAAAACACATAATTGAGCAGAGGGGGGACTTGAAATAATAGTTAAACACTAACGCTACACATAGAGGTGACAGTAACGAGTAGTACCTGGCCTAACATGCCAATATATTGAAATTGTATGATTGCAGATATTTGAATTGAGCACTTAGACAATTCAGCTTCATCCACAGGGTGATATCATCTAATAATAATATTAATATTAATAATAATAACAATAACTCTAGCACTCTTTTCCTCCTCTGCTCCTGCTTTGCTGTAGTGGAGGGATATGAAAAGCCACTTCTGTCAGTGTAGCGTTATAATGCATTAACATTGATATGTTAAGAGACATGATATGTTTCTTTGACAACAGCCTGACTGGACTTCATGGGTTCCAGTAAAAATAACCCTTTATAATTAAAACGCGGTGGATGGAGGCATAAACTCGTGACAGGACGCTGGTGATGAATGTTAAAGAGGAACAGCCTGTCACATGACAGACTACTCTGCGGTGAATTAGGAACCAGCTACTAGGAATAAAATAAATGCCCTTCTTCCTTCAGCTTTTTGTGACCTCGGCGAATTTCTGACCCTTTCCCTAAAGAGAGAAAAACACAATCTCATCCTCGCTGCTGGCATTAACATTTTGCTAAGTGTTAGCAAAATGACTAACGAAAGGATCTTCAGCTGTTACTCGGTTGTTGTTAATAAACTAAGCCAAACCAATGATCCTATACTGTCAGTACAGCAAGATTACATTGCAAATCCCCCATCATCATGTACATATATGATATTATCACACAAATTAGGAGTAAATCAGTAAACGTTAAACTATACGGCGATGCTAACGATGTCCTAGCTAGGTTAGCCATCTGTCATCCGCAAATACGATATATGAGCCTGTTACATTAGGTTCATGAGGGGGCAAAGGCTTTTTTCTTTATAGTGAATCACAATACATCGTTGCACGTTTCTTACCAGTCGTGACGAAGGCGCAGAGGACAAACGCCGCGGAGATCACAGCCGCCATCCTTCGACAGTTTGTCAGCGACATCTTTCTCCTTTCTACAGCAGAGATCAGCTGACCTGACGTCACGACGCTCTGCGCAAAGAACGACGGGACAGCTGAAGGAGCTGGAGGATGTATAGTGTTTACATTAATACATGCGCACTTTTCTACATAATGAATAAAAAAACACTTTTTACAGATGGTATATTTTAATCTTGTTGAGAGTTCTGTGGTGATATATTGTAGATATATCAATCAAACTAGATAATATAGCCTAATTGTTTTGTTTGGTTTATTGCATGTTCAATTCAATTCACATACAATAGACACTGTGCAAGCATACATGCAACGAAAGGGTGTATTTCTTTCTTTTTTTCTTTTTTTTTTTAGCAATTCACCGGATGTAAATTTCTCAGCTATCACAAGTGCTGTTTTAGTGTATTTACCACACAAATTCCCAGGGGTTTCTGAGAGTGTTCATGGGACATCCAGAATAAACTAAAATGTTTAATTTCATCATTATGTCAGTTTAATTTTCTCCACTGGCCCAATTGAATATTTTGTGTTTTTTATGTCCTGGAGAAATGTGGCAAAACATCTTCTCAGACGGGTCCTTAAAATATATAATTTTACAGTATGCCACAAACACTCTTTTGAATGTAAAGGTTATTTCATTTTATCACAAAGCAATAACATGTAAACCAAAAATATGCGTGAGAGAGAAGACCTGTGAATTCTTATTATGGTAACTTCAACACAACAGAAGAGAACTTTAGGACAACCACCTAAGACCTCTGCTGCAGTATTGTAAGGGCTCAGATCTTTTTCTGATTCAAGTGCTCTGACAGATAAACCATTATCCTGAGTACTTCCTCGGTTGGGGAGTGTGGTCTAAACTGTCTGGTATAAATTCCTTCAGAGTCTTTATGTGGATGGAAAAGCAGCTGTAGAGTGTACATGTTTTTACACAGATAAACCAGATGATATTCTTACAAATATAGTTTTTCCACAATATTTTTAGAAATTAGAAAAAAAAAGTCATACATCAGTTAATTCACCAAACATATCTCTAGAACATGTTGAAAATGGTGAAAAACTCCATGAGCCACACAATAACTACCACAATGGAGCAGACACACAAAGAAAATATTTAGGTACATTTTATTAACAATTATGAGGGGTAAAAAGGATATTTCACAGTAGTGATGACTATACAGTATAATGTTATATGTATATGTGCACCTTGCAGCGACTTACAGCCATTTTTCACCTGGACAGAGATCCATTTACAACCCTTGATGGCTGTTAATTAGAGGCTTATGGCCAAACCTTTCTCTCTAAAATAACATCTTGCTGTTCAGGAAAGACGGATGAGAGAAGCTCTCGATTGTGACCCTCCTGCACCTTCCCTCTCAGAATATGACACTGACTTTAGCATTTGGGCTGAGAGATTGAGGTTTGAAAGGCTGGATTCCTTTTTTCAGCTTCTCAGTTAGCTGTCTGACAGCATCTTGTCACTCCATGACCTTTACCTGGATACCTTTCGACCTTTACCTCCTAGCACGCAAAGAGAAGCTAAATCTCTGACTTCACTCTGCAAAACTCTTTGCTTCTAAATAAAAATGAGCATTCCTGTTGCCCATTTTTAGAAGATCTTTTCGACATAAAAAGAAAGTCTTGAGAGCGTCCTGGAGCCAGATGATTTTAATCAGCTTTCTCTCTTTCTTCAGAGCATTTCTCTAGAGATTCATTTATGGCCTGAAGGGCTGGATTGCACATGTCCCTCTGTAAAGCTCCATTGTCACTGTGTGGATCAACAAAACCCCACTTGAATTTTGGCCTGGCACCCGCTCTGCAGAGGCCAGGCAGTTGGGAATTTAGTTTGGAGTCTATGTGCTTTCATTCAGTCATCATTTTTGTTGAAGCTTGGCCAGATCGTAATGCTGACACACTGCTGCTCATTTAGTGCATTCTTCAGACCCTTCCAGACTGATGTGTTTTTCCTCTACAAGCATTCCTTTATGGCCACTCAGGTCCAGATCATCGGTGCCTGATTAGACACATTCATGTGAAAAAGGTCAAGGTTGATCTATACACTCAAAGAAAATTCAGGATGTGATGCAGACTATGGCTGGATCAACCCACTAGGGGGCCATGAGGCAGTCCAGTGAGTCCATTTGAACAATTACTCCTCCCACTCGCTGTGCATTGTTTACTACCCAGTCACCCTCTAAAGTTGGGAGACCTGAAGCCCTTGATATCAAACATAGACTCCAAGTTTTCCCTGTCTCAAAATAGGTTGTTGTGATTAAATGAAATAGAATTTCTTCAAAAATATATACCATGAAGTCCAATATCAACTGAAAAATAAACCTATTTGAGGACAAGGATGATAGCCTATATTTTTTATTGTCCACAATAACTGCATGAGTCATAAGCCAATTTCTTCCTGTGGCAGCATAAAAACAAATGACAAATATATATTTTCATTTTTTAAAAAGAGCCTGGTGCTGTCATTTTCATCAGACAGGAATAAATTATGTATTTGTTCAGGACTATTTCAAGCTGTGGATTTTGTGCACTAGAGAGTATTTATGGAGGCAGGACAGTATGTGTGATCAACTCAAATGAACTACAGCACCTATGTTAGTTGCAATGAAGGAACACATCATCCAGTACAACAATGTGGTTCATTTATGTGTTTTTAATAGATTTTGGACAACAACTGAGATAACTGGCAACAGAAGGAAGGAGCTATATTAAGCTTTGGCTAAACAGACATTTATTAGTGGGATCAAGACATTGTTGGTTTTGGTCTTTTCATGAGATTTGTTGACAAAGAAAATATAGAAAATTTCTAGGCTTATTTTTTAAAACTGTGTTTTGACACAGGGCCACAGGAGTAGATAAGAACCTAATAATAACTAACATTTATCTTTTTGACAAACTGACACAGTGAACATGGAGTCCACTTTTAATCCTGCCTTGGTGCAGATTAATTGAAATAAATAATTATATAATCACTGTGGCTTTTTAAATGTTGGTGATCATGTCAATAAAATTCAAAAAAAGTAAAGTTTCAAACATCAACTCCTTCACAAATGTGAGTATTTAACACTGAAGCCCAGTAAATTCACATTCAATGTATAGTTGTGCACACTGGAGGGCGCTGCAAGCCACAAACTTCTCAGCATACAACTGGGAGTTGGCGAGTTGTTCGTCATGGCTGCAGATATGAATTGCACGACACCTACAATACAGAAATATTCCAAGAGATGGCAATATGGGATTGTGTTGGTATTCACAACTCAGCGATATGCAGTAGTTGCACATAATTTGGCAAGAAGATTAAATTTGACAGGCAGCCGACAAAACTTTCGCTCTCAAAGTACAAATGAACGCTGACACAATGAGGAGCAGAACACATGTTTCATCTTGCAGTTTGTATATTTATTTTAAAGCAACTTCTTTTGTAAAATATAAATACAAATTATGAGATATTTTAATTACAAAGTTAAAACAAAAATGAACACACCAAAAATTACTTTACTGCAGTAGCCTCACTGTTATATACAAGCTCTTTGCCAAAGGGTGAATATCAACATTATCTTAAAACTTTATTATACAAACAATTTTGTAGTTTTGCATGTTAAATTACAGACTAAACAGGAAGCACAATTTGAACAAAGAAAAAAAAAAAAGAAAGAAAGATACAACAACAAAAAAAAGCTCCTCGGGCTTAAGCTAGTGCTGAAGTCTGAGGAGAGGGGGAAAAAAAAACAGGACATCATGTGCTTCCTATAAACACAAATACCACATTCAATAGCACAGTCTCAGTACTATCCTGTACAGCTACACACATGCACAATGTGCTGCGCGCTCACACACTCCATCCAGTTGCTGACAACACGACTATACTCTGTTGTCATACAAAATCTTTCAGAGAGGAGTCGTGAGCAACATCTGAAAGAAAAAAATCTCTTGATATTTTTTTAATATATATATATTTATATATATATATATATATATATATATATATTTATTTATACATATATTAATTTATAAAAATAAGACCATTATTAAGTCTATTGAGTCTCAAACTTGATCCTCACTTAACACAGGGAAACGTTTCAGCAGCCTGGTCAGCCAGCAGGTCAGTTCATCTGTACAGTGCACCAGTGCTGGTCCAGAGCAAGGCCGAAGCACGGGAACTATGGGTCAGGCTAAGGCATATCATCATAACCCCGGGTCGGTTCTGAAGCAAACTGCAGTCGATAAGGATCAAGGTCAGTGTTTAGTGGGTCCAGGGCTCAGGATGAGCCCAACTTGCCCAACAGCCTTGATTTTGTCCTTCAATTTGTCCCTCGAGTGCTCCCAGCGGTCGTCCAGACACTCCAGTGTGGAGCCCAGCAGGGCAGCCAGCTCGGCACTGTCTTCGACCAGATCCAGCAGCTCCTTGCTGTCCGGTTGGAAGCTCTCCAGCTCCTCTGGGCAGGAGAAGAGCTGTGACAAAGATGCTTGCCGGTAAAACTCTGCCTCAGCCACAGTCACCACCTCCATATGAGGGAAGGCCTGCCGGAAGCCGCGAGCTGACATCCGCAGCCGGCGAAGCACATCAGACAGCAGCAGCCAGTTCCTTGGCCTAGAGGAAAAAAAAAAAAAAAAAAAAAAAAAAATCAACCAGTGTTAAGGAATGAGAGCCAACAGACAGGCAGACATGTATACATAAAAGGCATGTGCGCTCTTGTGGTGAAAGCTTACCCCTGGGAGAGGGACACCTGGATGTTGTAGCAGGGCAGCAGAGGTCGGTCAGAGAACTCAAACTCAAACACCTCTCTTTTGTCGTCGTCGTCGTCGTCTTCCGGGCCTGGCGGATCAGCTAGGATGTCATAGACACCGACTTCTTCGCCAGACTCTGAAACACGCACAATAAAAAATAAATTAAAAAAATACAAACGGGTCATTTTTAATGAGCATCCACATTGTCATAAAACACGCAAGGATGTAACCGATAAAAGTCTGACATGTATAGACATCTCACTCCGAGCTTGATGGCACAGAAGAAAAAGATTTTAGCAAGCGCTAAAACTGACACACAGCGCTGATCAGTACTCACCACATACGGCGCTGCCATAGAATTCCCAATAAAGCCCTGGGTCGTCATCTGAGCGGCCCTGAAGGTCAGCAAAATAATCTATGGAGAGAGGAGAGGAGCGGAGCATGTTATTCAAGAGCCTGAGCCCGAGGGACAGGCAACGAGGCAAATACAATTGCCCTTGGAGACTACAGCAGAAAAATGGATAAAGAGCACAGTAAAATAGAGGAGGAGGAGGGGGCAGTGTCAAGAGAGAAAAGAGAAACAAACAGAGCAAATGTTTTGGGGGAGGAGGAGGGAGTGAGAAGGGGGGAGGGGGGGGGAGGGGGGGCCTGATGGTCAGGGGCCAGCGGCTGTACCACGGGGGAGGAGAGCGACTGTCTCCGCTGGGTTAGAGCTGGCTCTGTTCAGACCGGGGCTACAGACGGCTGCCAGGAATCAAACAAGAACCACACACAGTTGCTGCGTGTGCATGCTCGCTCGCGCACACACACACACACTCACACGCGCGCACACACACGCACGCACACAGGGCGAGCTGGAAACAAACAAGCAGAGGGAGCTGGATAAGCACACACAGCGAGAGCAAAGTGTGTATTCAGCACACACACGCACGCACGCGCGCGCACACACACACACACACAAACACACATTCACAGAGTGAGAGCCGGGCTTTGTGCCAGTGCTGAGGCGTGGGGCGTCTGGCGTGTGTTTGGAGGGATTAACGGCCTCCAGATGAGTGGGACCAGGTGGAGGGAGGGCAGCAATCGCTCGCTCTCACTCATTTTCTCCGGTGCTCCATCTCTCTCTCTCTCTCTCTCTCTCTCCCCCGCTCTGTCAATCTAGCAGACATCGATCTATCCGTCCACGCTCTTTTCAGAATTCAGCACCATCTTTCCAGCTGTCTACATATAAATCTCCCGTTCGTACTAAAACCTGTTCACCCTTCTGACGACCGTGAACTTACACCTGTTCGTTGTCGCCCCGCTTCTATGATCTCTCCCTCATGTGCCTGTCTCTCTCTTTTTCTTTTTTTTTTCCACTGGTGTGTCTCAGGTAATTGGTTTTAACTAGTTAGCTGTTCATGTAATATTAAGCAGCCGGCTTTGGAGGAAGTGTTTGTGTGTGTATGTGTGTGTGTGTCTGTCTGCGTATGCAAGTGCGTGCTTTCATTTCCTCCTACTGTACACAGAACACAGGCTCATTTGTGTTGTCTCGGCTTCACTGCAAACATTTAGACGAACCCTCTCAACACACACACCCCAAACACAGGCCGCGTCAGACTCTAGCATGGCAGCCTTGTGAAAAGACACACTCCAGCACTCACACACACGCATACAAAAGCAGAGTCTCCAGCCAGAGCGAAGCCCATTTCCTCACGTACGCTGAGCAAACACAGTTGGCGTTGCTAAGTAACCAGATAGAGGAGCTCAGAGGCAACAGCACGCACCCCGGCGGGCTGAAACTCCCTGTCTAACAGGTGGTTGAGAGAAAGAGAGAGAGAGAGAGAGAGAGGGAGGGAGGGGGAGAGGGGGAAGGGTGCCGGAGGGGAAATGGGATGACAGAGACTGACATGTCTAGCGGCGGTTTGGGAGGTGAAGGATGAGGATTTATAAAGAGGGACTCATATCAACAGGTTGCACAGAGGTCACAGCTTTGAAAGAGCAGCGAACAGTGAATGAGCCAAGATTGGGACATTTGGGAAATGGATGTTGCTGACTGATCGTTTCAATAATCTACCCTTTCCCCTCTTCAATATCCACTCTCTGGCATACCTGCTGTCTTATAAAAAAAAAAAAGAAAAGAAAAAAAAGCCTTTTTATCTCCAAGGCTTTTCATTTACTACTTTTCTGCCATTTGGGGGTTTTGTAATTTATGGTCAAAACCACATTCAACATTCAAACATCCTGGCTTTTACATTACAGTTTGTCTGCACTGGGGAAGAAACTTTTTCGTCTGCTGCGCTTACTGTAAAAGAGCTGCGCGCATAACAAAAAAGGTACTAGAAATGTGAGAAAAGCAGCAACCGTCAGTGTACACAGAGATGTTTGGGATTCTCTATATAGGCCTGTTGATTTTCCATTTTTAAACTCAACAAAATCTAATCCATGAATGTTCCATGTACTGTGTATACTAATACTCCGTGGTGTGTCATTGCCATTTTTGAATACAGGGGAGTTTATTAAT
The DNA here is from genome assembly GCA_029490765.1 of Euthynnus affinis. Lineage (NCBI taxonomy): Eukaryota > Metazoa > Chordata > Actinopteri > Scombriformes > Scombridae > Euthynnus > Euthynnus affinis. The sequence continues at coordinate 10,581,821 of CM055850.1, read as the reverse complement.
CCAATTGTTGGATAATTACAAATTAATATTATTTCTGAAGGACACTTCTAGGGGACATCTGACTAATGTAAACATCCTCTTGTCCACTAGTCTTCACTTTTTTATAGCCAGTAAATCATCTTTGATTGTTTGCTGGATAAGGTTCAGTTTGGAGGCAGAATGAGCCTGACGACTGGAGCCGAGAAGAAACCACCCTGAGTAGTTATGTCAGCTTTCACAAAAATGCGAAGATTTATACTCTAGTCTCCACAGGGGGTGGAGTAAGGATGGGGGCTACAACTCATAATCTCTGTACTTGTTAATCCCTGGCACTCCGCGTGAACTCTTCTAAACAGCGTCTTTGACTATAACTAAACCCATTTGGGATCTTACCCATGAGGAAGCGCTCCATGCTGTCACTGTGGGTCATCTTAAGAAGGCCACGGCCAGAATATGTGGCCAGGGTCGGGTCAGCTCCATAGGACAGCAAGACTCGCACCACGTCCAGGTGGTCATTCTCTACGGCGTCGTGAATCGGTCTACAAACACACAAAGATTCATTTTAATGACAGAGTTGCCATAAAACACTTTGGAAAGTCAGATGTTGCTATTCCCAGCATGCCCACAGTATTTCTCCATGTGCACTTTAGTAGGGAATTTTACTGATGAGAATCAATGCATTGCAGATGATACTTTTAATGGCAACACTTGCCATTCATTGAAACTTAAAAGCGTTAGTTACTGTGCCATTAAATATTTTACTTATTAAGATTTCCCCTAAACTCTGACCTGGTGGGACAGAAAATAAAACGCAATTGATAGATTTATAAGCCTTTTATCCTTCTTAGCAATGATCTTACCTGTTTACCGTAGTAAAAAATAAATCTGGTAGTAGTTTAATAAAAGCTAAACTGCTCCACAATACACTTTTAAGACCTGCACACAGTTCCCTTGAAAAGACCCCCTCCTGTAGGTTTTAATAACACAACAATGAAAGCACTAGCCTTTTTCCATTTAAAACTGCAGCTGATCTGTCAAATTGCTGCTGTTGCCAAACAAATACAAAAAAAATCAAATCAAATCAATCACAAAGATTTTATTATGAGCAAACTTAGGTCACATAATTGATGACTAAGCCCTGACCCGCCCCATGAGGACTTGTAGAAAAAGCCACATGTTTGCTCTGTGCGTAGGACATGTGTTTATACAAGCGAAGGTTTCTGTGGTTGTGCGTGCGTAAGAGTGATTGTGTTTATTTACCTGGTGCCATCCTGTGCACTGCAGTTGATGTCGGCCCCGTAATCCAGCAGGTGTTGGACTATGCTGAGCCAGCCGCGGGCGCATGCCTCATGGAGTGCGCAGTAACCGGCGTAGTCTCTGTGATTCACCTCACACACTCTGTTCTCCAGACAGTACAGCACCACCTCCTGAAGAGAACCAACACAGAGGGACGGAGGTTTAGTGTGTGACATTATATATATATATATATATATATATATATATATATATATATATATATATATATATATATATATATATATATATATATATATATATATATATATATATATATATATATATATGTGTGTGTGTGTGTGTGTGTGTGTGTGTGTGTGTTTGGATGTATGTGTGGTGACAACCCAAGCACTACAAGACCAAATACACAAGTCAGACAGAGCAGACTCATACGCAAACAGTTGTTCCCTTTACAGTTCCTGTGGGAGAAAAATTAGGGAAAGGAGGAACTGAGTGTGTTCCTGAGTCGGACAAGCACGCACGCACACACACACACACTTGCACACAAATGCTCCATAATACTGGAGCTGGCGCCAAAACACATTGAGGAGACCAAGTGTGACTCAACTGTATTTAGCTTGCCAGATTGTGCTTGTGCACGTATTTGTGTGCGTGTGTGTGTGTGTGTGTGTCATGGTTGGGCCTGGACGCCACTGTGGCAGCCAGTTACGATGGTTGGGCTCTGAACACAGCATAATGGAAGCGGAACAAAGAGATTTGATAGAGGTGCTCAAGAGCTGGAAACGTTTTCTCTGGTCTAGGGCTATGACAGTTGGGCATCCAGCACTAAGTAGTCAGACTGGTTTTTATTGGACTGGAACAGTGACAGAGAGGAAACAGAGATAGAGAGCAGCCCAGCAGTGTGTTGATACGGGGCATGTCCGACTCTGACAAGTGTGTGTTTCAACACTGCGGGTATGTGTTTGTGTCTGTTTGGACATGCAACTTGGCAGAAGTATGAGCAGACCCATGAACAAACAAATAGAAATTACCTAATTTTTCAAAAATTAATTAATGAATATATAAATATATATATATATGCATATGTGTGTGTGTGTGTATGTGTATTTATATGCGTGTGCAAGAGTCGTACACTTAGACACACTCATGCACTGTCCTTCTAACAGTCCTGTGCTGAGAGCTGCTCATCTGAACCTGGGGAATGACTCCAAACTTCCATTTCTATGCTAATTCTAGCCCTCCGTCTAGTCCAAGTGTTTATCTCCCTCTCACCCTCTCTCCATTTTAGCAAAGGGCAGACTGAGAGAGGAAGGAAGAAGGAAAGGCAGGCGATGGAGAGAAAACAGACTGACAGAGGGATGAGCAGAGGGCTAGAGAGGGCGGAAGAAGGGAAGAAGCGAGAGGCAACACCCCAACAGATGACAGATAAATGAATCTGTGGATGAAATCTGCCGGGGCTGTCCTCTGGGCTGCAGCTGACAATAACAAGAGATGAAAGGGTGGGGTGTAGTGGGTGGTAGTGTGAAGTGCGAGGGGGGGTGGGGGGGGTGGTGGGGTGTAGTGATAGGAGTGGTACAGAGGACGATCTGAGCCAGGGAGGAAAGGAGAGACAATGATGAAAGGGGGAGAAGTGGGAAAACAAGATCGAGAGAAAAGAAGTGAGCAAGTGTGAGCAAGAAGAAGTGCAAGAGAAGAAGAGAAAGGGGAGGAGGGGTGGGTGGGGGCTGCGGGTGGGGTGGAGGGCAGTAGGGGTGTGTGTGTGTGTGTGTGTGGGGGGGGGGGGGGACGCTCCAACTGGTTTTCGCTCGCTGCCAACACTCTGTTTGCCTGCTGGAGAGAGATTCAGGAGCGCTGTGCCGAAGCTCCCTCTGGGGGATTCCACTCTGTGTGTGTGTGTGTGTGTGTGTGCGTGTGCGTGAATGAGAGCAAGTGCTAGAGAGACTGACGGGTAGAGAGTGTTGATATGCAGCTTGCTTAAATGTGTGTGTGTGTGTGTGTGCATGTGCACACACGTGTATTTTTGTGCCACTGACGAGTTTCTGTGTGTGTGTGTGTATGTGTGTGTGGGGCTGTGGAGGAGGTGTAGCGCTAAACCTCCGGAGCCGTGTTTAATATCGCTGGGAGAGAGCGAGGAGCTTAGCACGAGAGCCCCGGCTTCCCGCCAGACACACTCACTCACACACACACACACACACACACACACACACACAGACACTCCTCCGCAGTAAAATGAGACACTGCTCCCCCCCTCCTCTCTCTAGCTCTCTCCCTCCGTCCTCTAATCTCCCTCTCTAGAATGCTTCCCTGCGCTCGCCTGCAATCAATGCATCACTCAGACATTTAACCCCTTGCAGCGCTGCCTTGTATGCTACGCGCATACACCAGATGTGTGTGTGTGTGTGTGTGTGTGTATATATACACACACACACACATTATATATATATATATATATATATATATATATATATATATATATATATATATATATATATATATATATATATATATATATATATATATATATATATATATATATATATATATATATATATATAAATTCGTATCACATGTGCAGGTGATGCATGAGTGGCTTTCCCTGTGCGATGACGAGCCAACAGTCCAAGCAGTACAGTTAGTGCTTGCCTAAACAAGTGAACCGTGTGTGTGTAAGAGCCAGCCTCTTCTCGAATGGTTGTGCTGGGGCAACAGAGAATAATCTCACATAGTTAATTAATCTGACACTGATGCACAAACGTGCTTTTAGCAAACTTATGAATAAAGACGCTAAAAGGGGTAATCACAGTGCCCATGGATAATATACATTCTTAATAAATACCTCCAGTCTCAACTGGTAACCAGCTATAATCCTCATCAGCTACATGCAAACCAAATAAACAAAACTACCAGTTAGTGGACAATTATTTTAATTGCTAATTCAGAGAAATTTAATTTTATTGTTCACTTTGTCCCATCTGACTGTAACAATCATGGGTTTCTTCTATTCTGGACTCTGTATCTCCGTCAGGAAGAGTTCTGAGCTGTGAGCTGATTCTGGTGTAGTGGGTAGTCTGTATTGCAGGATCACATGATGCACATCTCTTTGTATTAGTATTTAAGTTATTAGGTCCAATAAAATTTGATAAGTCTTAAATAGCCTTGGCAATAAATTATTGTCATCCACGTGTACAGGCAGGCTGCCAGAAGTCAGCCTGTAAGAGGAAGTCTTTAACGCTTATTCTCTTAACTGGCTTTGCTGGAGAAGGACTTTAGTGCGTATACTAACCCTGACCCTTACACACTTTTTCAGAAAATGCGCCTGGTGAGCAACTTTTAGAATGAAGAGGGCGCCATCTTGAAACACCGTATTCAGCTCTCTTTATACATCTGTGGTCTCCTTTCCCTCAAAGTTCAGCACCGTCAAGACAATTTATGGGTCAATGGCACCAGTTTTGGTGTCAAAGTTCACCGAGGTTAAACCCTACAAGAAAAGTCAGCGCAGATTTACTTTGCCTCCACAAGCAGCAGTTCCCTTAATTCTGTGATCACAGATGCTGGGTCTGACTATGTACTTAAAATGCAATCCAGTTTTTCTATTTGCTTGGATCATACATGGATTTGAGAAGGAAAAAATCAGAAGTGATTCATGTGAGGAGAATAAATGACAGATTGCACCTTTATCTGAGCTTTCAATGGGCAGAGCTGAGGGGCCCCAAGCCCCGGCACGAGAGGGAGAGGGATGAAGACATCCGCAGAATCTCTCCCTCATTACCATTTCAAATGCTCAGAGAGCGAGTCAGACGAGGGAGAGCGAGAGAATAAAAGGGGAGCGAGGGAGGGAAGAAGAGCGAGAGAGTGGGCTTTCATGTGCAGAGGCACGGATCGCAAAACTAAACGAACATGAAATATGCACAGTGTCGGCCTGGGCATCGGGAAACGGCAGAGAATAGTGCGCGTGTTGAATTACATGCGTGTGTCTGTGTGTGCATGAGCTGATTCTTGCCTTCACATGCGCAGGTCTGTACACGCAAGGATGCCTGTGCATGTGCTTACCGGGTAAAATTGGGTGTTTCTTCGTGCGCGTTTTCGATGTGTGTGTGTGTGTGTGTGTGTGTGTGTGTAAGATCTGTGTGTTCATGAGGTGATTATGAATTTGCATGTGCAGGTCTGTGTGGGTGGGCGACAGCAGCAAGTGCAGTGAGTCGTCGCTCTGTGCAGCATATGGAGAAGAACACGTCAGGATGCCTGTGCGTGTGCTTATTGGGCCATAACTTGTATTTCTGTATGTGTGTTTCTGCGCGTGTGTGTGTGCGTTTGTTCATAATCAGCATGTGAGCTGTGTGTGCGTGCCTCTGTCTCTCAGGCCCTCATATCTCTCTGCCTGTGTGTGATAAGCCCAGAGCTTGCGGCGCTAAAACACCAGCGTGAGACAAGCGCTCTGTGCGTCTACAGGCTTGTATGCAAGTGTGTGTGTGTATGTGTGTGTGTGTGTGTGTGTGTGTGTGTGTGAGGCAGTATGCATAAATTGGTGTGTCTCTCTTCGGCTCGTCCTTGTGTGTATGAGTGTGTGTGTGTGTGTGTGTGTGTGTGTGTGTGTGTGAGAGTGGGAGCCCCAGGGGTCTGCCCCAGGCTTATCACACACAGGCAGTGAGAGACGAGCTTCCTGAGAGAAAGAGAGAGAGAGAGACAGAGAGTAGGAGAGTGAGAGAGAGAGGGAGAGAGAGAGAGAGAGAGAGAGAGGGAGGGGAAGGGGAAGGCGGGGGTGTTGTTTGCACAGCGGTCAGCGCCTTGTTTGTGTAGTCTCAGGTTTTCTCCTCCCTCCTCCCTCTTTCCCTCTCCACACGCGGAGCGCAGGAAGGGAAAAATGCGAAGGGGGAATGAAAAAAAAAAAAAAAAAAAAAGGAGAGGGAGGGAAAAAAACGTTCGAGAGAGACGCATAAATCACAGAGACGAGCCAGCTTCTCTCCAGCACGGCTGACTGAACCCTGCTGCTGCTGCGCTGCACCCTGTGTCGGTGTGTGTTTGTGTGTGTCAGGGTGTGTGTGTGTGAGAGAGAGAAAGAGAGAGTGAGCGAGGGAGAAAAACAGCCGCCGCCACTGCTAACCACAGTCACCACGGCACATTAGAGGGCCATTAGAACGCGATTATACTCCCAGTGCTTACCTCTCATTCACACTCTTGCTCTCTCCCACTCTGACTCACACATACACACACACACACACACACACCTCATCATCATAAACGTGTACAACAAACACACACAACCATAAAGCAACCGGTTAATGAGGAACAAAAGATACCCACACCTATTTACAGTTCTGTGAAGATACCTCTGCTGGTGATAAAAATTATCATGCGCACACACGCGCACACACACACACACACACGCACACACACCAACACAAAGTCAGCAGAGTGGACACACATAGAACAATATGCAGCTCGAGTGGCATTAAAACCACTTGGATCAATAAATCAATTTGTAAAATCTGTCAACAAGGGAAGAGAACGTTTAGGCTCACGAACAGAAACACAGGGGATGAGTGAGAACGAGACAGAGGGCCATCCAACTTTAATTAAAAGCTTTCAGAGCAATGGGAGTTGAGAGATCCAGCAGAATACACACCAGTCTCATCCTTTCTAGTATGTGCAGAGAATGAGAGGATCTGGTTTAGGAGCGAACGATCGGCAGCGAAACACAAAGAAAGAGAGAGAGAGAAAAAAAAAAAAGTCCCGATGCTAGAGAGGCAGCGAGCATCAGTCTCTGTATAATGATCCCACCGATCCCTCATGCTGTCTGCGCACGCACATGCGTGTGTGTGTGTGTGCCTGTGTCTGTGTGTGTCACACTTCGCCTCACGGAAAATTAATGAGATGTGAGAGCGGAGCGAGGCAAGAGGAGGGGAGGCGGAGAGCGGGGGGGGAATGTGTGTGTGTGTGTACGTGTGTGTGTGTGCGCTCGCGGGGAGGAGGAGGAGGGGTGCCAACGACAATCTGAGTCACAAAGAGAGGAAGAGAAAGAGAGTGCTGAGAGGAAAGAAGGGGGAGGGAGAGAGCGGAAACCTGAGAGAGAAAGAGAGAGTAGCAGGCAAGAGGAGGAAAAAAGATGGAGCACGGTGAGAAGAAAGCGTGAGTAAGGGTGAAATAGAAGGAAATGATAGAAAAGCAAAAAAAAAAAAAAAAAAAAAAAGAGGGATCTAGAAAGAGGAAGAATAGGACAGATGCAAGAGAAGAAGAATCAGATGGAGAGAGACAATTGTGAAAATAAGAGCCGTGTCTGCCAGAATCACAGACAGGAACAAAGTTGGGGGAGAAAAATGAGCTCAATTTAAAGAAGAGAGAAAGATATAAATGAGATGATGAAGTGTAAAAGAAAAAAAAAAGATAAGGAGGGAGGACGACTTTGAGCGAAGCCCATTACCTCGTAGCCCAGCCGCGCAGCTCTCTGGAGGAGAGTTTCTCCGGCGTTCTTGTTCACGATCAGCCGACGAGCCTCCGGCGGGATCGGACGCACCGCAGGGGGCTCGGCAGAGGGGGTCCTGTGTACCCCCGCTGCCTCTGGTGGGACACCGCCTGCTCTGCCGTTCGCCTGGGGCTGCAGGGAGGGCGGGCAGAGCGCAGCGGGGGGAGCAGGGCTTGACTGGAGAGCAGGGATAATGATTAGGAGAGGCGGCTCTCTTCCTCGGAGCGCCTCGCTGCTCACTCAGCTGTGGAGAGAGTGAGAGAGGGAGAGTGTTACAGCCGCTGCCACATAGCAGACGGGACACACATTCACACGCCCGCACACATACACACACACACACACACGCACGCACGCACGCACGGTCACTCAAGGGCACATGCGTGAGACTACACGCGGACATATGCGCACACACACACACAAAAAGGTGTGCATATAAGCACGTACATGAATTTTTTTTTTTTAACAAAATAATTAAGCGGCAAATACAAAACTGGCCAAATAATATATATATATTCAAAAAAGCTTGCCGTTTTTCCTCTCTTATCCTCACATGACTTTTCCATATTACCTCTATATATATATATATATATATATATATATATATATATATATATATATATATATATACACACTACCTATAGCATAAAGTATAGACAGATTTTTTTTTTTTTTTTAAATTACATCTGTGTTTACGTGTTATTATTGTGTATGGAAGACACACTATGTATCACTGAAAAAACACCCACGCAAAGAGCTTTCCCACCAACTGTTCACGCCCCAAACACTGCAGGTTGGCACGGCACTTTTCTTTAACCGCTAAACCAACAGAGCCCTCTGAGCGCAACACACGAGAGAGGGAGTTGCCTGCCTGCCTGCCTGCCTGCCTGCCTCTGTGTGTGTGTGTGTGTGTCTGTGTGTGTATGTGTGTGTGTGAAGTGCGTGCCCTCTCAGTGGAATTCCATGTCGAAGCAGCTGTCAGGCTGAGGAGGAGCAGGGGAGGAGAGCAGCGCGGGCGGAAAACAACTAGCCTTTTTTTTTTCTTTTTTTTTTCTTCCCCTCAATTTTTCCCCATGCTCATTTTTTCCCCCCCTCTTTTGAACTCCAGCACTTCATACGCTCGACCATGGCTGCCACATTCCTCACTGTGTGAGGGAAGGAGTGAGTGTGTGTGTGTGTGTGTGTAGCCTTGTGTTCGGCGCTGAGCACCACGTATAATTGCTCCAGGGTTTTGTTGTTATGTCAGGAATGCTCACAAAACACGCAGACACTCACAGCCCTGGCACGTATCTACACACAAAACAGCGCCGATGACACACGTTCGACAATTAAGGCCAGAGACAAACACACATGCATGCAGGCGCTCCGCAGGGAGTCACTAAGGGCACGAGGAGGTCAAAGCTCCAGCAGCCCTCTAAACATTGTAAACATACTTCCTTCCTCTCGCCCTCCCTCCCTCTCCCAGCTGCATAATCAGAGGCGCCGACAGGCATACTGAAACAGACTCCGCTGCTGCAAACATCCAGACGCCCCTATCGCAGCCAGACACCATATCAGCGCTCACCTTGTCATCTTCAGCTGCTCCCAGATCAGCCACACAAGGCTGGCCCGGACTGTTAGGTGTGGCCTCTTTTCTCTTCTCCCGCTCCCGCTCTCGCTCTCGCTCTCTCTGACTGGTGTGTTTGGTCTTGCACGGCCGCTTGCCCTTGGGTTTGTCAGCGTCACTATGGCGACGGGGCTTGAGGGGAGGGGTGCCTCCCACGGAAGGCTCTGGGGCCGGAGAGGGAGGGCCCCTCCTGGGCTCCTTGAGGCCACGGTCACCTGAGAAGGGGCCCGGCGGGTGAGTTCTGTCCTTCAGCTGGCCAGGGGGAAGGGGAGAAGTAGTTGCTCCTGTAGCAGAGGGGGGGGGGGGGGGGGGGGGGAGGGGGGGGAGGCAGAGTGAGCGGTTGATAGTGTGCGAGCTCACTGGAAGTGGAGGATGGGAAGGTATTGCAAGGCCATCTCTCACCCTCTGTTGGTTTATTAATGAGCGCATAGAGCTGTCTGGGAGCGCAGCACGCCTGCTCACTCAGGAAAATAAATAAATAAATAAAATTAAAAAAAATAACCTGCACACTCGCGCACACACACATTTACACGCACAACACAGGCTCGCGTAAAAACCCCCATAGTGACTTGTGCGCACTCATTCACTGCAGCAAGGACACTGCTATAAGTAATCTCCTTAAACAAATGTGGCACCTGTCTCGTTTCAGCCTCTTATGGTACATATTTACACAAAAAAATAAAAATCTGCCCTTGAAACCACAATGTCAAAACAGTGTTTAATAGCTTAAATGGAAAAACATTTCTTTCTGAGGATCATTGCAAAGCTTTTCAAACTACTTGTGAACATGCTACAATACAATATAAAACATAAACAGTCCATTAAATCAGTCCTAGGCTAGGAACCAAAGAGAAGGAAAGTGTTTAAAAATGCTAGCACTTTCTATATAACTTCTGTTGAGAAAAAAAGGGCCTTTTAGAAGATGAGATTCTTGATAGATATGAATGTGTTTTATCTGATTAGTGGAATCCTGAGAAAAAGTAAAAAAAAAAAACAGCATGAAAAAGGAAAGATTGCAGCCCTGACAGACACTCAGTGGAATAACAACATTCATTGTAACAACACGGCTGTTGCTAGGGTGATGTTATCTAAAAAGGTGAAGGCAAAAAAAAAAAAAAAAATTCAGTGGCCAATCAAGGCCTGTGGTTTCTGCAGGAAACATAAAACCAAAATCTCCCCTGATTTATTCACTTCCTTTAATCTCTCTCCTGCTCTTATTTTCTCCTCTTTCTGTGCCTCCTTCTGCCTCAGTTTGGGCACATGAATAAGGGAAAGCCCTGGTTTTAATAAGTCAGTCCCCACACACACACACACACACACACACACACACACACACACACACACACGCACACGCACACACACACAGACTCCCCGCCCTCTCTCTCCCTGTGACTGGTCTTGAGGGGAAAAAAGAAAAAATCATTGATCACACATTAGTCACACTACACCTGCCCACGCATATCTCTACCAGCCACTTCCCTCATTCAGTCTTTCATCGCTCTCACAGAGTGCTGTAGACCAGCTGAACAAAAAGCCAAAAACCACAGGGTGGGGGGGTGGGGATTTTAGTTTTTGGTCCCCCTGGTGCAGTTTTTGATTCTCCAGCCTGTCCCCTGGCAGGAGGAAGCATCCCCTACCTCATTTCCTCTGCCCCCACCCAAAAGGCTCCCGGGAAATCCCCTAAAGACAGACCGCTCAACAAGAAAGTGAAACGTGAGCCAAAGATAGATTTCCGTTACCCTAGCTGAACTCAAGAGATACAGTTGTGGTTTGCGCGGCTGCCGGTGCATTCCTACCATTAAGAAGCTTCTCGCAGCCCCATTTCCTGTTGATCTCGGCTCTCTGCGCTGATGCTCTGTCCTCCGGCTCCCCGGGCCTGATCTTGCGTTCCCGTATACCCTGGGCTGGGGTTACCATTCGTGGTTGGGGCCACGTTCTCTCCTGTTTGATTTGGGAGCAGTCAGGTGAAGCTGCTCCGGCGGCGGGCTTGCTGAGTCGCAGTCCCTTCAGCTCAATGCACACTTTGAGCTTCCGTACCTCGTCGTCGTCGTCTTCGTCAGCGCTCATCTGCTCGCGCTCATCTGCAGGCAACATAACAGAATTCAGTCATTTTCCATTTCTCGTTCACACCTACAGACAAGAACAGTTTGGTTCTGATTTAAACCTTAAAGCTCAACAATTGTAGTGGTTTTAATGTGTCAACCACAGTTCAAAGATTAGGCCTCTCTTGGTTTTAGACATTAATAACCTGTGGGATATACTAAGAAATGTATTGTGGGCAAGTTTAAACCAAACAGTTTTCTTCAGAGTGTCTATGAATTAACATTGTGGACATACAGGGGTCCCCCCCTGCAGAGATATTACTCACTTTCTGCAACACATTAAAGTACTGTATGTACATTCATGCATACTGACCCGCAGACAACTGAGCACAAAGAACAAAGGGCATTAATCACACTACATTCTTATGGCTCGTAAAACCCCCCTCTAAGCCTTACGTTTAACACACACGCACACAGGAAAACGAGGGGAGAGAAGTCAAGAGTCGGGCAGAGAAACAAAGCAATAAAGACTGGAGAAGCAGAGGGAGAGTCCGTCCGTCCGCCCCCCCTCACCCCCCCACCCCCGCCCTCCCGAAATTCACGGGGGACGGGTATTTGACTCGTCTGCCTGTGCCGGGGAGAGCAAGCACGATACCGCATGCCAGAAAAAAAAAAAAGGAAACCCAAACAGATGAGGGAAAAAAGAAAGGAGATGAAAAGAGAAGAAAAGAGCAGCTTTGAAGAGGGTGGGTAAGCGCAGCAGAGGAACGGCAGAGCTGAAAGAAGAGAGAGAGAGAATGGCTGTCCCTCTTCCTCGCTTCTCTCTCAAAGGCAGGATTAAACACTTCTCTGAGCTGGCTGCCACACAGAGCGAAAGATGGGACAGAGAGTGGGGGGGGGAGGGTAGAGCGGGGGTTGTTACGGAGTGGGTTTAAGGTGGAATTGATTGGGAAGGAGGAAGCGACAAAGGGAATAGACTGATTTTTTTTTTTTTTCTTTTCTTAAAGAACAAGGGATAAGACTGGGCTCTGCACCACACCAGATGAAGGGAAAAGTGTGCAGAATTAGAGAGATGCACAGAAAGCAGATGACTAGAGGAAAATGGGAGTGGCATGTGGCAAGTGACGAGGCATGTGCAAAAAATTCTCACCCGTAGAGATCCTGGCTCTTTTCTCTGGGTGGGATACCCTCTCTCCGTCCTCCTGCTCCGTGTCCTCCTGCTCCACCTTGGGGCAGAGCAGACGTTTCCTGGTGGGTCCAAAGCCAGGACTGGCTGCCTCCTCAGGGTGGCCTTTTGCCACTGTCAAGGTAGAGGGTTTGCAATGACCTCCCTCCAGCTCCCTCCCCACCTTTCTGGCTCCATCCTTTAGCCCTCCTTGGCTGGCACTTCTGGCCCTGTCTCTGGCTCCCTGCCCCGGGGACAAAGGCTCCCTCTGGACCCCACACCTCTGAAGGACTGGAACTCTGTTGTTTGTGTAAGCCGGTCGAACACCTGAGCAGAGACGGTTGGATGGAAACAGGGAAGGGAGAGTGGGCAGAGGCAAAATAAGCAACAGAAGATGAAAGGGAGGCAGACACACGGGGAGAGAATGCAGACAGACCGACCACAAACCAGACAGACAGACAGAAGGAGAGCAGGGAAACAAGGGGTGGGGGTGAGACAGGGTGGGGGGGATTGACAGTGGGAGAATGCCAGTTAAACACCAGCCAGCTTTTATTCTGCTTTAAAGACAGGCAGTAAAACTTTGATGGGGTAAAGACTTTTTAATCTGATGTGAGCCGAGCCAGTGGCCTGACGGTTCAGTGCAGCCTCTCGCGCTTCCACACAGAGGAGAGGCAAGAAAACATCCTGCGCACTCGCTGCGCATGGCGAATCCCATCCCTCACCACCACCACCCCCCCCACACACACGCACACACAACCCCCTCACCCCCACCCCCACCCCTCTTCTCTGTCCTCCCCCATGGCATGACCGCACCACACCCTTCTCACATAGAGCGTGACTCTACCCCCCCCCTTTCCCCTTCTCTCCCCGACTCCCTCTCCCTCTCTGTCTCTCTCCATGCCATAATTAGGCTCACACGTCAGCCGCGGCCTCGCTCCAACACACAGCTGGGCTCCCAGCCAACGTAACTATCCCCCCTCCTCCCCTTTCCTCCCTCCCTCCCTCCCTCCCTCTCTTTCCGTTGCGCTCTCCCATCCGCTTTCACCCACTAACTCTCCCCCCGCTTTCACTCTCTCTCTCTCTCTCTCTCTCTCTCTCACTTGCGCACTCACGCAATCTCTGCCCCTCCTTCTCCTCTTGCCCTCCCTCTCGATCGTCTCTCCGCGCAGATAAGCACAAAAGGCTTCTTGAAAATAAAACTCCCCCTCTCTGTCTCTCTTGCTCGCTCATTCGCTTGCGCTCCCTAGCTTGTGGAAGCGAGTGTTTGTGTATGTGTGTCTGTGTGTGTGTGAGTGGAAGAGTCTTTTTTTAGAGTGACCCGGTCTTGCCTCAGCATTTGCTGCAAGTGCATGTGAGTGTGTACGCGCACCTATTGTTTGTGTGTGTGTGTGTGTGTGTGTGTGTGTGTCCCTTTCTGAGTGTTCATTTGCAGAGTGGCTGCGTATATGTGTGTGTGTGGCGTACACTACAAGAGTGTGTGTGTGTGTGTGTCTGTGTGTGAGAGTGTGTGGTGCTGGGTTACTCACCCTCCCTCTCTCCCTGCCGGGTGGTGTGTTGGCAGTGTTCCAGCACTCGCTCTCTGCGCTGGCCGTCTGCCAGCTCCCGTCCTGCTGCCGGGGCAGACACACACACACCGCCGCCCTCCTTCTCCTTCAGCTCCAGCTCCGAGAACCGCATCATTGCCCGCTGTGTAGACACACATACACACACATACACAAATGCAGAGAAAGCCCATGAAAACCACTCATCATCTGCCCACGCCGCACACACACCTCTCTAAGCCTCAATCTGGCCTCAACAGCTACAGAAGCAAAAAATTGCATCAGAAATCACATTGTCTCAAAAAAAAAAAAAAAAAAATCAAAAGAAAATGCCAAAGAAATTAAACCCACACACACAAACGCACACAGAACAAAACAAAAAAAAAGGTAGACAGGTAAATAACAAGCATGGCATCAAGACACAGGTTAGACTACTGCAGCCACTGTGAGTCCATGCGCTCTGGGGCTTAAGTCCTGGCATCTCCCTTTCCTGAAACATAAACATGGCTAGATAACATATACATCTAAGCCCTGAGGCAGAGAGTGGAGATGAAAAAGAAGAAAGAAGGGAGTGGGGAAAAAAGCAGTGTGCAGCGATACAGAGTACAAAGGAGACAGAGCCCATCAGAGGCAGATGTGATAAGAAATGTAAAGAACTGACCTCCCAGTTAGCTGCAGGTTGACTTATATTACTCCCCTCTCGTGATATGACTTCCATCTAAGCAATTAGAATGGGGGGGCTCAATATATCTGTCCATCATTTCATCTTTTTTTTTTAATGAATTTATGTTATGTTTCTCCACATGTTTCTTTACACACAATAGGCAGCCACAATCCCACAAAATAACACAATCAAATTAAAAATGACTCAACAGGTCAATTAACACTGCATCAAAACTATCAAATAATTTCTGAACTGACGAATTTGAAAGAAGAGAATCAAAACAAGATGTTCATTCTAAGTATGATTGATATGATAATTCAGTTTTAGCCATCTCGTTTATTATTTTTTTTTCCCAAACAGACTTCCGTATCTAATTTTTACATGTCCAGAAATAGAGCGTTTGATAGCTTTGCATTGCAGCTGTGCATTGACAAGCATGACACAGACAAAACCACAGTTTTCTAGGGTGCGTTCACAACATAGACAGACATGTGCAACCTAGTAACATATCTGCCTCTGAGTCAGTGGATAACAAAAAGCATAGGGTTTGTTTGTGTTTTTATGCTGAATGTTGAGCATAAGGAATCAGAGGTAACAGTCTAAAATAAATAGCTCAATGTGTACATGAATGACGGTGGACAATCTCAAAAGTGTAGGGGACGTTGCTGTAATTGTGCGTTTATGGCTGTAGTGTGATGTGTGTTAGGAGAGAGGGTCTTTTAGCCAATGGGGTGAGGAGAATTTTGACCTTGGACAGCAACCAGGCAGGGCAGCATAGGCCATTAGGGGGAGGATAGCGACTGGCGGAGGGGGGGTGGGGGGGGCATGCAGACAGCCTAAGAGGAACCCCAAAGAGGGCAGCCGCTGGTTTTTTAAGCACACTACAAGCCCTCCACTGCCCCTCACCTTAGGGTTAAGCATAGCCAAAGGCAGTGTGAACCGTGAGGCTGCCACAGTCATGCTCTGAAACTATTTGGCTCTATAGCACAGTCAGCACTAACACATGCTTTAGCCCCAAGGCAGTCACACAAGGACAAGCACGTACGGACACACAAACACGCACGCACAGAAATAACCTTTACAATGACTGCTCACTAATCAACATACAGAGATGGCAGCCCTGGTTAACCTTTGAACTGCCCTCCCTGATAGAGGGCCTCAACTGGCCTTGCACTAGCTCACTAAGACAATGATAAACTAAGGGGAAGGTCAAGCCTATTGGCAGGACAGTAGCATGACAGCACTTATATTATTCTGTATTGTGTTGTAAATGCGGAGTATGCCAATTTCATGCAGGGTTTGTTCCACAGGCAGTTCTGAATATTGCAGCAAGGGAGTAAAGACAGTGGTGGCCCTTGGGGGGTTTATTCCTGTGTGGATGTTAGAACTGAAAATATGTTTGAAAATGTCTGCACTTTGGAAATATTGGTCATATTGACCTCTCCCCAATTCACTACCAACTTGAGCACAACATAGCCTGTACTGTATATACACACACAAGTGTTAATTGCCTTACCTGCAGAGCTCTCTGTTCACGGCTCAGCTTGCTGGAGTCAGCATACAGCTCAGTGGTGACACATTTAAAGCGGTCGCCAACGTAGCCTGAGGAATTAGCAATCCTCTTGGCAAGACTGGATCTACGAGAGCCTTTAGATGAAGCCTGGCCACCCTCTTCTTCCTCCTCATCCCCTTCTTCTTGAGACTCGCCTAGGTCGACAATACTGTCTTCCTTTTCACTCTCTCTCGCACACAGTTTTTCCAGGTTTGACTCTGTTACAGCATCTGTGTAATGGTGAGTGAAGTGCAGATCCCGGCTGTCCCTGTCCCCTTTGTCCTTACCAGAGCTACGCTCCCCAGATGTACGGGCACAGCGCAATGTGCTCTGGTCCTGGTCTGCAGGGTCCGGGCTGGGGCTTCGTTCATCGGGGCTCTCCTCAGCCTGGGAGACCTCCCCAGGAGTAGTTGGGGATGTGCTAGATGTCACTCCAGGACAACCAGTGTCCTGAAGAACCTTTGGTTTCCCAAAGGGAGTTTCTGGCTGTCTATCTGTGTGGTTGGACTTCAGGGTGGGGCTCTGTCCGGAGTGGATTGGATAAGGATGGGAAAGGTGGTGTTGGTGTTTTGGCTCGTAGTCAGTCTTTGTTGGATTTTGGTTACTATGACAACATTCATTTTGGTTAACCTTAGTGCTGGGCTCAGCAGAGGGTTGTTTGTGGACTGTTGGGGTAGATTCAATATCTGTGTCTGAGTGTACAAGGTCAATGCAGACAATCTTTTCTCTGTATGTTGCAGAGGAAGAGGGGGTTTTGATTTGACTTCCACCCTGTCCTTGCGCTCCTGCTTCCTTATCGGGCTTTATATTGCTCCCTTCACCCATCTCTTTCCCAATATTTGGATCTCTGTGGCCCCCACATTCTTCAACAGCTCCCCAGGATTTTTCCTGTCCCCGGGGCTTTAGGTTTGCATCTCCCCTTTCTGGCAGTTTGTTGTCAGAGTGAGGCTGCATCAGAGGATGGGCCATCTCCTGTGAGTTATAAGTGAGGTATTCCCCTCCTGGACCAGCTGGGAGGTTGTGGTAGGGTAAAGGATGTTTTGCTGCCAAATGGGTTGGGTAAAGGCTGTTGCTGCCCAGTAACACTGGGTGAGGATAGACTGGGCCTTTCCCTGTGATTGGCAGGGAGTGCAGTGCCATGCCATCAGGGATGGGGTAGTGCAGGTATCTATTGGCATAGGCCAAACTGTGGTTCAGATATGCATCACTTTGAGGAAGGTAAAGGTGGCCAGTAGGGTGACCATTCTCTAAACACGGCCTCTTGTATGATGACACCTCTGGAGTCGTTTCACCTCTCTTGGCAGGCTGGGAGGACTTTTCTGTTCCCTCTCTGTGATGGCCTATAACTGGTGGATGTTCTGATTGGCTGGGGCTGTGTTTGACCCACTCACCATTGGGTTTGGGAGAATGAGCCCTGGAGCTGACCAGAGAAGAGCCAGAGTGTTGAGTGGAGGGAACATTATGGTTGGACTCCCCAATCCTTGGACAGGATGAGCTACGTTGCTGAGGCAGTACTCTCTCCAGACCTTTGTGTTTGATGACAGAGGGTGAGGAGCCTTTGGCTTGTGAAAGTCCCAGGTCTGTGTTAGGCCTTGGAGAGGGGGGCAAGCCTGGTGTGTGCTGTGTATGGGAAGGAGACCGGCTAGGTACTACCCAGGATGAGTGTAAAGTGCTGATCATCTCTGATCTCTCAGAGACCTTTGAAGAAGTGCTGCTGACCACAGAGTGAGGGTGGGAGGAGGGAGAGACGGACAGGTTTTCCTTTAGGAGCTCCCGGCTAGAGGGAAGTCCATAACGTGCTCCTGGTGCTATACTGTCCATCTTAACTGGGAAACCATTTGGTGGCAGCCCAAACTCCAGTATTCTTCCAGACAAATCCAAGGGCTTCTCTGTTGAGTCTTTGGTTGCTTGGGGTGGGTGAGCTGGCCGATCAAAATTAGGTTTGGAGGGTGACCTGCTGGGTCTCCTCTCAATCCCAACATTTCTGTGCTCAGGCACCCCATCTCTTTGCCTGGGTTTGTGGGGGCTGGGCCGGGCAGGAGAGGGCTGCTCTGATGCCATGCTGCTGACAGAGAATGGATGAGGAATAGACTGCGTGGAAGAGGAGGAGACAGATATTGAAGAAGTTGAGGAGGTGGGAGGTGGCCCTATCCTAGCGACTGGCCTTTGTAAATCCAGTGAATTGTCAATAAGAGCAGGAGGTGGGGGAGGTTGTGGGAGGCGAGAAGATGCATGAGGTGAAGAATCAGTAGGTAGACTATTATTATTCCCACCACTGCTGCCACTAGTGCTAGTACTACTGTTGTTATTGTTGTTGCTGGAGCTGTTCCTGGAGGGAGGTCTGCTTGGTCTACTGGTCCTGCTTGGGGACCTGTCCCTGTCTATAGCAGCCTGATGGTGCTGAGGATGAGAGGAAGCTTGGTGAAGCTGCTGTGCAAATGGAGGCGCAACACCGAGCCCCTTGTCCTGGCAGTGTACCAGTGATGTGGGGGCCACTGTGACTGCAGGAATTCTCATAGGGGGTGCTACCAAGGGAGAAGAGATAGGAGAAGGAGGAAAGGGGGGCATATAGTAGAGCCTCTCAGCAGCAGAGGCAGCTGCAGCAGGGTTAACATTGCCCCCCTGGGCTGCACACAGAGATGGGTAGGCCAGGTGCTGGGGAAGATAGGGGTTGGGTTGGCTGAGCAAAGAGGCTTTATACATGTTTAGAGCTGCATACTTGGATGAGTCCATGAAGGGATACATGCTTGCTTCAGGGTAGGGGTTGAGCCATGGCAGGCGGAGGTAGCTCCCACCTGCACTTGCCAAGCCCAGTTCAGACGCTTTTTCCCCAGGCCCTACTCTGCGTTCCAAGCCTAGACCTTCAGCTCCAGGAATCAGCACAGGCTTGTGGAGACTTGGAGGGATGCCCTTGTAGATGCCCAGGTATCCGTTAGTGGGCTTACGACTGTCCAGAGGGCCATCAGGCTTGTAGATGAGCTCTGGGAGACCATCCCTGTTATAACCGAGGGGGAGGCCGGGCGTCTCTCGGCTCTTCTCCGCTGGCAGCGTTCTGATCCCTGGATACACAACTCCACCATGGAGGCGAAGACTGTCATGCATCAGAGTGCCTCGGTCCAGCCCCATCGCTGCCAGGGGCGTCAACCTTGCATCCACCTGCAGCAAAAAGGGGAGCAGCAAAAAGTTCATGTAACTGTGATTGCAGGAATGAGTTCCCTAAAAGAAAAATAGGAAAATATGACACCAAAAGCATGTACTTTGAAAAAGTACGTTGCTGCTAAAACAACACAAAAAGATCTGTCTTTGTGTTTCTGGGTTAGTTGCGTGCATAGTGCATAGTGAAACAGACCCAAGTGATATTTTTTCCCCCCAGATAATAGTGACTCATGTGACTTTGTGACAAATGAGTGTAAATAGAGCTGAGGACAAGCAGGGGGACTTGCCATGTTTTGTGTGATGTGGTTCCCTTGTCTTAGTTCCAGGTTGGTTTGTGTCTCAGCATCGACATCACGAACAGATGTTGCCCTGTGGAGATGAACAAACATTTAGCAGTCAGTGTCTTGGCTCTACCATACAAACACACCCCACAGATTTGTTGTAATCTGACTGCCCAAAAATGAAGTATCAGACATATTTAAATCACTGAGGCACACAAATATAAATAACGCATCAACATATACATCAATCAATAGTGGCACGGTGGTGTGAGAGTGAGAAGGGTGAAGGTACAAAGAAGAAAGATAATGGTACCGCTAGCTATAGTTATCACACCCTTCCTCTCACTCTCACATACACAACTCTAGAGAAATAGTCACTGGAGATGAAAGCACTGTGTGGGCTCCCCTCCCCTACCATCAGTCAACACCCCTCAGTAACCCCCCCCCCATCCTTCTACTCCCCCTCCTCTGACCCCCATCCTGCCCATCCTGTGGACTAGACGTGCATTGTGGGGCTGCGTCTATTCAGTCACGTTCCCCACACACTGGTTTTTCTGTGCCCTCTTTGACCTGCTCTCTCGGCTGCCTCAGCCAGCAGAGCGAAGGAAGATTATACATCAGAGACCACATCGGTGGGAGACCATTTACCGCCCGCCAACACAGAGCCACAGATCAACAAACACTCACACCGAAGCACACACACAAAAGTATCGTATGCAAGAGAGAACTATGCAAAATTCACAATAAATCAGTTTAGTTTGAAAAGGCAAAACCTAGAGGATACATATAAAGATAAATAAAAAACAACGTGACCCTGGACGTGTAAACTGTTTGTTTTTTGTTTTTTTTTTAACAAATTACAAGAATAAGTGAGGAAAACAAACACCAAGATTTATTTGTGTGTGAAATGCCCTTTAATCTGTTGACGTTTTGTATATGTTTGAATTGCTGTAAAGCTTTGGATCATAATGAAACTGTTAGAGTTTTGAAATAAGTTACAAAAAGATTATTTTCAATTATTCATTAGTAAAACATTTTAGGAAATAAATAACTGGTCTTTAATATCAAAATCTGTACTTTTTATCAGATGTGTGATGATGAGGCTGGTTTGAATGTGAACTTTATTTAGAGTATGTTTGTGTGATGCCTATTACCTACAATGTCTGTTAATAACGCAACACATTTGTCAAATGTGGGCTGTGTTGATTTTTATTGACAATTATTTTCAAAGAAAAAAAAAAACACAACAACCCTAAATTGAATTGCAGAGACAGCAAATTTACAGTATTTTTCCAATTTCTATTTATGTTATGGTGTCATGTTGTGAATATCAAAAAAAAAAAAAGTTTTTAAGAGCTATGACAATACCCTACTCTTGCATTACTGATTGAGAATCACAATCTCACGACATAAAACTGAGGTGAGAAAGAATCTGACTAATCAGACTAATTTGGTATTCATGAAATGTTTTTCTACAAACGCTAAAATTGAGATTATCACTGAACATGAGCCTTGAGTCAAGTGGCATCTTAATACTGAGTGGTCTGCTTTATTTCAAGAGGTTGTTTCAAAATCCTCAAACAGGTTAAACAACAAAAGGGGGAAAGGTGAAATTATGACTCTCGCTTGGCAATTTTATTTCTCTTGTTTAAAGGAAATATTGAAGTTTAAATATCAGACTCCTTAAGGAGAACATTTTTGCAAGGCCATCCTGATAGAGGAACCCGCGCAGGAATGAGGTGGGAGATAGAGGGAGAGGGAAGTGCCTTTAAATAGTAAAAGTGAAGCCTTGCAGTGCTCGGCAGTGCTGAGAGCAGCAGAGAAACTCGGCTACTCTATCATCGCACAGAAACGCCTCTGAGCCTCGCTGCCGCGCCACTTTTATTGCCGTGACCCGGGGCCCATTAATCAGCCTGCTGTGGGCCCCTCACCACGGCTCCTCCCTGCCCCAGTGCCTCCCTCCTCCTCCTCCCTCCCTCACTCACTCACTCACTCCCCCCTACCCACCACCACCACCTCCTCCCTGCCACAGCTCTCCGGGACCACTCCTGCTTCAACAACATCCGTATCTGACGGAACTGAAACGGTGTGCGTGCGTGGGCAAGTGAAGTGTAGGCTACGGTGCGTGAAGCCACGTGTAAGCGTTTCAGCGTGCAAATCAAACATCGTTGAGAAATCACATCACTCCCGTCTCCTGTGTTTCCTGGAGCCACACATGCACCTTCCTCTTTGCCAAGTACACACACACACACACACACACACACACACACACACACACACAGGCTCCTCTGGCATTGAAAAACTAAAGTCTGCTCTCAATGAGACCGAACAAGATAATGAAAAAATAAGCCTCTTATATAAACGCAGATATTTGACATGATGCCTCAACGTGTGTATCTCTCTCTTACACACAGGCCTACGCCGCTTTTTCCAGATTTAAAAAAAAAAACAAAACAAACAAAACAAACACAAAAAAACCACGCAGTGGGGAGACAACGGAGAGAGGAAATTGACTATTCGAGGTCAGTATGACAAAAACCTGTTATTACTTCAAAAACGCGCCCACACGTGCTCATGGCCGACCAGTTTACCTGTTATTTCCATGAAATGAATAGTAGTCCAGCTAAGATGATGAACTGCACCGGGCCTCAAGGTCAACATCGAGTATTTGACTGCACACCAATGCCTCCACCGCCAGGGATAAAACTCAACTGTTGTCTGCACCGGTATGGACTGAAAGGACCACTCAACACTCGTTAAAACGTCATTTTCTTGTACAAAGCGCGCACAGTGGGATGAACTACGCAGTTCGTGCATCCCGGTAGGGATATATTTATATGCTGTGTGTGTGTGTGTGTGTGTGCGTGCGTGTACTAAAAGGAAACGAGATGCACAATGCTTGTGTGATAATATTAATAATGGTGTCACATTGAGTCGCTTTTAGCCTACACATTTCACATCTGATATTTATAATTCAGTGAGGTGTCTTTTTAAAAACAGGTTTAAAAACCTTTATTCAGGAAGGTTTTTTTTTCCATCTCAACTCTTGTTATTGTATGTTGTGTGCTGTATGTTTTTAGCACTGTAGCGCTTTGAGATTCACTACGAATGAAAAGTGTAGTACGAATTAAATGCATTATTATTATTATTATTATTATTATTATTATTATTATTATTATTATTATTATTATTATTATTATTATCCGTATTGGTCGCTGGGTGTTGGGTAGTCTTGCATTAGTAGTCTACATAAACCTGATGCTTTGACAAAAAAAAAATCCTGCCAAGTGTCACATTATGAGTGGAAGGACGGGGATGGAGACGGGGGGAGAGAGATTGGAAAGGAGGAAAAGGCAGTGTGTTCACGCCCATCCCCGCTGCTCTGCTAAGAATAGTTTGCGCAACAAACAACTCCCGACGGCCGTCCAATCCATCACACTGGCCGGCAGCAGGCAGGCAGGGGGAAGGGGGGAGCGCAGCGGTCGGAGCTGCGTTTATAAACCAGACCGCTGGAGCGGAGCCCCGACTCGCACCATTAAACAGAAAACCACCGGGTGTTTTTTAACGGAACCTCATATAGCTCTGTATTTCAGTATTGTGCCCTTTATGAGAGAGGAGCGAACAATGAAAGGAGACACTCATAGAAATAAAGAGAGAGTGAGTGGGGGGGAGGGGGGAACAAACTCGAGAGAGGCTTCTCCCTCTTCTCCCTTATTTCCTGCCTCTGACGACAGTGACTTGAACTCTCCGTGACCTATACGCACCGGAACAAACACTGGCACCGCTCATCATTTCCTCCGGGGTTAAGGCCTCTGTTGTCCCCGCGCAGCGCAGCGTTTTGTACTGGTGGTGTGTGCGTGTAAGTGTGCGTGTGTGTGGTTGTGTGCGTGTGTGTGTGTGTGTGTGTATGAGACACTAACGATTGAGTTAGTCTGCAGGTCTGTTCGGCAGTAAAACGGGAAACAGAATGTGGGTCTTGCTGTATGGCGGGAGTGTAGGCGCCCTCTCGCTCTTTGTCCCTGGAGCTCCGCCAGGCTCTCTGAAGCGCAGAGCTCCGATCAGCTCTAAAAAAAATGCAGTGTGACGCAGGATAATCTCCGCAGCGACGGGGGTGGGGTGGGGATAAACGCGGATTAAATGCGGGCGCGCGCGCACGCACGCACACACCATTGCGACGCTACGTGCGCGCCCAAAACGAAAGGAATTCTGCGCACACTGTAGGTGAACAAAATAGAAACCAGCGGGAACAAATCTGAGAGAGAGAGAGAGAGAGAGAGCAAAACTACAGGCAGACTGCTAACTACACAGCCTCAGGCCCACACTCTCACCAGCATTAACACCCAGCATCATAAAAAGAGAAGGAGAAGAAGAGAACGCGTGCCCAGTTTTAATTGTTACTGGTCATCAGGCCGACGGGTGCCAAACGGTCCAGTTGATCATCTCAATGTAGACTCGGCGAACAGTCTCTGGAAAAATGACACTCATGCTGTTTTAGAGCAGTTTCTGGTATAACAAAACTACACAGACTGAGCAGAGACAGAGGGGTCGAGAGAGATGGTGGAGATAAATGCTGGAGACAGGCACAGAGAGCGCGCTGGTGGCGGAGCGCAGAGTTGGAAGGCGCCAGCGGCGTCTCTTCAGCTGTCACATTATTAGCGACCGAGCTGTAAACAAGGGGCCCCTGCGTCCTCCGGGCCGCTGCACAGCCGCATGCAAGTCGGTGCACGGTTCAACCCCCCCACCCCTCTCTCCACGCTCCCCTCTCCGCAGCACGGCCGTCAACAACGGCGACATTGTGAGGCCCCCCGTGCTGTCACTAGGGCCTGGGCGGCGGCTGCTGAACTGGCTCTATTCATCCCGGGCCAAATGAGGACTAAATGGCCCTTTATGTCACCAAAGGAGCCGATTGTAATGGGGATGCGCATGCAAGAGTCGGCCCGCATTTACCGGAGGTTTCTTGACTTTGATTTGAAATGCTTTCATGTGTTGGATGTTCCAAATGAAAGCACGTGATGCTAAAGGGACACCCCCCCCTCGCCTCCCCCACATAGGCCATCACTCCGCCCTCCATATAGGATGAATAGTCTGATTAATGAAGGAGGCTTAATTATTGGTGGTGTGTGTGGTGTGTAAAGGCGTAAATTAGGTTAAATGAATGTCAGTTTAAACAGGTGCTGAGGCAGTGTGAAGTAACCACAGCTGTCACACCTCTGACACATTTCAAGCTTTTAAAAGTCACACATCTTCAGGGTGACACACACTCACTGGCCACTTCATTACATAACCTACAACTGTGAAATTCAATACAACAGCTCTGCTTTAAATTCTACGTTTACGAAGCTTCTACATTTTGAGTTTTTGTTGACATTGTCAGGAAGGTGGTCAATTTTACTTTGTTTATTATTAAAGGTCATAGTGGGTGGTGGTGGTGTGCTGGGGTGCATTATATTGGATGGTGTTATTAACATTTTATCCACTCCATTAACATACATGGGGGGGGGGGGGGGGGGGCAAACTATTAGGAACAGTCCAGTAGGCTACACCACCAGCAATGACAAACATAAAGTAGAATTATCACCTTTCTGACAATATCAACAAAAACTGAAAATGTAAAATGCTTCATAAATGTAGAATTTAGGGCAGAGCTGCTGTGTTGGATTACATTAGATTGCACAGGTGTTCCTAATAAACTGACCGGAGAGTGGAGGAAATGATAGCCTACTGACGTGCACCTAAAAGGATTTCATAAACTAAAAATAGAAATACATAAAAATAAAATATACTGTCGATCTTCAGTCGGTGGTATATGATCCGCAGCTCCAGGTCAAAAGCCTTATAGCCATCATGAACTAAATGATGTGCCATCCAGACAGATAACATTCCTGCTTTGAAGACGGTCGGTGTAGCCTAATAAACTCCTATCGCCATCACCCCGCTGCGCTGCCAAGCGTCTGTGGGATTTCGTCAGATAGATGCCGGAGGCACCGACATCTAAAAACAAACGAGGAGGCCTGATCAAGACGGGGCCTGCAGAGACTCAGAGGAGGGAGGCGAGGTGTGTCATCATTATTCTGCTGTTAAATCAATCTTCCGATAGGGCCAAAGCAAGGT